>CM059277.1:28769561-29369561 GCA_030347295.1 Setipinna tenuifilis
TCCTGCTGTCTGTGTGCTTCTTGTAAGGAGGCGGTGAAGGGAGGAGTGGTGCAGCCCCGGTCAGCATCTGGAGGACCTACTTTGTGGCCAACGAGTGGAACGAAATCCAGACGCTGCGTAAAATCAGCCCTACCTTCCAGGTGCTGAGTGTGCTCTTCCTGCTGGAGGTGGTGGGCTTCTCCAGCCTGGTGCTGAGGGACCCCTGGTCCACACTGCAGCGCCCGCCCCACGCCTACACCCCCGACCACAGCCAGGTGCTGCGCTTCGGCCTGTCCTCCTGCCTCTGGCTCGCTGTGGGCCTGCTTCAGGTATCAGCCGCATTTTCTTGTAGAAACCTTTACCTTTACCTTTAGAGGTGCTGGTAGCGGGAGCTAAGATTAAATGAAAGAAGAAAAAAAAACCTGCATGCTCTTATGCTCTATTAGTCTACTAAACCAGCCCCACATACTTTACTTCATTTTATACAGAGGGTCTGGAACTGCTTTATTAAGAAGCTCTTTTCTTCCTGGAGGTGTGGAAATTTAAAACGATTGGATCTGCCTTTACCCAAACGTTAACGCCTAATTATGACCTACTGTATGCAATGTGGCGGACTGTGAAGGACATTGTGTTGTGTTCTTTTTGGTGAGGATGGAAAACGGTACGTTTAGTTGCTTTGGAATCAGGATCGATGATTTATTAAAATAAATGGATTACAAATAACTTGTTCTGATTAAAAATAAATGAAACAAAGTAACAGAGTAAAGTCTTAAGACTAAAAGCCTATCTCTATTGTGACTCCTACATTACTCTTCTGCCTCTCCCGTGAGGTTAGGGCAAGCTAAACTCTCCAGAAGATGTTGTCTCTCTGCTGGTTCAATACGTCTCACTCAGGGCGAGACACTGGGAGATAGATATACCCAAAATGTAAATCATAAATCTGTCTAAACAGTGGAAGATAATCTGAACAGTTGCTAAGTCACGAAGGACATTCCATATAAGAACATGGTTCATTGACACCCTTAGTTCTCAGTTTAGGATAGAGTAAACATTCCAATAACCCAAATATGTTAATCTGCAAGGCCTTACACCTGCGCTCGTGCATGCTATCAGTTACTGGCCAAGGCGCCAGCTTGGTTTAGTCTCGCATATTTTGCTGAATCAATAGTTAAAACAGTTAAAACACTGGACAGATGAAGGTTATTCATTTGACAGTCCAAAAAAAAATCATAGAAAATCATATAGAATTCCACAGAAGCTTTCTAGAAACTAACGAACTAACAACTAACAGAGCAAGCTGGAAGATTAAACTTTCCTGAACTCTGAGTAAGGCCACGACGTCTCTTCCACAAATGAAACTCCTTAAACATTATTCTTGCTCCGACTTTAATTCCTTGATATTCCAAAGCATTGCCACGACAGACTGAATGGCCTTGCATACTTCGCTCTCCGCTGCCATTGTTGATCTACATCCACAAATAGACTACAAGTGAACAAGTGAAATATAGCGCACACAATCGACTACCTCTGTTCGCTGATTGGCCCGGTAAGAATTCTACCGGAGAAAGAACCTCTCAATACAGCAGTTCCAGAGCCTCTTTAAAAAACAAAGTGTCTAGTTTACCAGGCTAATGCTGTATACCAACGAATTTTAATTACTAGAGACAACGTTCCAGCCTGTGGCCTTTTCATAGACTTGGTTCCTTTTTATTTCAGTAAACCGACCACACTTTCACCATACTACAGATCCATGGGCACTCAGCAAGGAAGTAGTCGATCTGTCAGGAACAAGTTTACATAAAGTTTACATAAAACCCAACTGCAAAGAACACAAGCCAGTGTCAGGGACAAAAACAGGTTGATTACATTTAGTTCAATTGAAATTAAAGTAATGCAATGCAGTGCTACACGACACGATGAAGCATGACATTTTGAAAGCACTTTTGCCGTTCGCGATTTTTCTATTTTCATTTTTGTCACTTGTGACAAAAAAATTACACAGTCAACACGCAAATTTAGGCAAATTGAATTGAGTGTGCACAGACAGCAGGTTTGTCATACGTGCAGTTAGAAAACATGCTTCCCTGCACACTGAAATTCACTGTCCACTTAAAAAGTCACATGTAATACCACACGTAATAAAACATAGACATAGTAAGATATAATAAAAGGCATCAGACAAAGTAAAAACAGTATGTACAATTGAGTAAAATTGTCTGTGCAGTAAGTTTCATTACACTTTAACACTGTTACTTTAATGAGTCTTTTCCACAATGTGTCTGTGTAATACAGTTTTTTGTGTTTAGGTGGTGTTCTTCACGGTTTTCCATGAGCGCTTTGTTGAAGATAAGATTCGTCAGTTTGTTGATCTCTGCTCCATCAGTAATGTAAGCCTAAGCATATGATGGGTGTAATAGCAACCTGTCTTTATTTTTAACATTTTGAACATTTTTGTACTATTTGATATAGTGTTTCCACATAACGTTTTCTTGTGTCAGGTCTCTGTGCTGCTACTGTCCCATCGGTGCTTTGGCTACTACATCCACGGCCGCTCTGTCCATGGCCACGCTGACACCAACATGGAGGAGATGAACGCCAACCTGAAGAGAGAGGCGGTAAGCCAAAGTGTGTGTGTGTGTGTGTGTGTGTGTGTGTGTGTGTCTGTGTGACTGTCCTTGTGTAAGGAAGGTTGTTGCATTGAGGGACAGATGCAATCAATGGCAGAGTATACAGTGATGGGCAGTCTGGCTTTAGAAGCTACAATTCAGTACCATATATTTGTTTCAGCAGTTAAGAAAACCAGCAGATGAGGGCATGTGGTATTAAATTGTAGCTTCTGAGTAGAGGTTGCCCATCAAAACATTTGTTGACATCCACAATATCCGTCCATGTGTGAGTAGCTACAGTAGTGTCAGGGTCTCATAGGTGATGCTGTGCTTTACTCTGTGTGTAGGAGAACCTGTGTGGGCAGAGGGGCCTGTTGCCCAACTCAGACACACAGACCTTCCAGATCGCCATTAGCCCACGTCTGAGGAGTCAGTATGATCGCATCTTGGAGCCTCTGACCAGAGTAAGACCATAAACACACATAATACACACACACACAGAAACACAGACAAATAATACATACACACATACAAACATAATACATACATACACACACACACACACACACACACACAGAAAAGTCATCTTTGCACAAATTCACTCTCTTTCTTATTACACCTGTCAACAGAGGAATGGCCCCTCACGATTGGTGGATGCATCTGCCAACCCTTTTGAGCAGAGCACGAGGGCATACCACACTATGAACCGTTTCCTCAGCTCCGTCATTGACCATGTGAGTGTGCAGGAACAGATGGGTCTGTAAGTGGGTCACTATATGCATAAGGAAGCCATTGATCCCAGCTGATTAAGACTAGCACTTTACAATGTCAACACTATGAGATAACAATAGTGTAGAAGTACAGGTAGAAGGTCTTTTCTGTCACTACGACTACAGCAAGATAACGTTTGGAGCAGGCCAGCAGATGCAGAGTAGAAACATGCACACATCTGTCCTTTTTTGTAAATCGCTTTGGATAAAAGCATCTGCCAAATGCAATGTAATGTAATGTAATGTAACATCTAGAGTGACATGGTGAGGATGGAGGAGAGCTCTGGTTAGTCACTCCCCCACCCACATCTTTCCTGCTGGTACAGAAATAGAACCTGCAATTCTCTGGTCTCAAGACCAACTTAACAATTTAAAAAGTGGAGCATGGAACCAACTTAACGCAATGGATGCAACTTGCTGAATGGATCTTTTTTACTAGCCTGGTAAACCAGCTCCTTGCACTTCACTTTGTTTTGTACAGAGAGTCTGGAACTGCTGTATTGAGAAGCTCTTTCTCTGGTAGAATTCTTCCCAGGCCAATCAGCAAACAGAAGGACTTTTTGTGGGCGATGACGTTGATTGTGTGCACTATATTTCACTTGTTCACTTGTAGACTTGTCTTTAGACTGTCAAATGAATAACCTTCATCTGTGTACTGTTTTAACTGTCTGTTCAGCAAAGGGCCATATAAGACTGTTCATTCGGCAAAGTAAGCGAGACTAAACCAAGGTGGCGCCTTGGCCAGTAACTGATGGCATGCACAAGCGTAGGTGTAGGACTTGCCGATGCACACATTTTGGTTACTGGAATGTTTACTCTATCCTAAACTGAGAACTAAGGATGTCAATGAACCATGTTCTTATATGAACTGTCCTTTCTGACTTAGCAATTGTTCGGGTTATTTTCCACTGTTTAGACAGATTTACGATTTACATTTTGGGTATATCTATCTCCCGGTGTCTTGTCCTGAGCGAGACGTATTGAACCAGCAGAGAGACAACATCTTGCAGAGAGTTTAGCTTGCCCTAACCTTGTGGGAGAGGCAGAAGAGTAAGGTAGTAGTAGTGCATTGCATACCTCACGATTAGGCGTTAACGTTTGGGTAAAGGCAAATCCAGTTGTTTTAAATTTCAGCAGAGTCCACACCTCCAGCAAGAAAAGAGTTTCTCAGTACAGCGGTGCCAGACCCTCTGTACAAAATGAAGTGAAATACGAGGGGCTGGTTTACCAGGCTACTTTTTTATGTTGGTTTCACCTAAAAGCGACATGTGCTTTATGAACATTACCCGTTTTCTTCCGCTTCAGTTGAGTATGTGCAGTGACATGCAGTATTGTGTCCCCACAGGCACACCGTGAGATGGACTACATCATCCGGGACAAGATGCTCTTAGAGAGAGTCATTGGGATGGAGTTTATTGAGCCAAGCGATAAGAGCATCTTTTACAATGGTAGCCATTCCTTATTCATAGAACTTATTAAACATCACAGTAAATATACTTTTCTCTGCTAAGTTGAATGTTGTTATTGCAGGCATGAAAAAAACACAGTTATCTCTGCATAACTTGGAGTGTGTGTGTGTGTGTGTGTATGTGTGTATGTGAGTGTGTGTGTGTGTGTGTGTTTGTGTGTGTGTGTGCATGCATGTCTATGTGTATGTGTTTCTTTGATGTAGATGAGTCTCACTCCTTCAGTGATGTTCTGTTCTATGGGAACGAAGCGACTCTTCTTATATTTGACACGCTCTTCTTCTGTGTGGTGGACCTGGCCAGCCACAATTTCATCCTTGCTGCCACTCTCACCTACTTGCAGCAGCTGGTCAGTATGAGCCAGTTAAAATCCGAGGTGGACAGTTCGGCTTAAGAAAGTAAAAGTCTGGCCATGTATTCCTTCTGCCTGTGCTCTTAACACAGGTGGCTGAACACCATTTCAGTACACTGTGCAGTAGTAACATGATAACATGATGAGTCTTGAAGAGCTGTGGTAATTAAAGCTCCCATATTATGCCCTTTTTACAACAAGTTAACATATCTCTTTAAACTACACTAAACATGTCTTCGAAGTAGGTTGTTGAAAATTTGTCTCATATTAGGCAGTTTCGCCTGCCTGTTTACCCCTCTGGTTAAGAACAGGCTGTTTCTCATTAGAGTTTCTACATGTTAGTGAGATGCTACTGTGCAATGCCTCCGTTGTCTTCAACAAACTGTATTTAATTTTAGTAGACTTTAGTAGAACGCTATAAATTTCCAAGCATAGGGATGGCTCGGTTGGCATGGTTTGCAATGCATCATAGTAGTAGAAACTATTCTAGCCTATATGTTAGCTGTCAGTGTTCGCTTGTGTTAAATGGCAAAACACAAGATGGAGATAACTGGTTAGTTCGTGCTAAACAGCAAAAGAAACACATTGATAGGTACTTACATCTCCGTCCGGTTTCCCACGGATAGTCGGAAGTGACCCCTCGTTGAGTGAAAGTTTGGTGGCTAATTTTTTCCTCTTCAGGTGGGAGCTGATGTAGACACTTCAACCGATAATTCAACACTATGAGTCGACCTAAAGATTTCTTCATAGCAATTCCTATGCTAGCTCCTGCGAGATATCTCTTATATAGCCTATGGATATACCTTCTCCAACGCACCTATCAAAAGGAGGTGTGCAAAAATACTCTACGTGCTAAATTTATTATTTTAACAATTTTTGATTTTTTTAAAATCAAACTAGCAGTGAGTGTAGAAGCAGTATGGGCCCGAAAACACATTCAAAAGCCTTCTCAATATGGGATCTTTAACCTCAGCTGGTTCAGTGAATTGGCTGGAACAAATATATGGCAAGACTTTTAGTTTCTGAACCCAGGATGTCCACTACTGTTTAACATACCATGAACAGTCACATGTACATGTACAGTGCTCTAATGATTGGAACAAAGACATACATTTCCTGAGTTACCCCTCTGCTCCTCAGTGTAAGGTTTTAAATTAAATTATTCAGATGTAATTACACTGCACATTTGAGACTTCAATTTCACTAGGACTGCTTCAGTGTACCCGACTACTTAGTCGCAGATGTTATGGTGGCTATAAAATGTGGTTGGACTATGTCTACAAAATGTCCCAAACATTATGGAGGGTAGTATGTGTGTGTGCATGTTTGTGTATACAAGGTAAATGGATTTTATTTGGAGTGATAAGCTGTGATTGTTCTGCAGATATTTCGGCTGATCCGTGATGGACTTGGGAGGAGGAACCTGGCTGCCAAAACTCTGGTGGATAAGCGATTCCTCATCTGATGTCTCGCACACAACATCCTGCTACCTTGATGCGGTCTTCACAACATGCCTTAGAGCAGTATACTGTGATACTATTACAGTATCTGAGCGTTTTACTCTAAGCCCAGGACTAAGCACTAAAGCCTCCTGTACCGCTGCCCTTTGAGGGAGTTAGAATGTGGCCAGATGATCTATCAGGCTTAGCATCCAACAGGTGGGGTGATGTCAGGGCCATCCCTTCACTACATCTGCACTTGAAGGCAATGGCCAGACTCGTTTTGGCTGGCTGAATGACTGGCTGGTTTGACATTATGTCAAACAAGACCAGACAAGATTTGCTGATGGGCAACCATGAAATCAGAAATCAAGTGGCTTGATCTTGTGCAAACTTTACGGTACTAAAGCCTCATGGGAGCAATAACACTTAAGCAAGCTCCTTTTTGATTTGACGCCTGCTCACCAGTAAATCTCATCCTGTTGCATTTGACGTCATGTTAAGGTACAGTGATGTCAGTGCTGAAACAACCCCATCACTTAATCTGCAGATGAAGGCAATCATAGTGTGAAATGATAATTTCATCTGGAGACCAAGTCTGACTTTGTATTCACATTCCTAAACCACAGTGCCAGGTCATCGTGCAGCTCTGTTTAAACCCAAGGTCTTTCTTTTTCAAAAACAAAAAAACTGTTTTGTGTGTAATTTGTGCTTTTGTTACAATGTATTTTTAACTGTAGATTTTGTGTATATCCCTTACCACATTTTTTAAGATTTAAAAAAATAAAGATGTTTTTTATAGTTTTTAATCCCAGTGTTATTCCTTTTTTATTTGTGCAGTGCAGTATGGACATCCTCTGTTCCTTGCAACACCAACTGCATTGAGTAACAGGAAAACCACAAGACCGATTTGAGCCAGCTGCACAAACAGTTGACCCCTTGCCGGAAAATCTGGATCGCTCAAAGAGGAAGAAGTAAACCGAAACAGTGAGGTAGACAGAAACAAGCGAAAGAAAAAGGCCCCCACAATCTTTTACAAGCACCAGTGACTAGGAGTACTAACTGACTAGGAGGTTAGACACAGAAAGGAGGGCAGGAGATGCTCAGTGGCAGTTCTACAGTATTTTACTCCCCGGGCGAGACCACCTTTCAGCATCAATACCCCCCACCTTGTACTTAGGGGGTGCCAATGTGCCGATTGCAGCGATATGACACACAGAGCCCCCAACGAAATGGCGCCCCAGGCGGCTGCCCTGTTCACCCGTGCCTAAAACCGCTACTGCTCAGTACTGCTTTCCTGAAAATTTGATTAAAGCTGTAGTTGAAAGCATTTTATTATATTTGCTGCAATTGTCACAGTTTTCTGGGTTGCAACTTTTCTGACAGTAGTACACAAAATAGGCAATTTAGGAACAGATACAACCACCTGCCACCACCTACAGCCTGTAGTGAGATTTGGAAAATTACGCAACTCCCGTCAGTTGGAAACCTGTCAGAGCAAAGAGGGAGTGATGGCCCCTGTCAATCTAAGCTCATTCACTTGTTGCAAAGAACTCTCACCACACCCTGACAACCTCTTGTGCTCAAGGGGTTTTACCTGTGTTTACAATTATGAATTTGAATCCTGGACAATCTCTTTAAATCAGTCTTCCATAGCAAAATGATGTGTAACTTTCAACTATTAAAAACTAATATTTTGAAATACCACACTAAATATAGGACAGTTTCATATAATTTAATGTTCATCGAGTTATTTATCAATTATATTGTGAAATACTTACATAGTACATTAAGAAACAAATAACATGACCAAGCAATTACAAATTCTTGCTCAATAACAGTTCTACAAGGATTTGTTACTTTGATGGCACTAATATAGCTGTAGTACCTCCAGTCAGTTATGTATTTTACTACAGTGCTCCGTTACACAACTCTCTCCCAATGCTCCGGCTTGCCTAGTTTTTTGGTTTCCCATCAGCTGTGATTCATTGAAGGCAGGCCCAATGGTTTAAAAAATCATACAAAGTCCCCATCCACCAGGAAGTTAACGAATGCCAGACTCTTTACACCAAGATGGTCGTTGACATAAATATTTACCTTTTTAGACATTAGGGATCAATTAAGTTATTTGTGTTTGCAGGTGTAGTGTTGTGCTGTTTGCAATATTTGCTCTGAGAAAATGACTCACTGTTTTGAATATTAAGAAGAGAGGGACTAAGTGACTGAGACATTCAGTAATTGAGGTGTGTTCGAGTACAGCGTTGTTGCATTACTCTTTCGAGTCACAGTGGACGGCAATTGCACCACTGACCAACAAATCCCTCAGTCAAGTTATAAGCATTTATAGTGCATGGTCTGAATGGCACAAACAAAGAATTGATGCCTCATTTTGAGTGACTGAGAGTTACCCTTGTGTCTGAGTTAAGAACAAAGACGATGATCTTCAAAGTTCAGTCCTGTTAAAGTAGATTAACAAATGCAGGTACATACGATTTTAGCAGGTCCACAAAGCAGCAGTGCAACAAACGGATTTTTGGATATCCACAGGTTCAAACGAGCCCCATGGCATGATAATTCAGCTGTGAAAGCTCCACTCTGCTGAGCTAAAATGCATCTCCCGACGTGGACAGGCTTGAGAAAGTAAGTCCTTTCACTAATAAGCTGATCTACATAGCTGAAGAGTTGCTTCGGATCAGCTGCTTCAGTGAATTGGCTGAAACAAGTGTGAGTTTGGACTTTTACCTTCTGAAACCTGGATGTCTACCTCGGTCTCCAGATGAGCCTGAGATGAAGACACTTGAGGATGAGGTAATGAAGAGCCAGGCCAAACATGCGGTGAAGCAGACAGGAGTGTAACACATAGTCCAGAGAGGAAAGTGGAGGGAAATCCTGTCCAGCCCTTCTAGATCCTAACATGGGTGTGTGACAGACCGTTCAACCTCCCTGTCACAAACTATTGTCCCCCACAGCCTAAAGTCGCCAAGTCCCCAAGTCCCCCACCATCAGTACCCTTAACGACTTTCGTTCACCCTAACATACATGACTGTAAAATGCTTCGAGTCCTAAAACACATGAAGGAATGCCCCCCCTCCCGCCCCACCCCCAGCTTTGACCCCTTACCAGTTTGCCTACAAAGCAAATACACTGAGAATGCCCTCTGTACTGCCCTCCACTCTGCCCTGCAACACTCAGTAAGGATGCTCTTCACTGACCTCAGCATTTAATACCATCATCCCAGACATCCTCATAACCAAGCTTGTCGACTTGGATTTCTCCTGCACCACATGCACCTGGATTAAAAATTTCTCCACCAATTGTCCACAGTCTGTTAAGGTTGGGAACAGGAGATCATCCACCTTGATGCTCCTGTCTCTCCACAGGGCTGTGTGCTATGCCCTCTTCTGTACACCATCTACACCTACGACTGCTCTCCCACACATCCCTGCAACACCATCATAAAGTTCGCAGATGACACCAGTCTGGTGGGTGTCATTACAAAGGACGCAGCCTCCAGATGAGGTCCACCCTCAACACCAGGAAAACTAAGAAGATTATTATAGACTTCCACAGGGGCAAAGCTGAGAGTCTACAGAGGGTCAACAGAGCTGCAGAGAAGATGATCAGTTGGCCACTCCCCTCCCTGGTCTCAATTGCCAGCTCTAGGTGTCACACCAGAGCCAGGGCAATTTTAAAAAGACCACCTCCATCCTAACAATCACCTGGTCAACATGCTGCCCTCTGGGAGAAGGTTTAGATCAAACAAACACGTTAAAAAGCTTCTTCCCATGTGCAGTCAGAACTAAATGCATCAGAACAGTGATACTGCCTTTCATATGGACACTTCACTTTATTTTTTTATTTCACCTAACTGCTCCGTGTGTGTGTGTGCGTGAGTGCATGCGTGTGTGCGTTTAAATTGGGTCATCCCACTGCTGCTGTTGTGCATGCTCTATTTGGGTTTGCCCCACTACCTCTTTCTATGCAACAGCCATAATAGGCCTACAATGTGCAATACCTACACCTATGGCCTTCGATATGCTCCCCTCACCCTAACTGTTCTGTTTGCACAAAAAGACAATTGTAATCCCTGCCCCGGGAAAATGACCTAAGGCACATCTGTCCCCTTGTGGGGTACTCCATGCCATACTTTGTCGTACTGTTGGGCAATATATCTGCTGTTCTACTACACAGTGCAGTATTATGACTACTATACTAGTCTGTACTTAGCCCCTTTCACCACATATTTTTTATTATTTATTATGCCCTTGTACATACCCCCCTTCCTTCCTTGCTCTCTTTGCTTTTTTGTATTTGACACTGTACTTTGTACTTTTGTACTATTGTGAAATGCCATTTAATGGTCTTTCATGGTGAAGAGTTGTTCTATACTCTGTCTTGCCATAGAGATAGTGTAACATTTGGTCAGTGTAACTCTGCTCTCTGCAATGCCATATACTGCCACTGGACAGTCATTGCATTACAGAGAGATATCAAAAATATTGAAAGATTGACAAACTCATCCCATGTACTGTTGTATACTGCTCAGATGACACACTGTGAGAACAGTAGAACAAATAGTGACATTTGTACCAAAGCCCAACTAATCTTTGAAAACAGTGTGACTGCCAGCATCTGCCTTAGATGTCCTTGCAGTGTCTCAACTGAGCTATATGAATTTCTATACATGGAATGAGTTGGCCAAATTTGGCCAATGGTGCTGAAGAACATAGACCATCACGATGGTTTGAATGGAATGTCTTACAATTATATTTCTTACTTTGGCCGCAGCACAAGAAGTTAATATTGTGAAATCCAGAATTTATCCCATTCCAGGCTTGCACAACATGCTCTTGATACTCAAACAGTTTGCCAAATGAAGCTAGTTTTGCATTTCACTCTGCCAGGCTGGAGGTCAAGCTTTAGAGTATAATACTGAGGAAAAAGTCAAAGAGCTCGAAAGAGATCACATGATGCAAACATTTTGTCTTGACGAGTTCTTTTGAAATAATTTTATTTACAGGTGTCTGACATTTCCTCAGTTTAGTTTTTTTAAACTTGGCACCTGACTTTATTTTGATGTGTGCACCTCATTATGCCTTTTGTCTCAGAGTGTAACACAGCAACAATTTGTTGAACAATGCTGAACACTGAAATAGCTCAGAAAGATAACAAAATGATTAGTTATTTTCTGTTATGCATGGTGCTTCAGTCATATTGAGAGAGAATCTAATTCTAACTATTCCTAGTAACAAATATATTACAGATTGTCTTAGTGGTGTAAGAAAGATAAATATTTTGTCCACATTTTAACTACATCACTAGTCAAACTAACAAAAAAGCACTTGTTTTCACAAAATGTGTTTGGCAAACGCCCCTCCTCTTCACAAAACTCCAAGAGTTTTCTGTAAATCACATGACTGACAAAGGTACAAGAGGTCAGCTGGGTCAATGACCATGGATTGGAAATGGTGTGTCGATTTTAGCCTATTCGTGTGTTAGGAGTTGAGAAATCTCTCCAGAACCAAAAGTGAAGAGTGTTTTTATATAGTCACAGAAGGCAGGACTGTGTAGAAGGCAAGGTGCTGCAGTCAGAGAGCACACCATGATGGGCTCTGCTACCCTCTTTCTCCTCAGCCTTCTTGGAGCTTCTCAGTTAGTCGCATGTAACAACAGGTAAGTTTATGTTTATGTTTACATTTATGTTTATGTTTAAGTAAAACACTGCATTTTACCTCTTAGGGATGTGCACAGAACTTTCATTGCACTGTCTGTATAGCTTGATTTGTATCCTCTATTGTAAGTCACTTTGGATAACGGTGTCTGCTAAGTGTAGTGTAATATTTGCTAAGTGTAATGTAATGTCTGTTTTGAGGTTCCTTGTGACAGCTCCCAGTGTGTTTCATGTTGGAGTGAGAGAGCAAGTGTCAGTGCAACTGGGCCAAACGTTGTTCAACAGCCCCGTCAGCCTCTACTTAGAGCATGAGACGTCTGGAGAGCTGATGTCTGCAAAGGTCCCGGTTGATTTAAAAAATGGTGATGAAGGGAAAATCAAGACTGTTGAGCTTGAGGTATTACCAAATTGTGCGAGTCCATGCTTCAGTTAAATAATATGTTAACAATGTTAACCAATGTCATGACAAAACTATTAGTATATGTTTATCTGAAAATAAAAATCTCATGGCAGATACATTCTCTGGACCGGAAAATGTATATTAATTATGAGACCAGGTTGCAAAATGCATTTTTAATTATGTATATGATACACAAGTTAATATTTATGAAGAGTTTGCTTATTTATACACTTGCAAACAAGTACTGACTGTACATATTTTACTGAAGCTACAACATAGACTTCTGTATATTTAGATGAAGATGTTTCCAAGTAACTTTCTCTTTGCAGGTGATTAATAAACCCTTGCGGCTGACATCAGTTGAGGGAGAACCCGCATATCTGCTGCTGGTTTGTGAAATCAAAGGTGAAAGGAAGATGGTCAGGGTGCTGGTGTCCAAACATAAAGGTTACATCTTCATCCAGACAGACCAACCTGTCTACAACGCTGATCAGAAAGGTAAAAAAAATACAGCCATTTAAAAAATATTGAAGCAAACCATAACTGAGCACAGTAATCTGAGCTCAAAATATATACATTAGATAATAATAATAATAATAATAATAATAATAATAATAATAATAATAATAAAGAGGAAGAAGAGTATTATAATATACTTATTATACAAATGTATAAATAATTACATGTTTTATTCATAAAGTGCTTTTCTTACTGAGGAAGTACAAATTTTGTTGCAGTTATGCAAAACTCATAAAACAAGTGTCTAGTATCTATCAACTATTTGAAACATACACCTTCAAGGGTAATAAAGTCATATGTTATTGCAGTGCAATATAGAATATTCACACTGGACCATGCCATGAGACCACAAGGGGAATTGGTCCACATCTCTATAATGGCAAGTAATCATCATATTTGTTTAGCGTATTTTTTAATCTGTAAATATTTCTTTGATAATATGCACTTCTTCCAGTGCTATAATGCAGTAGAAACAAACATTCAACTGATTTTAAATTAGGAGTATTTGCTCCTTTATTAAGCAATTTATAAAACATAAACCATACTAAGCAGGTATTTGTTCAGTATCTTACATTTTTTTGATGTGTTAATGATATTCATTTCTTTTATAGAATGCTGGAGGAAACCGTATCAGACACTCACCAATGAGAACAGCGAATGGAATCATATCAAAAAAATTTGACATACCTGATGTTTCAGAGTAAGATTTATAAAACTAAGTCTTTAATACAAGACCACACATACAGACCAATGACATTTTTTTAGCTTTTCCCACAATAAGAGGTTGATGATTCTGGGGGTCTAGCTTTGGCATGTGGCCCTTTGAAGACACTATTTTAATTCCTTTATTAGTCCCTCAATGGGGAAGATTTACAACTGCATTTAACCCATTACACACGTGAGCCGGGGGCAGCCATGATAGCATCAGGGGAGCAGTATGGGAACGGTACCTCAGTGGCACCTCTGGGTAGATTCCAACCTGGTCACAGGTCTGTTACCTTAAACACCAGGCCACCACTGCCCCAGGATAGGGCAAAAAGTGTTTTGGCTGCACCCCCTGCACTACACTGCTATTGCTTGCATCAGTCGAGCATTTCACAGCTGTCTGTACCTGTTCATAATCCAGACTCAGTAAGACATATGCTACTCTAGGCCTGGGACATGGAGGATCACTGCACACTATGAAGGGGATGAGAAGAATGCTGCCATTCGAGAGTTCAAGGTTCAGAAGTTTGGTAAGATGGGATCATTGCGCTCTTCCTTATACTTTGTGATAACAGCATGTTGTTTATTATGACACATTTATAAACACCATACTGAAAGGGCAGCACAATAAACTGACTCAGAGAGCAGTGATCATTAAAAAAACACTAATAATGAATTGATTTGTTTGTATGTATTTGTAATGCTGTAGAGTGTGTGTTATGTAGTACAATAAAAAAGTAATACTTTATTTTACAGTCCCATTTACAATCTATCTACATGCAACAATATCTACTTACACTGTACATACCTAATACTAACCCTTATCCTAACCCTCACCCTAACCCTTATCGAGTTCCAAAAGTGTCATAGTTAATTATATAAGTAACCAAATAAATAATTACTTAAATGTGTCAATAATTTATTAAAAGTGGTACATAATTATTTTGCTATTTATTATTGCATGGTCCTTGCGTTGCAGCACATCATTAATTAATTTAATCTGTCAACAGCACCATCACAGTTGGTAGGCAGGACTAGCTCTAATCCATTGCTTTGGTCTGAAGTTTCTCAAAACATGCAGCTTCGCTTAGTGGATGATGTTCATAAACTGTTTAGGGATTTGGTGAGAAATATTGTAGACACAGCAGAGAGAGGAACTGCTGACCCAGATCAAGTAGCATGTAAAGCAGTGGAGTTTATTGATGCTGTTGGAGTTTTTGCACTTTCTGACCAAGATATAATCCACAAAATGACTGCAAATGCAAGTAGGCTACTCTATCACTTCACATTTAAATGCCGATATGGGTTTGCTGTCACTTTGCCCACTGTATTAACAGGCTAGCACTATCGAGTCTTCCTCCTGGTTTGATAATGTTTTATAGTTTCCAAACCAACATACATGTGAATAGCACCACCCAGTGTATTGTGATCGAAATCGTCACCGTAGCCTACTATATATCGGTGTACAGCCTATGATCGTAATATTTTCTCTGGACTCGATCTGCCATGACTTGATATGCAGGGTAACCAGTGTGGTGTTGGAATTTGCCCGTGGACTTTGATGGGAGAGGTTGACAAATAACATTAATTTATGATGCACTGCAACATAAGGACCATGCAACAATTAATTAAATACCATTCAATCATGAATTAAATAGCAAAATAATGATGTATGTTTTTTTACATTAAAAGAATTACTAGTTAATAAATTAATGAAACATTTAAGTATCTATTTATTGGTGTAATTATTGCATGTTTGTTCCTCCATAAACCATAAGGTACAGTGTAACTGCATTTATGTTATTGTTGTTATATGTTGTTACACACTTTTAACACTGTACTTTATGATGATGATACACTGTAACAGAGACTGTAAAATAAAGTGTAACCAGTGAAAATAATGTTGAAGAATGGACAAAGTGTTAATTCTTCATGTATGAATTTTGTTTTTTGCTCTATGGGAATTTTGTGTAATATTTTGCATAAAATTTAATTTTATTTCATCCAGTTCTTCCCAGCTTTGTGGCATCCATTAGACCAGAGAGAAACTTCTACCTAGCAAACTCCAATGCCTTTACGTTTACCATTGAAGCAAAGTAAGACAAGATCTGTCATTCTTGCTGATAATTTCTGATGTATTCTGAAACTATAAATTACAGTTTTTGGGTTGTCACATGTCTACAAAGATTTTATTTTAATGAAACTACACATTTTAATTTTAGCCATTTCACTATAATTACACTGGGCAACAACATTTTTTTTTAAATTTTGCACAGCTAAATCTGAAAATGACATTGATTTGACTCTTGATCAGGTCAGGTTTCTGTGCTTACTATATGCTATGTGCTTACTTAATACTATATCTATTACATTATTTTCTTACTATTACTATATCTATTACATTTTTGCTACATTATCAGTTGATTTTTTTATTAATATTTCTTATTCGAGATAGGTTTTTAAGCAACAAATCCTTTTTTAACACTCTTTTTAACAGTTTTAAAGCAAAAAAGGTTTTCTAACACATTTTACTCGTCACAAAATTTCGTTACAAACTTCTCTTACTGTAAATTGAACAGTATACAGTTAAAAAGTAATTACATGTAAATTGAATAATACGTCATTATTGTTCGAAATTCAGGGCATGAATTTCCATTTATGTGAACCTCTAGAATGCTATAACATATGCAATAACATATGAAGAAAAACGTAAAAAAAGGCCATAGTTAAAAAAGTTGACCTGATTGAGAAAAACCAATGTGATATTTGGATTCAGCACATCAAAATTGTTATAAATCAGCTAAAACATCATTTTGTTGACCAACAAACATTTGTTGTTGACCAGTGTTATTAGACTTATCAAAGACTAGACTTATCATGGAATTATGACCTTTGTGTGTTTTTGTCATCCAAGGTATTCCTATGGTGAGAATGTGAATGGGGCTTTCCACTCCCGATTTGGACTGAAGAACAACGGGGAAAAAATAAACTTCATTAGAGGCATGGAGAAGGCGGGATCGGTAAAAGATCACTCATATTTAACATTTAGTTCTTTGAAATTATGACTAATAACACTGGAATTATGAGAAAAACCTATTCCCTTCCCCTTCCTATCATTTCAGCTGAGGGATGGTAAAGCAGACGTTTCAATATCAAACTTTGAAGAGTTCATCAGAGGAATCAACACAACGACACTTGAACTTGCTGAGGCAGAGGCAAAGCTCTACATTGTGGTCTCTGTCACTGACATAAATAGTAAGAAGCAATATGTGAAGGACATGTGTTTTGACATTATTTTTTTAATCACATTGCTATCCTAGTCTGTGCTTGTGCTGTGTTTTATGTTCTGACTGAGCCCTGTGGTGCTGCTTTAGGCGGGGAGCTCCAGGAGGCTGAGGCCATCTTTCCCATAGTGCTCCATCCGTACCTGGTGGACCTGTCACGCGTCCACTCTCACTTTATCCCTGGACTGCCATTTGAGCCAGCGGTAATTCACTTCCTATAATGAGAAAGTATACTGTAAAAAAGTCAAGCTCACTTAAAAAAAGGTGGAAAGCCTCGAATGACTTAAGTAAATGAAAAAAAAAGAACAGAAAAGTAGAAAAGTAAATAGAATGAAATAGAACAGTTAAATTTACTTCACTCATATGAGGCAACAGTCAATCAAAAATCTTGCATTGTTGCATCATTGTTGTTAGATTTGACGATATTTGTTGAACAAACAATTCAGACAAACAATTAGACTGAACAAACTATTTTAATAGGATAAACTGTATATGTGCTCAATGTGTGGATCTGGGGGAATACATGTAATTTTTCTAAACAAACAAATGAAAAACAAAAAACCTTTGAAAAAAGAAAATAGTTATATTAATTTGGAAAAGAGCTCTTCCCAAGTTTTGATAGAAATTATACCACACAATCTATACTTGTCAGCTGTATTATTTTTAAAGTCAAGTTTCATGATTTGATTATACAAAGACTTACCATGTCGATGAAATAAAATGTTTAAATTATTTGGTAACACTTTATTTGAAGGTGTCTACATAAGAGAGACATAAGCATGTTATAAACATGACATGACACATATCACGAACATTAATGACACTTCATTCATGTTTATGACTGTTGCCATTATGTGGCTGAATGAAGTGTTTCCTTTTCTTTTACTGCATTAATTGGTGGAATTCAGAAACACCTTTTCACAGTCCATCAATGATTTTCAATAAGTATTTAAGTCTATTCAGGATATAAGCAGCACATTTGTCATGTATTTTTTAATGTTTTCTATTTCTGGAAAGGTTGTTGTCCGCTTACCAAATGGCTCCCCAGCACCTGGAATCCAAATGCGGATTGAGGTGGCACAATCTCAGGAGAAGCAATGTGATCGTGAAAGCAACATGGACGGAGTAGCATATTGTGCATTTAATATCCCAACAGAGACAAAGTCAATTACTTTGAAAGTAAGTAAATATATATACAGTAATTAGTGAAACTTGCATTCTGCAATTTTAAACCACTGCACATTACATTTTTTTTCTTTTTTTTAATTCAGGGAATGTCCCCACTAAGTCGTCTCATTATCCAGCAATGTCCGACCTTTTTCCAGCAGGAGCGTTCTGATGCTGGTGCCAGTGCTAATGTAGAGCTAGTTCTGGTCAAGCACTGACACCAGCACCAGCATTAATTTCCACAGGTTTCAGAACTTGTTTCCAACCTTGGGACCAGCAGGGAGCCGTGCTGATACCAGATTTTTGGCACCAGCACCTGTCACTTTTCAGTTGAAAGGCAAAACCAGTTCCAGACTGGGAACTGTGGCAGTGGAAGCAAGCTATCTGTCTGTAGTATGTGCTTGTGCATCCTGCTGTGTGGTTATGAAGATAAAAAACTGATAACCAATCACTAGAATTGTGGACATCAAATTTTGATGCATCTTTCCATCCATAAAAGATTTTTGGTAAATTTGTTATGTTAATTTGCTACACTTATATTTTAAAGACAGATTCTTTGACTGGTCTGTTTGTCGTTGGCTTCTATCAATAATCACACGTTTCAGATCAGATCAGCTCTTATTTATACATTTCACACTCCTCGCGGTATCACAGTGTCATTACATCACATTGCATTTGGCTGACACTCTCATCCAGGGCAACTCACAGTTAATAAGGTACAGGTAACTATAAATGAGGGTATAAATGAGGGTGCAGGAGAGCGCTGATTATTTATTTTCCTGCTTACATTTTCTCCTGCTGCTAAGGAATGAAACCTGTGACCCTCCAATCCCAACACCAACTTGCTAACCATTAGGCCACAGCTGCCCATATCAATGTAGGTAATGTAATGTGCCTGTGTTTCACCAGGTAACTGTAGAGGGCAATGTTCACCAAAAAAACGTGACTCCTGCCTCCTCCACCAGTGGCAGCTTTCTCTACATCAGCACCATCAGCAGTGTTGTGGCGATGGAAGACAATGTTAAGGTCCAGTTCAAGGCCGTCAACTCAAACCCAGCAGATGGTTTCTTCTACTACATGGTGAGTGATGGTGTGTAGGTGGATTGTGAAGTCACAAATTTTTAAACAGTGATGGGTCCACTACCATATCATTGGGTAATATGTGATTTCACTTATTAGGTCTTCCATCCACCTGAAGAGTTGTGCTAATAAATAGATAGATACAGTAGATGTACTTGATCCCAAACTGGGAAATTGCAGTGGAGCAGCAACATGACACACAGGGACACACAGAGACCACAATGAAGAAAAAGAGCACAACCTTGACATAATAAAGCAATATACAATATAAAATGCAAGTAAAATGCATCAAAGTATAAATAGTATTAATATTATTCATAATATTAATAATAATAATATTGCCTGGATAAGGCACAGTGAACAGATAAGGTACAGTGGACAGTGTACTTAAAACCATGGAGTATGTCATGACCTGACATAGCCGTTATGTGACCAACTGGACTGGCCAAGAAAGCAAAAGACAAACTGACAATAAACCACAATACCGTTAATTTAAAAAATAAAAACAAAAACAGGTAGAATAATATATCTAAGTAAGGTCTTACTCAAGTTTTGTTTCTGTAATTAATTCTGGAGCACTGTAAGAAAAAGCACTTTTACCAAACTCTAGGTGTTACAAAAGCAGATACTGTATATGTGGAATGCTAATAGATGTTATCACTTTGATTGTAAAGCACCATAGTTCATCCTTGGTTGAGTGCCACTGAGGATGTGCTCTGACAGCCATTGCAGTGGCACTGGCTCTTTGGCATTGTACTTAGCCTGCATGTTTGGTACCCCAGAGGCTGGGATTGGAGGCCTGGGTGGGGTGACTGCTCTCTCCCCTCACCATAGTCTTCTGTTGTGTAATTTGCTATATAAATAAATTGACCTTAAGATAAGATGAAATATGATAATAGGTTCCTTTATTAGTCCATCTATGGGGAAATTTACAGTGTTGCGACAGAAAGGGCAGCAGGATAAGACATATTCTCAATATAAGGAATAAAATAAAATAAATAGAAAAGTAAAAAATAATACGTAAAAGCTACAAAATGCAGGGGATATATTGCACATTGTCCATTGCATCCTAGAAGTATATTGCGCATTGTACCATTGCACAATATACCCTAACCATACAACCATAAGCTGACACAGAAGGCATTGCATTGCAATGGGAATTAGTATGAGAAGAAGTCTGTTTGTCTCCCTGGTGTTGCAGATCTTCAGCAAAGGAGAGCTCAGGCACTCAGGCTCAGAGAGGGCAACAGCACTAACACAAACACTGATCCGTGTCAGCCATGACATGGTCCCATCCTTCCGTCTTGTCGCCTACTTCTACCACCACAACGGTGAGATCATATCAAACTCGATATGGGTGGATGTCAAGGATGCCTGCAAAGGAACGGTGAGTAAGAATATTTTCGTAACACTTTCTATTAACCAGTATAAGACTATCAAATTTATAAAAGGGTTATATATATATATATATATATACAGTATGTCACATAAGTGAGTACACCCCTAACATTTTTGTACTTTTTTTATTATATCTTTCCATGGGAGAAGTCTAAAGATATAATACTTTTCTACAACGTAAAGTAGGCAGTGTACAGCTTATATAACAGTGCAAATTTGCTGTTTCCTCAAAATAACTCAACAAACAACCATTAATGTCTAAACCACTGGCAACAAAAGTGAGTACACCCCTATGTGAAAATGCCCAAATTGTGCCCAATTAGTCATTTTTCCTCCCTGGTGTCATGTGATCCATTAGTGTTACAAGGTCTCAGGTATAAGTGGGTAGAAGTTGTGTTAAATTTGGTGTTATCACTCTCACACTCTCTCATACTGGTGATTGGAAGTTCAACATGGCACCTCATGGAAAAGAACTCTCTGAGGATTTCAAAAAGAAAATTGTTGCTTTACATGAAGATGGCCTAGGTTATAAGAAGATTGCCAACACCCTGAAACTGAGCTGCAGCACAGTGGTCAAGACCATACAGCGCTTCAAGACGACAGGCTCTACTAAGAACAAGCCTCGCCATGGTCGACCAAAGAAGTTGAGTGCATGTGCTCAGCATTATATCTCATAATCTATCTATCTATCTATATCTGTGTCTTCAAAATAAGTGTAAGAGTGCTGCCAGCATTGCTGCAGAGGTTGAAGAGGTAGGGGGACCGCCTGTCAGTGCACAGACCATACGCTGCACACTGCATAAAACTGGTCTGCATGGCTCCGCCCAGAAGGACGCCTCTTCTGAAGATGATGCACAAGACAGCCCGCAAACAATTTGCTGAAGACAAACAGACTAAGGGCATGGATTACTGGAACCATGTCCTGTGGTCTGATGAGACCAAAATAAATGTATATGGTTCAGATGGTGTCAGGTGTGTGTGGCGGCAACCAGGTGAGGATTACAAAGACAACTGTGTCCTGCTAACAGTCAAGCATGGTGAAGGAAGTGTCATGGTTTGGGGCTGTATGAGTGCTGCCGGCACTGGGGACCTACACTTCATTAAGGGAACCATGAATGCCAATATGTACTGTGACATACTGAAGCAGAGCATGATGTCCCCCCTTTGAAACTGGGCCGCAGGGCGGTATTTCAACATGGTATCGACCCCAAGCACACCTCCAACATGACCACGCCTTTGGTGAGGGTGAAGGTGATGGACTGGCCTAGCATGTCCCCAGACCTGAACCCAATTCAGCATCTGTGGAGCATCCTCAAACGGAAGGTGGAGGAGCTCAAGGTCTCAAGCTCAAGGTCAGCTGCATGATGTCGTAATGTAGGAGTGGAAG
This sequence comes from Setipinna tenuifilis, assembly GCA_030347295.1. NCBI lineage: Eukaryota > Metazoa > Chordata > Actinopteri > Clupeiformes > Engraulidae > Setipinna > Setipinna tenuifilis. The sequence continues at coordinate 28,791,785 of CM059277.1, forward strand.
AGGATTCCAGTGACAACTTGTGACGCTCTAGTGAACTCCATGCCCAAGAGAGTTATGGCAGTGCTGGAAAATAATGGTGGCCACACAAAATATTGACACTTTGGGCACAATTTGGACATTTTCACTTAGGGGTGTACTCACTTTTGTTGCCAGTGGTTTAGACATTAATGGTTGTGTGTTGAGTTATTTTGAGGGAACAGCAAATTTGCACTGTTATATAAGCTGTACACTGCCTACTTTACGTTGTAGAAAGGTATTATATCTTTAGACTTCTCCCCTGGAAAGATATAATAAAAAAGTGCAAAAATGTTAGGGGTGTACTCACTTATGTGACATACTGTATATATATATATATATTTATATATATGCATTCATAAAAATTAATAATAATTAACATTACTAGTCAAGAGCTATTTATGTATTCTCATGACTGACCTATAAAGCATTGCAATGCGATCTAACATTAGGGTTAAAAACTATTCACGCCTAAAAGCCATTTGCACCAAAAATGTTTTTGGGGCTATTTTATATCCGCAGAGCCAAATTAACACAGCAAGAAAGATGCATGAAGATACACATAGCAAAGACAAAGTGTGCCATGCGTATCTCTGTCCTGTGTTCCTTTGTCAAACTGTGAAGCACATTGTGCTACATTCCTTGTATGAAATGTGCTAAAAACCTACTACTAGCATTTTTAGCCTTATCCTGTCTTTTACTCCTAGCTTTTTTATACTACTATTGTCAGGAGTATAGGCGATCAAAATCTCATGGTTGCACTATGCAACCACCCTTTTTTTGTGGTGTAAATTGGGCTTTGGTTTTGTTGCTTTATTCTACTGAATCTGACCTAGTATTTGGTAAGATTTAGTAGTGCAGTTTATTCACCCAACATCACCCTTTTCCTTTTGCATCCTCAGATTTCACTGCTTCATCGTGGAGGTAGGGCAACACCAGGAAAATCTACCAAAGTCAGTATTGACCTTGGCGTCCAAAAGGCTACTGTTGCCTTGCTGGCTGTGGATAAAGCCATCTATGGCATTAATTCACCAAACAAGCTCACTCCTAAACAGGTAGATATCTTTGTTTTTAGATAACTGTCTGCTCTGTGCTGTTAAATGCTCCAGTAAATTGTATTTATTGCTTGTTCTATGTATTTTATTGCGTGTGGCATTTACGTGGACAGCAAAGAAAGAATTTCATTGTGCCAGGAAACATGTTTTCTTACTGTACATATGACGATAAACTTGAAACTTGAACTTGTAAATTTGAGGTAACTTTAAATCACCCATGTCCATTTGGAAGGTGTTTTCATCAATGCAGTCCTATGACTTGGGATGCTCATATGGTGGAGGCTCAGACACAGCAGCAGTTTTCAATGAGGCCGGCCTTTCCTTCATTTCCAGTAGCACCATGACATCTCAGATGAGAAAAGGTAGGAGTACTCATCACACCATTTTTTACCATTTAGCTAAAAACCATCCAAGAGATATTGAAAAGGAAAATATTGTTTTTTAGAATTGCCTTGACTTTGTCTTTCAGAAACAAATAAGGTCTTATATTAGTGCCAATCTCTGCTTTTTTTTTTCAAGTCAGAAAAGTAAAAAAAAAAAAAACATTAGTAAAATCTGGCCTTTCTCTTACATGCCTAACAAATAGTGTCAAATGATATACAGTAAGTCCTGTCTACTTAAACATGTGCTGCTCTTTCTGAGAGACAATGATAAGAAGCAATATTTTCCTCTGGGGTGATTAATGAAAAGGCTTTTTGTCTGCAATGTTCCTCAGGATTCGGCTGTGAATCTGGATTCAGGCGCCAGAGACGTTCCCTTGACCTGCAGAAAAAAATGACAGAGAAAGGTACTCAACCATCAGCCCTCCTCTGGCCCTCTGGCCCATCAGCCATTAACCCTCTTCTGGTTGTATCAGTTCAGACATGCTGGAGCAGATTGCTTAATGAATGTATATATATACAGTTTATATTTCTACATATATGAGGATGTGAGGGGGTGTGGACTTTAAATTTGTGCTCTTGCAATACATAAAGATATAATTTGAGATGGAACTATAAACTTGAACGTGAACTTGAGAAACCATACTGACCATTAACTATCAGCTTCACTTTTCTTTCTGTTTAAATAAATGAAATGATTGTACCTAGGAGATTTCTTTCATATTTAAAGGTGCTATATGTAGGAAATATTAAACAAGGTATCATAAAATGGTCCTGATATGTCACTGGAGACTAAGAAAATATGTTTGATTTAACATGACAACAGTACAGCTAGAATATTTGCATTTTAAAACTTACAGCCTGCATATTCTGCTTATGTTTTGATTTTGTATGGTCCCTCTTGTATGCAAAGGGGGAGCAATGCAGTGTTTTGAATTTAAAATCACAGCACAAGTTTTGGCCTTAATTCTACATATCGCACATTTAAAGCAGCACTACGCAACTTTTTCAAGTTAATAAACCATGGTCATAAGTCAGTAGATGCTTAAATGAGTCATTACCAGGTGAATGGAGACTTTCTCAGCCCCCCCACTGTCTGTGGACAGAATAACACGCTTGCAATATCTGGGTGTCTGTTCGGGCACCCTCAGACTCACAAAGTCTCGAATATCGCGGAAAGCCGAGTCATGTTAAATTCTGAAGAAATTCTGACTTTACTTACCTAGGTGGAAATAACTACTTTCCTATTCGCCAGTTTCTCTGATTGGTTGACTTGAAAACACATGCATAGGGTGAGGGGAAGGGAAAACAATCCATTTTTAGACACTAGGGGGAGCTCCATTGAGAAAAAAACACTCAAAGTTGCGTAGTATCGTTTTAAGGCAGTGCATTAGTGAATTATTTGTATGTTTTGATAGTAATTTCTTATCTAACTGACCTTATGTTGATTGCAGAAATGCGCTATGCAGACAAAAGGTTGCAGAAATGCTGCCACAGTGGCCTGGTGCTAATCCCCATGCAGATGACGTGCGAGGAGCGTGCCGAGAGGGTCAGTTTGAGGCATGCCCAGGACTGTGTGGCTGCCTTCCTGGAGTGCTGTCGTGAGGGGAAATTGCTAAGGGACAAGAAGAGACTGGAGGACCAGCAGAAAGGACTTGGCAGAAGTATTTTGACTGTTTTGTCACTGGGAAACCTTGTTACTGAACCCCAGCATAGTGAAATGCAGTCTCCTTCGCTTAGTTTGTGGGGGGATCATGGAATCACTTGTTCATCTTGTTTAAGTCTAAACTTGGTGTTAAGGAAAATAATTACACAAAACATCAAAATATGCATTGGTCATACAAACAAAATATACTGTACATAAGCAACACAGTTTTTAAAATTAATTTTTTCTGAGACTACAGTTATTGTAAAATATTTATCTGCTTTAAAATTTCTACATTTTTCACAGCTGCTACTGCTGAAGACATTGAGGACTTCTTTGATAATGAAGTGCAGGCAATCCGCCAGTACTTTCCACCAAGCTTTATTTTTGACAACATCAATGTAAATGGCAAAACAGAGTACGTTAAACACCTTATACTTAAGACAGTGGTGACTGTAATGTGCTGTACTGTCATAGGTGACCTTGTCTTCTTGTCAGATATGGCTTGACGATGCCAGATTCCATCACAACATGGGAAATCCAGTCTGTCAGTCTCTCACAAAGCCATGGTAATGAACACACACTATCCTATTGTCTCAGTGTCTAATTTACAATGTCATAAATCCCTTAACTTGGTGTTAGAAATCACCTATTTTAAACATTCTGCATCATTCATTGGATTTGTAGGTATTTGTGTTGCTGAACCTTTGGACATACAAGTTTTCAAGGAGGTCTTTCTGTCTTTGAGATTACCTTACTCAGTAAAGCGTTTTGAACAGTTGTCCATCCCGGTTGTTGTTTACAACTACGGAGAGGAGCCCAGAGAGGTACATTGTGACATGTCTCTGAATGTTTTCATATATGTTTTCATTTAAAAAGTGTTTTGTTACAATGCCTGGTCATCTCTTCTCTCAGTTTGCCATTCACATGAAGCAAGTAGATGGACTATGTTCTCCTGCTGCAAAAACCTCTAACTCTTATCAGAAGATCGAAGTGAAAGCACACTCCGCAAACACGGTTACATTCTCTGCTGTACCAATGGCATTCGGTTCAATTCCAATAACAATTCAGCTTTACGATCCAGCTAACGAATTTGGTGTGGATGCTATTACAAAGACTCTGTCAGTGAAGGTAAATTCCAGACAAAATGTTGGTTCTTTTGTCAGTCCACTAGTATTGTCAACTGAATATTTTTCTTTTCTCTCCAGGCAGAGGGATTGTTGACAAAAAAGGAAGACACGTTTTACCTCAATATGGACGGTAATCCCTTTAATAAAAACATTTTATAGCTGTAAATCATTTGATTAAGTAAAAAATAACCAGTCTTAGCTTAACACTATTACTTTTGCTGATGACAGAACTGCTTCCAAAGCTTATAGCAGTAAAAGCTATTCCTGTGTAATTCTGGTCTTATCAGGTGAAGACAATTGATTCCAATTCCAGTAAAATGTGGTGTAGACATAGACAGTGGAACGTTCTCTTGGGCTAAAATGTGGTTTACACAAGTGATTGCTTTCTTGACATGACACCTCTTTCTAGGAAAGGCTGATTCCAACTACTGGATTCAGGGAGACTTTCCTAACAACACAGTCCCTGACTCCGACACCAACGTCTTTGTCAAGATAGAAGGTTCTACATTCTGTTCACACATAACAAAATGTTGATGTTGTTACTTCTGTAATCTTACTGTCATAAATAATGAAATTCAAAATGCCATTAGAATAACACATATTTTAAATATTTTGCATATTACTTTCATTTACATGTATACCAAGATGTTGATGCTGTTACCTCGGTAATGTTATTATGTCAAATGCCTAACTTTGAAATGGTATTAGAATAGCACATATTTTAAATATTTTGCATTCTTCTTTCGGTGATGTATAGCAAAATGTTGATGCTGTTACTTGTTACTAATGTTGATACTGCTACTAATGTTATCATGACAACTCTCTCTAAATTGTGCCTGCTGCAGAAGAGATATTTGGCAAAGCCACAGCGGTACCCATGCTCTCGGCCACCAAAGTAAAGCACTTAATTAACGCCCCAATGGGTTGTGCAGAGCAGACCATGATGTTAATGTCTCCGACCGCTCTCTCTCTGCGGTACTTGGACCATGGCAACCACTGGATTGGCCTGCCGCCAGGGACGAGGGACAAGGCCATCGATTCTATTGAGAAAGGTAGCAATTTATTATTGAATTGTGGCAGTATATATACTCTACATTTAACAATTGACAATTGCAAATAAGTCATTCGGAAGATGTTAGCTTGTAAAATTATGTTCACTCGTATAGCACAGCAATCTGTTTCATCTTCTTTTTTAGGTTATGAGAGAATTCTTACCTACAAAAAACAGGACGGATCATATGGGGCCTGGCTAAACCGCCCAAGCAGTACCTGGTGAGTTTTTCTTGCATTCCACCACCTCTAACACAATTATTAACCCCTTCATCTCAGCACTGTGGATATTTGAGAGCTTTTTTTTCTTAAAGTGACATGGTATAAAATTGTGAAGTGTTTGGCATTTGACACATCAGTACTTTCCCATCACATTACCCTCATTTATGCCAGACGCTCCACATCTAAGGCCGGTTACACCAGAAGCATTCTTTGTAAAGTTGCTATAAAACCTAAAATTTAGGTTATTGTTATGGAGGAGGTACGTTACCTTGTTATGACTCCAGTGACACCCAGACATCAGGGACAGCATGTAAAGATTGTAATATGTTAAATAATTTATATACTTTACATTTTTGTTTATGTGACATGTGCTGCATCCCAACACACCCACGTTACATCATTACGACTCCATGTCCCTGCTAAAGCTGCACAGAGGAAAACATTGCTTCTATCTTTTTTTCTCCTAAATTGGGGTTTAGGAAAAACAGATCAGAAGTGAAGATTTTTTCAACATGACTGTTGGAAGAATTTACGTGTGTCCACATGATATAGCAGTGTCCTTAGTGGCAGTAATTTTATGCATTCGATTTTAGAAGATTTTATGCATTGTTATGTGCTACATAGATTTCTTTCAGACTCCAAGTGAACCTGACACTATAAAACAGACTGATTATTCACTCTTATAACGTAGGCTAACTGCCCTGGTGGTGAAGGTGTTGTCGCTTGTGGCTGGCCGTCAGAGCAGTGTGCAGCAGGGAAGACAAGAGCGAGCCATCACAGAAGAAGACATCCGACATTCGGTTCAGTATCTGATAAACATACAGGACAAAGCTAAAGGATCTTTCTCTGACCCTAATCCTATTATTCATCGGGAAATGCAGGTGGGTAGCAGTTGTTAACAAATATTTTCAATGTAGTTACAGTTGAGAAAGTAAGCAAATACGGCAACATGTTTTAATAAAGGTAAGTCTAATTGAACTATAATTGACATGCAATTTTGATTAGACAGTTGTATTATTCCGAAATATCTATACATGTAAAGAAATCAGAACTTTAAAGCCTATAAATGAAGTTATGTGTAATAATGTGAAATGGCAGCAGGGGAGCCCACCAAGAAAATATAACTGTTTGGTCCAAATGTCTTGTCAATAGTCCAATTAGACATCCCTTTCCTGTAAAAAAAATGTTGATGAGTTCAGTACCTATTCTTCCTGCTGTATATTTAGTTTCAGAAATTCAGTTACACAACAGGTAGTAACGAATGTGGTTCATTTAAATGCAGCTGTATCTCTACTGTCACCCCACAGGGGGGGATTGGAGGTGTGGAAGAGGACGTGTCCCTCACAGCCTTTATCACCCTGGCCATCCATCAGTCCCTGCCCTTCCTGACCAAAGAAATGAGGAAAGAAGCGGTAGGATGCTATGCATGGTCCTGAAGATTAACATTATTTTTTATCATAGCAGCACAATGTGTAACTACAAACAGCTATGTCTATGTTGTCTTTATGGATCTGCAGTAATGCTGGAACTCAAAAAAGAAATACTAATAATAACAGTAAACCAACTGACATCTTACTGCAAGCTTTTATTCTGTACATAATAAACAGCAAACATACAGAAGAGCCACATATGTATTTAACTCTCAATTGTTTGTTTTACTTTCTTAGGAGACCAGCATCTCTAAATCTACAGAATACCTTTTGACTCGAGTCACTGACCTGAAGAGACCTTTTGCGATGGCCATCACGGCCTATTGTCTATCTACCTGTATTCCTGATCGCAGCCTGTCTGCCTGGGAAAAACTCAAGAGTGTCGTCACAAAAGGTGTGCTTTGTGATTGTTGCAAATTTCTGTGTGCGATTGATAACTCTTAAGCTTAACATATTACTTATGTTTATTGGGGCTATTTTATCTTCAACAAAGACAGATCTTATCTATAGATCTATAACTCCTATAAATAAAGAATGAGTTACATGTTTGACATGTCGACCTGCTCCGTTTTGTTCATTCCATCAGAGGGCGAATGCAAAGTGTGGCGTGCAAGTTTTGACTTGGATGACAGAGGGTCTAAGTTTATAAGTGCTGAGGCCCTGACGGTGGAGACCACTGCCTATGCGCTGATGACTGCTGTGGCCCAGCAGGACATTGAGTGGGCGGACGATGCAGCTTGCTATCTGGCCTCACGCGAGAACTATAGAGGGGGCTGGACATCAACACAGGTTTGCCCAATGTTCATGTGAAAAGAGTTAGGTGTTTTTTATGGTATTTATTCAAGGTTCTTGAATGACCAGTGTAAAGATTTGTGACAGCAATGTATTGCAGTGAAGTAAGTATTCAATGGATTAAGTACTGCACAGGAACCATGCCTTGCTGGCATGAGTTTGTCCTACCCGCAATGCACACATGATACACAAACTTGCATAGATGCACTACATGGATCATGGTTTGCACTGCGTCATTCTCTGTGCAGGGAGTTCCATGGCACCTGCCTCAGAGAGCAGACCTGTTTTCCCAGATGGAGGGCAAAATATGGCACCCTTGCCCAGAATGCCTTTAGCTGTGGGTGTGGCCTCTGGGCCCAGTGACATTCTATTAGACTGTGACCCTGCAGTTATCAATACAGTTAAAATGCAATGGTATGGAATGAATTCCCTGCCAAAACGTCTGTACTCGTAGAAATATCTTGTGCTTGTAAAAAGAATTTGTGTACACGTGGAAATATTTTGTGCTTGTAAAAAAAATGTGTGTGTGCGTGAAAATCTGTTTTGTCTCTGTAACAAAGTTTTGTGCTTGTAAAAAAAATGTGTGTCTGCGTGAAAATCTGTTTTGTCTCTGTAACAAAGTTTTGTGCTTGTAATAAAAATTTGTGCTTGTAAATATATTTTTTGTACATGTAAAAATACTTTGTATTTGAGGAAAAAAAAAAAAATCTCCCACAGGCACATTTTTTTTACGAACACAGATTCTTTTTACGAACACCACAAAACCCAAGTGTGAAATCTCTGCCAAAACTTCTCAGCCAATCACCAAACGTCTTACTCACTGGTCATTATACAATAGTTAGATCCGGTCGATTTTTTTTATCCATTGATCTGGGAGTGAGGTTGTTGTGGAATACCCTCACGGGTGTGATTCGCCGCAGGCTCACGATCACGAGTGTTATATTGCTTTTATACGATAGTTCCTTTGGTAAAAATAATTACACAAAATGATTAAAATATATATTATTTTCTTTATTTGGGTTGATTGTTTATTCGATTGTTCCTCCGCTCCAGAAAATAGTCCCAGTTGGCGTCTTGGTTGCTGAGCAACGCACAGTGCACTGTGCACCACTGCGAAAGAGCAAAGATAGATAAGGAATCTAAGCTCTTTGCCACTGCTCTACTTGTAGACTTTGAATTGCACATTGCCGTTGATTGTGCAGCCGCTGAGAAAAGGGCCTGGATGTTCAGTCCGAATAACTAGATGGTCTTACGTGCTGATCTAACTATACCGTACCCTGGCAACTTAGCTAATTTTACGTGTTTTGCTAGCGGAGTTTGGCTAAGCTAGCTAGCCAGGTCATACTGAATGTAATGAGCCAAACCATATGTTGCCATGTGTAGTTAAATGTTAATCTAGCGATCTTTTTAAAACTCTTGTATATCCAAAATGTATACTGTGTTAGTTGTACTGAATTGTATAACATGGCCCTGTTTACTGTAACCCTGGGGAAGAGGACTGTGAAGGAGGACAACTCTAAGCCCCATTGCCCCGTGTGTATTGTCTGTGATGTTACAGAACGCTTGAGTAAAACGTGGATCAGATCACCTGAGTCGGCGTCAGTCCTTCTTCTCCTCCCCACTGTACATACATAATCAATCACAGCAACGCAGAGTCATACGACCGGTTACATTGGGTGATATAGGGTATGGTCTATAATTTTCCCATTGCTTAAATGTTCCATGGGAGACGACGCGGGAGCAATGGTACGTGAATTCTATATGTAGCCATGTACAATAAAGTAGCCAGGTTAACGGCGAACTTGCTGCATATTCACGTCCCCTGAAATGAAAAGAGGTGTCGGAACACCACGGCCCACTTCAAGCACGCCTGTTCATAATGTAATTTAGAACTTGTCTTAAAACTGATTAAACTGAAAACCGATTAAAAACACCAGACAACTGCAGCAAGTTCGCCGTTAACTTGGCTACTTTATTGTACATGGCTACATATAGAATTCACGTACCATTGCTCCCGCATCGTCTCCCATGGAACACAGCAGATATGATCTCCAGTGTCCGGAAAATATGCCTCCTCGCCGTTTCTAAATAAAGGCAGCAACTTGATTGGCCGGTGAGTAAGACGTTTGGTGATTGGCTGAGAAGTTTTGGCAGAGATTTCACACTTGGGTTTTGTGGTGTTCGTAAAAAGAATCTGTGTTCGTAAAAAAAATGTGCCTGTGGGAGATTTTTTTTTTTCTCAAATACAAAGTATTTTTACATGTACAAAAAATATATTTACAAGCACAAATTTTTATTACAAGCACAAAACTTTGTTACAGAGACAAAACAGATTTTCACGCAGACACACATTTTTTTTACAAGCACAAAACTTTGTTACAGAGACAAAACAGATTTTCACGCACACACACATTTTTTTTACAAGAACAAGATATTTCTACGAGTACAGACGTTTTGGCAGGGAATTCATTCCATACAATGGCCCCCTTAACTAGGTTGCTGTATGCAAAACGATGGAAACTCTTTGCTAACTGGTGTGAGGCTTCAAAAGTTTCAACTACCACTTTTACAGAACCTTCTTGATGAGGGTAAAATCACCCCTACTGTGAATGGGTACGTGTCTGCCATTTTTATGTAGCGTATTAAAGTAAAAGGCTGGACTGTTGATTCACACAGTCTTATCCATAGCTTTCTTAAATGTGCTCAACACCTCCATTCCTCTAGTGGTCAGGAGGCATGAAATAGAATGCTAGTTATGGATGTAACTGGTTCTATGAATGCCGAATGACTATTGGTCAACACATTTTGACCACAGCCACATAATAGCTACTCTTTGCTTTCATTTTGTAGCCTGCTGGACTTTTTACCAGATCCACATCAAAGGAGACTTGTAGTTTAAGTGCCCCAGACCCGGTGATCTTAGGCACATCTCTCCTGCGTGCACCTGAACTAAATGTTACTGCTGCTATGTGGCCTGCTGGACTTGATGCTGCTTTCCTCCCTCCCACTTTTTTTGTGCGTAATCCAAAAAGAGACTTGTAGCCTAAGTGTCCCAGTTTACAATATGTTTGGTGTACACAGTGGGCTTAGGGAGCATTGCAATTTATAAATCCTGTATATGACCTGTACATATGGTTTTTGACAATAAGGCTGACTTTGACTTTGACTTCAAAGTCGTACATGACTTTGTTGGTGTAAAGTCTTGATCTGCACTACACAAAGGATAACATTCAAAGGCTATGCCGCCGCTGGCGGCGGTGTGTGTGTGTGTGTGTGTGTGTGCTGTATATAGTTCTTTTGCATGCTATATGTAGTTCTTGTATAAAAATCACTAATTTGGTTGTGAAAGGGTTCATTATCCCACATTTGATTTGACATCAGATACAGCCAACATTTAATATCATTATTCACACTGATATTTTTCATTATTTGAGCATGTATGGCAGTAAAGGGTTTAAATTGCTTGTCAGAGTGTGTCTGCTGTTTTAAGTGTTAACTGATTGTTTAGTGTCTACCTGTCTGTGAATGGGGCTGGCCACCAGGTGTATGTCCTCACTTTGTTCGTCTGTTAAATTAGTTCTGTCTTGTCTCTGTCCTACATTTGATGTAAGTACCCTGACTGAATTGTATGGCATTTCTAGCATTGTTTGAGAACATACTATTTTGTATAGGCTGACTCCTGAGGAACCTTGTTGGAATTGTAAAGGTTTCATTTTTCTTTCTTTAACATATTGGACTGAAATGGCATTATTTTTCTTTTTCAAATCTTAAATCAATACATTTTCGCCTCTACATTCTTAGTCAGACCCACAGTTTTGGTTTTTGTTGTGACCCACGTGCTCGGACCGTCACATATTGTGTGTACATGTTTATAATGTGATCTTGTAGGGGGAACAACTCTTTACAGTACCAAAAGTACAAAGCTAACATTTTCATATCTTTTATTTGTTTCAGGACACCATTGTGGCTTTGGAGGCCCTCTCAATGTATGCCATCAGTAGGCCTGAGTCTCCTATTAGTCGAATGAATGTGCTCTTCCATGTACCAGGAAAGAGTCAGACTGAAACCCTTACCATGGATAACAGTGGGATCTCTGTGGAGAGAGACCTAAAGGTAACTTTTAGCACCAGGTTCTTCATGACATTTACATTACATGTCATTAGTCAAGTTCTTTTTTATGAATCTCATTCTCTGCCATTTCCACAGAGGCTGGTAGGGAACAGCATAAGAGCCACGGTGAAAGGAGAGGGCAAAGCCAAGATGAAGGTCAGTATTCATACTACAATGATATTGTACTGTATCCTTCAGGGATATAAAATCATATCAGCTACTAGCCAAATGCTGGTAAACTATAAAAGTTGCTGGTAGATTTTGGACATTAAATAATAATTTACTGTTGAGTGACTGGTGAATTTTACCATGTATTTGTGAGTGGCTGGTGAAGGTTTGCAAAGTTAATATCCACCCCTGGTGTCCTCTCTAAACTACAGTGTGCAGTACAAGGCATTTTTTCATTCAAAACCTTTTAAACCATTTAAAACAATACTGATAAATTTTAACACACTTTTCCCTGAATTAACCTTAAGGTGGTGAAGGTCTTTCATGTCCTCGAGCCAGAGGCGGGTTGTGAGGATGTCTCTATCAATGTGACTGTGAAGGGCAAAATGGACTACACTGGTACGACAGACCACCAGTGTAGTACTATATACTTCTTACTCCATAATACATGCCAATCATTAATAAAAACTGACAGGCGAAAAGGGGACTTGCATTACTTCCATTGTCATTTTTATGATGCCTTTTCCAGAGGAAATTGTTCAAAATTATGACTATGAAGATTATGGAGAGGAAGATGGTGAGAAGCGTGAGGTTGAAGATGTACCCCGAACTGCAATTGAATGGTTTGATGTTCGCAACAGACGGAAGAGAGATACAAAACAGAGTGAGGAGTCACAAGAGAACATTAAGTACATTGTTTGTGTCAGGTCAGTAATCATTGAAAATGTATAACCTTGCCAAACTATAAAAGGAAAGTTATTTGAATGTGAAATGGCATCTCAAATATTAGCATCAGTAAGTGTATGAGCTTTTAATGTTTAAAGAGCATGAAGTGATGAAATAAATTGATGTACTGTATCTAATCAAAGCTATATGGTGTAAGTAAGCTGTAATTGTTAAAACCTGTTGTTGTTTCAGTCACAATTTGGAGCGAAATCTCACAGGAATGGCAGTTGCTGATATTACACTACTTAGTGGCTTTGATGTCGACATTGCAGATCTACAGAGGGTGACACAGCCGTTTTTTTTTATTTCCTTATTTAACTATGCAGCATTCATGTGAAGATAGGTCAGGTCTTTGATACTTGTGCAGATAGGTCAGATCTGTGATACCTTTGTTTGTCCCTTACAGCTTAAAGAAGGAGCAGACCAATACATCTCTCATTATGAGGTGTCACACAACAGAGTGCTGTTGTATTTTAATGAGGTACGGTGGCTTCACAAAGACACTGCCTGTTTACACTAACTGCATTCATTCTGGTCAAGAAATATACGCTGAAAGCACTTGGTCATGTGCTGTGCTTTGTTTTTCAAAAAACCTGTCTAGTAAGCTTAAATGTGCTATATTTAAGATATTTCACTGACAACAGTAGTACAACCAGAGTATTTACATTTTAAACTAAGTTTACCATCTGCAAATTTTGCTTACAATTTCATTTTGTCTTTTGCCTGTAGTGGGTGAACAACGCTTTATAGTATGTTGAAATTGACTGCAATACCAGTTTTGGTCACAATCCTACATAGCACCTTTAATGTTTGATCTGTACTGGCACAGATTCTCAATGGGAGGGAGTGTATCTCATTTGGAGCCAGACAAATAATGCCAATAGGCCTGATCCAGCCTGCCCCCGCAACGTTCTATGACTACTATGAGCCTGGTAGGCCTTGTACATTCTCACCTGTTTTGTTTGTTTATTGTTATACAACAATTCATTGTTCTGAGTTGTAAATTGATTTTTTGCTGCAATTTCTCTTTCACTTAACAATTAATATTTTTAGATTATTAGCAATATGAGAATACACATTTAAGTTATATAACACTTTATTTGAATAGTCCACCCACAAAGAAGATGGTTTGTTGAAATGTAGTTTATTTACCATCTTAATCATTTCATGCTAAAACGTAACACAGAGCTTCAGCCGATGGTTTATTAGTAGTCTCAGCATCTGTAGACAGTCACTAAAGTTACAGAATTGCACTTATCCCTTTTATAGATAGATTACCTGCACATAAAACTTAGTTTTCATTACAGCAAGTTTGAATGTCTATTTGAATTACTTACACATTCAAGATGATCGACTAGCCTTTTCTATTTAGCTGATCATGTAGCCTGAGTATCACAAATGATACTCTGTCTAGGTTGCTGATGCAATATTCTCTAGCACGTTGATTGAATTCTGTCGACATGTTGATTACATTGCTAATTTTTATTTATTTATTTTTTTTTACATTTTTTCACAGTATTGCAATCTTCAGTGTGGAAATGGTCATATTTCCTTCACACACATCATAAACATCTGTATATTCTAGTTGTGGTATGTGTTTTTAACTCTTTTAACTGTCTTTTGCCTTTCACAGACAGGAAGTGTAACATATTCTACTCAGCGCCCAAACGAAGCAAGATGATATCCAAACTCTGCTCAGATGATGTCTGTGAATGTGCTGAAAGTAGGTCCTAAAAATCCTTAATGACAAGACAGTGATCATATGTACAGATCATCAGTAACTTTTGATAGATTAATTGATTGATTGACATTGTAATACATAAATACAGAATGATCGCTTTGGATAGATGTGATGGCTAAAAACTTACCTTAAACACAGGACACAAAAACACAATATACTCACCTTTTGTATTAAATTACCTTCACAGGACCGTGTTTTAAAGAAAAGAAATATTCTCCTGGAAACAAAATCAGGAAATCCCAACGCTTCAATCATGCTTGTTATGATCCAGTTGTGCAGTATGGTTTGTGTATTTCACATCATCCAAACATTCTAAGATAGATGACATCTGTGACAAATGAAAATATGCATACACTAACATTGTATAGGATATAGTGTGTAGTGGTGTAATGGTAAAATTAGGGTGTGTAAACTGTTTGTGCAGTGATAAAAAGGTTAGGTAAGCTGTTCTTATGTCTAATGTTAAAAAGCCTAGTAAACACTGTTTCGTAATTTTCAGAGGTGCCTAAATGGTGTTTATGTGCATTTACCCCCCACTACATTCGTATGTCTGGAATGGTCAGGTGTAAAAACTATATGCTTCTTTTTACTAGTGAAAATTTGCATTGCCACCAATGATATGTACAGTTCAGTTAAAAGACACAGAATGGTTGCAGTCTCTACAGTGTTCATCTTGTGTTTGTTTCATTCTTCTTGTTTTTCAGGTTATGAAGTCCTCATTAATTCAGTCACACAGAAAGGCAGTTTTGAGCTGTACAGCGGGACAGTGAATAGCATTTTTAGAGCAAGTATGTACCCACCACCAAAATTGTCTTTTCACAGTGACATTCAAAGTAAAAGCCATTATCCTTAATTAAAACATTGCAGATTCACTGCATTTTTGGATTGTTCTTAGGCTTTTTAACCTGATGAGAATGTGAAAGTTGTTGCCCACTGAGTATTTCATGTCCTCCATTGGTGTGTAGCTGGTGACACATCTGTGAAGAAGGGAGACACCCGTGTGTTTGCCAAGAGGATGTCATGTAAAGGAAGCCTGGCGGTGGGGAAGACTTACCTTATCATGGGCTATGATGGCAGCACCAAAGCCACAGATGGACAGTAAGAACACCAAAACCTCTAGCACAGGGACTATAGTGACTGAATAATTTGTGTGTAAATTTGTATGAGTTCTGAAATCCTGTGCTGTTCAGCTAGCTCTTGTGTTTACTTATATCTTTAACACATCTTTGGCTCCAGAGACAGTTCCTACTTGCTTTTAACAGTGCAGTATCCAGTGCGAAAAAAAATCCCCCAAACACAACCCATCATTGGCCACCACAACCAATCCTCCCTTCCAACCCCAACTGCACTATATGCACCTTATCCCCCCGATCACCTATTCTACCTCTGCCCTCAGACTGCCGATTTTTTTGTATAATGACTGATGAGAGAGTATAATGACCGCTGTCAATGGCAATGAGTTGTGCTTCTTTTCATATCACAAGTCCATTCACTAAGCTGCAACAAGTTATTTAGCAGCTGGATACATTGCTATGCAACACTTTAACATTCTATTTCCTCAATGAACTGTTTTTCAGAACATTATTAGAAGTTTCTGACATTCTATTATCATTTTTTGGTCATTCTACTGGAATTAGCGCCTCCAGAGTGATTCGCTCCACTTTGTGTCAGGGTTTTGCATCACTCTGTTAGGGCCTATTCCATGAAAATAACCACCTTTCTGACCATAATCCCTTTGGTAACATGTAACCAATGTCTTTCTGTGTTTGTTTCAGAATGCAGTATCTACTGGATTCTAGAGCTTGGGTGGAGGAGAAGCCTGTTAAGGAAAGTTGCAAGGCAACAAACAAAAGGATGTATTGTAGAGAATATGAAAGCTTTATAAGAGAATATGAGTTTGATGGTTGCACTCAATAATCAGCCGAATGGACACACCAGTCATATGTTTTTTGTGACTCTATAGTTTTAAGAACAATGTACATTAGCATTTTCCATAAACAGAAAAAACTTTGTGTTTTTGTTGTTTTTTGATATACCTTTTTATTTTTGGTTACTTAGGTTTCTTCAGCCTCATACCTTGCTAAGCCTTTTAAATCTCTGTCCACTGTAGTACGTAAACATTTACCTCATAATTCTAAAGTTTTTCATAGTTAGGTTGAGATTAAAATTGAATCTCTATATTTCTGTTAATGTTAACATGTCCTTTACAATAATAAATGTTAACATGTCCTTTACAATAAACAATGTTAACATGTCCTTTACAATAATAAATGCAATCACCTTGGTCTGACACTGATTTCACATGAGTAAGTCGAAGGTAAATATTTTGTCCTATAACTAGGTTTAACACACTGATGGCAATTCTCTTTACTGGGGTACAATTTACTTTAAAAGGTAATTGTCACTATTTGTAAATTGTATTACCCCTAAATGCAAAGTGCAAACACATATGTTTAGCCATGGTTCTGCTTAACAATCAGTTTCTTTTGGGTTAGCACAGCCTGTTCAGTGTCACTGTACTTTGACCACACACACACACACGCATAAAGGAATCCACACACAAGCACACATCGCTGTGTGGCAGGGGGTCATGCATCTGCCCATTCCGTCTGTTTTTAAGTCCCGCCAGCTCTCAACTCCATTCCTTCAGTGGGGTGATTCAGTTTCTTCTGCCATACCTATTTATTTGATTTTTTTTAAACTTTTTTTGGTTTTCCCCCTTTCCCCCCTGTGGCAGTTTGGGTCCTGAGAGAGGCTTCTGTGCTCTGAGTAAACTGCCTGACATCTGCAGGCAATCACTGGGGGAGGGAGGGGGCACACAGGGTTAAAGCAGTGCATGTATGCCACAAGACCAAGCCTGACCTGGCCCTCTCCTGCAGAGAAACCGTCTCCTCTCTCTCTCTCTCTCTCTCTCTCTCTCTCTCTCTCTCTCTCTCTCTCTCTCTCTCTCTCTCTCTCTCTCTCTCTCTCTCTCTCTCTCTCTCTCTCTTCGTTTTGCTGTCTCTCCCTATTAGAATACAGTGACAAGTCGACTTTGTTGTATTTTTAACATTTGTTAAAGGGATTTTGAAAATTCAAATTTCCTCTCTCTCTCTCTCTCTCTCTCTCTCGCTCACTCACTCTCTCTCTCTCTCTTTCTCTCTTTCTCTTTCTCTCTCACCCCTTTAATCCTACATATACACACATTTGTGCATGTACACTCACCTATGGCTTCTTTCTTTGTGTCTCTCAGTACCTCTCTGTTTCTACACAAATTTAAATTTAAATGTGCTTAATGGCATGACTGTATACATTATTGCCAAAACATTATTACACATAACTAATTGGTTATGCTTAAAAACAATAGTTAACAAAAGGTATATAAATTAGTAAATATGTAATAAAAGAAACACAGCTAATAAAATGGAAAACAAGTGTCATACTTACATTGGTGCTGTGTGGTACCAAACAGATATGTTAGAGTGGCTAAAAAGGAGAGAGGGGGAGAGAGAGCGAGGGGGCGGGAGGGAGGAGAAGTAGCAGTGGGGTGGAAAAGTGCAGAACAGACCTGGCCTTTATGTGCTTATATTATTTCAATCTGTGAAGAGAGGTCCAATGTAAGCAACATAGGAGTACTGGCCATCACTTCAATCAGGGCCAAGTCAAAGGCAGCTCTGTTGCCCCCATTGCCATTAAACTTCTCATTAAGTTTGAATCAATGAAGGCCAGGCAAATATGAATACTCCTGAACTCAACATATTTTAACTTTTTTTAAGAAAAAAAAATAGCCTGTTTATGTAAACGTTTCTGCATTGCTTAAAACTTGCTCCACAAGGTAAAACCTCAGCATATCTAAGATTCTTGTATGTTCACTGTTTTTTTTTTCTTTTAACAGCCAACAGCTGTGTGACTTCAAATGTTTCAAGGCAATCTTGTCTCACTGTTGTCTCAGGCAGTCATATGCAAAACTCACTTCACAGTGTGATATTAAGGACAAACTTAGTAAGGTGAGCACCACTGAGTGATTTAAAGATGGGTCTTAACAGAGTTAATCCACACAAATTTCCTACTCTTTGGTATTACATTGATTTAAATAAAAAACAGTGAAGTTAGAATACACCCATAGGTGTACAGGAAAATTAATACATGGACAGGGATTTTTGTTTTGTTTTGTTTGTTTCTGTGGTGGAGCTACATTTGGGTCCTGGGAAGGGTGGTCTTTTACATATATGCATTTACTTAAAAGTTCA
This sequence comes from Setipinna tenuifilis, assembly GCA_030347295.1. NCBI lineage: Eukaryota > Metazoa > Chordata > Actinopteri > Clupeiformes > Engraulidae > Setipinna > Setipinna tenuifilis. The sequence continues at coordinate 28,810,478 of CM059277.1, forward strand.
TATATATGTGTATGTATGTGTATCTGTGTATGTGTATCTGTATATATGTCCATATGCCTACATACAGTATGTATATAATATATTGATAGAATATGTTGAAGTAGATGATGCATATAATACGACTCAGAACACTCAAAGTTATGTGCACAATAATGATTGAAGCACAACAGAGGTCTTTTGGTTGACTGGTTAACAACTCACTAACCAGTGAGAGAGGCAAACATATAAATTACACTAACACTCAAAATGTTTTTACTCAGAACACAGACACGGACATCCCGGGTTTAGAAAGTGCCACATATCTGTTTCAGCTAATAGAGTGCAACAGTCCCACCCCCTTCCAAATTGATATCAGTTCCATTCAGTTTCTCCATTGACATTTTGAAAAGTCAGTTTTTAACGAGTTGTAAGCCTTCACTCTCTCTAGTCAGTTATAGGATAAATTATGACCATAAAATATGTCATCCTGAGTGAAAAAAACAAACAAAAATTTACCCTGTAGCCAATTAGATGGGAAAAGACCTTCAAATATTTTAAAAACGTATGTTTTGAAATGTCAATGGAGAAAATGAAGAGAAAAAATATTTCCAGATCCTGAAATCGCTGTGAATGGGGGTGGGACACTCTATTCACCCAACCAGCTGATTTTAATTAGCACAACTCAGCCAGGTAGATGAGGTAATTAGTCACCTATGTTTGAGAGCACAGTCAGAGGGGAATACATGGCAGGACTTTGACTTTCTCAATATGGTTTTTCCACCATTGTCAGAGCCCAATATGTCAACTAGCTGAAGCTATCACCTGTAGTGGAGGTGGTGTGAGGTAGGTGGGCCTTGTGAGCCTCTGGTTGGGGGTCTGTAGGACCATAGCTGCTGAAGACTTGGCATCCCTCTCTTCCAGGGGGCAAGGTGGGGTCAGCAGCAGCAGCAGCAGAAGGAGGGTGGTCCAGTCCTGCAAACACACAGCACAGCTTGGCCTCAGTGGTGGGCCATGTGGCTCCATGTGGGGGCGCTAGTGAGCATAGACCACCCATTGTGCAGCCCCACTGCTGAGTGACAAGCAGCCTTTATTCCCCCGAGCATCTGATGATCGTTACCAGCAGTCAGACACGGACATCAAGGTTGGAGGAGGAAAAGTACTGAGATCAGAGAGAGAGTGAATCCATAGTTTAGCATTTTTGGAGCGGCTACACACTGCTGTCTACTCTAAAGTCAGAGCTATCAGATTTTTCAATGCCAATTTTAGATTTGTGCTTTCAAACATACAAGGTTTCAGTGTTACTCTTGAACAGAACATAGACAGAAAAAAGAGGAAAAAACACATAGTAGAGGGAGGGAAAAGATGCCTCATAGATTTTGTGTGAAGTCAGCACATGGCGTTCCATAGCCCCAACAGAAAGGCCATTCATCTCCAACCACCTGAGGCCCACTCTACCGGTGGTTTCACATACCTGTGGAGTTCATGGAACATCAGGATTATCTACTAAGCATATTTTTTTTAGTTTTTTTTTTTCACAACACACAATAACAAAAACAAACAATGTTATGAAATATATTATCAATCACAACAGCAGTTAAAACTGTTGGGTATATATATGAATTATAAACAATTATCATTTTTTATGTTTTGGGTGGTTATTTAAGTAGCACGCTAAAGTTCTGGCATACACATGAATGGTTAAAAACATATGTTTGGGTCCATACATCTACTGTCTATCATGTACATTTTCTCAAACTGGTGTGAAGGCTTTCTTATCTCCAGTGTTCACCTGGTGGCTGAACATGATTTCCTGATTCCACAGAGTCCCACCAGGAGCTGACAGCGAGTGAGCTAGCAGAAGGTTTGCAGAGAGGTGGGGTGAGGGGAAATCTTTAAGTATGAGATGTGGGCTTTTCCCCCTTCTCAGTCTTTGCTCCCTCTCTCATCCACTACTCACCATCGCAGTCCCACTTGTTTGGAAGCCGATGGAGGCCAGGACATACTAACAGCATAAGGCATAGAGGCAAAGCCTTGGTGAGTTTATATCCTCTCAGTTCTTTATATCATTTCCATGCTTATTTTTTACCGTGTGTATTTATTTATACATATATTATGTCCTTATACAAGATATATTTGTACATGATATATACATACTATATATATGTGACCATTCATTCAGTAAAAATATTGCATTTAAATGGATTTACACAAACAGTTACGAAACTCTACAGTGGTCTCATAATTCATAATTCATTATAGTCATACTGAAAGCTATGAACATTATTGTATTGATAATTAAAAGTGCTGAAAATAGTTACTGTTGCATTAAGGAAGCAAATATGTGAATGGTCACTATGTAACAATTCCATATCCTCACATTTTTAAATTTCATTCCACTTTTTTTCCACTATATTTACTATTTTGAGTGGATACTACTGGCAGCTGCCTTACATACAAATATTTCACCTTAAAGTTTAATCTACAGCTCTTTCACTATGTAACTCTACCTGCCTGCCCTATATTCAACCGTGGGAGACTTTCTAAGACCAGGCTTTCAGTACTCTGTGGGCTAAAGTAAAGATTATGTAACTGTTAGCTCTAAGACATACAGTCTTTCTGAGCGGCGGACAGTGCTGCTCTGTGCACAGACTCTGGGCTGAGGGGATTTTGGGGGGTATTCACACCAGAAAAAGCAAACCATACTGAGGCAGGAGTGTACTAGTGGTTATGTGACGGCCACTTGGCTCCACTGGGACTGAGTTTATAATAGTACGTGCTAAGTCTGCACATTTGGTACATTTTGTGCCATGGTTTACTGTAACATACCTTCTAATCAATATGGGTAGGAGGCCATATTAAACAAATATTGTTATATTACATTTATACTACAGATAATATTCTTAATATAGCTTTGTTTTTCAGTGTTCCTCTTCACCAGTTATTCATATTTCACTGACTGACTGATGTTAATGCTAATGTTTAGTGTTTGATTTTAATCAAATAATTTTTATTCTGCAGGAACAAACCCACCTGGATTGAACACACTATCATATTGTTGCGTGAATATAGACCGGGGGAGGCCTTTAAAATTAAATTATCAAAGAAGTCACATCCTGTCAACTCCATCAGTTTATCAGGTCCCATCGTTGTTCTGTCGGTTCCATCTCTTCCAACTAGACTCTTTCCAGTATGCTTATCTCAATAGCTGTGCTGTTTCTACTCAGTCCTTTATCCTCGCTTCAGACCCCCACCGGTCTCAAGAGGAACACCACTGGCACCAGCCTGCCCAGTCCTGGTGTTGCCCTGAGCCTCCCAAAGCCTGTCACTACCACCACTGGAAATGCCAAACAGAAAACCCAGAGCGCACCTTCAACATCAAAATCAAGTCCAGCCAAGGTCAACCAGACTCTCTCATCACCAAAGTCAAGTCCAGCAAAGGTTAACCAGACCCTCTCATCACCAAAGTCAAGTCCAGCCAAGGTGAACCAGACCCTCTCATCACCAAAGTCAAGTCCAGCCAAGGTGAACCAGACCCTCTCATCACCAAAGTCAAGTCCAGCCAAGGTGAACCAGACCCTCTCATCACCAAAGTCAAGTCCAGCCAAGGTGAACCAGACCCTCTCATCACCAAAGTCAAGCCCAGCCAAAGTTAACCAGACCCTCTTGTCATCGCCCCCCCTTGCTAAACCCACTCCAGCCCCTGTGGCTAAGGTCGTGAAAGACAAAGCCGCTCCCTCCTCCCCACATCCCATCAAAGTAGTTATCACAGATGGCTGTGTGCAGAAGGACCAGAAGAAGGAGACCAATAGCAGCAGCAGCAGCAGCAGCAGTGTGGCCCAGAACACAGAGCTGACGCTGAAGCCCGGTGCCCCTCTGGTGATGACCCACCACATCAACCTGGTGCCCAGCACTTGCACAGGGGGGTGCGAGGCTGAGATGGCCGCCCTGAAGGGCCGTGTGGAGTACCTGGAGAAGGAGATGGCTGCCATGAAGAAAATGTGTATGTATATATATACTGTATATACATACACAGTATAGATCCTATTGTTAGGTCTATCAGTTTATACACATCAAATATTTTTTACTTCAGTCAGTCTAAATTATCTTCTTTTTATCAATTCCTTTTAAAGAAAATGTGTATGACCTGATCATCACATGTACATTACATTACATTACATGTACATTAACTAATTAGCTGATCTATTTGTCTGATGTTTTTTGTGCTCATTAAAATTAGCTTGTTTTTAAAATGATTGGATCAAATATGTGATATTATTTTTTACGTTCTGAAGCTGGGATCTCCACCTCTGGACCTTAAAGATCTTATTGCTAGGTCTGTGAATGTATACACATCAAATTTTTCAGTTCAATCAGTCTGAAGTGTGTTCTCTCTGTCTCTTTTTGGTCCATCTCCCTTCACATACGCATCGGCTGGCTGTTAGGCACTGCCTGCTCAGCTGGTGGCTGTCCCAATGACTGCAGTGACCATGGGCAGTGCGAGGACGGCAAATGTGTGTGCAATGCTGGCTTCAGCGGTGTTGACTGCAGCACACCAGCCTGCCCCTCCAACTGCAACAAGAAAGGGAAGTGTGTCAAGGGGAAGTGTGTTTGCAACGCTGGCTTCTCTGGAACAGACTGCAGCAAAGGTAAGATAATCAACCAATTAGTGCATTAGTGTAGAGAACCAGAGGAGCCAACGCAGAGAAAAGTTAAGAGTATTTTATTGGATTAGCATTGACAGGGGCCCTTTTTGCAGGACACTATTGTTATCAATAAGAAGGGACCCAAAATTGTATTCTTTCATAGAAGTCGAAATTTCTAGCAGAATAGAATTGTAAGAGATGGATACACCATAGTTCACAAAAGTAAAGATCCACATATCGTAGAGCTCCCAATCATTTTTCTTTTATTGAAGCAACATTTCGAGCTCTTGTAGGTCTTCCTTAGAGTTTAGACTGAGACAGAGTTACACCAACATGTCACATTGCTTTGTTCCCTCAGGGAGTGAGAAGAAGGTGAAGGTGACTGTCGAAACTGTGACAATGAAGGTCACCCCAGAGATAAACACAGTCAAAGAGGCCATGACTACTACCGTGCAAAGGACCAAGGTGGACAAGACTTTATTTGTGAAGAAGACTGATGACAAGGAGCAAAAGAAGGTGTTGGTGGGGAAGAAGGAAGAGCAAGGAAAAGAGAGTGATGCCAGTCAGACCAAAGTCAAAACAACTGGGAAGACTGTCAGCCTAAAAACCGACACCCTCACCAAAGTCACAGTCAAATCCCCTTCAGCCACTAATGCTACCAAGACGGGTAAAGTGGTGAAGACCGTTGGACAGGTGCTCCTGAAACAGAGCGGAAGACGCCCTGAGCAGGCAACCAAAGGCAAGACAGAGGTGAAGAAGATGGACACAAAAGCCAAAGTCACCACCAAACAAGAGACCACAACAGAGACAACAACAAAGTCTGCAGTGAAGAAGGTGCAACTCAAAGATCAGCCTCTGGTAAATGTGACTCAGACATCTGTGAAAAAAGTGAATGGCACTTCAAAAATTTTGACCCAGTTAGTGAAAGTTTCAAAACCATCTGTGAATGTAACAGCCTCAGAGAAGACCACAGTCAAAAAAGGTGCCAAAACCTCTGTGACACAGGCAGCCACGGGTACTGTTAAAGTAGCCATCAGGACTGGATCTGTTAAACAAACAGTGGTGACTAACACTACATCCACAGAAAAGGACAAGAAACCGATTCAAGCCAATGCCACCATTGTTCTCAAGGAAGGACCAGCTGTGAAGAAGAAGACAGAGAGCCAGTTGAATGTTACCACAGTTGAAACCAAAATCCACACAAAGCAAACTAACAAAATCAGCTTGAAACCAGCCAGCACCGTGGTTACTGTTGTGGTCCAGAACGTTACTTCCACTAGCTTTATCCTTATGTGGGAAGCCTCCCAGGGCCTCTTCCGAAACTTCACCATCACGAGGAGAGAGCTACCTGCAGGGGCTGAGGACAGAGAGGAAGAGGCATCTGAGGAGGAGGCAGAGAAGGCAAAACTTGGTGAGAAACAAGATGTCATCGTAACTACTAGCAACATGACTGAAGTTGTCAAACAGAGCAGCAACAAAACAAGCTCTACCACCAAGATCCATGTTACCTCCACAACCAAATCCGAGGGGAAGAACGTGCGGAAATTCACCCAAGTTCTACCTGGCACTGCCCGCTCTTTCCAATTCCGCAACCTGCGGCCTCAAACACGCTACGCCCTCTCTCTTTTTGGAACCGCTCCTGGATTCCGGTCCAAAATTTACCGCCTGACTGTCACCACAGGTATTTTAACCTCAGTACCCCCTGTCTTTATATAAATCTACTACACACTGAAAAAAATCTTTCTACTGTACTGGAATGTTTTCTGTACAGTTCCATTTATACATGCTTCAGCCTGTGAAATAACTGAATGTTTCCTGTCATAGTAACAGCTAGTAGCTTTGAAACATGCCTGGACCTTTCATGAATGTGTGGAATAGTTTCCCATGTTTGCTCACCTAAAATATTGACTTTGGGCACTTGCACTTGCTGTAAGATGTACTTGAAGTCAAGGATACATCACAGAATGACTGATACTCAGACCAAAACAGAATTTTTGGTAAACATTTGACTTGACCTAATTGAAGAACTGCATACCATACAAAAACATGTCAGCCTGTGAACGTATAATATTACAAGCGGATTACTTAACATTTGCAATACAGATAAAATATGGAAAGATATTTTGGTGAGGTTAGTGTCCTTTTAGCTCCCTGCTGGATGAAGAAAGTGTTTTTGTTAATGTGAATGTCAGTAATTGAAACTCCTCTTCTTTGATCTTAAGGTCCAGAGCCACCCTCTGAAATGGTATTCACTAATGTCACTGAGACCTCCGTTACTGTGTCATGGGCAAAACCAAAGAACACAGTGACAGGCTTCAAGGTCATCTACACAAACATTGCCACTGGTAAGAGTAATGACAGCTTTGTGTACTACTCTAAACTGTGGGTGAATGAAATTCAACCAGCATGTAATTACAGGTAGGTGTTTCTTCTAGCATATGACAAACTAATGTTGAATGAAAAATAAAAATGATTCCTCTCTATATTGTGTTCAGGGGCGAGTGGATCCCTTTCTATGGAATCACAGTTGTCCACTGTTGTCATCTCCAAACTCTCTGCTGGTACCTCCTACGAAATCAGTGTAACGTCTGTGCTGGAGTCCAGTGAGAGTGACGCCCTTACAGCCACAGTCGTCACAGGTACAGTAGGATTTGAGTTAGCACTGTAAAGCTGGATCTAGACTGGGGAGTGCTGGCTCTGTTTGCAGGAGAGATATAGCAGGAGAGAAAGTAACAAATGAAGTACTGTGGACAGGGCTGTACCACATAACTGTGGGCCCTATTCACAAGTAGTCCTTATGGGCCCCCTTCCTTTCTATATTTCTCATATATATGGCTTGCTAGGGCCCCTGCAGCTATTGGAGTCCTGGGTGGCCAGTCTCACTTTTTCCTCCACTTTGACTGTGGAACATTTTGGGTTGTTATCTCAGTGTGTCTGCGCCCACATATCACACTCAAGCAAGGGCATGCAGAGCTCTGAACAGTTTTAGTTTTATTTTAAAATTAAATTAAAATATTATTAATAATTTATTTCATTTCTCTTTTTTTAATTTTCACCAGCATGTGGTTTTCATCACAGCTGTCTGCATATTGAGCTAATTTGCTGAAATGTTTTTTTCTCTCACTTCACTGTAGCACCCGATTCACCAACAGCTCTGCAGGCAGTTAATGTAACCGACACCAAAGCACTCTTGGTATGGAAGCCTACTCAGGCGAAAGTGGACCGCTACATCCTCAGCTACGGCTCATCAAAATGTGAGTTGCACCTCTGCTGCACCTAGCAATCACGTTGGCACCTTTATGAACATGGCTAACCCAAGCAAAGACACCTGTAGACCTGGGGATAAGTACACACAATACTGCACTTCCATATTACTCTTTGCACTTAAAGGCTCGAGTTTTGAATGAAATTTGAATTTGATTGTATTGCACTATTGCATTTTAACAGACTAGGATGTGAAGATGGTGCTATAAACTATTTTTATTATTATTATTATAATTACGGTTATGATGATGATGATTATTATTATTATTATTATTAATATCCTGTTCTGATCTGGGAATCTGTTTGCTCCTCAGCACCTAATGTGACTGTGACAGTGATGCTGTCGGGCAGCACCGTAGAGCACCATCTGCGAGGCCTACACAGATCCACCCTCTACACCGTCAGACTCGTCAGCCAGCTCAATAGCCTGCAGAGCACTCAAGTCAGCACCACTTTCACTACTGCCAGTGGTGAGATCAACACACACACACACAGATGCACGCACGCACACACACACACACACACACACACACACACACACACACACACACACACACACACATGCTCCCTTCTCTCTTCTATCTCTCTTTCTTTCTCCATCTCTTTATCTCTATCTTTCTCTGTTTTGCTCTCTCTCTCTATCTGTTTATTTGTGTGTGTGTGTGTGTGTGTGTGTGTGTGTGTGTGTCTATGTGAGAGTGTGTGTGACTCTCTCTCACACATACACTCTCTCTCACATGCGCGCGCGCACACACACACACAAACACACACACACACACACACACACACACAAATAAACAGACATGTAATTTCAGCACAAGTACAAAAAAACAACACAAGCTTTACACAACCCAAGGTTTGTTTATTTGTTTGTTTGTAAGGTGTTAAAGTCCAGGCAGTGGCTCCCAGTACTGTGACCTCTCGCTCTGCTGTGATCACCTGGAAAGCACCACATGTTGCCTTCAAAACCTACAAGCTGACTTATCAGGTCCTGGGCCAGGAAGCCAAGGTGAGGGTCATTTGTCCTCCCTACAATCCACATAATATTGCCCTGACCTCAGGGTTTGTTTTTTTACAGTCTTTTATGCATGCAATGCATGAGAAACAAATTAGAAACAGAAACAGATGCAAGAAAACAAGAAGTAAGAACACAGACGTTTACAGTCAAAGCATCTTTACCAGCTGTTGGAAAAAAGTAATACTTAGAACAAGGCCCCATTAGTCATTTAAGTCAAGCAGAATCTCAGGCTATGTTGTAGCACATAAAATCATATGTGTTCATACTAAAATGACAAATGTCCTCTCTGCACTGACTGATAATGTACTGTTTGGTTCCCTTCACACAGGAGGTCCTCCTGAGCCCCACAGTTATCCAGTATGAACTGACAGGACTGAAGCCGGGTTCCAACTACACTGTGAAAGTGGAGGGAGAGAAGGAGGGCAGCTACGTTACCGTTGTTTCAACCGAGTTCATAACAGGTACATCTGGGCTTGTTGCAGTGTTCAGTGACAAATCACAACCCTTAGGTCATAAATGGTATTTTTGTTATATTATATTATATTATATTATATTATATTATATTATATTATATTATATTTGTTTATTTTGTAAACATTTCGGTACTTGATCTCTACATTGTTTAATTACTGGCCATCAGTCATTTCTGTGGGCTTACTCTATTTTATTCTATTCTATCTCACTCCTACAGGTGGCATTCCCTTCCATTACCCCACAGACTGCTCTCAGGTGCAGCTCAATGGCATGGTAGAGTCCGGCGAGGCTGAGATCTTTCCCGAAGGCCAAGAGGGGGAGCCTGTATTGGTCTACTGTGACATGGAGACTGATGGAGGAGGCTGGACGGTGAGGAACATGCAGCAATATTGTAGGCCAAACAATGAAACTAAAACTGAACTGTTCTAAAGTTGCAGTACCTCAGACTTCCACTGGGGGCTGGCTGCAGGAGTGAGTCAATTGCCATAGACCCCTATTTGGACCAATTCAAGGGCCGAGCATTGAAAGGCGTCTCTTTGAGGACAATATTACTTTTTTCATTTTTTATAGGGCTCCAAATTTCTAGCGGTGGTCCTGGCTGATGTAGATGTTCATCAGCATTTTTTATCAAAGGATTTGCCTAAAGACCCATGCAGCAGTGTTGGTTTGATTCTTGTAAAACATACAATAGATTTCTCACCCATGCACCATATTTAATTTCAGGTCTTCCAGAGAAGAGTTGATGGAAAGACTGATTTCTTCAGAGGCTGGAAAGATTACAGCAAAGGATTTGGATTCTTGTCTGATGAGTTTTGGCTTGGTATGCTTTATTTGAAATACCAACAAAAGATGCTGCATCAACTGATGCTATATGTAGAATAGTACCAGAACTATTACTGCAATCAAATTCAAAATACTGTAAAGCAAGGAAAGAGGTAAACCCCCCACAAGTAACGCCACTGGGTTGGTATGACTTATCGGAAGCAATAATGAATAATGAATGAATGAATGAATGAATGAATGAATGAATGAATGGATAAAGCACTGAGTTTGAATCATGCTCAGAATGTAATGATGGCTATCTCTCTTCCCCTCCCAGGAAATGACCACCTCCACACCCTGACCAGCAGGGCTCCCATGAGCCTTCGTGTGGACCTGCGCTCAGGAAATGACACGGCATATGCTCACTATGCCAACTTCTCCGTTACCTCAGAGGAGAGCAACTATACCATTCATGTGTCTGGTTACTCTGGCAACTCTGGTAAGAGAAACGAAACTAAGCAGATAGCCATTACACACAGCTAGTTTCTGTAGAAATGGTAAAAAATGGTGAATAGACTGCATTAATGGAGTGCTTATCCACTCAACAGAGTACCCAAAGCGCTTAGAGTGTAATGACTTACTTTCACACATTCACTCATACTCCGAAAGCTGCTACGCAAGGGCAACAACCAGCCCTGGGAGCAGTTCAGTGTCTTGCTTAAGGACACTTCAACCTAGTAAAAGAGACCTTGAACCGAACCAGCAACCCTCTGGTTATTAGCTGCTCCTCTACCTTCTGAGGGCACTATAACAGACCCAGGTGCTGCATGTATGTATTTCACCCTGTCTTAGTTAAATTGAGGCACTTAGAGGTCAACAGGGTAAGAAGAAACTACTGTGTAACAACAATAACCATGTATAATATGTATAATGTTATGGCATTGCTATTAGATTACTGTTATTGCTACTAGATTATATTATAAATTACTTTATATATACGTTACATTATACACTAGTAATTGGCACATTTCTGTTATCTGTACTTATTGTCTGTGTGCAGGGGACTCCATGAGATATCACAGCGGACGGCCATTCTCCACCAAGGACAAAGACCCTCACCCACTCAGCATTCACTGTGCCAAGGCCTACATGGGAGGCTGGTGGTACAAGAACTGCTACAAGGCCAACCTTAACGGTCTTTATGCCACATTTTCTGAAAACCAGGTAATATATATTCTACACCTGTCATTATGCATGGGTACCAGTACAACACCATGTAAATGCTTTATCCTTGAAACTGTTTTGATATACACTGTAAAAAGTTCTGCTTAGAACCACTTTTTTAGTCAATGTGGGTGGATGGATCCTTTTACCTTGGTTTAGCTGGAAGAATAAATCTTTTCACATTAGTTTAATTTAGCAGTACCATGTATGTTTATAATGTGCAAGACATTGTTGAGTTAAACCAAGGTAAAAAGATTGATGGAGCATGTTGCCTTAATTTTCTCTGTTGTTGGCTCAGTGCAGCACTTTTCACAGTGTATGTGTACCAATAAAACATAATGCTTGTACTCACTGAAACATTTTTGTATAAACTTTGGTTTGTGTGATTAACTCTGTGTTGTGTTTTGCTTTGTAGGGAGTGGTATGGATAGACTGGAAGGGCAAGGACATCTCCCTCCCCTTTACTGAGATGAAGCTCCGCCCAGCCTCCTTCCTCACAGCAACCCAGGGTTAGGGGAGATAGCCAGCAACAACATTAGGGTCCACCATGACTGTGTCAACGAGCGAGCGAGAGAGAGAAATAGATAGATAGATAGAGAGAGAGAGAGAGAGAGAGAGAGAGAGGAAGAACGAGAGATGTGAGATAGATGTGAGATAGAGAGGGAGGTTTGGGCATTGGCTGTATACACTGTATGTACTGTTAGTATTCAAACACACACACACACACACACACACACACACTAAACCCACCATTACACGGTCAGAACACAAGGAAAGCTGTGTGCTATATCTAAACAAATTTAATTTAAGCCATAAAAATACCCATGCTGATGGAACGTGATGAATTCCCTTTTTCCCCAAGTTCTATCTAATCACAAACTCCACTTACCTCTGTGCACTCCAAGGTGTCGTAGCCATATGAAATCAATCCTGAGGGCTCATCAGAGTTTGATGGGCCAGGTTCCCTCATGGACGCCTGTCGATCATTAGGGTGGTCCTCCCACTGCTACTGAAGCCAATGCACTGCTTTACTGTGGGGGTGCTGGTAGCAGATGAGGGGGTGCAGGGTGTCCACCGTGTTGTCTTTTATTTCAGCTTGCTCAGTGTTCGTGTGGTTTCTGTTAAAGTTAACTCACACCCTTACTGGTTTAAAGATTGCTCTCTGTGAATGTGAGTCATTTGACTATTTTGGAGCAAAATATTAGACCAATAAAAGCAATGTGTACCAGTAACTGAATTTTGTCTTAATTTTTTTTTACATAACAACATGACTTGTATTTCAGTCAGAACCACAAAGTGTATATACAACTGAAACATTTCAGCTGGATGTCAGAAAACAACTTTTTATTCAACTGACACAAACAGTGTATTCATTGAAATTTCACTCTGCAGAGGTTAAGTCTTCATCAAACACAAACGATTCTTTCACTGCAGTCAGTGCTCCTAAAGGGTCTGATGGAGTGCTTAAATGGTGGTTTAGGATCACTCCTGAAGTCGACCCTTCAAGACACAAAAGCTTATCCACATGCAAATATAACATTAAAAATGTTAAACATATCTGAAGATTGAACATAAAAGTCTTCCAGAACGACACAAAATATAGGAGTCTTAAAGCACAAACATCAACAACTTTCATGACATAACACAAGACCTTCTGGGACCCTAAATGAGACTTCAAACAGCATGAAATACTTTGCATCTAGAATCCATAGTATAATTAGTACATGCATCCCATCCCAATTCTGTTCATAGCATTCACACTATGAAAGTGGGAGATCTGATAATAATTGACTTTAACATAATAATTGAGACTATATTATTCTTTACTTAAACTTAAAAAGTATTTTTTCTAACCAATAAAGAGGCTTTTACATGTGTCCTTCAATATGCTGTATTGCCCTCTGGATGTTTTTTTTGGCCTTCCTGCAACATTTTTGCAAACTGTCCAAAATGGCTGACACTTCATCTTACCCCCACACTGGGTCTTGAGTGTGGGATTCAGGCAGCTTTTCACAACCTCCTGCTTCCCGCTCCAGCACGCACCCCACGCAGCCTGGATGAATATGCTGTTTGTTTGGAAATCTATGAGGGGAAAAAATCTGAATGCTTCATGGCTGACTCTAGAGGGAATGAAGGGGATATATTTGCCATTCACTGTAAAAAGTTCTGCTTTCAACCAAGGCAAATGACTGCATAGATTTTTTTTACATTTAACCCAACAATGTCATGTACAGTATATTCATAACATACAAGGCATTGCTAAGCTAAACCAGTGTAAAAAGATCCTAGGGTTAGGTTATCCTAGGCATGTTTACTTAATTAAAAAAAAAAAATGGTTCTATGCTTTACTTTTTACAGTGTTGAATCTACTGGTGTTGAGATGTGTGTGACTGCTCTAGGTTTTGCCAAACTGCTTAAATGGCACATTCATTCACATTCATTTCTGAGCTGCGGTTGCTCTTGCTCTTTCCGCAATTGCTCCTTGAGTCACATTTCTGTGTCCAAGAATGCAACTGGCCATGTTTGGATATGCAAAATAATGACTCTTAAAAGACATTTTTCAGATGTTTTCTTTTTTTCTGATTTATTTTGCTTCCTGTCATTCTCTCTCTCTCTCTCTCCCTCTCTCTCTGTGTCTCTCTCTCTCTTTCTTTCTTTCTCTATCTCTCTTTCTTTCCTTCTTTCTTTCTTTCTTTCTTTCTTTCTTTCTTTCTCTCTCTCTCTTTCTCTGTCTCTCTCTCTCTCCCTCCTTCGTTCTGTCTCTCTCTTTCTCTGCTGACAGCCAAAACAGTTTTTTTTAAACTACACTTAGATTTTAAATGTCCTTGTCAGCAAACCTGGTGCAATGTGTTGATGGGCAGTGTAGCCAAAAATTACTTGTTCAATCTGACAAATTGTCTGAAGTGGAATCAAAATTGTGGATGGTAAAGAATGAATTTTTAAACTATAAAAAATGTATTTGGGCATCTTTACATATGACTCAAGCACACTGCAAATTGTGTAAAGGCCTCGCCAAAAAGACAATGCGTCAGTATACAACTAATTTTGATTTCAAATATTTTTTACCCTTCAAGAACACATTTTAGTTTGTGCACAGATAGTCATTGTTGTCATGCCTTGTATTTCAGATGAAGGCTGTGAAAATATTAGTTTGGCCTCACTCTGTTCAAGAAAAACAACCCTTAATGTTTGTGTATGTGTGTGTGTTTTTTTTTGGGGGGGGAGGGGGGGTTGTAAACCAAAACAATAAAAGCAGAGAGTCATACTGCTTCCACTCTGTCCCTCAGCATATCCCCATCATGCAGGTGTGGTTGGTAAGTGGAGGAGTCTCTGTGTTGTTTTTTGCTCTGTGGTTGCTGGTGGCTCATCTTTTCAGGAAGAGATTGTGCCTAAAGAATGAGTATGACTGCCATGGACAAAAAGGTAACATTTTTTGCATCATATGGAAATTATTATGCATGGTCATGAGTTATCTCAAATTTGCTCCCCAGACTTGTATGATGCTTTTGTTATCATGTCTGTGAAAATATATGTGAAAACAATAGACAGCTGTGTGTTAGCCACAGTATTGGGTAACCTGGCTTCAGAAGTTAAAATCCCATACCCACCCACTATGTTCCATTTACTAAATCAGTTTATTAGTGAAATCATTGGTTTTAAGTGCACTTGTGGCACAAATAGAAACAGGTGATTTCACACATTCATTGTTTTAATGAATGGCTGAAATAAATACTTGGTATAATGGGATTGTAACTTCAGAAGGTGCGTTACCCAACACTGGTCAGGCACATACAGTATTATATGTAGATAAAACCCCTTACCTATCTCTGAGGTCAATTGTGAAATATAGAGGATCAGAGAATATCAGAGGATCATGTATTTATAATATCACGTGTAACTCTTACTGCTTAGGTTTATGTAGTCAAAATAAATACACATATCACATTGCATCTGCATGTCTCACTTTGTAACTTCAGAGTCAATATATCTGCCCATTTTGTGTCTAGTGTCCTTACAAGCTGCTCCTCTGTCTTTGACTATACCGGGGCCTCCTTCTCTTCCTCTCCTTGGCAACATGTTGGAGCTCATGCAAGAGCACTTGCCCAGTCACCTGACAACTTTGGCACATCGCTATGGGAATATCTATCGTCTAAAATTTGGAAACAGCAGTAAAGATTTGAACACTTTTATCCAAATAACATTAAGTGGTGATGAATGATATCCCTAAACATATGATATTATTCAACGTTTAAAAAATACATAGAGCAATCTTTTCTTTTTTATTCTTTCCTTTTTGATCCAGCCATGGTGGTCCTAAGTGGAAGTGACATCATTCGAGAAGCTCTGGTGAAGAAATGGTCAGACTTTGCAGGGAGACCACACTCTTTCACAGGTGCTGGCAATATATCAGTGTAACAACATTGTCAAGTAACACTGTGGCACAAAGGCTGATGAGTGGTTCCACTTTGATAATAAAGCACTTATGTGGTCTGTGCTGAACGTCTCCTCCCCAGGTGATGTGGTGTCAGGAGGAGGCCGCTCCATCTCTCTGGGGGACTACAGTGACGAGTGGAAGCTGCACAGACGTGTGGTCCATAGTGCCCTGCAGCGCAGCACGGCTGAGTCGCTTCACACTGTCATTCAGCAGCAGGCACTCAAACTGAGAGAAGTAAAGCACTCAACAACATCCCACATAGCAGAGTCGGTCTGGCCCATACACTCTAAGAAAAGAAGGTACAGAATTGTACTTTTACTTGTCACACCAACAGTACCCTCAAAGGCACATATTGTACCTTTTAACCACTGTTTTACAACTAGTTTGTACCTTCTCCAGAGCTGAATAGGTACACATCAGTACCTTAAGGTCCAAATATTAGACTTTGGGAGTACATTAAGGCTGATTGTACCTTAAGATACAGAATTGTACCCCTACTGTCTCATTATTTCTGTACAAACTGGTTGGACCGGAATTCATTGCACTAGGTGAGCCAACTGTAAATGGAATGTGTGGGCCAGCTCTGGGCCATATTAACTTTGCTATATGGGATGCACACATCCACAAGCACAGTATCCTTCAACAACCCAAGAAATCATACACATATGCAAAAACAGCTTACCATGGGGGTATTCCAAGGAGGTGGTTTAGTAACTCACCCAGATAAGTGACTTTGTAAACCTGCTAATAGCAGAGTCTTATGACTTGTTTATCCTGGCAAAACAAAGCCACAGGACTCTAAAAGGTTAGAAGGTTTAGCACTAGCCCAGATAAGTGACTAACTCTGCTTTCTGGATAATCGCCCAGCCCGTTCAAGTCAAAGTATAATCCCTAATGTCATTACTCTCTGACATCAGGTGTTACTAGAATATATGGAAACACCAGTTGACCTCTCTGAGGATTTCACTGTTGCGGCCAGTAATGTCATCACTACTCTTGCCTTTGGAAAACAGGTCAGTGCATCACACAAATTTGAGGTAAATACTAAAGTATATATAAATATCATTTATAATCTTAACAACTCTCTCTGGTATACTCAGTAAAAATATAGCTCGAACGAAACTTAAGATGAATCAATCAAGCATACAAATAGTTTGACTATGTTGTTTTATGTATTTATGTACTTATTTATTCATTTGCTTGATTTCTAGCCTCACCTCACAATGACATGTGTGATGCACATTATTAGTGATATTTTGCCGCTGTTCTATTGCGTTAGTATGACAAGACTTCTCCTGAGCTACAGCGCCTTCATGGTTGTCTGAATGAGATTGTCGCTTTGTGGGGCTCCCCTTGGATCTCAGCGCTGGACTCTTTCCCGCTCCTTCGGGTGTGTGCTTCACTGGTCTCTTATCCGAGTTTGTTTTTTGTGTCAACCTCCCTTTTTTGGCCATGCCCTTTGTGTGTACATTATGTTTCTGTAATGTACAGTTTTTTACCCAACTCAGAAGTTTAATTTATGCTTTCTTTTGAAAATTAAATCACCAGCTGTGTCTGTTTATATACAGTACATTCTTTTATCTTACGTTTTATGTTATTTGTTAATCAGAAACTGCCAAATCCACCTTTTTCTCGACTTCTGAAAGAAGTGTCCAGAAGAGATGACATCATTAAGACACACTTGGACAGCCTAAAGGTTGGAATTTAGAAAGACTATGTTTGTGTGTGTGTATGTGTGTGCGTGTGTGTGTGTGTGTGTGCGTGCATGTGTATGTGTGTGTGTTTGTGTGTGTATAAAAGAGAGAGACAGAGAGGCAGAGAGACAGAGACACACAGAGAGATACAGAGAGAGGGACAGAGATGGAGTATGTGTGAATGAAGTAAGGAAAAGGATATATTGTCAACTTACTGTCTGTATGTTTTCAGGCTGGAGATGATGCCATAAAAGAAGTGGGGGCCCTTACCGACTTTCTAAGGTGCCGGAATAGACCGGAGGAAGAGACACACATGCTGGTTAGTAACCACCTAGCTCAAAATGGCCATAGCACTTAACTGTGGGCCCTATGAGCAGTATTTGTGGGCGCCCTTCGTTTCCCCAAACATCTGACTTGGTAAAGCCCCAACTGCTATTTGGGCCCAGGGTAGTCACCCCCCCCCCCCCCCCCCAGCCTTAATTCAGTTGATGAAACCTGGGGTGTTTTTATAGTGCTCTTATATCAGTTAATCTATGATAACTGATGGCTATGCTAATTTCCCACAGAAACTGACAGACACTCATGTGCACATGACCACAGTGGATCTGTTAATTGGTGGGACTGAGACCACAGGAGCTTGGCTAAACTGGACTGTGGCCTTCCTCCTCCACAGACCAGAGGTAACACTCTCAGTTGATTTAAGGCAGAGATGAAGGCAAACATGTTATACTGAAATACTTCTTTCACTGAGAACAAGAGTACAGACAAGGCATTCCCATTTTAAAACTTGATTTATACCAAGTTCTTTGTGTGTTTGAACTTTGTGCTTTTCTTCTTTGTTTTTTTTCAGTGTTTTGAATTTGATTGCAGCACCAGTGTTGGCCACAGTCCTACATATAGCACCTTCAGCTCTTTTACATGTAGATTAAATTAGTTAAACCAAGATTGAGAATAGTAGAAACATCTTTTTTTAGGCATGTGATTTTATCCTTTACTCTCTACACACTGGTGTGTATTTCTGTAACACCCTTTGCCAGATCCAGCACAGAGTTCATGAGGAACTGTGCTCAGTGCTAGAGGCCCGGTATCCAGAGTACAAAGACAAGCACCGGCTGCCTGTCCTGTCTGCTCTAGTCAGCGAGGTCCTGAGGCTGAGACCTGTGGCTCCGCTTGCTGTGCCCCACCGAGCCATCAAAAACAGCAGGTCTGTCTATGTGAACTGTACTCACTGTCATGGCATTACAGGCCAGCCACAGTTAGTAATGTTAGAGAATCTCTGTTTAGTACGATGGAGGAAGAGATGTTAACTTTTGCATGTTTTTACAGCATTGCAGGATATTTTATACCAAAAGACACAGTGATTATTCCAAACCTTTTTGGAGCCCACCATGATCCTACAGTATGGAAAGATCCCTACAGCTTCAAACCAGGTAGCCTATTTAAAGGAACTGTATTAAACCATTCCCCTTTCTACAGCCAGGTTTATGGCAAGTAAACTAAAGGCCTTCTCTATTTCAGAACGATTTTTAGATGGTGAAGCATCTCCTCGTTCCCTCGTGCCATTCAGTGGTGGAGCTCGGCTCTGTCTGGGGGAGTCAGTGGCTAAGATGGAGCTCTTTTTGTTTACAGCTTACCTCCTGCGAGATTTTGAGTTTATTCATCCCGGGGCCAACGAGTGTCTGCCTGACCTGACAGGAGTCGCCACAGTGGTGCTGAAGGCCAAGCCATTTAAAGTTATTGTTCGCCCGCGAGCGTAGAATCTTTTTTCATTTAGTAATAATTGCAGTGATCAGAAATCACTTGTAAATAAAATGTCTGCTCAGTTATGTTTTCTTTGTGTGGCCTCAGTTTTTTTCATATAAGATAATAGCAACATGTGACAGGGACATGTCATGGGAAATTCATCCATTACCATGATAATTTGCATATTAGGCCTATTGGGGCCATTATTCTAACAGGGTGGACCAAAAAAAACTGGACCACAACCTGTATATTAAAACGTGCATATTAAATTCTGTTTTCTGTTTCTGTTTTCTTTCCATGGATGTATGGTCTGTGACCATGCACGCAATTTGAAAAAAAAAGAGATAGGCCTACAGTCATTTAAAAAGTGGTCCCTTTTTTGGATTGTGGCTCTGTTCTCAATAACAGAGAAACAGTAATGTTACGTAGATGGCGCTTAGTAGCTAATGCACTAACAGCCTCTAGATGGCGTACCAATTCTAGCATAGATTCTTGGTGTGGACCGTTATCCAATAGCAGCCCAGAAGACGGAATACTTCCTGTTGTAGTTGTTGCTGAATGTTGAAGGCTCCCCTCATGTGTTGATGTAGCTGTCTATTTGGGTTGTTTTGACAATCTTTTGAACTGTGCATACCTTAAGGGTTTATAGATAAACAGACAAACAACACATGAGATTAGGCGTAGTAACCTAAGTTAATATACGTCGATGTAGTGTTTAAGCGTAGGCTAAACATAGCCATTAAACATGCTGAAATGTTTGAGAAACTTCTAGCGGTATTGATGTTGATATTTCCCATGGATGCTAGCGGTTTTGATTTTCTAGTATTTAGACAAAGATTTTATTGTGGCAAGAATCATGAATAACCACTTTATAACTATTGGGAACATCGCCCTGTGTCTCGCTGCCTCGCTCAACGCCCAAAGGCTCTTTAAGGTAAAACAAACTGATCATTGAAACTGCTTCGTAAATCAGCTGTGGCACAGCCATCCTATCATTGAGCTATGCATAATGTCAACTTTATGCTGATGACCTTAGCTACTTGACCGTTATCTCGTTTACTTTTCATGTATTGTTCCAAAAAATACAACGTGTTATTTGACAAAACCCAGGCATATGTCTGTGAAGATTCTCATTCATCCAGGTCATGTGAGTCAAAGCTAAATTGTAAGCAACTGGACTTCAGTTCTGAACTGAAGAAGCCTTTTGGATGAAAGGTGGATTCAAGCTTCTAAAAGAAGTCCAGTTGCTTACAACTTAGCTGCTTACTCAGGCATATAGGCTACTTTAACAGTTCATCGACTAGCCCAGTCATTTATGTAGAGTATATCTTTTAACATGTCTGCAGGATCACAGAGCTCCAGCGGTTGGGTTTTTCCTTGTGGCCTGTTCAGCTGGATTTGCTGTGCTTCCCAGCAGCTCGTGGTCAGTACCTTTGCCGGCAGATCTGCAGTGGGTCGCAGAGGTGCTGAGCCCAGCCATGGTGTCCTTTGGGTTCCTGTGGCTGAGCGACGACCACTCCACCGCATACACCCTTCTAGCTGGTTCAGCTCTCCTCTCCATGCTTACTGACTGGCTGTCGCGAGACGGGTTGGCTGTCATGTCCCGCTGCATGGCTGTGTCATCCCTCTCCTGCTCTCTCACAGTGTGTCTCTTTGCTGGGAACACGTTAGGAATATTAGGAAGTGTGGCATTAAGTGTGCCTGCCCTTGTGGCTCTGAATAGTGCCAGTCCTCTGGTATCTCCTGAGGCTGCTGGGGGTCTGCTGGAGTTGGGCTTGATTGGTGCTATGACTGTGGGTTGCTGGGCCATAAGGCGGGCGCTGGAGATATATGTTCAGGACCTAAAGGGCTGGGACAGGAGCAACGAACTTACTTGATTTACCTGAAGTGTGTAGC
The DNA here is from genome assembly GCA_030347295.1 of Setipinna tenuifilis. Taxonomy (NCBI): domain Eukaryota; kingdom Metazoa; phylum Chordata; class Actinopteri; order Clupeiformes; family Engraulidae; genus Setipinna; species Setipinna tenuifilis. The sequence goes on from CM059277.1 coordinate 28,831,610, forward strand.
AAAGTAGGGATAGTTGGTTGATGGTAGGTCTAACATCACTGATTGAATGGCAACACTGAGCGATTTCACTGTTTTACCCTAATTAAAATGAGACTTAATCCATAATAAATATACATTGATATTTATAACAGATTGTTTTTTTCTTTTGATGGCAGGAGTAAAAAAGAGATGTCTTATCAAAACTTGGTCTAGAAGAGCCTCCTCGTGGTTCCACAAAACTGCAGTGGTCTTCCCAGACAAGAGAGCCCCCAAAACGACATAATACACTACCTACTTGATCAGAACCAATTGATTATTCAAGACAAGAGGCCCCATGGCACATGAGATCCTACATACGCCATGAGCTACTGGGTAGGGGAGGGACCTGAATGTGTCTTCCCAATTTCAGCTTTAATCATTGTTTACATGATTCATTGAGCTGTCTCCTTTCAAGCATGTCTAAGGTAGCCATTAATATTTTCAACCCTTCATCCATCTAAGAACGAACATACTATTGAATATACTGTAGCAATAACATTTATGTCCTTAGCAACCAACATGATTGCCTGGAAAACAACCATTGCAACCACTTTATTTCTTAAAAATAACCACCACAGCCTAGCAAGCACCTTAAGTACTCTAGCAATATCCTATAAACTACTTCCACAATAAAAATCTACCAACCAGTTCAACCAATCAGCATCCATCAGCTCAAAATCTGTCTACATTTTTCTTCAATCTCCATTCAACCATGTCTACATCTTACTGTATTAAACTATTTGGCCACCTAACAAACATACCTGTAGCAAGTTAGCAACCATTTAAGTAAAGTGGTGAGGTCCTGCCTTTCCGCTTCCGGTGTGTGAAACCTCATGTAGCAAAGGGCGAGAGCAGTCAGCATGAATGAAGTCCCCCCCCATCTTCCACCACCTCCACAAGACTATGCAATCTTTTGCACACTGTAGATGTGATAAAGGTCTTGCAGAGTACTCTGCTGTCGATCTTGAGAATTTTTTTAATCTGTTGAATAAAAATCAGCAGATTCGATAACGTCTTTATGTTCAAGTTATTTATATCACATTTATCCAACAGAACAAAGTGCATATATAGAATAAAAATAAAAAATAAAAACGTCATAGAACGACTATTAAAAAATATATTATATGGGCCAAAAAATAAGTATGTTTTTAATTGCAGTTAAAATTAGAGTTTCCGAGGACCAACAACAGAGAAAGCGCGATCCCTTCTTATTTTCTTGACTGAGAAGGGTATTGAGAGCAGGTTTTAGGAGGATGACCTAAGCATTCTCAGAGCTGAATATGGTGTTTAATGTTCACGGTGTAAATCAGTGATATACTTACAGTAGAAGCTGAACCATTCAAAGCTTAAAGATAAGTATTTTGAAATCTATTTTAATGTGTAGGCGATTAAAAAATAAATAAAATATAGCTGCAAGCAGCAATGCGGGGCCAAGCAGTGACTCGGCCCGTCCCAGCCCAAGTCGCCACGGCAACAATCAGATCCGACAAGGCAGAAGGTCAGAGGGACGCGCAGTAAGTGTTTGCAAACAGAACCGCTTGTCCAACTTTACAGTGTACCAAATAAACTGCAGACAGAGTCACACACACACATGTCTCCCCGCGCGTGTGGCAGACAGCTGTGCCCCGAGGCAGAAGACCCCCCATTGAACTCTGTGTCAGTGAAACCTGCACACGCTGAAAGGAGCGAAGGGCAGACATTTGAGAATTCTCCTCTCTGCATTGTTCAATTTGGATTGGCTAGTGCGCTGATAGTTTGGCCAATCCCTACGAAATTCAACACTTGTATGTACCAATGTCTGAAGATGGTTCATGCCGAGTTTTACGAATGCACAAATTGTGGGAGGTGCATCTTTTCATAAGCATGATATGCATTTTTAGGCATTGCAGCGCCCCCTGTGGGCCCATCTGGACGGAATTTTGTGGAGAACCTTGCAACATATGGATAATCCGGTGTGCTGAATTTCGTTACAATCCATCTAAAGGTTTTTGGAATATGACCTCATTTCCTGTTTGGCGACTTTTAAGATGATTTTGATTGGTTGTCACGGCCAAACGATGAAGAGTGTCAAAATTCCATTTAATTCCATTAAATCCCATTTGAGGCTGGGGCTAAAGATGCTATGTACTAGATTATAGCTGAATCGGGCAAAGATTGTGGGAAGAGTAGTGTTTTAAGTGTTTTTCACACCATCCAAAATGGAGGACAACCGTCATGGCGGAAAATAAAGTTATTGGATGCGTTGGATTTGGATCAGCCCAAGGAAATACCAAGATTTTGAAAATTGGATGTACAGTTCAAAAGTTACAAGCAGAAATAAACCTCTAACTTTGACCTGCTGGTGGCGCTAGAGGGTTGAAGTTGGGGCCCTATAAATTGGTGGGTAGAACCCTGAGACCATCTAGAATGTGAATATGAACAGCTTTTCATGGAAATTTGAATTGATTTGGAGCAGGAGAAGAATAACATTGATTTTCATAAAATCCAAAATGGCGGACGTTCTATCTAAACAAAAAAGTTACAAGCAGAAATGTACCTGCAACTTTGACCTGCTGGTGGCGCTAGAGGGTTAGGGCTGGGGACCTGTAATTGGCTGTGGTGAAAGCTGATGCTGTCCAGAATGTGTGTGCCAAATTTCAGCATTTTCCTACTTAAGCTTCTATGGGCTGCCATAGACTTACAGAGGAGGATGCTAATCATAATGGGAAAACGGACAAAACCAGTAGGGGCCTTCGCCAGCTTCGCTGCTTGGCCCCTAATTAGAACGAAATAATGAAATAAATAATTCTATGAAATGAACATTATTCACGGGTCACAACTCCCAAGTCCAAGTCAAGTCTCAAGTCATTGAGGGCAAGTCCAGGTCAAGTCACAAGTTTTTGTTTTTGCAACTTAAGTGCCACTCAAGTCCAAGTCTCTGACTCGAGTCCCCATCTCTTCACGTGTCATACCCTGAGGAAGACCTGGAATCCTTCCCTCTTCCAGACTCTGTGTAGGCCTTCTGTCTGCCAGTGGGCGTGACAGTGGAGAGCTGGCCACTTAACATGAAGTACCAGCTTCCTGTCTTCTCCACATTTGTCCTGACCAGTGCCACTGGAGAAAAGGTGTGTGCCTGCTGAAAACAGCCAAGCAGATTTTGATACAGTTTATGGCAGGTATCATGGGGATTGTTTTTTTAGAGTTATTTTTGGCTGCTATTTTATTATTATTAATTCTTTTATTATTTTCTTTTCATTATTTTAAATAACAACATTTCTATTAGTCTTTATTGTGCCTTTATTTATCCCTTTTCTAAGCAGTTTTATTTGCAATGGCTATTTCTGATTGCACAACCTCCAGCACACTTGTTTTCTGTCATCATGTTAAATTTAGCCTCAGTTATGGCAGCAGTTGAACCTTATTGAGCTGGCGGTATAATGTGTTTTTATGAATCATTTACCATGCATCTGAATAGTTTAGTTACATGAACTAAGCCTCCAACACCCAACGTCCCCTTTATCCCCGGTCTACGGTGCTCCCATTCAGTTCTATGAGCACTATCAGTGGGAGGAGCTGTCAGAGCAGCAGCGCATGTGCCTGGGCCTGGTGAGCATTGTGGACCAGCGGCCCATCACCAGCTGCTCGGTGCAGGTGAAGAAGAGTATGTGTGGGCACTCACACTTTTCCTTTTTTGAAGCCTTCCAGAAGTTTCTAAACGTCATCTACCCGTACTTCATCACCGGTCCACACGTGCTGCCTTTGGAAAGGTGAGGCACCCAGAGAGGCTGTGGGTAGGGTACAGGGTTGGGTAGATGTTTGCAGTTAGAGTGGAGTGTGACACAAGTACATAATGTGGGACTAGAGCAGTGATAAACTGTAAGAAAAATGCAATGTGTGTGAATATATGTATGTACACATATATGTATGCATGCACACATATGTACTGGTACACATATGGGTTTTGTGGCTGTAAAGAAAGAAAAGCATGGCTCAAGTTTTTGAAATGTGTAATTCATTTTTCTGCACGTTTTGTGTTCTGAAGCAGGCACATCATCGACTTCATGCACAATGTGCCTTTGCCCTCTGTCTTACAACCCCGCATCCTGGTGCAGGTGAGGGTACCGTCACCGCCAATGCCATGCACTGGCACGTACAATAACACCAAACACCAACACTTGAATCTCAGTCACATTGCTTCCTCCTCACAACCATTTGTGTGAATGCACTGTATAGAACCTATACTTGAATCATTCTGCTCATTCATTTTTAGCATGTGTGAAGGCCAGAAAATGGGAAACATTTTCATTCTCTTGAATGCACTAGTGAAAGTGAAACGAAGTGAAAAAGAGTCACTAATAGACACCCAAGATTCAACTTTAGTCAACCATTTCTATAAGCAATGTCTGTTGCGCCATCTAATGACCAGAACAGGACGTGCGCTTTATGTCTGTGAAGATTCATATTCTTCCAGGTAATGTTAGTCAAATGAGAGAAGTTGTAAGCAGCTGGACTTCTGTTCGTAGCTTGAAAACGTTTCACCTTTCATCCAAAAGGCTTCTTCAGTTCTGCGTCTTACTTTGCCTCAAATATTAAGACATTTGCGAATGTAGCAGAGCCTTTCTTGAGTTTAGTGCACTGCACTAGAATAAATAAGCTGAACTGAAACAGTCGTCATTTAAGGACCCGCTGCAAAGATTATTAAATGTGTAAAATGTTACAACTTTGAAATCAATAAATATTGTTGCCAAACATCTTGCATTCTACAGCTTTTTATTCTGATCCTCCCTCAACACGCTGATGTTACTGTAGCAGTTCATGGTGGAACACCACTTTCCCGCCAAGTGTTTAAGTAAAAAGTTTCGCCTCGAAGTCCTTTTCATTCAGCAGCGGTGGCATTGTGGAAACCCGTCCTTTAAAAAACAAAATATGTCTTCCACGAATATGTCCCACCTGGACCAATCTTGAATTGTGTGTGAGTTTCAAACTTCCAACAGCATGATGTAGAACAAGTCTTATTCTGAAGTTTAGCCGGGTTTGTCCATACTGTCTGCTTTTATTAGGCTGCAAAGTTATTAATGATGGCAAGTTTTAGATGCAGACAACGATGGCAGTGTAAAGATACAGTAGATCTGTGTGAATTTTATGTTTTGGCAGGGCTAGTGATGTTTGTTCTTACTTTAGCTTTAAATTTTAAAAGATGCCAGCAAGACGAAAGGCGAATTCTACTGATAGTCATACGTCTGCCAACTGCACACTGACACTTAACAGTTTTATGTGTATCAAGCTAACAGTTTGTTTTGTAGATTAGTCACAGCAATTAAAGCCACGTTTGAGTTGGTCTGCTGTACAACAGGCTGCTGTTCATTTTTTCCAGCATACAGTATAATATTAGATTGACAATAACATTTGCCATTAAAACACAACATGGCCCTTAACAAAACAGCTAGGCCACTTGACGTTAAACTTTTAAAAAAGTACAAATGTTAACCCTTGAAGCAGCTTGGGGACAGAGGATGGCCTACTCTTGGTTATGAATGACGCATGTTAGGGAATGAGGTGTAAAATGTAAGTGGTGTCGAAAGACACGATATAATATTAGTTCAGTCGATATAATATTTGTCGTCGACACTCAATTGTGGTCTGACTGCATCCTAGGGCGAATCTGTAGGCTATATATGTTTCAGGTGATATTGAGTAGCATATAGACCTATAAAAAGCTGCTTTAACAGGTTCACAAGCCTGGATAGAGCCTTAAGTAGAGTGTAACACTACTTTACCAGTCGTCAGCACATGCAGGATGTCATTACTTTGTACTGGTTAGTCAGCCATGCTGTAACAGCCATGGGTTAATACAAGGGAAGCTTGCAGGGGCATATATGGGGATGTCCTGGATGCTGGTGTGTTGATGTGGTCCTATATTTAGGTCAGGGGTACGACCAGCTATGCTGTGGTCTGGTTTCATCACCTGTGCCCCCCCCCCCCCCGATCTTGCTCAACCCAGGTTTCAGGGTGGCTCCCTGCATGGACAGCCGGTACTCTCTACAGGGAGACAGGAAGGTGTGAGCCCAGCCCACAGCTCATCAGCGGGGGGCAGGAAGGGGCCTGGGGAGGGCAGGGCTTCCTCCTACCTGCGGAGCACACTGCTCTGTTCCGACCACCACCCCCCACCACCCCTCTCACTGAGTGTTGCGAGAACGAGAAGAATGGAATGTCAGTGAAGTTGTTCTTGGCACAGGTTGTCGTAAAGCAACAACTGACGTAAGTGGTCACTGTAGGGCAAAAGGGTGGCTTCCTCTGCTGCTGCTGTCCAGCAACTCCCCCTTTTTTTAACGAGGAAAAAGTGAGCAGCCTGCACAGCGTGAGGTTCCACAATGCACACAACTGGAAAAAAAAAGCAGCAAGCGGGAGAACTGGTAAAAGGTTTTGTTGGGGTTGCTTCAAAACCTGTCAGTGTGCCCAGAACCAGAAGCTGAGTATGTGGACAATCAGTTTGTTAGGACCAGTTCAGTTACGTACCTGTTGATCCCCCGGTTAACCTATTTGCCCAGTATTTTACCAGAGGTATCAATCCTGGCTACAGAAAGTAAAAACCCCGCCACGCATTTTGTCCAACCATATTCTGGACCAGCTGATCACACAAATAAGTACACAGATCATCAGACAGGTGGATTTATGAATTAGTGAAATCATTTGTGTTAAGTGCACAGGCGGAATAAGGACATTGCAGCGTTTTTACTTGCACTTCTGAAGCAGGGATTTGAACTGCCATATTTAACTCAATATAAGTATGCTGTGACCATAGCAGAGTGAAAGATGAATAAGTTGTCTTTGTCATATGTTGTGTTCATCATAAGAAGAATACACACACTCTCCATCAGAAATGCTCAGTTATGGCAGGAATGCTCTTTTGGACACCTCAGAGGCCCCCTGGCAAGTAATGTGCATTTGTATGATTTATTTGAGCCAAACGGTTATGGCCATGTCAGCAGAATACTAAGAGCCAAGCAGAACTGAATATAGTGCTCAGTAATAGGTTGAATGTTATCCAGTATTGTTTCAAAAGTTCTTAAGTTGTGTTATACTGCACTGCTCTGAGAGAGCAGGCAGAGCAAAGATGAGTCTTGCATGTAAAACCTGCTGCTGGCCTCTGTGCTCTGATGCTAAAATACAGAATTGGATACAGTGTTCATAGTTTTCTTTTTTTTTCTCTTATTCCATTTGACCACCCCTTCTTTTTATACGGGCATATATGGCCAGCAGGAAGTGCTTTGTTTGAAAAGGGAAATATTTCTTCATGTGCAAATAGATCGTTGGCTCAGTTCAACTGATGTGTTTCCAGAGGTAAGAGGTGCCTTTGATCATTAAGCAGTTATCATTGTTTGTGTGTGTGTGTGTTTGGGGAGATGCTGAGGTAGCCTTTCAATGCATGTCACCATAAAATGGATAACCATGAGGTTGGGTATTCATTTTATTACATTAACATCTGCTGCCTTGTATGATTATGCATGTATGAAATGGGTATTATTGCCATGACGTTTTTTTTCTTGTCATGATTTAAGGATCATTTTTAATGACTAAACGGATTAAAACTGTGTGGCTGTGTAAAGATTACTAGGTTGTATACCACCTGTTACAGTTACAGTAAGTGTCCTGAAATGACCTTCACATTTGGATCATGAACATTCAACAAGGAAAGAGGCACATTTTAAAATGTGATTCTTCGGTGAAAGATAAAAAAGGAAGAAAATGTATGCATGTTATGCAATGTCAGTAACCTCAGGCAGTGTTGTATTGTAAAATACATTGAAACAGCTGTTGTGCAGTATCGTAAATACAGTCTATTAACTTGAATGAAAAGAGGCCCATTTTAGTTTAAGGTTTCTTGGACAAGACTAGCTGAAGAAGCTGCTTGTGTACATTTTGGGAATCTTAGTGTGGGCTTCTAGCTGAGCATCAAATGGAATTCTGCTGACACTGTATTTGATACATTTGGTTATAGGCTATACGGGTGGTACTTATTTTTAAGTCATCAGACAGGTAGATAGCTAATTAGTAAAATCACCTCTATTAGGGCCACGGGCAGAAGGAATACACAACAAGCTTTTTACCCTTTGAAGCTGGGTGAAATACGAGGGACTGGTTTACCAGGCTACGACTTCTGATGTCCTGATTAGCCCCTCTTACAGAGTGACACCCAGTCACAGTGCCCGCATCTCTCCAGTGATGGTGTAAGTGTGGTTCACCGAGCACACAGACTGAGTGCAGTCCTGTGACTCATCACATCTTCCATCAGTAACCTTATTTTTCTTAATTGGTTGTTAAACTTTTTCTGTCGTTTCCCACTTTTAAGGGGTTGGGATATTTCAAACTTCACCTGTCCTCTTTTTCCTTAGAAAAATAATAATGATATTAAAACATAATTTCTGCACACTGAATCAGTGTTATATATTCCTCCCTCACCTGGATCTGTAGTTTTAATTTTTTGTTGAGTTCTTGTTGTTCTTATGTAGGGCTCAAGACACAGTTAATATGGGCATAAAAGGACAAATTTTGTTTGTTGGACCCCACTTGTCATGTCTCTACACCCCCCCCCCCCCCCCCCCCCCCCGATACTTAGATAACCAAGGTTCTAGAGCCACAGGCAGTAGGTGTTTGTACCTTCACTCATGCTCTTACTGTTTTATACAGATCATATAACTTAACATCCCTCACTCTCTTTCTTGAATGCATTTCTGATTTCTCTCTCTAATAACTCACATCATATCACTTAAAACCCCCCTCACATATCAGATCCAACCATTTTCTGAACCAGCTGATCTTTATAAGTACACAAGTAATCAGATGCGTAGATTGGATAATTAGTGAAATCACCTGTGTTAAGTGTACAGGAAGAAGGAATACATGGCAGGGTTTCTGAAGCCTGGAGTGACATCTATGATGGTGATGAACGTTCAAAACTGAAGATGGAATTTAAAACAGATTCTAAACAGATATTTAATTTCACCTGTTTAGGTCCTACACTCACAGTAGTTGCAGTAGATTGTGGGCCGAGAGGCCCCTCGATCTTGCTGAGTGAGTGAGTGAGTGAGTGAGTAGGTTTGGAGAGGTCTGTGAGGAGAGGAAGACTAGAATGTTACTCTGGGACTTCCCCACACACTGCAGCATGCACAGCACAATGAAAGGAAGCCCTTCTGGTGGGGGGGATTTCACTGAATGGTGCTACCCAGAGCTGAGACTCGTGTCCTCTCACTTAGACTTCCATTTGCTTTTGTCTGAAGTGTATCAAGAGTACTGTGAAGGCATCAGGTGTGAAACATTGTGGAGCAGTAAACGCATTGCTAGGAAATGTTGTGCTTGTCTTTGTGTGATCTAGCTTCTCTTGAATGAAGATGTTTACTAGCAAAACACGTAAATGAGTTTTAAGATGGAATCTTAGTTAGAACAATGGACACATTTTTTTCAAGTTTGGAGTAATCTGGTTTCTCCTGTAGTTCTGAAATTTACTTGTGTTAAAATTAATATACAAAACAAATGTTTTAGAATACTTCAGTCCTGTACTGTGCCATTGTTTGTGTGGTTGAACTGTGACACAATTCCCCTTCTCCTGATTTAGTAAGGGGCAATGGAATGGTTTGTGCTAAAGTGTTTGGTCCATGCCACATTATATTATTATTACAGCGACTCAGAACCTGTCCATGTTGTGAAGGGTATGGATCGGCTATGCACCCAATGTGACTCTGGAGTGGAAAAGATGAGCTCATCCCTTTGTGAGGCTTAGATTACTCATGTTCCTATTTGAACAGATTAGGTTGGTCGGGTCAAAGCGTTGGATGGGAAGGTTGAGAAAATCCCTCCTTCCATTTTCATGCACAGTTTCTTTTTTTCTTGATGTTTTGAGGATTGAATGTGACACTCAAAGACAGACAGAAATGGTCTGACCTGGCAAAATAAACAAATCTTGCCCAATTTAAATATGATGTCAGTTGCTCAAGTGCTGTCTGTTTTAGTTTGTCAACAGCTGACCTAATAGACAGCTGACTGCATATCACCAGAAGAGGTCAGTGAAGTGCAATGTTTGTTTGACCTTTAAGCATTTGGTCATTGTAAATCAACAATACCTTGTAGTTATAAAAGTTTTGGTCAAAGTTGTTTTTTTTTGTGTTTTGTTTTTGCCACAAATGTCAAATATTAATTTGCCACTGGTGCACACGACTATTGGCATGCTTTTAGTCACAGATGTCTATCAAATTTTGTCCTCTGTGGCGCCACAACTAATATTTCAGTATCTCAGGAACCACTATGATTTACTAACATCCTTTAAAGGTCCATCTGGCTTGCTCAACAACAACAGCCAATCCAGATTTAGCAAGCAGATGTGTGCATTTGTTCCATCTCTAAAGTTATTTTGTGTGGAAATCACTACTTGACACTTCTGAAAATTAAATATTCCTTTTCCGACTGTTGATACCGTGAAATCAATGAAACTTTTTGCCACTTTGCACAATATGCTCAGAGACCAGGTAATGCTTCTTGTTGCTGTATTCACTGAACTTATTGAGTTAAGTGTGAATGAGGTTGGCGAAGGATATCTTGTGATTGGATGTGATTTGACGATACCCTGTTTCCCATTGAAGCTAGTAGTCTGGAAACAGTTTTCGCTAAATAACTCTCCAAAACTTTTGCACAATACAATGATTTTTTTAGTATGCTGGTGTATCAACCCAGCCCATAAACACTTGTTTGTAGCGCAGCGCTATGTTTTTACAAAATTATTTTTTAGCTATTATCTGAAGAAAGCTATGATTTAGAATCATTTTAATCAAATTCCATTCATTTTCATGCATTGAAAACACCCATACAAGCCCACTTCCAACAAAAATAATTCCCCACCAATTTTAAAACAATGAAAGTAAAGGTAAACAATGTGTGTCATAGGGTGTTCATCTAAATCCCACCAAATTTGGTATACATCATCTGCAGACAATTGCAACAAAAAGTTATAAAAGGATATCTCTTGAGATGAGCCGTTTCAAAGTTACACCACAATCAAAATTGAACACATAGCTTAAATAGCTTCTGCCAAGATCGCCCGCATTTCATATAACTTGACACATTAAATCTGCATTCTCAGCATACATGCCAAATTTTGTGAAATGATGTCATAGGGGGCAGTGCTCAAAGCCAGAAAAAAGCTTCCCAGTCATCACCATTTTGAAGTAAAACAAAGTTCAAATTTACTCATTTACAAACAGACATTGGTCTTGCGGTCCATAAATGAGGTGATGCTTAAGAACTCCACATGCAATGTCTGGATGTGAAATAGCTCTGTATGGAACCCTAAAACTACACCAACATTAACCACACTAAACACTGAACAGTAGAAGTTGAGGGGTGGAAACTGAAAGTACTCTTCTGTGGACATGGTCTGGATGGCCTGCGCATGGTGCAGTGAATACCATTTCTGCAATAGCAAAAACAATTACTCTTGGGGACCCTCATGAACATGTTCATGTGTCTGAATTGCAAAATGTGAAGGACAGTCCTGCATCAGATTTAAACTTGCAACATGAAGGTCTCTGCAGACAAGTGTGCTGGTGAGGCTAAATCTTACGGGAATGATCAGCTGTCACAAGGACATCTCTTAAGGTGATGATACTCAGGGCACCTTTTTGACTCATGACAAATGTAATTTCCACTTTCCCACTGATGTCAGGAAATACATATGTGTCAGTGGAACTTAAATCACTGGCAGGCAACTTTTTTTGTGATCGAACCAGAACATTAGGAACCTGTCATGTTGTTGCCTGGCAACACTGCTCAAAAAGTATCGTCAACTTTTAGATGTCAAGAACTGAGGTTTTCTCACTGCAGAGTGGGCTACCATTGCATATATGCTTGAACCAGACATTGGTCACATAGAGAGCACTATATTTCATGCAGTTGGTTCAGTTGAGCTTTTATTGATTGTGTGACTGGACTCACTGTAGATAACATGAAATGTATAGTGCTTGTTTGGATGACATGGTTGCTCATTGGCCCTTTTGGTTACTTGTAATGAAGAGAATGTAGTCCATACTCTGGTATAAAGCATTTTAAGCTGTCTGTGATCAACCAACCATACAGAACCATTACTGATGTTAATCTTTGCAATGTTGAACAGTGACTGCTGCATGAGAAAAGTCTTTGGAAAGATGTAGTTTATCGTTGCGCTTTAGTAGCAAACTGAGGTGAACAATGGTTGTGCATGACCCAGGCATCTTTGAATGAATGGATAGATGGATGGATACATACATACAAGCATACATACACACACATGCACACACATACTTTTATTATCCCGTAGAAAATTCTGGCGTCATTAAGCTTTGGCATACACATGACATACATGCATTTTCAAAAATACAAAGACAAAACCCATTTTCTACACCTATCCCTATTCTATACATTTCCATTACAGATTCTGTTCCAGGCTGAGTATAAGTAACTTTACTGGTTGAAATGTCTATGTCTGGGATGTTGTGTAACTGATATGAATGAGGAAAGTCTTTGGAAAAGTGTATTAGTTTCCTTAGTGTAGTAGTGTATTATTGTTTTACAGAGTAAACTGAGGTAAACAGTAGTTATGCATGACCCAGGACTCTTCACTGGTTCAAACTAAAGGTCTGTGTCTTGGAAAATGTGTAGCTGGTCTTCAGTTTATCAGATGCCTTCGTATAGGGTGTCCCCCCACCAGCTTTCCATGTTTGTTTTTGTCTCTTCGACCTTCTAGCTCACCACAGTACCCAGTGCAGCCACTGGCTGTCCACATAAGTCATCTTTATGGCACATATCTCTCCTGGATAATTTTTTCCTCTTCCAGTCGTTGCAGGCATGCAACTATTCAGTTCTTATGTTGATCCTTATCATACTATTTGAAACACTGATTAAAGTAAATGATGTGTACAGATTTGCTGAATAGACCTACATGTGTCATGTATTAGGTGACATAAAACAAATTGCATTCCTACACAAGACCTATGAACTTTTCAGCTGCCGTTTAATTCGAAGAGCCTTGCATCAAGTATTAAGACAAAATAAGCAACAGCTGCAAACATTTTAGTGCCAGTCAGCAAAAATAAGAAAAAGATATGTGTGTTATGTGTGCAATAGTATCTATTAAATGGTATTTTTTAATTGCATAGGACCACTTGTCTAAGGGAATTGCTAGTGCTCTTTCTCTCTCTCACTACAGTTGAGCTTTTGAGCTTCTAATCACACGGGCAGCCAGTGATCTCTGCAGCTTGATTGTATGTAAAGGACCTGTTGCTAGACCAGCTAACCTACTCTAGATTAAGGAGGCATGAGTCACAGGACTCTATGGTGACTAAAAATGCTCGTTATGGTGGAGCTTTAAATGCATTTTGGGATCAAACTGAAGGGAAGTAATGTTAATGTAATTGATTATGCTCTAGCTGATTGGTTTGACCTTGTTTGCACAAAGACATCCAATACTGAGTGACTTTTACTTTTAAGAGGATCCTCGGGTTTCAAAACAACTGCCTTCAGCTCAGCATGTCCTCTAAAGCAGTAGATTCTCTCTCTCTCTCTCTCTCTCTCTCTCTATCTCTCTCTCTCTCTCTCTATCTCTATCTCTATCTCTCTCTCTATCTCTCTCACATGCCTGCGTGCGTGCGCGCGTGCAGCATCGCAACCAGACTAAATTTACTGCAAGGCAGCTGCAGTAGATAAATTTAGACTGCTCACAGGTGGCCCTGAGAGCCCTGCCTCGCTAGCCACCCTCTCAGTCAAGTGCCAAGAGCGGCGGCTGAGCCAAACGATGCAGCCCAGCCCAGCTCCACTGACCTGCCACATTCAGGTTCAACCTTGGTGGCACCGCGGGAGATGATGACCCACAATCACTCAGTCACAGCATTTAGAACAACATTGCAATAATGAAAAACGAGAATCGTGTAAATCGTGCCAACAAACACAATTCTTCTGTTAGCGCTTCACAAGCCCAGCCCAGCTCAACTGACCTGTCACATTCAGGTTCAACCTTGGTGGCACAGCTAGGGGCACGCTGACCCAGTCAGCTCAGCATCCTTTTGGTCTTGTGAGGTCTAGTGTCGGGATGGAAAGGATTTTCAGACCTGCCACTGCCAGAGATGGACATGCTAGTTTCAGAAAGTGAAAGTCCTTCTCTCTGGTTGCTCCATTCAGTCACCAAACTAGGTGATTGTAATCACCACAGCTTACATAGGTAGAAACCATATGTGGATGACTTTTACATGCTGAGGTAGGTGTATGCACTGCATATGTGATGTTTTTTAAGTATGCATAAAAATGCAGTTCTATGGTTAACTAGAAAATAATTAATGACCTACCATTGTGTTTGTCTTGAATACTAGGTTAGGTCATTTTCAGGACCATTCTTTTCCAAGCTTCATTCCTCTCCAAAACTTGTTTAGTTTTATGTACATCATAAAGTTCAGGTCTCAACAATGAGTCTAATTTGCGTTGACATTTTCATTAACATTACTATAAAATTTACATTTAAATTATACTGAAATACAGCCTTTAGGCATACTGGTATCTAAAATGTGTAGCTGCTTCCTGAGATAGATATTGTTTCTAATGAGGGCATTGTGTGATTGATAGAAAGCAGTTAGTTTCTAATATTTGCTGTGAGATCAGAGAATGCAATTTTAGATGGAAAAGAGCAGTCATTTCTCCAATGCATTTCCACCAGCATCATCCTTCCATGCTACTGTTTGATGGTTTAATAAAGCAGGCTGCCCTTCCCATGCCTTCCCCTAAAAATTGGTCCTAGGGGCCCTGTGATGCCTCAGACACTGGGCTAGTGTGGCCTCCCAACCCACTCCCCCCCCCAGAGCGGTGGTGTGGATTTAGGTAGTGCCCTGTTTTCATTGTTGATTAGGGTTGGCATGGCTAATGTGTTATGAGTTTTTGTATTGGCTCTTTGAGCAGTTAGTTAGCAGTACCTGCTAAGAGTGTATAAATGGTATGTAGTCAATAACTTTTGTCAGAAGTACAGTGTCCTTAAAAAGGTTATAAAACCGCTATTTTATTAATGTCTGGCTAATTATTTAATTATTAATGCTTTCAGAAAAAAATACTTTTCCCCAGAATGTCCTCTTTGCAAAACATTGATGTAAATCATCCAAGGGCATACTGTGTTACTCTGAGCCTGTGATGGTGTGCCAGCTTGACTGGCAGTGCTAGTGTTTACGAGAAATCCCTTAAGTCTTCCCTGGCTCTCCTCTGTCCTCAGTGATGTCATCCTTTCTGTAGTCCTTCAGTTACACAAACAGTAAAGATTCCTCGTTGTTGTCAGTAGCTGGACTATGGGGAATAAAGGCTTGAGGAAGTAGTTTATTAACCTGACCATTAGAGTGTTCCTTAGCATTGATTGGGCTGTCTGACTTCAGAAGCCACAATCCAGGTCCATGTGATTGTTCTAGCTGTTCACTAAATCAGCTGATTCTAATTAGCACAACTCTTCAGTTAGAGAGATGCTTTAATTAGTGAAATCCCTTGGATTATGTGCACAGGTACAACCAGGTGATTTGGAATATGTGGTACTAGATTGTAGCTTCTTAATCCAGGTTTCCCATCACTGGTCTTCGAGTTCTTTAGTAATGAAGTTGGTTTACCTTGAGGGTGTACATACATCAGACATACGTGTTAATGCATTTTATCCAGTGTCCACATTTTGACACTTCACACTAATCTGTAGTGTATTCGTGGGGGGCGACAGACCACAGTGAACACCTGAGAGATGGGAATAAATAGCACTGCCAACAAAGTCCAGGCTGAGTCTGAGAGCGGTGCCGCTATATTTACAAGTTGGCAGAGGTGGTTTAGTCACACATTGCTGAATCCTCTCCCACTAGAGCATTGTGCAAAAAGAATTGCATTGGAGAGAGACGACCAGCTCTCCAAAGGAATCGGAATATTGTTGGGGATGGCTGTAGTTAGGTGAGGCCTGCAAGATTTAGGCAGCAGTCATGGAGTTAAGAAAGCTGATAAAAAAGAGAAACTGATTAAGTGTTCTCTAAAAAACTCTAAAAGTAAACACTCTTTTTTGCTTTCTAAGGGCTTACGCATAATGTTTTTTTGATAATTAATTGTAATGCTAGTGGAATATGTGGCAATGTTACCATCACCCAGAAGCCAACGCTACTCTCTGAAGGAAAAGTACAAGTTTTTCCAGGATCATCCATCATGATTTACTGCTCAGGATGAAATAATGACCTGACATAACACTCACCCTGGCTACATCCTTGTGCATGCAATTGAAATCTGTAATGCCCAGGTTTATCGTGTATTTTTCCAAACACTGGCTAATTACTATTTATTCCTATTTAAGGCAATACTTTTTCACTTACATAGTCGTCATCCACATGTGATTAGAGTAGATTATGAGCGTGACCTAGATGTAATGGATTATTTGGTAAGCATATTGATGAAGGTGCTAGAACAATGGAAGGGAACGTCATCTAATCCTTTCAGGTGAATGAGCCATCTGAGGTTTTGATAACAGAACTGAGCATGTAAATAACTACTTCAGCGTAGGTATCTCTTCAATTTGGTTTAGCAGATTGGTGTAAAATCATCTGGACCTCATTTTAAGCGGGTAAATGGAACATGAGTAGCAACATAACACTGTGAATCAGGACATCTCTTAGTGTAGGTTACCAAGCTTCTGCTGAAATGGTTCTACAGAAAATCTGTGAAACAACTATGATGACAATATCCTCTGTCTTCCTATAGCCTAGCCTGCACATACAATGACCAACCAGTTCACCATTTCTTTTTTACTTTTTCATTTTCATTTCGCACACAAATGTCCTGTAGTATAGTATCCTGGATATCGCCGCTAGTCTTAAAATATGTGTGTGGAAATATCACATATTATGCAATCCTTGAAGTTGTAGGTCTAAATCCAGGTGATCAATAGGCCTACAGCTTCTATCCTCCTTTAAGTAGTAGCATGTGACTAATCCGTGAATCGTGCTTATTGCAGTAATTAGAATTGGCATTCTGACATTGTTTAAGTCAATATCCATCAAACTATGAGAAGTATTTCATATCTCCACAGTAGTCTGCAACGTTACCTATTTGGCTTAGTTGCTGGGCTATTTTTACGGAGGGGCCGGGAGAGAGGGAGGGGCTGCTCCGCTCGCAGCCTAAGAGCATTAAGTGTGCATTTGTTTGTGACATTAGCAGTTGAGTGCTGTCAGTGTCATATGGCAAGCCAAGGCAGCTTCAACTGGTTCAGAGCAGAGGCAGTTATTAGTATTAACCATAGCGTCCGACTACAGGGCGCTATTCCTCCCGGACACTCGTTAGTAATCCTGAACCGAGCTCTGCTCAACACCGAGGTAAGAGCCACACGGGATACAGTACCGAGTAAATGACCTGTGGGTGTTTGGACGATTGGTGGATATTTCAGTGTAGTTTTATTAGATGCATGTGTATGGATGAATGTGCTGAAACTCGAAGCAGCCTTCAGTCTTTTGACACATTTCGTGTTTGCCAAGTAACTTGTCCGCCCGTATAGATTAAATATGCCACAAGTGTGCCTCGGTTGAGTTGATTGTAGCTGACAGGATAGAAGATATGTTGTGCAGATTTTCTCCAACCGAAGACGTGTCTGAGAAGTTTGCGCAGGTGAGCAGTACTGTCGTCTCATCTTGCCACAGCTACTATGGAACACTGACCTACTATGTGTCGAAGATGTGTAGTAGTCTTGATGATGTCTTTTTAAATTTACATCGGTCATTTACGTATGTGAAATACTAAAATGATGTATTGTTGGCTGCATTTTATCGAAAGTAAAAGTTCTTGGTAAAACAATGCTGTCTATAATTGTTTCATTTCATGGGATTTGATAAAACTAGTGCATGTTGTAACGTTGTAGGCCTATATTAAAAATTAGAGAGTGTTAAATGCATAAGCTATGTAGGCTATTCATCCCCAACTTTCCTTCCTCCAGTTTTGTACCCTGGCCTTGTTGATGGAGTTCATGCAAAGGAGCGGTGATTACTGCCACGCCCAACATCTCATTGCTTAGGCCCCAGGGCAGGATGTCCATCTTTGCTCCTTGAATGTCCAAAGTCACACCAGCCTGCCTCCCACCACCACACAGTCGTCCTTCTGAACGGCAACTCCAAAGCAGACCAATGGGTTAAGAAGACACAGGGGCCAGGACAGTGTCAGCTAACTGCAAGCACTCTACTCCCCCCACCTGCCCTTCTTTCCGTTCTTCTCACACAGCTGCTCCACCACAGAGACCAGCCAGGGTCCTGCTTAGGCCGTAGACTGCTGGGGTGCCGATGGTCTGAGGGATCATCTTCTTGTTGGGTCAAAGAGGCTGCTGAATGCCCGGGTGAACATTGCAGGGGCTGTGATAGCTTGCTGTAGGAGGAGGAACACACAACTGTTTGTGCACACATACACACATCGCACGAACACAGAGGTGTTGTGTTGTTTGGGGGTGCAGAGACTGGCCCAGCCTGGGCGTGTGTTTCTCCAGGAAGTAAGCTTCAGGGTATGGCCAGGATGAACCGCCCGGCCCCCGTTGAGCTCTGCTACAAAAATATGCGCTTCCTCATCACGCACAACCCTACCAATGCCACGCTCAGCACCTTCATCGAGGTGAGACACACACACACACACACACATATATATATATATATGGCAGCAATGTTAGTCCTGACCATACAGTCATGTTCATCAGTTTGGTTTATTTTTATGTGTACTTGTTATGACATGAAAAGCACATTGTCCATTGTCCGGTCAGATGTGTCATACAAATGTTGTCAGATCAGGATTGTTGTATAAAGTAGTATGGATTTCAAGCTACTAACATTTGAATCACCATGCAAAATATACACTGTTGTAGGAATTGCTTGCTATTTTAGTTGAATAAGTTACATCAGACGCTAATTGTGCTTAAGACGCCTTTAACATTGAACTTCAATGACCTTACAGAACCATGCATGTTTTTTCTATTTTGTAGGACTTGAAGAAGTATGGTGCAACAACAGTTGTGCGAGTATGTGAGATCACCTATGACAAAACACCCCTAGAGAAGGATGGGATTACAGTGATGGTAAAGGTCTACCCACCACAACATTTATTCTCTAGATCACAGGATGACACATTAAAGACACTAGTTAAAATTGTAGGTGATTTAATATGTAATTCACTTTGGAATTTTTGACACTTTGTGGCTGCTAGGGTGTTTAGACCTGATCTATGTCACTACCATGGGGATCACTAGGCCTTTTTTACTGGGGCACGTGTTAGTCGACGATTTGTGTTAGTCGACGACGTTAGTCGAAGTACCCAGCTAATCAGGGTTTGTAATGTGTGAGAGTTGCGATGAGACATCTGAGCTCACATTAAGAGACTCTGGCACTGCCCCAGTAAAGCTTAATACCTAGTAATGTCCCTGGTCACTGCTTTGCTGAAACTGTGGCAAGAAAAATGGCATGTTGCTATCGAGAAGTACATAAGCATGCAATTGTCTCAAACGTGCACTTATGGGCAGCCATTACATATTTTGCCACATATGACAGAAGAAGCCTGTTATTGTCCAGGGGAGTTCAGAGTTCATGAATTGCTCACATGGTGAGCATATTCCCCCGTGACATGAGCGCTTCCATCAAAGTTATGTAGTTTCCAGTTGAGGTCGACAAAGTTGGTTGGCCCATGGAGAACGCATGGCTAGTGGGAGATGACTCTTGGGATGTTCCCACCACACTTCCTCCTGTTTATCGACAAACTGTTCCCTAGTCATACTCTGTATCCAAGAGCTGCATGTGTTTTCAAATTGGCATGTCAACACTTCCCTGGTTGCCATGGTAGCTGGAGTGTTTGACAAGGGGGCTTGGTCACTCCCCTCTAGACTTCAGGCCTGGCACTTGACAAAGAACAGAATGCTTGCCTCTGCTGTCAAGTGTAAAGGTCAGATCAGAGGCCAACCGTCTATAATACAAATTAGACATTTGGGTTGGTGGTGATGTGGTGGTGATGACATATTCATGATGAGCATGAGAGCTAAAATTTTGAATTCTCATTAGTTTGGTTTTATAAAGACAGTGGCTAACAACTCTCAATTAGAGCTGTGTATGACTACACACTTTTTTTTAAGTTGTCATGTTGTCTGTCATGTTGACTTATTCTGAGCTTCATTCATAATCTCCTTTTACTCAAACAGTAACAATAACAAAGAGGTTGCATGGTTGGCCTCCTTCACTGAATGCATCCTTGGCATCTGATATACCACCTGGGGCTTTAAATAGTAGGCCTAGTTAACACAATCACATACAGACCATGTGATGTGACTAAGGCAAACTCTGACTAGACTAGACTTGAACATTCTAAACTAGCAGCTGTCATTTGTGAATACTGAGCATTACTTTGTCATGTCAGACACATGTGAATGCTGAAGGGTAGTATTTCCATAATGCGTAGCTACACACTCCATTGAATCCTTACATAGATGGAACTAAATGAAAGTGTTAATGTTTGTTGGTTTGTAGGTGAATGTTTGCTGACAGGAAGCAGGTGCAGAGGAAGAACTTCATCCATCTATCTAGTGTAGAGTCAAGTTGCCGGAGGAAAATGCGGATATGCATTTCAAAGAACATCAGTGGACATCTGCCACATTTAGACCATGGCAGGCCTGCAGTGGGTCGGTCAGTTGGTCATTCACACAGCCTGACACCACAGACTCCACATGTCTTAGAAGGGGGCCACTTGGAATTAATAGCTTACGGTAAACATTCCAGATAGGAGCAAAGGCCCGTTAAGGTCTTAGTGGATTTAAATGTTATATTTAACCTGAAGAGATTCTGGCCTGCCTTAGCTGGAGGAGACTGTTTTTACGATGGCTGATCGTGATCACTTTCTCCTGATCAAAAGAGACGTTTGACTAATGTGGTTCCTGAATGGAGAGGCTATGTGAATGTTATATTGTTGTGGACATTGTCCTACACCATAGTAAAAATCCTCACAAGTATGATATTGCGGTGTCACAAAGCCGGTATGATTGTAGGCTTTCTTTGTCATGGTTGGCTTCAGATCATCACTATCATCATTATCTATCGAGGCATTCTAAGACTATTAATGAAGTAAGTAGGGGATGATGCTGCTTGATACTTGATAGGACTGTGTTGTAAGGCAAGGTAAAGCTAGTTTATTTGTATAGCACATTTCATGCACAAAGCAAAGAACAATATGTAAAAGCATTAAAGATAAAATAAGTGTAAATCCTTAAAGGGATAAAAGTAAAATAACGGTAAAAAAATATAGGGTAAATAAGACATATTCAATTAAAAAGAAAGAAAAAAGCATAACAATTAAAGGTAAATAATTAGCAGAAAGCATCTGAAAACAGTTTGGTTTTAAACGATTTGAAACTGCCAACAGTAGGAGGATTTGTATGTGTTCTAAAAGTTGGTTCCAAAGTTGAACTGCATACATTCACCACAGTTTGTTCTGACACCTGGTTTTAGCAACAGATTTTTGTCCTCTGATCTTAGAGACCTAGTTGGTGCATATAGCTGAAACCTATCCAACAGGTAATTGGGTCCCACCCCATTTAATGTTTTAAACACAAGAAGCGAGGCCTTAAAGTCAATTACATAACTTACTGAGAGCCAATGCAGGGACATTAAAATTAAAATAATGTGGTCAGTTCTTTTTGTTCTTGTAAAAAGCCTTACTTCTGCATTTTGGATCAATTGAAATTATTTGATGGCATTTCTAGGAAGACCTGTGAAAAGGCTATTGCAGTAATCAACCTTACTGTTTTGACATAAGACCTCTAAATTTAGCAATGTTTTAGGTGCATTTTTCAGCATAGCTATGATAATTGATTGAGTTGTTCTTGATGATTTGTCCAAACTGTAGCATATAAAGGTTGAATAGCAATTGTATGAGGATTGACCCCTGCGTGACACCACAGGTCAAGGTCAAGGTAGAGTTAGTAGAGACCTATACCAGTGAATCCAGCCCAAAGTTCAGTCGATGTAGCAGTATGCAGTGATCAATAGTGTCAAAAGCGGCACTAAGGTCCAATAACACCAAAACTGATGTTTTGCCAGCATCACAATTAAGGCATATATTATTTATAACTTTAATAAGGGCTGTTTCTATGCTGTCATTGGCATGGAAGCCTGACTGGAACTTATCAAAGAAACTATTTAATGTCAGAAAGGCAGTTAATTGGTTAAAAGCTGATTTTATAATTATTTGCTGATAAACAGTACATTGGATGTGGACCTGTAGTTGTTAAGCACTAAAACATGAAGGTTATTTCTTTTGATAAAGGGTTTTACAAACTTTTTTCAAAGTGGACATATGGCAGTCTGTAGTGATGTATTTATAGTCTGAAGTACATTGGCTGATACTAAGTGAAAAAACAGATTTGAAAAAGCTTGGCAAAATGTCCAGTTCATATTGTGTATGACTTCATGGCTTTATCTGATCATTCCTGTGTTTTCTTTGATGTTTGTATGTCCTCTCACATTCAGTTGTCCATAACAGTTGTCGAGACTTTAAGACCCTTTGCAATAACAAGGTCAAGGATATAGCGTGTGTGTTGTGTGTTGGCCTCTGTAGACGTTGTGTTAGTTTGAAGGTATCAATCAATTAGTGTGAGTATAGGTGTTTTCTG
This sequence comes from Setipinna tenuifilis, assembly GCA_030347295.1. NCBI lineage: Eukaryota > Metazoa > Chordata > Actinopteri > Clupeiformes > Engraulidae > Setipinna > Setipinna tenuifilis. The sequence goes on from CM059277.1 coordinate 28,854,297, forward strand.
GATTATCAACATGCAAGTTGAAATTTCCTGATATAATAAGACTGTCAAGCTCTAAACAATTGTTCGACAACAGTTCACTAAACTCTTCAAAAAAACTGTTGCTGAAAGTCTTCATGGTCTTTAAATAGGCAATAATAATGTACTAGAAGAACACTTTAGAAGTGCACCTAAGTTTTCAAAAGGTGAAAAGTTACCAAATTGTATGCATCTTTTGACACTTTAATTGCAAGAATTGGTAAAGCTTTGTTGTAGTTGTATTGCCATTTCAATTGTCTGTTGCACCTCTGCTTTTAACATGCAGAAGACTATGTGCTTAGATTTTGCAGATAGTAACACACAGTACTGTCCAACCTAGTCTGCTGGTGATGTTGCCATGGTAATGTGCTGAAGTTCTTGAGATGCACATGACTTCAGGGGTGGTTTATTTACACACCTAAATATTAACTCGTGTGGATGCATGTACCTGTGTATGTACATTTTCCACATTGATGGACAAACACGCACACACACACACACACACACACACACACACACACACACACACACACACACACACACACACACACACACACACACACACACACACACACACACTGCCCACAAACCCATACACACCATTTATTGAAACAGACCTCCTTGTAGGGAGTAATTTGTGTGAAGGGACAGAATCAAAGTCAAAATCATACCTGTCAAGCATATATTAATTAGTAGATTTCAATGACTGTCAGAGACTGAGGGCATGTTTTGAGCCACTCACTTTCCAGCCTTGCTTCTGAGGTGTCACAGGGAATCACCATTCACTTACACCGCCTCCTTTTACAGGATTGGCCCTTTGATGATGGTGCCCCACCACCCACAAAGATTGTGGATGACTGGCTGAACTTGTTAAAGAACAAATTCTGTGAGGATCCTGGCTGCTGTGTGGCTGTTCACTGCGTAGCTGGGCTGGGACGGTGAGTAGGATCTCACACTACACCAGAAACATCAGGCAACAAAGAGGAAGCTGGAGCATGCTAGTTGCAGCTTGTAGTACTCTTTATTTGATGCAGAATTTAAGGAAGGTATTCAAGCAACAACCAGGGTTCTCCAGTCTCCTCTTTGTTGCCTGATGACTTGGCAGTACAGATGTGAGGTAGTCTTGAAATCAATCATCTGAATGCTATTGGTTGTTGTGGTGAGGCCCATGTGAAAAGCACAAGAAGATTTGTGTCTGGCAAGTACCCTCCTCCCCCCTACCCTCCCAGACTGAGTCCTTAGCGGTCCAGACTGTTGGTAAGTAGGAGCTTTCAGATGTGATCAGGGCTGAGCCCATCCAATGGTGGTGCTAAGCTGTAGGCAGCCCTGTCTCGTGGGCGTCTCAGATAACCTCTGACCCCTCTCTCTCTCACTGCTGATCCCCAGACCTTCTGACATACTTCTGGTGTTCCCCTGGGAATGCTTGACAAGGTGCAAGTGTTTGTTTTAGCCAGTATTTATGTAAGAGATTATCAGGGTCCTCTGTGAAATCCTTAGAAAAAAATAATAATGGAGGATTGGTGCTTTATTGACATATTTGAGGTCAGTTAGTTTTTACTGTGGTGACAGTAAATATAATTCTCTATAATTTATCTTGCTGTATCACAATCCATTATTTGTCGAAATCATTAAAGAATGAATTTTATGCGTCATATGGTATTCTTTATACAATAAATGCAAGGAGTTCTTCTGTGTGTTCTTATAAAGAGGGCCAACTGCACATCACAACCTTTCTGATTACTGTTTAGAAATTGGACAGCATTGGTATGTTAGCTGAGATTTGATCTGTTCAAGGCTGTTGAGATGTATTACACTAAAACTATGCAGAAGGATACGCAGAAATACAACTTCACTGTGACCAGGAGCCATTGGACAAAGTCTGTCCTTGACAACAGGGTTGTCATTACTGTGGTTAGTTGATGGTGGTCTTAATAGATCACCACTGCCATCAATGTCGGCTTTAATTTCGTTGACCATCACCCTTGAGGTGATCCTAGAGATAAAGAATAGCCTATGCAGAAAAGATCATATTTCTTTTCCATTCGCCGTATGCATCCGTCACAGCAGTATCGGATTTAGTCCACTCCTTGGAGAGCTTTGGATGCTTGTAATGGGAGGGGAGAACCATTCTGAACCCATGCCCAGACACATACACTAGGTGGTACACTTCAGAAGTACCAAATTATCCTAGAAACCCCTTTCTTGGAAATGTTTTGCACTGAGGGGAACATTGGCAGGTATTTTTCTTAGTTAGGCAGTGACCTTAATCAATGCATAAGACACTTGATCTAGGGGGTCATTGGCAACTGTCTCATTTTCAAATACTATATATTTCTTTTTTAATTTTTAAAATATTGTATGTTTTTGTATATTCTATCCTACGTATTGTAAAACAATGTATTGCACATAATGTGTCCCTTTATTTTTATTGTGGCTTGCTATGCCTTTTGTTGTGCATCGGTGTTGGATAGTATTTTATTTGTGTTATACTGTATTGTACAAAGTATGACTGTACAATGACAATAGATTCAGTATATATGTATATTTACATGCACTAAAAACATGGTACACAAACTGTTTAACGGTGTAAATAATATCAATGTGATTTATCTAAACTCATCATATTATATTATTGAATATAATTAATCATGTATACTCTGTTTTGTTATGCCTTTTGTTGTGCATTGATGTTGAACAGTATGTTGTTGTACTGTTGTACAAAAAGTGACTGCACAATGCCAATAATGAGATGTATCTTACCTTTCTGTTTATCTTCTCTGCAGAGCACCTGTGCTGGTGGCCCTGGCACTGATTGAGAGTGGGATGAAATATGAAGATGCCATTCAATTCATCCGACAGTGAGTGAATGATAATTTCACCATTTATGGCTTTAAACTATATTTGTGTATAAATGCTGCTTTTGTATAGAGAATATTACAATTCTTCTCAGTGTTTCCTGATGCCATGGGAAGTGAATTCGGATGGTTATAACAAACTGTACTCAGACAGCGGCCTGTATAGTCCAAGATGCTGCACAGTGAGTGAATCTTAAGATCGCTCCATGGGATTCTCCTTGACACCCCCACAATTTCTTTCTTTTGTAATATTTATTTAACTTTGTACAATCCCATAAAAAGAACTGCAACATCAATGTAGATCAAATAGCAGGGTGCACTGCAAACACTAAAGTTTTAAAGGTTTGCTAATTCCCTCAAAAAAGTACCATCTGATTGTTTTACCTGTTTACAGAACATTAATGCCCCACAGTAGCTTTAATTATTAACCCTTAAGGTGCTATATAGACGATTGTGGCAAAAGCTGATATTGCACTCATATTCAAGATACTGTAAGGCATAGTTCCCCCTCTAGGGGCAAAAGGCAGACACAAAATCTAAATCTAAGGCTGTAAATTTAGTTTTAAAATATGAATATATTACTGCTGCACTATTGTTGTTAGTGAAATAAGTATTTCAATTTCATGTTTCCTTCTATGGCGACATATCAGGACCATTTTATTATTACTTGCTGTAAATGCTTCACACACGGCACCTTTAAGTTTTGCAGTTCTACCTTTTTTTCCCCATCCCCTTTAAACCACCCACTGTGGATTTATATATTTACCTTTCTTGTTTAATGCTCAAGTTCTAAAATGTATTAGGTTTGATGTTTCGCAACATCTGGACCATTTTGTGATTACTTGCCATAAATTCCTGACATATAGCACCTTTTATGTTCTGTAATATTTGGTTTGTAGTTAACACGTGTGCTGTTTTTTATTTGTGCCAACAGGAAACGCCGAGGGGCCATCAATAGCAAACAGCTGACCTACTTAGAGAAGTACCGGCCCAAGCAGAGACTGCGTTTCAAAGACCCTCACAACCACAAGAACAAATGCTCCATCATGTAGTCCCAGGGCCTTTCAGCTAAACACTGTGAACATGGACAAGATGGCTAGGCCACAAAATTAATGCATTTAACTTTGGACATTAACTATAAGGGGCTTATTACGGCCCCTACTTTTACTGTGGAATACCTGATTCACTGGGCTCTCTCTATCTCAGGGCTGCTACAGACAAGCCACTACCAAACAACATATACTGAAGATTTTTTAAAGGATAATCACATCTTTATTGTCCACTTTTCCACTCACATCCTGGTGATTCGAACAAATCAACTGTCGACTGTATTCACCTTCTTAGAAAATCCTTTAAAATAGAGCCATGAAATCGGAAGGGACACTAAGTGGTTATTTATATATTTTTTTCAAGGCTCATTTTTAAATCTAATTTAATCCAAATATCTTCTTACCACAGTGCTTATCAATCTTGCTTTGCCCTCTCTTTTTGTATGTGATTTTGTTTTGTTTTGCAGTTCACTTTCCTCTCAAACACACAAAAAACACTTTGGTGGAAGATAACGAGGGGGTTTAATGTGGCTTGTTTTTTAACAGAGCCATATTTTTGTACAATGTGATAATGTAGTCCACTGGGAACTGAAAAACAATGTGGTGAGTGACCTAGGAGTTTGTGGTGATGGGGTTGAAAGGTCTCCTGATACTGTACAGGGATGGATAACCTTGTTTGTGTGTGTGAGAAGCATCACAGTGTTGTGAAGCCTAAATGGGGACAATTCTTACTGTCTGGGATTCTGCAAATCAATCTGACTTCTGAAATAAAGGCCACAATGGTTTGTCCATGGTAAATGGTAATAAAGTATTTTAAAATATGTTCAGGTAGCCCCTATGTCAGAAACATGTCGGCACATGCATTCACAGTTGAAAGTGTTCGAGATGACAAGTGTAAAAGTCAAAAGGGTGACGAGGATATTGTGTACTTCCATGCACAGCTGATGTTGATAAGAACCAGGTAAGCCTCAAACAAAATAATTAGTCAGGCATCATGATGCCTTCGGGGGGGGGGACTTCAAGTAGGCCTACCTGGTTAACTTTAAGCCTGCAAATAGAGGAGCTTGCTCTGAGTTAACATACCCAGACAAATGACTAAACCAACTTTCTGGAATACCCCACAGGTCTAGTATGAGCAGGTATTTGTTACCACTAAGACTATGGACAGTATGTGCTGTGTGACTGCATATTGTGCCTCTTTGTACAACCTGCAGTTAATCAATTTCATTGGTTACTGAAGTCAAGTAGTACAAGCAATACCGAGCTATTGGTGTTTTTTAGCTACTAAACACTTGTTTATGTTGTGCTGCTTTGAACGTGATAATATTTTACAGGTAGACAAATGATTTGAGAAGCCATACACACATCACCTCTAATGATGTGACACCTTGTCCACCAATGTACTTTATAGAGTTGAGACAATGATAATTCATATGCTTGACAACTACCTCACTCATCCGCTCTACTTCCCTCACACAACTCAACTTGCAGCACACCATTAAGGCCCTTACCCTCTGGTAAACGAGGATATCCCAGTAACAATGTCCCTAAGATTTTTCAGGCCAAATAGGCAATACCGGAAATGGCATCCCTTCCACCAAGCAGGCTAACCCCCTAGCTTGTGGTATCGTCTACATCTGCGGGATCCGCCATATTGTGAACCGGGAGAGGCCAAGAGGTAATGTGGTTTAAAATCCTAAACCGTGAAGCGTTTGAAAGCCCTCTGCGTTTTGCTTTATTAGTAATAAACGCTCCGCATATATGTTCAGCAGTGGTATGGAAAGAACAATGTGGTATTCGAATCCATCTTAAGAACTGGCTAGCTGGCTAGCTAGCGATAGCTAACTGAATTTTAGACGGTGAAGCCATTGCCTGCTACTTATCGTCTCCCGGTCAGTTGTTAGCATTTCATTATACAAAAGCTGCTTGATCTTAACGTTCATTTTGTTATATACAGTAGACGGATATCTGTGAATATGTGTATTTGTGCGTTTTTAGATGGTACCGTATGTATTTTGGGTATGAACTGATGCATTCAGCTTTCATCACAACGCACTATGCTACGTCGCTATCATTAGCTGGCTAAATGTTCTGTTCTAGCGGCAACGTTAGTGTGTCACCCGGTGTTGATGTAGTGTGCGGCACGATATTGCATACATTTTAAGCGATTGGGGAGGCTTTTTGGAAGTACGTTATTATTTCCTGAAGCTGTTGGATTTTTGTCAGGAAACGAGTAAATGTACCGAATTAAAAATATCGCTGAAATAGTTTATCCAAAGTACGAGTAAGGCGTGGCTGACGATTTTTACCTACAGTGGCTTGGTGTGGTGGCTTCACCTATGCTATTCCGTGAGCTAACATTGGCTAGTACTAGCTAAGGAGATTACTGATAGCTAGCTTGCCAAAAGGCACGTAACCAAGCGACATGAGTGTGTCTGGCTAGCTAACAGAGCCGGTCCCTTCGGACAGAAATTGCACGCATAATGTGTATTAACTTGTTTTGTTCTTTGGTTGGCTCATTGGTGTAACAGCTGGGTTAGTCTGAAATTCAGGCCAACGCCTATGTGTCAATAATATTAATGTTAGCTGAGGGAGGCTAGCCGGCTGCCACACGTTATCTGTGCAGCCATGCTACTGAAAGAGCTAGTCGGGTGCAATGTGTGAAAAAAGATGAAGTTGGAAAAAGAAATTATGTAGTTAATTGTGGCATTTAAATTGTATGTTGGTAAGACCCAAGTTTACAATAAGCCTATGGACTCGACACAAACTTTGGTCCTGAACGAGACCTATCTAATGGCTGTTCTATCCGCAGTGGTGGATGTTATCCTAGCTAGCATAGCCTATTGGCTATAGCGACAGTTGGGCAAATACGACTCAGATCAATATTTTATTATATTTTAACGACTTCTGCTGAAAGACTGCAGTTGGACATAATGTTACTACAGTGCATCTCTCTTAAGGCTCAACCATGAAGTTGAAGGGAACACTTCAAATCAACCTCATAGCTAATATTCTTAAAGTGTGGGATTTTGTTTATTCTTCAATTTCTGAAATTCATGGTTATAAAACGAATGTAGGAAAAAATGAATTGTAAGCGTGGCTGATTCCCTGAATGTGCCTAAATGTTGTTCAAAATCCATTCATGCAACGAGGAAATCTAACAAAATTATGCACCGTGGGAATACATCACCCATTATTTCAAAAGATCAGATGCACCATACAGTCATCCAGATCTGCATGTTCACAGATACCTATTAGACCGCCTGACACTGAGGCAACTTTACTTAGTTGACAAATGATAGAATAAATCCGAATTGCAATCAATTTCAGTGTACCCTAAACAATTTATGCACTGTAAGGTCTTCACATTCAGTTCAGTATACACACTTGCTTGCGGCATGCACTATTCCTTTAAGCAAGCAGCCATACATTTGGTTTATTTGCTTTTTATTTTTTTTCTTAAACCCAGTTTAAAATCACGATGAACACAAATTATTATTTAAGGGAAATAAACATGGAATTCATTTTCCCTCAGTGGGAAAGGGTCATTCTAATGAAGTTGGTAGGTTGCCAGACATCACTTTGGTGGTCAGGACATAGGCCTAGACTTGTCTGTTTTGATGGTTACCGTCAGGTCTGTTTATACTTCATTAACCTTTGTCAAACTACCATGTTTAATCAGGTTGCCCTGGCCTACGTATACCTTGCCAGTACCCCACAGTATAACCCTTTGGACTGTAAATGCACATGTCTAACATGGGTTGCAAATTCATGTAATCCGTCAATGGGTTGTGTTATTTCCACTTAGTTGGTCAACCAGGGCAGTGTAGCTTGTGAAGTTGCATTCCAAAAAGAAAAAAAGCATTGAGCTCATGTGGTCTTCTAAAGTGCTGAGCTGTTGAGTTGTGATAACTTATTTCTTTGTGGTTCTAGGTTCCAAGGAGTGAAGGAAGGGATGACTGTTTCAAGCATTTAATCATCTGCGCCTAGACTGTTTGGATGTCCTCTCTTGCATTAAACGAGATCAGGTAAGCATGGTTACATTTTAATTTCTTAAATACAAGTGCATGGTATGTGCATTTTATCGTAATGTTTGCCTGTTCTTCCCAGCAGCCTATGCGACTCCATAAAGCCATCTCATCTGCTCCACCTGCTGTCAGCTGTCCAGAGGAAATCGCCAAGGTAAAGCTGACTCATCCTTATAACAGGGAAAAGAATTGGTTGGTAAAGGGCATTAAGGATCCATTGATTAACTTGATTTTACATTATTCCAAGTTATTGACTGCTATTTATTAAAACAGTGTAGGAAAGAAGGTGGTTTCTTTTTTTCCCCCATTTTTATTGTTTTGAGGAGTGTTGTCCAGTGTCAAATGTCTTAACACTTTGGAGATAATTTAATTTTGATCAAATGTTCTGGACACCATTAGCAGTTCTCATTTAGTCCAGTAGTGTTTTTTATTAGCTGCATTACTTTGTGCCCATCAGGAGCTTGTGAGATCTTGAGTGGAACATGTCTGGCCCAGTGCCCAGCCGTTCACGAGTGTACCCCGACGTCAACACACAAAGGCCCCGCGAGTACTGGGACTACGAGTCCCACGTGGTGGAATGGGGGTATGCCGAGTTGTCTTGCAATTAATTAATGAATGAATAAATGATTATGGTTGTAAAAAAGCTCTGATATAATTCTGTAAAACTGCTGTTAATACTTCTTTTATTAAATAAATAATAAAATTAACATTATCATTATTATCCTTTGTTTGTTTATTGTGCTCTGCAGAAATCAAGATGACTACCAACTGGTCCGTAAGCTTGGTCGTGGTAAATACAGTGAGGTGTTTGAGGCCATAAACATTACAAACAATGAGAAGGTGGTCGTCAAAATCCTCAAGGTAGGCCTCTGTTTCTTAAGGACACCAACTGTATAGATTAAAGTTTGCTCCTACTGGTTAGGCTTTAACACTACTTTTATCTTTGTCACTTTTCTCCCGCAGCCAGTAAAAAAGAAGAAAATTAAGCGTGAGATAAAGATTCTGGAGAACTTGCGAGGGGGTCCCAACATTATCAGTCTTTTAGACATCGTCAAGGACCCTGTGGTAAGTCAAGTAGATGTTTCATATTTTCCTGAATTTGTTGCGATTTTGAAAAAAATCTTCTTTTTACACGCGGTGCTTTTTAACACCTGTGCTATGAACTTTATTTCCAATCAGATAGTTTACACTTTTTTGTCAAGGTGCAATCTGATTCGACTTTCCTCTAGCAGAAATCTGGCATTAAGCAAATATGGTCCTCAGATTTTGTGCATCAATGTATAAGAAGGCCTCTCGCGTGTTTCACGTCTTCTCAGCCTGCCTTACTCTCCATTCTCTGGGTCTGGCTTTTCTCCTTTCTTCTTTTATCACCCGCTCTGACTTAAGCCCGTGGTATACTCCCTGGTATATGCTGTGTTAGTGCAGTGAGCGTCGCGTACCTGAGGCATACTTGTTTTTGTGTTGTCTTGAGTACACTTCACAGCTATTTGTAGCCAACAGGCTTGCTGTTTTTTGCTTTTGGAAGCTCCCAACAAAGCCTAGCCCATAGCTAAAATTGGGAATAGGCACAGTATACAGGTTGATTCCAAACGCCTTATTAAATTGTTTTTAACTGGAGTTTGGCATGATATCATCCTAAAATCAGGAAAAAGATGCTTAGGATGCAGAGGATTTCAGGCAAATTTAGAACTTCAGTTTTATGCATGCACTATCTATACACACCAATGCTCTGGTTTGCAGACAAATCAGACAAAATCTGAGATACAGCTTGCCACAAAAATGACTTAATTCTCGTTTTTTTAATCATTCGCTTATGGCACACAGGAGTATACCACAGATCTTAATTTGGGAACAGTGTCATGTAGAGTCATGGAATATGTATAAAACAGTGATGGGCAACCTGGCTTCAGAAACTACAGTGCGGTACCACATATTCCAAATCACCTGGTTGTACCAATGTTGTGCAGACAGGTGATTCCTTTAATGAACTGATCTACCACACAGAGGATTTGTGCTAATTAAAATCAGCTGATGAAGTAAATGGCTGGCTCTAGTACAGGTACTGGATTGCAGCTTCTAAAGCCAAGTTGCCTATCATTGATGGTGTAGAACTTTCCCATTTGAAGCTGGGACGTAAAGAGTGCTCAGTAGTAACTTGTGTGTGTTTAAGTTGTGAGTTTGCATGTATACATTACACTTACACAAAACAGGATTTAGAAAACGAGTTGTTAACCACTTCTTTTTCCTTCCAAATGTTATAGTCCAGAACTCCTGCCCTGGTCTTTGAGCATGTGAACAACACAGACTTTAAGGTAAGCAAGTTTGGGTGAAAAATACGCTGACTAAATATTGGGTACAGGATTTCATAGCTTTTGTTCATTTAAAGCTTTTGTTTTTTTCTCCTAATGCCACAGATAGGGGGCAGAGCGATGTGATCTGGTCTTTCTGTATGCATGTTTGAGTCACACAACTAAAAATTACTGGTCTGATTTACTGAATACATTTATGCAAGTTTACCACAGAGGGTCTGTAATATAAATATCTGTAATAAAGGTCCATAGTTCTATAAGAAGTGGAAGGATTTCTTGGTTAATGTCGGTGGTGCAGTGCATAAGAAATATACAATATTGGCAGTAAGCTGAATCTTGCAGACATTGTAATTTAGGAATGTGCATTTAGCCAAAATAACCATAAGTCTCGTGCCTATAAAAGGTGCTTTAGACCTTTTGACCTTTGATTGGTCTTTGACACGTGGTCATTAAAGCAATGTACCAGGCACTTTTGACTGCCCACAAAAACAAATGGTTCTTCAAGTGCCTCCATCTTTAAAAAGACACAGAACACTACTTTTAAAAGAGGATGTGAGTGAATATCTACAAACACATTTACAGAAGATCATATTCCCGCAGCAATAAAGTGTAAATTGCGTAAAGTGTAAAGTGGTTAGCCCCCTTTCTCCATCCATCCATCCATCCATCCATCCATCCATCCATCCATCCAATGTGTGTACATTTAACGTACATTTAATTATATAAATATATATATAATGTCTGTGTACATTTAACGGTGTCTCAATGCAGTTAAATTACAGTTTTTTGACGTTTTTTTTGCTAGGTGATTTTTACAGAATTTGGTGATATGTAGGGGAGTCGTGGAGAAAAGGTAGCCTTAGCTCAATAGAACTAGCGACTAACTGGGAGGATGAGGAGGTGGCAAGAACCTCTGAATTGTATGGTGGGCCACAGGCATACAATTTCGGGCATGTCGGGTGGAGGAAATCCCACAATATTTTGGCCCTTACAGATTAATTAATGCTTGGTCTGAGAATGAATGAATTGGAGAGGTGTCCTGGTGAGTTGCTAGCAACTAGCACCTGGGCATGTCTACCAACAGCAGTGCAAACAATAACACCTATTTTATCGTCTGCGTAAAGGCAGTGAGTGCCAGGAAGCTAGCAAAGTCGAGTGCTGCAGTCTCTTGTTTACCTTTTTTATACCACTTAATGTTGTGTATGTAACATAAAATCAATAATATGATGTGGACAATAATTTATTTTATTAAAGACAAACGGTCGCAAGGATGTTGTGTAATCAAAACGATGTCATGCTAATATTGCACTATCCCCATAGCCTTCCTAGATTAATAAAAACATTAGCAGTTAGCTAACTCTGAAGTTCAAGAACTCCAGTTCAGACCTGAAATGGTCCGTTTGTCAGGCAAGCTTCATGTGACATGACGGTATTAATTCATGTTAATGTAGATATTAATGGTGGGTTGTATGTGTAATAATGCATGCTATTCATGTGTATTACGCATCTGTTTATTGTATAGCTCTTGGGTGGTGCTCTCAATTTGCACGTCCTCAGGTGTGGACGTGCATATATTGTGGATAACAAACCACAGTACTCGTAATTGACTGACAGTATTAGGGTAACGCCTTACCGAGAGAGAGAGAGAGTACTGTCCTGTGTAGCTGTGTCTGACACAGTGTCAAAAGAAACATCTACATGTAATGTTATGAAATTTGGCCATCTGAGTCAGACTGTACCCACTGGTGCATATTTGTTGGAAAATTGACCTGCAATTTACACTTTAATATTACCCAAGGTATTTTCTGCTGACTTTTTTACAGAAAGTAAGCTTTAAAGGCCATACATTTCCCTGTCATCATCCATAATAATTTACTGACATATTGCACTCTGAGACTAAAATAATAAAAATAAATATTTTACTCCATGACATTGTGTAAAACTAATCTCATTAATACAGCCCAGATCCTCTCCAGTTAGTGCCAATATCTGTCTGTCTAGCAAGGAGGTTTAGGACATAGACCTCAGTAAGGCATAGAATGATTGCGGTGTAGATTATTCATCCCTTAAACTGTTGAATGATCATTGTTTTGCAGATATTGTCGTTCTAAACATTTTATGAGGTTATTGGTCTAAAGGTTTTTTATTAGACTATTGTTTTAAAAATTCACTGTTAATTTACTGGACCACAAACAGCCCTGTCACTAGTTATTTGTGCTTGCTTGGATGGAAATTCTTAGCTGAGAAGTTATACAATCATATAATTGTAAGTTGTAATGTACAAGCAGTGATGAATTTATTCCTTTCTTTCTCCTCCAGCAATTGTATCAAACGTTATCAGACTACGACATTCGTTTCTACATGTATGAAATCTTAAAGGTAAGTCAAGCATGCACACTTTTCTTTTCCCCACACAGTGAATTCTGGAAACCTGTTTTTGTGCTCCTGTCTGAGTTGCTGTGTTGTCTAAATGTGCAGGCCCTGGACTACTGTCACAGTATGGGGATCATGCACAGAGATGTGAAACCACACAATGTCATGATCGATCACGAGCACAGAAAGGTAAGCACCAGCCAGCACAGGTTTAGTTTGATAAGGATGTGAACTGATGCCACCACCTTTAATTGCTAATTTTTAAGAATGTGGTATGAAATACCATGCAGCAGTTTTCATAATATGCAGGTTACAAATGCACAGCCACTGATGGTTTTCTATAGATGTCACACAAAACCTGTGCACACAGCCAAGGGGCAGAAAATCAGAACCTGTTTGTCCAGCAGCATCACTCACAGACTTATGGAAAGTGCACAGATTTGACTATGGTTAGAATATGTTAATTGGCATTAGGCCTGCGTGGTCTCCACCATCAGGTTAAATGGTATTAAATAGATTTACGTCATGCTATAGTGGTAACCATTTATAACTACTGCTCTTGGCAACCAAAATCTTTTGCATTAGCGCTGTTTTCCTATTCTACTTTTTGTAGTATAGTATTTTCCCCTTTATTTTCTGATGAAAAAAATGCTTTAGGTTAAATGATTGGCAATTTTTTGAGTAAGTTACCCATCTTGTGCAATTCTGAAAAAGAAAAAAAAAACACCATTCGCATTGAAATGTGTTATGCATCAGTGAAGATCACGAATCAGTTCGGTGAGTTTGTTGTTTTATGAAACGGATGTTTTGGGAATGTTTTTGACATGCAGGAAAGTAGCCATTCTAAAGCAGTTGGAGAGAATTCGATATTAATCAAAAATCGGAAAAAGTAGCAAACATAAAAAGACAACGGTGGAATTGAGACTATTACATTACAGACAACTCAGAAAAGGGGGCTTAATGTCCAAAATACCACAATTGTCCTTTAATGATTAGTCTGTAAAGCAGACAGGAAAGACTCGCACATTTTAATTACACCTGGATACCTGCAATAATATACTATCTCTCTCAGGTAGCACAGTCCGCCAAATTCGCAGGGCATGTCAAGCCATGCCAAAGGCTAAAACGGCCTCAATGACAACGTCCAACCAACCAGCTCTAATCATACACGGTAGCCAAGCTCTTTATCATAGCATCTTTTGTCCCCTGGCTGTGTGTGTGCGCAACTCCGAATGTTGATTGGAAACCCATGCAGAGCCCACAACTTCACAATTCTTGAACAATGATACATCGGATTATTCAATGTTTTTGCTTTCCCTCAGCTTCGTCTGATTGACTGGGGCTTGGCAGAGTTCTACCACCCCAACCAAGAGTACAACGTACGGGTGGCATCTAGGTACTTCAAAGGTCCCGAGCTGCTTGTGGACTACCAGGTATGTTGTGAACTGGGTTAAGGACTTAACGCCACTACTGCAGCTGGCCATCCAAGTGTTTCTCTGGGCTTACATGTGGAAAAAGAGCATTGTAATTTATCTATTTCTTAATCAATGTGTCGTGTTTGTAGGTGCATTTGTGTTGACATTTTCTTTTCGTTCATCTTTAGATGTACGACTACAGTTTGGACATGTGGAGTCTGGGGTGTATGCTGGCCAGTATGATCTTCCGTAAGGAACCCTTTTTCCATGGACATGACAATTACGATCAGGTAAGAAGTCTTTTCAGTGTCTACTGAGCTATACATGTTTTTCATATTAAAATAAAAATTATTTGTTGTATTTTAGGATGTGCATTTATTATATTTTCATTACAGCTGGTCCGCATTGCAAAAGTGCTGGGCACTGAGGACCTGTATGATTACATTGACAAATACAACATTGAGTTAGACCCACGGTTTAATGACATTTTGGGCAGGTAAGAGGTGGCAAATTTTCACACATGCCAAATGTATAGTTTGCTTGCTTGCTTATGTTGTAAAAAAATGATGTAATCTTAAAGAGAAGAATATTAAGCAATGTCACACAACTCGGAGTATTTATTACCATTATTGTGAATGTACAGTTTAACCTGCTGCTGTTTAGCTGAATTTGTCAATGTTTCCCTGGCAGGCACTCGCGCAAGAGATGGGAGCGCTTTGTGCACAGTGAGAACCAGCATCTGGTGAGCACTGAGGCCCTGGACTTCCTGGACAAGCTGCTGCGCTATGACCACCAAGCACGCCTCACGGCCAGAGAGGCCATGGATCATCCCTACTTCTGTAGGTCGCTTGCCTCTATGCACGCACGCACGCACACACACACAAATTTGTGGAATTTATATACTTTCGAGAAGGCCAATTTTAATACATAGTACTATTTAGGCGGGATTTCCTCTACACACGCATATGCTTTTTGGATCATCTTTCCTATGTAGCTTTAAAAGCAAAACTCAGTTGCGGTGCTTTGTAGTATTTTGACTGGATTTCACATGTCTAAATTGTAAAATCTTTAAGTCATTGCATATTTGGCATCAATGGTTTGAGGTGTATTTTAAGTCTTAAGTTCATCTTAAAGCCTGCCATGAAAGCAGTTGGTCTCAGTCAAAAAATAGGGAGGGGGGGGACGGTCCTTGTGTCCATCTCAAACTGCTTTCCAACAAATTTGTATGAATAGCTATTTATTTGGTGCATAGAGCTCACAATCTAAGGAGGGGCAGGCTCTTTGGGTAGTTTATCGAGATGAAAATTAGGAAGCAGTACTAATATACCTTAGTAGAGCCTCGGCCTAGACAAGCCATTGTATTGGGAGTTTTGTGAGAGAATTGTGACTGTTTTTGACCAACTTGTGTTTTCCTGTCTGTGTGCAGACCCCATAGTGAAAGACCAGGGCCGTGGTGGTGCCACAACCAACATGGCGGCCAGCTCCACCCCAGTCAGCTCCTCCAGTATGATGGCTGGTAAGTGGTGATGACTTTTAACATTGTGCTGGCAAAGGCAGCGGTGTAGTGAAGGATAAACGGCTTTGACGTGCCTCTTTAAATCACAAAACGGCATTTATTTGCCTTTTCATTTTTGGTATTGTTAAAAATATGGCTCTCTCCGCTCACCTAATTGAAAGAAGGGGAGAACGTGAATTGTTTGGCGTGAAGTAGGCTGGCAGGATGGGAGAAGGACGGCAGAATAGGCTAGTAGACAAAAAGGGACGGAAGGTTTCTGTAATATGCGATCACTGTGGATTCGGAGAATCCGACGTGGAACAGAAGCGCATTATGTGCAAGATTTGCCGTAAGGTATATGTGCGGCTCTTGGCAACACTATAAACCTCTTCAACCACCTGAAACTGAGCCATGAAGTCATTCACGACAAAACAATAAAAAAAACTAAAAGATAAATTCGATGTTGCCACAGCCAGCAATGCAATGCAGCCATCCATTTCAGCCACTCTGTACAATGCCACTCGGGATGACACGAGTTCGAAGAGGCACAAAGCTCTCACTGCATCTATCGTATATTAGATTTTAGCCAAAGACATGCAGCCCATCAATGCGGTAGAGGGTACGGGTTTCAAGAAAATGACAGAAGAGTTTGACAAACGTTATGTGCTGCCCTCTCGACATCATTTTAGCAGAACGGTTCCGCCGTACAGCAGAGCCATGCATCAGTCTCACAATTCACTTCATCGACGCAGAATTAACTTTGAAAGTGAAGTGTCTCCGGACGGCGTTCTAGTTTTTTTTGTACTAAATGATCAATGACTATGAACGTAAATGATAAAATTCAATAACAAAGAGGGTGGTTTTATTTTTAGCAACAAATGTTGAATAAATGCATTGTTTTTAAAAATCGTTTTAATCATCGTGATTTCAATATTGACTGAAATTATCATGATTATTATTTTTTCCATAATCGAGCAGCCCTAGTAAGGGATGTCAGGATGTTGGATAACACTTTTATTTGTATAGTCCTACCAGACACCCATCAGATGGTTTGCTGAAATTCAGTTTCATTTTGTTAATCATTGACTGACTTCTCATCTAAACTAACCCAAACCTTAACCATACACAGTTTTAACAGATTGCTTGTTAATTCTCAGCATCTGCTTATAGTCTACAGAACCGTCTCTTGGACTATCCAAATAGTGACCTGATTGTTCTTCAGCCTGTCTTCTGTCTGTAAGTGTGACTACGATGTGTGGATCAGCTGACATGCTCCCTCTCCTGTCCTCCTTCTCTCCTCTCAGGCATCACCTCCATGACCTCCACCACACAGCCCATGGCCAACATCACCGGCTCTCCTGTCATCTCCGCCCCCAACACACTCGCCACGCAGGTCCCCGCCGCCACTGGAGCGCAGCCCTGAGGCGATCCCCGCCCCCTCCAACCCACCTCAACCCTTCCTTACAGACATCCATCCACCCACCCACCTACCACCTCTCTCCACCTCTGAACCCCCAACCCCTAGACATGGGGACCGGTCCAGGCTCCTCCTTTTCTGATTATGTTGAGAATTTTTCCCCAAATTAACACCCCCTCCCTCCCCCCGCCACCTTACCCCCCCCCCCACCCCTCCGTTCAGTTCTGCCAGAGATGTGGACTCAGAAGAACGATACTGCTGCACCTGCCTGGATGTGTTAAGAGCTCTGGGCGCTCACTCTCATAAGGACTCTAGGACACACAAAAGTACAATGTAGACCTGACGAAGGATAATAAAAGTTTATTTTATATCCCCAGATGTACATCCTTGTCTGCACTCTAGGTGAATCCTCTCGTTTGTGCATTTCGCTCCCCTCCTCCCCTTTTGTTTTTGGTTTGCTCTTGTTTTTTTCCCCTCTCCTGTAATGTTTCTATCGGGCGTTTCTACACTGTGAACCTGGACACAACCGCGCACACGCACACACACACCACTGAACAGGAAGTTGCCCCCCCACCACCACCACCCAGGCTCCAGGCGTGTTGCATAGGTGTGGCCCCTGCCGCAGTGTTGTGCTGCCTGAGCCCGAGGTGTGTGTTGCTGACCAAGCACACCTGGATAACAGGCCAATGCTCTCTCTGTCTGCCTGTCTCTCTCTCTCTCTCCCTCTCCCTCTCCCTCTCTGTCTCTCTCACTCTCACCCTCTCTCTTTTGCTCTCGCTCTACCTCTCTCTGTCTCTCTCTCTCCATTTACTATCAAAAACGTGTTTGCCCAGTGCAGGGCTCACCGGGTCAATAATATGCCAATTTTTTTGTGTTCCTTTTCACTCTTTTGCTGTGTATGTCTATGGGAGTGTGCGACTTGTGTTTTTTTTCTTTTTAAGGTTTTAAGCTGATATTTGTTACCATGAAGAATTTTTTTGTAACAGTTTTTTTTTGTTCTTGAGAGGATGCAATCCAGTGCTAAACATTTTTTCTTTCCGTGTGAGAAATAAACCCTTGAAAGAGGCGAAGCACCCTTTTACAATTTGCATGTGGTGTGTTTACTGTAAAAACTGCACAGAATGACCGGCTGAACGAACGACACAAAAGCAACGCTGTAGGTTTTGTTTAACTCCAGTGCTACTACATGCTTAGGCTTTCTATAGATTATTATTATTCATTGAAATGGTTCTTAAAAATTGTACTTATTTTGGTCTTGTCATTTGTGAAATATTTGATGTGAAAGACTAGTATTCTAGAATGGACTGAACAAAAGGTTCAACTTGCCTGTGATCAGTGTGAGGATTTAAAAGCTAATGAAATAACTTAATGTATTGTAAATTAAATCATTTAAGGTTTGCAATAGATCTTTTGCAGTTAAAATATTTTCTTGTTTTATAAATCATTTCAATGAAAAAATATATTGTTTTAAGAAAAAAAAACTGTCTTGATTCTTCCACTGAATCAACCATAGATATTGTTTTATTGTTGCAAATAGTCTCTCAGTGAAACAAGTTGGATACTCTTTCACTGGGTAGACGTGGTGTTAGGGACCCATTGATTTTTGGTGTTGAATGTGCCAGGAAGAAAATGGTGTAATTTAAAATGTGTAAATGGATACATTGTTTAAAGATGACCAGACAACTGCAGCTTATCTACTTCTATTAAGCATCTGCCCATGCATGCAAGTTACTCTACCGGCATCTAGTGGTGAAATGAAGTATCTGATTGTAAGACTAATTCAAGACCTGGCAGGTATCACAGTAATGTTTTAAAACAATTTGGTATTTGGGACAGAACAGATGGTTACACATGATGCTCCTGAAGTTTTACAGCAGGCCAGTCCTGGAGCTGGCCCTATACTGTAAGGAGTGCTATAAGTATTATAGGCAGTGATGAACAACCTGGCCTCAAAGGTTACAATCCAGTGGCAAGTATTTATTCCAGCAGTTAAATCAGATGATTCTAACTAGCAGCCAGGTAGAGGAGTTAATGCAGGAATGCACAGGTTAAACCAGGTGATTGGGATATGTGCTGATAGGTTGTAGCCTCTGAATCTTGGTTGCCCATCACTGATGAGTGGTATATTGAGGGTATGCCTCGAGTTCTGTCTGTGATCTTTAGCCAATATATATGTGTAAAGTGTTGTAGCATCGGGTGCTTGCTTAAATGTATGTAAAGCGAATTTTAGCGAGTCCCAAGGAAGATTGCTTTTAGGATAGGACTAGTCTAAGCCACACTGCATTTTTGTTGCATCAGAGCGTGTGTGAATGCGCAAGAAGCTGACAGCACATCTGTTTCTTTTTCTTCATACATGATTGCTCAGTTTTTTTACCAAGTAGTTTTTAGATGTAAAAAAAGTAAGTGAAACAGTAATTTTGAGTGATATGGGAGAAATGTAAGCTTTTCGTCACGCAATTTTGAAAGAATTTGTGTAAAATTGCTTTCTTAGGTGTCATTACAAATTCATCTCGGGATACTCAGAGAGGCATACTGCAATGCAGAAGAAGCAGTCTGGTGCCAGTGCCTCTTGTTTATCTCTGACCAAACTAGTCTCATCACTGAACTCTTTCTTTCCACTGCACTTCAAACAGAAGTGCCTTCCAAATACACAGTCAATACATTAGGTTAAGTGATCAACATCATCCCTGCAGTGTACTTCAATTGTAATGTTTATCTATGTATTTTTGGTGTTAATGTTTTTTTGGCACTGGATGAAGGACAATGGCGGGATCCCTGTGTTTTACTCTTTTAGAATTAGGGTGAAGGAGAGAATATATTTAAAACATGCTAAGAATGAGTAGGCCTTGCAGCCATGCATGGGATCTGTTTTCTGCTGCCATGGTAGTTCTCTGCTTTGACAGTTGTCACACTGTCATGTATTGGCTGTCCAAAATTCAAATTGTTATTCTTTATCCTGTTTGCTACCTCTGTTAATAATACCTCTAGAAGATGCAACTGAGCAAACTGATGCAAACTAAGTAGAAAGTTATTCTCAGTTTGGAATTTTGAATAACGCTTTATTATAGACAGCAATGCTGTTTTACTTGAATATCACCTCACGTTCCAAAATGCAAGTCTCCTAGCATGTTTGAATTTTGTATTTTGTTTCAGCATTTCAAACTCCAGTATTCCACATTGTCTATTCATCAACTCATCCTGCTGTGCCCTGTCTCCATCACGTGCTCTCCTGAACAGCATGAAAGAGTCCCATGTTTCCCCCTGTGGACCAAGACCAGACCTACTCCTCCCGATCTGATACAGATGCGCTATTGATCCGCCTGACATGTGAACTCGGCCTGTGCTCCGGCATGCGATTGGTAGGCTGCAGTGGTCATGTTGCTTCAGGGTCATTGTGCTTCAGAGGGGAACAGAAGCCCCCTTTTTATCCGGCCACCCCCACACTTACCAGAGAAACAGAGAGAGGGAGAAGGCCAGAAGCATGAGCACTCATGCATCTTCTAGCCTGTTAGAGGTGCACCTGTAATTTAGCATGAATGGAGAGTAAAGGCCCTTGTTCTTGCCTGCTGCCTCACCTCAGTGATTGGGGGTGGGGGGTCTCATCTTACATAGTGTGTGGTAAGCATGGCAGTTGTTCACATGACTATTGTTCAATTGTTGATGCTCTGGAAGGTTGTTACAATATCAGAAGGTAAAATTAACATGAAACTGTTTTCCTGATGAGATGTGCATTCAAAGGTGTAGTATATTGTAACGTTATTAGAGATGAGGATCCCAGCTTCAAAACTGCCATGTATCCCTTCTTGCCTGTGCACCCATCACATGTTATTTCACCTATTGGTTAATGTACCTTTCTGATGATTTGTGTGTTCATTAGGATCAGCTGGTTGAGAAAATGATTAGATCAAAGATGTGGTAGGGTTTTTATTTTCTGAAGCCTGGATCTCCACCAGTAAACATAATGAGCATTCTAGAAGCATGCCTTGACTGTGAGGCCAAAGGTCTATTCATGTTATTATTCAACATAATTCAGTTGTCATTCAGACTTACTAATCTCCATCATTGCTTTTTAGATTCAGAAGCATTTTTAGACCAGGAACTTACATCAGAGATTGGGCTTCATGTTCTACACAGGGCCTCGGCATAACCTCACTGGTGGGTGGGGTGGTCCTACATGGGTAGTTATTATCTGACCGTAACCCAAGGAGCGTTTGTGAGCTTATTGTTCTGCCCAGGCCCATGTGAGGAAAGGGCAGCAGGTATAAAACCAGTGAAGACTCTGGACTCACTTGATTTCTGTCTTCTGTGTGCCTCTGTCAGTTGTACCGAACATGAGGAGGTGAGTATAGCTGGTTCATACCATTTTCAAAATGTACTGTACATGTAAAAAGTTTTACATGTGACCATATTTGTGGGAGGGAAAGACCATGCAAACATGCAAACATCTATCATTTTTGGTTTCTGTTTCTGTTTAATATTTGTAGAATACTTGTATGCTATCTCCAAGGTGTACTGACGGAAATGTTTTATATTTAATTATATTCAGGTCTTTTCTTTAGTCTGTGGCCAAAAATGAAAATGTGGTTCAAAATGAAAGCAAAAACTTCAGTGAGCACTTTAAATCTGATTCCATTTTTAAATCTAGGATTCCATTATTTGTGCTGCCATATATGCTTCTTATAACGGTAATCACACCTGCAACAGTTAAAGGTAAACATTTTTTCTGTTTTAAATTAAATTTAAATTAAATATTTATCTTGGTTATGACTGGAAATTGTGAAAGTGTAAGATTTCTGCATCAGCCTTTTTTGTAACTAGCCTTTGCCTGCTCTTTTCGCAGACAGGGGTCCTGAATTGCTCAGCTTTTTAAATGGTATTTTATAGTATTTTTTTTAGAATTATTTTATTCTTTTATCTTTAGGTTGCCTTTATGTCTGTCTGCTCAAACTATATTTTGTCAGTGTGCATGCAAACCTTTTTTTGTCTTGTCACTTATTTGTATTACTTTTTACAAGTAGATGCCTTTGGTAGGAATCAACCTTCTGACCACAACCCCAAGGCATTCACAGGTTTTTATATCCACACAACCCTTATCAATATACAGCTTTACTAATTATGAATTTTAAATTTCATGGAATTTCAGTACTGATCAATCATCTGGGTAGGTAAACTCAATTGGTAAAGCAAATGGTAAACTTGTGGGAAGCACAATGGCTTTGTTCTGCCAGGAGAATGATGCCAGATGACTCCTTCTTTAGAAAGTTTATAACTCACTGTTGGTTAGCCTATTTAGGTTAGTAACTAACCCACCTACTTGGAATAGCCCCCTGTATCATTTCGGCTGTTTTTAATTTGCATAACAACCTCTGTTCCTTAGGTCTAGCGGACCAGTCTGAAGCCCCAGAGCCACAAACAGGTCAGCCCAGTGTTACACAGCTGTGATATCTGCAAAGAGTTGTTGAAGAACCTTAGCATGCAAGTTAACTACAGAAAAAAGTTAGGGATATTCAGCTTTCGGGTAAAACTTAACAATAAACATAAAATGCACTATAACCTGTACAGATTAACTTAATGTGACCTTCTCTAAACTTTTCAAAGTGTATGTCCAAGGAGCTTAACGGCAAAATTCACATCAGGTGTTTGATCCATGATTTGGCTGATACATTTCCTTGTTCAGTTAGAATTGCTATTTAAACAGTCTTTTTGTCATGCTGTTCACATTTTGACAACATGAGACCAAGACGACACCTAACAATTGACAAGTTATTGAGACATTAACATGTTTTGTTGTAATAAATAGTCTGAGATGAGGAAATCACCATTGCATGCTACTACTTTAATGCCCTACTTTCATGATATAACACCACTGTAATGTGAACTTTTGACATTTTTCATAAATTTCACCCAAAAGTCAAATATCCTTAACTTTTTTGAGTAGTGTATTTGTTCCAGCCAATTCCCTGCACCAGCTGCACCTAATTAGCACGCTGTGAATGTTACTGTTGTACATATTATTATAGGCACCCTCTCGAATGTCTGCACTACCCCAAGCCCAGAGATTCCTAAGACTACTCCAAAAAAGACCTCCCCTGTTCTGACAGGTTAGTGTGAGAAAAATGAAAAAGACTGCCTAACTGATCTAATGACTAACTAATCAAATAAATGAATAAATGAACAAATGATTATTTATTTTGTCATGCAGATATTATTCAGGCTATGTCTCAAGACAGCAGCAACTCTGTTGAAACATGTAGGTGTTCAATATAAAAATAAAAACAGTATAGTATGAGTAATACAAACAGTACAGATTGCTTTTTTATCTGGTTAATTATCAGTATTTTTCTGCTTTTGTCTGTTCCCATAGATGGTGGAGTCATAGACATGTCAGCAGAAAGCAGCGGTTTGTGTCAATTTAATGTCAATGTTAATTGTTTTATATATTATCATTAAAGGGGAAGTTCTGTGTAATACAATACATAGCACTGTTATTCAAGGTCACTGAGAGCTGTTGGCAGGAAAAAAATAATTCATTGATGCAACACAGACTGAATAATGAACTGGTAGTTAACACTAACTGAATGGGGCATAGAAACTAACATTCAGTTTGGTTTCCTTATGCCCCATGCAGTTAGTGTTAGTTAGTGTTCAGTTAGTGTTATTATTTATTCTATGTTGCATTACATTTTTCAAAGACATGATCTTTTAACAGGAAAAAGCCTGGAGCATTATCCAGCTCAAAGCAGGAACCCAGCAGGAGAGAAGAGTGGGAAGGGGGAAAGGATGAGTGACAGAACTTTTGACAGACATACCTAGTTATACATCAGCCATACATAGAGGTTTAAACATGTAGTAAGGGAGATAGTAAGAGAAAGAAAGAGAGTAATGTTAATTAACTAAGTTATACTAATATACAATATATTGAGGATCTTAATGCACTCAAAAGGTTCCTATTAATAGAATGGCAGTGTGAGTTTGATAACTGGCAATTTCAATGTGTGGTCGAATGCATTGTTGGCAGTGTGCATACATTTGGAGGCAACTGACGGGAGGCAAACAGGCAGCAGTGGGTATATGGTGGTTAAGGTGGCTAATCCCTGCTTTAAAGAATGTACCACATCCTGCCATGTAGTGGTTCTACCTGTGCAGGTTACCCGTGTAATTTCACCAATTAGTTCATTTATCTGGCTGAGGGGTTGTGCTGATTAGAATCAGATGTTTTTTGAACTAATATGTAGTTGGCATTTTATACTCTCTAAAGATCCATTCACACCAAAAACTAAAACAATAACAACAACTATAACTAAAATGATATATTTCCACATTGAAGAACATCATTTTAATCATATGTTCCTCATCACAAGTGCAAACAACTAATAGAACCTGTCCTGTGAATTCTAATGAATTCTGATTGGCTGACAGTGTTTTTATAGTTCATAAAATCGCTCTGAAATTGATCCCAACGATATTGTTCAGCCTGTTGTTATATTTGATATGTTAACAGCACAACTCAGTAAACTGAGCTTGATTTTTTCAAAGATATCGTTGTAGTTATAGTATAGTGCTTGGTGTCATTGGGCCTTTAGGCTGGGTTACCCACGTCTGGTGAGAGGTCCTGGGCCACTTAAGCCTGTGTCAACATAACCAAAAGATGGTGCTCAGTAGTCCAACACCATCAACTGTCATTGACCAGTGGCAGGCTAGTTGTGGAAGGTGTGGAGAGGCAACAGCAAAGGTAGTAGTTTACGCCAAGGTCTCTACAGTGAGTTTTGGAGCTCTGCACATTGTTTCTAAGTGCTAGGATTGGTGCAGAGGAAAGTTTCTAGTGTAGACTTTATAGAGTGAAGAGGATGTCTACTTCTTGGGTACAGGATGGCAGATTGTTCCAAAGGAATGTGACTAGTTAGCAGAAGAGAGAGGTCCTGCACTGTGAGATTGAGGAGGTCAGTGTGGGAGCTGTAAGTCCCTCAGGTAGTCTGGAGCTCGGCCGTTCAGGGCTCTTGTATTAGAAGGAGTATTTACAAATCGATTTTACTTTTGTCCAGAGAGCCAGGGTAGAGAGAGAGGCAAGTACAGGAGAAATGTGTTTACACTTTTTTTGTTCTAGTGCCTGTGGAAATTGCTGCATTTTGTATCAGCTGGAGGTTCCTTAGCAGGCTGGTACTGCATCAGGATAGTAAAGCATTGCAGGACTAAGGTGAAGTGACAAATGCATAGACTGGCTTTCCTGCAGCACTGAAGGATACTGTCCACTCGCATGTCGTATTGTTTTCTTTTACTGTGTTCACTGGAGAAACCATTTTACATGGTTTACTGCAGTTTTATGTCTTCAGGTGTTTTCAGTTCATTCCCATCTCTGTCTCTAAATAAGTGAGTCTGCCACTGTGTCTCTTCCAGAATATGGAGCCATAATGAGACCTGGGAAAAGAAAGCAAGGTATGTGAAATGTATTACTGGAACTCAAAAGAATCCTTAATTTTTAACTTGTATACACAGTCTTAAAAGATACTTGGGGTTGTATTAAATTAAGGGAAAGCACTGGTATGTGGCTTCATTGATATGAACCATGAATGAAGAATTTGAACAAATTAATTATTAGCAAATATTAGCATTTGTTCATTTCTTAACAGATATTCCTGCTCCTGTTCCTGTTCCTGACAACTCAGCTGGTAAAAGATCTACATTATTTCTAGAAAAATGATGACTATCTAACTTGTCTAGATTAATGTTAGACACATTCTCTTGTTGTTTCACGTGTCACTGAGCAGACAGCACTGATAACAGCTTCGATAAGACAGATGTGCCTTACAAGAAGGACATGGCTGCAGACAAGCGCCCCGCGGAGAGACCAGGTGTGTGTACCTGCCACATGAGAGATGGCTGCCTGCTAATGATGTCCGATAAATAGCTCACCACAATGAGAGAAACCAGTGACCTTTAACGGAACAGGACTAATAGATGATTAATAGATGACTGTTGAGTGTTGTCTGCTTTGAATGTTTTATTTTGGCCAAAAATGTTATTTATCTTGGGTGTTAATAGGACAGTGTAACTTAAGAGGGTCAACTTTGTGACATTCTCTGCAGCATTGTGGTGCAGCTGGCTGTAGTGCCCATATCAAAAACGGGCAGGTGCCCATGGGAGCCCAGGCTTGAATCTGGCCTGTGACAAACCCACCCCAATTCTATCTCTCTTCACTATTCTATCAATAAGGCAAAGTAATACAAAGAAACAAACAAATAAATAAATAAATAACTTTTTCACATTCTCCTCTTGTCCTAGCTCCAGTGATTGACCAGGATGTGAGTAGCCAGGAACTTGACTTTCCCATCGACAAGAAGGGCTACGAGAAGCCCATACCCGTTGGCAGAGACAGGCAGCCAGCGGACCACAAAGGACCTCGGAGAGGACCTGCACGTCCTCTTGTTATGCCCTCGGCCTCAGAGGCTGTAGACCTGGACAGCGCTGAAACTGTGGATGCTCCTGACCTCCCAGACCTGTATGCAGAAAGTGGAGAGCTCATTCTCTCTCGGCGAAGACAGGCAGGAAGAGCTAGCCAGCGTGACAGCAGCCCCAGGGAGCCGATGGGAGAGAGGGACAGCCCAGGGGCTGTGGAGGCTCCAGGCACACACGACCTTGGCACTCAGAGTATGGAGTACACAGTCACTCAGAGAAGGAGAGCAGCGCGTATGGGCTTACTGCAGGGTGGGGCTGTGCTGATGGACAGAGACAGTGCTGAGACAAGAGAGATCCTCGACACACAGAACATGAGCACTGGGGGTGGGGTATTCACGCAGGTACAGTTCAGGAAGAGAGGGAGAAGTTTCCAGCTCTCAGCCACTACCACTACTACCACCACCACCACCACACCCCCCGCCCCCACCACCAATAACAGTAACAACAATAATAACAATAACAACAACTCTGGCAAGAGGGAGAGTCAGGCTCCTGTGAGTGTACTGACCGGAGCTGTGCCTTACACAGGTGAGAGCAACACCACCACCGTCGGCGATGTAGAAGTTGAGGCCGACAGCGCAGAGGACACCCTGAGCCCTCAGCATGACAAGAGTGTAGATGGGCCCGTCACTGCCAAAATGGTGACGACGTCTGGTACAACCACAAATGAACCGGACAGCACGGAAAACCTTAGGGACAACAGCATGGAGAAACACGAAAAGAATGGAGATACTTATGAAACTACTTTGCAAGATTAGATTAGGGAGTGTTCAGTGATTCAAATGTATTTTTAATGTTTCATGTATCATGGTAGCAATATCTCACAATCTGTGTTGCTCTCAGTGAAATATAATAAATCTCCATTTATGTCCACATGCCTTTTGTCCTCTTTTTTTAGTTTAGTTTTTTTGTTTATTTCTTACAGGGACCATGCACAAATACATTAATACAAAGAGAGAAGATACTTTGTACCAGATTTAGCAACTTCCTACAATCTGCAGTACCCCAGTACCCTGCAGCACCCTGGTTGATAATAAAATATACAGTTGTAAATTTTATAATTCTAGTTACGATTTTATTATCTCCACATATCACAAGTTGTTTTATTTTTGCTAGTTTTAGTGAACCAAGTATGTTTTTTTTATAATTTGGTATGTATAATTTTGGATGCTGCTTTGGAGGAAAGCGTCGAAGCACCAAATACTTAAACTTTTTTGAGTGAATTATTTACCTTCATAAGTCGGTAGATGTTTTAATGAGTCATTACCAGGCAAATGAAGACTGTCTCAACCACTCCTACTTTCTGTGGACAGAATACCATGCGTGCAATATCTGGGTGTCTGTCCCAGCACCCTCAGATTGACAAAGGCTTGAACATTGCGAGAAGCAGGATGGCATTAAATTCTGAAGAAATTCTGACTTTACTTACCTGGGAATGATTACTTTCATATTCACAGGTTACTATGACCAGCTGAGCTGAAACCACATGCACAGGGTGAGGGGAAGGGAAAACCGTCCATTTGTTTGAGAGTGTCCATTTACTTGGAGACACTAGGGGGAGCTCCGTTGAGAAAAAGTACTCAAAGTTGCATAGTGTCTCTTTAAAGCGTAATGTTAGCAGTGCAGCACAGGGCGACAGTATACACAGTTGTAACTCATATAGTGGAGCTCTCATAGAGTGCATTACAAAGTAGAAGTTGCAACAAGCACAGTTACTGTCTGTGTCTTGCTGGCCTGTTGTCTGCATGTTGACCGTGAAGATTCTTACCAGTAGTGTGCAGTAGTTTTCTAGGAGGCTGTCCAGCAGGAGCAGTTCTCTGCCAGAGGCTCTTCTCCTGGTTGGCTCCAGTCATTCCCTAGGGGGGTCATAAATCAATCTGGCTCTCATACATCTCCACCACCTCCTCTCGTTACGCTCGCTCTCTGTGTCTCTGTCAGCTAGAGACACACATATGCAACTACACACACACAGACACACGAATGCACAGATGCATACACACACACAAACACACACAAAGCACCAACACCACAATTAAGAGACATTACAAATATCAAGAAAGCCTAAAAACCTAGAAAGCAGTGTAGCAGTCAAAGCATCGTATGTGTGTCCCTAGTCTGAACCTAGTTTACCGCAGGGAACATGTGAACATGTCCGCTAGGCTTAGCAGTGGAGAGATCTCGATCATCCCTTCTCTTGTCTTCTTCTCTGGCAAATCCCCAACTGAAGACCATAACTCTCCCTTTCGGCTCCAAAATCTAACACTGAAAGGGTCTTCAGTGACAGAAGTGTCATTAGTTGACCGCATTGATATTGACAGCTTCACAGTCTGCCAGTGACCATGTATGTATGGAGCTCCATATGCTCCAGCCTCAGATTTGCGAGTGTCCATAACTATCACTTCTCCACTTGGATGAACTTTGCGGAATAACTATAACTGCTGCAGTAAACCGCCCATATGCAGCACAGACAAGGTTCGTTCTCAATCATGACAGCGGAATTTGGGGAGGCTCCAGCAGACATGACATCTCCATTGATAGGTGTGTGTGTGTGTGTGTGTGTGTGTGTGTGTGTGTGTGTGGATGTGGGTGTCGGTGTGTGTGTGTGTAAGTGAGTGAATGGCTCCCTGGATTCGTCTGTTCCCAATCAGCAAGTGACATACATCTGTGTCTCTCTAACGATCCCTCTTGCAACAGCTTCTCTGATACATGACGGTCATATTTATCTGTCTTTATGGAGCTCCTCACTCTGTATCTGCAGTCCCATAAAAAAGGCAGTGCTGCTCCAAGGGCAAACTGCACAGGAAGGGCAGCGAGAGATCTGCACTGGCTCACAAGCGCTCCAGTCGGCTCCCAGGGTCCGGGCCTAACACTGCTGCGAGCCAGGTGCGGCTTTATGAAGGAAGATGAAGACATTGCTGGAACAGACTTAGAGGTCACAAGATAAGGATGAAGGGTGTTAGTGTGTGTGTATGTGTATGTGTTGGTGTGTGCATGTGTGCATATACTATTTCAGCTGTCACATAACATAGTATTTACCGTTAGAAAATGAGACGCTATTGTGAGAGAGACTAAGTATTTCTGCTCTGCATGTCTGGGTTCATGTTGTCTGTATATGTGGGTGACTGCTTGCAGTCTTCGTTGCACATGAGACCGAGAGGGATGACATTTTATACCACAAATCACTTAACGAAATGGAAACTTGCAATGACCAAAGAAAAACTTCTTCTCTGTTACAGTTAGCTGTTTCTTCCTGCTTGACTAAAGTTGGTCACACTTCATTTTTCCTAGTGCTTGTGGTTGGATTAGCTGGTCCCCTGCCCCCTACCCCATGCCCATTTTACTGTGGAGCATTGTTTTGTTTTTTGTTTTTCTGCGCAGAGTTCACAACTTATTCTGCTTGCTGTCTTCCTTGCTGCCCAATTAATATGTGTGTGTAATGAATGGGTGCTAGTGTAAATGTGCCTGCAGGTGTTTTCTATGTCCGTTTTAATCTTTCAAAAGCGGCCGTAAGCACCTTAACTGTTCCAGGGGCAGTTTTGGGCCAGTTTGTACACTCTGAATGGATCAGTCCCAGATTCTAACAGGCAGCTGGTTTCGACTTCTAACCAGAGTAATATGGCCAGACGTAAACTCACATTTCAAACTGTCCTTCCCAATAAACTCTTACTTCTGAGAGGGTATTTGTGTTACCCAAAAACTACACACAGCAGCTAAAATTATATTCATTTTTAGACAGTGTTGAATCACCGACCAAAATAAAAGTGGGTGCGTGCAGCTGCAGATTTTTGAAAAAGAAAAATAAGAAAGATGAGTAATTTCCTGTTCATTTATGGCATGTCATCTGATTACCCAGACAAAAGTTGCACATATTCTTTTTTTTCTTCTTCTTCTTCTTCAGCAACTATCATTACCCTGGCTCTCCTTTAAGCCTAATGCGTGGCTGGGCTGGAAGTCAGGAACAATGAGGAGCTTCTCCTGCTCCCTCGTCTGCTGCAAGCTGTCAGACTGGCTGGCTGGGAGGGAGGTGGCCAAGATGGGTGAGCAATCTCTTGTTTACATTTTTTATTAGTGGGGAGAACAAACTGTCCATGAGTTGTGGGTGACAGCGTTTGAATCCATTGTCTTTCTGTCTCTCTGCCCCAACCCAGAGGAAATCTGATTAAACACCTTCTGGAAGTGGGGGACTTTTCGTTTTTCTTTTTGCGAACCAAAAAGTTTAATTTCATGAGTGGCTGAAGCTCCAGGCGGTTAGTTAATGTCCACCAGATGGGATTTGCCGCGATCCCAATTTTCCAACCCGAAGCAGAGGGCAATAAAAAGGCGGGATTTTCACAGTTCCACAGACACCCCTCGCATTCCAGGCCTCAGAGGGACAGGCAAAGCGAGCGAGACCGCAACGCTATACTCTGTTTTTATTAAAGGCCTTGATTGACAGCAGGGGGAGTTTTTCCAGCAGTAAACCCCCTGCTCCATCTGAGCGGGAGAGAGTGCACTGGGCTAAGGCTGCACGGCTACTGGGCCATGGCTGTCCTTCCCTTCCTCTCCCTCTCCTTTAGTCTCCCTCTGTCCACCTCTTCCTCTTCTTCTGTGTAATTTTTCCTATCACCCCCCCCCCCTCTCTCTCTCTATATATATATATATATTTATTTATTTATTATTTCTCTTCAATAAAGCTTTATGTCTTTAATAAAGCTTTATCGGCATGACAAAAATACACTTTGCATTGCCAAAGCTTTGTAGTTGTACAGTTGTGAGAAATGTCATGAGGAACAGGACAGGAGGAATGTGTGGAGTATGTGACTTTCACTTTCTCAAGACAGTTTTGTCCACCTCTGCAGAGGAATGATCATTTTTATGGAATTTTCTAGCTCCTTAAGGTAACAGTAATACTGTCATGTTGTCTATCATACTGGATGAAATTATTGGGGTGAGAAACTAATTTGAATCCAGATCTTATAGCACAGCTTGAATTTATGCACATGCCAGTTGATCTTGTCATGAAACGGTTAAGAGTTTTAAAGGATATGTATGCAGGCTCGAGACGGGAATATGAGTAAAACCACTTGGGGAGAAGCGTGTCAGTTTTGCGTCATACAACCTCTGTGTCCACAACCGCTACCATTAAGGAAGTTTTAGCTTGTAGTGCATGTCATGGCAGACTCCGTTTGGAAAGCCTTATTTGTCCGTGAAGGCCACCATACCTGGCACATACAATGCTGCACGCACTGTATCAGGAAATTGATATAGGAAAGATAGATTGAATTGATAAAGGAAAGGATGGTGACGATCGCAGCTTTGAGGAACAAGAATGAATGTTCAGACTTGCAAGAAGAGCTTAGCCAAGAAGGTTTATGGTAGAAAAAAACAAACGCGGATTTTATCATATGTACACGTATTTGTACACGTATTAAGTATAGGGGAGAGCCGTGACGAATGAAACACTTTTTACTTAACGGTTATTTTCAAAGACAGTGAAGCAAATTAGATTTATTTTGCCATATGGTCATCAACATACAAGTGTATTCTATTAGTTACTGGTGTAATTTAACACATCCGATAAGAAATCACGTTCATTTTTAACTTTGAATGCAAGGTGTCGTTTGTTACAATCGTCCCTCATTGTCGGCACGAATGAAACACGCAATGATTTTTCATCACAAAAAAACTACCAGTAGGTAATATTTTACTTTCCGATGTCAAAAACAGTCTCGCGGAGATAACGTTTGAACGCAGTAACGTCACGGCACGAGATTTCACAGGGTTGTGAAGTCTTGCATGCTGAATGTGCTGACGACATATGATGTTTCAGATGTGTATTGTTTTTGAGAAAATAGCTGTGTTTCTTACGTCCCGTGTTTCATTCGTCACGGCTCTCCCCTACGAATAACATTGTACACATTTAATGTTTTGCCTTTTATTTTTGACTTATAAAGGCAAGAACTTTTATGCACCTTTTATGAGACACTTTAAACATCCAAATAGCAGTAGGCCTATTACTGTATGCACTGTGAAGTCAATGTGCAAGATTTCTAGCATGAAATAAGACGTTTTGATCATACATCATGATCTGCATTACCAGTGTGTCCTAAGTGGGATTTCTATTCTATTCTATTCTATTCATGTAGCAGCCAGTTTTCAACTGGTGTTCATGTCCTGTGCTATAGAGTTGGGACTGAAGGTAAACTGTGGATGCTGCAGATGGGACGCATTAGAGACGAAGCGAGGCGAGGCGTGTCAGACCGGAGGAGATAGCGCACAAGCTCGTTCGCGCGGGTGGGAGGGAGGTGCTCTGGACTCCATCAGGCTGCGTCGGGCCCTTCTGGCCTGCTTTACGGCCCAAGGGAGGAAGGAGGCTCTTCAGGTTTTACGGGCCTCTGAAGCGATACACGCACTTTAATACTCCGGCATGTGTGCCGAAACACAGCTCCAAAACGGCCCGTCGCCCTGCAGACACAATCCAGCCTGCTCCCCTCTCACTGCCGGCTGAGTTTACATCGGTGGCGGTAAAAAAAAAGGCCTCCTTCAGGCAGATCTGTCAGCTCCCTGTGGCTTACCGCAGAGTCCGAGGGGAGAAGAGAAGGAGATGGAGAGGGGAAACGAACGACAGAGAGAGAGTGTGTGTGTGTCAGAGGAATGACATGGCAAATAAAATTGGAAGAAAGGGAGAGGGGAAGAGCAGATAGAGGGCGACAGACCGTGTGTGAGAGAAAAAGGTTATACAAATTCAACGCGAAGGATTTTGTAAAAATGTATTTATTTATTTATTTTGCATGGATGCTTCAAAAAATTGTGTAAATGTCTTACGTTCCTCTTGGAGTGGCAGCACTGGCTGGAGTGGCAGCACTGGCAGTGTGATAGGGTAAGAGCTTGGGCTTGTCATGCCTCATTTCAGGTGCTGATTAATCACAGCAGCTATTATGCATGCATCTCCACTCAAAAGAAAGAGTGAAGGAGCTCTGGGCATCATAGTATAGACTATAATATCCTAGTGGCCACTGAAAGAAAAGCAATGTTTTCTTAAACTAGTGAACATTATGAGCATGTGTTCGTGAACGTGGTTGTTTTTCTTGACAGAAAATACTCCAACTGCCCACAGCAAAAGGTAAATGCAATCAACTTGTAAGTCATTAATGTAAAGGACTACAGACAACATTCAGACAATGTTAATAGTTTGCAACGCTAGTCTGAGCAAATACCAGCCGTTTACATCACCCCCTTTTAAATAATGTATACGTTTTGCATGTGTCGAATGTTCAAACCCAATGACGCACATTGATTCCATCCTAAAAAATATGTACCATTAGCCTGGGCACGCCCATACTTCCTGTGCCACTGCATTTGAATTTCGCTTGCAAAGTCAGTCTGGCCAAGCTCCCATTCTACACTGTTTCTACATTAACAGAGAAACTGGGACCAATGAAAATCTAGCATTTCAAAAAGGCAATGACGCGGTAGTTTAGCGACCGGAAATCTACCTCAGTCACTGTCAACATGGCCAACGTGGAGCAACAGCAAGATTTCAATGCAGCTGTAGCTGCTGTTTTGGAAGATGGATGAACATGTTAGCCAACGAAGTCTACAAAGAAAATCTCCTTGGTATTGTTGTCGACGAGGTTCATCTGACTTATAAATGGTAAGTGTTGCCAAGTCAACACAGTTTACAGTATGTAAATAGCAGAACAACACAGTAATATCTTGTTGTCAAAGTTGTGGAGCTATTTCACTGACAAAATAGCTGCACGTTACATTGTCAGCGATAGCATATGGAATTTCGAGCTTTTGTGCAGTTACGTTTTTGTTTACTCATATGCACGTTACTATTCTCTGTCTTATACATGGACTAATGGGATTGGTCGAAGCTTCGTCCAGTAGCAAACACAGGCATTTCACACACGTGGGTTAAGCCCGCCCTCTGAGAAATGGGTTTACAACACAGCTTGGCCAGACCAATGTTCGCAGAGCATTGATAAGTCGCGTTAGCCAGGCTAATGTACCATGGCAACAAGCAAACATTCCATTATTTCACTTTATCGAACTTGAGACAACGACACGCGAAGCCATTTCTGGATTGATTTACCCATTTTACCACTGTTTTTGATATTCAAATCAGCGTCTGATTCAAATGTAAGTACTACTCTGTTATTGGACCTCGACAACAAACTGGCAGCGTTCATTTAAAAAAAAAAAAAAAAAAAAAAACAATTTTAAAAAGGAGACATTTCAGCATTTCAGACTACCGGCCGGCACTTGACCGACAGGTTGAGTGACGTCATGAGAAATACCATTTAGAATAGGCGGTATTTGGGTCTACTGAAACAGCCCACCTTAGTCCTGTTATAGTGTGTTTATGACAATTCATCGAATCATTTAAAAATCTTTGGTTAAATAGCATTTTCCCTGTTCTGGCAGTTTTTATTTCATTTAATTTATTTCAATAATATAAGACTTTTTGTCTTGCAGTGACTGGATGGATAAACTGATATCTTCAGCTGTTGGAGATGGTGGGCCACTCCATCACTCCAAATTCCTGATTCAGCAAAGTCTTGGCGATGTCAGAGGCTGCCTAAATGTGGACACCTTTGTTACCTTACCTGAGCTCCAATCTAATTTTGAGCCAGCCCTATCTAACATCAGAGGGTGCTTGGCAGAAGTGGAGCAGGTGGAAGGCATAAAGGCAGTGAAGGATGTTAAGAAGGTGGAGGGCGCTGAGGAAGGGGAGACCTCCAGAGTGACAGCTCAGGAGGACATCAACCCTTCCTTCAACAAAGAGGACACCCTCAGTGGGACTGGCCAGCAGCACCAATCAGCTGATGAGAAGATGGATCTTTCCATCAAAATGAAGCTGGACAAGCTGGATCACTCCACTGATCTAAAGGAGCTGGAGGACTATTTCACTGCTTTGGAGGAGGACCGGAGGAACTTGCACTATCTTCTGGAGGAGCAGAAGCAGGAGCAGGAGATGGAACTGAATGCCATAGAGAGGGAGAGACTCCAGGAGAGTTTGGAGTGGAAGGTGATAATGAAGGAGAGAGAGGAGGCCCTGCGCTCTGCTCTTATGTCCGTGGCTATGAGCAAGGACATGATGAAGAAAGAGCTGATGGCAAGACTGGTGAGGCAAACTTATTCTTTAGTCTTTCTCACAGCAGATAAAGTGATATACAGTATGTCACAAAAGCGAGTACACCCCTAACATTTTTGTACTTTTTAAATTATATCTTTCCATGGGAGAAGTTTAAAGATATAATACTTTTCTACAACGTAAGTAGGCAGTGTACAGCTTGTATAACACTGCAAATTTGCTGTTCCCTCAAAATAACTCAACACACAACCATTATTGTCTAAACCACTGGCAACAAAAGTGAGTACACCCCTAAATGACAATGTCCAAATTGTGCCAAAAGTGTCAATATTTTGTGTGGCCACCATTATTTTCCAGCACTGCCTTAACTCTCTTGGGCATGGAGTTCACCAGAGCTTCACAGCTTGTCATTGGAATCCTCTTCCACTCCAACATGACGACATCACGGAACTGACCTTGAGCTTGAGATCTTGAGCTCCTCCACCTTCCGTTCGAGGATGCCCCACAGATGCTGAATTGGGTTCAAGTCTGGGGACATCATGCTCTGCTTCAGTATGTCACAGTACATATTGCCATTCATGGTTCCCTTAATGAAGTGTAGGTCTCCAGTGCCGGCAGTACTCATACAGCCCCAAACCATTACACTTCTTCCACCATGCTTGACTGTTAGCAGGACACAGTTGTCTTTGTAATCCTCACCTGGTTGCCGCCACATACACCTGACACCATCTGAACCAAATAAGTTTAATTTGGTCTCATCAGACCACAGGACATGGCTCCAGTAATCCATGCCCTTAGTCTGCTTGTCTTCAGCAAACTGTTTGCATCATCTTCAGAAGAGGCTTCCTTCTGGGACGACAGCCATGCAGACCAGTTTGATGCAGTGTGCAGCATATGGTCTGCGCACTGAGAGGCTGTCCCCCTACCCCTTCAACCTCTGCAGCAATGCCGGCAGCCCTCCTACGCTTATTATGAAGACACAGCCTCTGGATATGATGCTGAGCACATGCACTCAACTTCTTCGGTCGACCATGGCGAGGCTCGTTCTTAGTAGAGCCTGACCTCTTGAAGCGCTGTATGGTCTTGGCCACTGTGCTGCAGTTCAGTTTCAGGGTGTTGGCAATCTTTTAATAACCTAGGCTATCTTCATGTAAAGCAACAATTTTCTTTTTTAAATCCTCAGAGAGTTCTTTTCCATGAGGTGCCGTGTTGAACTTCCAATGACCAGTATGAGAGAGTGTGAGAGTGATAACACCAAATTTAACACAACTTCTACCCATTTACACCTGAGACCTTGTAACACTAACCGATGACATGACACCAGGGAAGAAAAATGGCTAATTGGGCACAATTTGGACATTTTCACTTAGGGGTGTACTCACTTTTGTTGCCAGTAGTTTAGACATTAATGGTTGTGTGTTGAGTTATTTTGAGGGAACAGCAAATTATGTTATATATGTTATGTTATGTATTATGTTATATAAGCTGTACACTGCCTACTTTACGTTGTTGCAAAGTGTTATATCGTCAAACTTCTCACAATAAAAAATGTACAAAAATTAATTGTGTTAATAATGACCATTTAAAATGTAAACTCAAATTATTTAGGTTTTGTAATGAATTCAGTGATTGAGTGCCTGTGTTTTTTCCCCCCTCAGGTTGTTCGTACCAGCACTGTGCCTGCACCTGCACCCCCAAACAATGTTCTCCGGGAGATTGCAAAGCTAGAGAAACGGGTCAGGAGCACTGAGATGAGAAAACAGCAGAAAGCAGAGAGAGCTGAGAAAAAGCAGCAACAGAAAGCACTTCAAAAGGCCCAGATGGAGGCAAGGAAGGCAGAGAAGGCAGGAGGAAAGAAGAAAGGAAAGAAACTGGAGGGGGGAAATGACTCCAGCAGCAACCAGCCAGGATGCTCAACACAGAGCAATGTAATGGCAGCAGAACAGGACAAGAAGGACAACAAAAAAAACTGTTGGATGTTTTGGGTTGTTATTCAAACGCAGAAGGGCAGCTAAGGACAACACCACTGTTACTGAACAGTAAAAGGCAGCACATATAAAAAGAATAGATACACACATATAGTACTGATATCATTTTTAATATCCAGACACTAAGGAGGTTTTGCATGTTATATTTTCATAATACAATTATTTAATTTCAATTAATAAATACAATTGTTTGATTTATAGTGCAGCTATTTCCTGTGTGTGTATGTTTTTACATGTTATACTTTTACACCACATTTCATGATTTTGTAGTATTTATGTATCAGTAAGTCAGTCTTCATCCTGAAGATGTAGACCAGATATAGACCAGTCTCCACTTGGTTACCCACAATCCTTTTTAAACTAGGGTCTAGAATTTTAACTTTGTAACCTGTTAACTTCCATCTGAGATTGTGCCTCATGGGTCATCAACACAGGCTGCATAAGTTAACATTCCATAGATTAGATTACATTACATTCAATTTATTGTCACAACACTTGTCACATGTACAAAGCAGCAAAGTCGATGGAGTAATACAATAATGACTAAACTACATAGAGATCGAAGATTAGCTACACTTACATACAACTGTATGCCCAATGTGACAAACAGAGGAGTATGGAAAAATCTGTATGAACATTAGTGCCACAATTAGAAAGATAATTAGTGATGAAGCATAAACCCTAGTGGGTTAGGTGCAAATAGATTATTGTGCAAAAAGTGCTAAATTTATGCATATTGTAATGTAGTATATGCATATGCTGTATAGTTAGAAAGTTGGAGTTCCAGGTTTGATTCCCATACCAGTAAGAAGAAATGCAGGTGACTAACCAGTGCTCTCCTGCATGCTCATCCATGTGTTGGCTGGTTTAGTGAATTGGCTGAAGCACATATATAAAATGGGAAATTGCATTTATATAGCACTTTTGTCAAAAGTAACAAAAAGTACAGTAATGCCTCTTAGTCATAAATAGCTGCCATGCAAGGTGTGACTCAGCTCAACAGGAACAGTTTTGAGGTTCAGTGTCTTGGAGACTTTGACTTAGGCAGGAGAAGTGGGATGCAAACCAGCAACCCTTCGACTTCTGGCCAACTCGTTTTTTCGTCCTGAGCCACTGTCACCAAATATGTGGTGAGATGTTTACTTTCTGAACTTGGGATGTCTGTTTCTTTATGCCCTTGTCTTGGCATGACTAGTGATGAGCAAACTGAATGTGAATGGCACTTCACACTGATTTAGCTAAAACCAGTATACAAGATGTCATCCACAAATCTCCCTCTCCTTTCTAGAGTGTATCTAATTCCAGATTTGCTATGACCAAGCTCAAGTAACAGGAGGAAGCATGAGGATTTTCTGTTGCAAAAACTCCAGCTGTGATGAACAGCAACATTGAGCTACCTCATCTATCTTCTGCAGTGGAGGCTCTGTCATAGCCATGGTCACGACTGCTGGAGCTGGGGCATTTTCAGAGCATTGGAGAAAGGATGGAGCTCCACACCAAGAGCTACCAAGAACACAAAAGATTTTAAAGTACATTTAAATGTGAACAAATGTAAATTCTTTTCATAAACCCAATATCCTCAGAGGATCTATTTTTAGAGCTAGTTCTTTGCTCTCCCCTCCCCTCCCTTGTGTGTGTGTGTGTGTGTGTGTGTGTGTGTGTGTGTGTGTGTGTGTGTGTGTGTGTGTGTGTGTGTGTGTGTGTGTATGTGTGTGTTTGTGTGTTTGTGTGCAACACAAAAATGTGTAAATCACTTCTGTAAGCCACTTTAAAAACTGAATTGATTCGGTGCTTATGACCCAACCCCTCTGTCTCATTTGGCCCTGTATTTTTTTTGTATGCTGTATGAGGCTTAATGAAGTCCACACTTCACACACACATGTAGTCATGACAGGAAGGCATGCTCAACGGGCATGCAGTATGGTATGAATGGGGAGAGAGAGCAGTGGTAAATCCTGAGCCGTCTCTCTGTCAGTGGCAGTTGGATAAACAGTCTGATAATGGCCCATAAATGTAAAGCAGACTTGTTTTCTTATTACTGGAATGCTGACAGTTGGCAGTGGCCTTGTCTAGAAACAGAAGCTCGCTGTCGCACATGAACTCTCTCCCTCTCCCTCTCCCTCTCTCTGTCTTTCTCTCTCGCTTACTTTCTCTCTCTCTCTGTCCCCGTCTTTCCCTTTCCTCTCTCTCTTTCTATCTGTCTCTCTTTCGGTCTGTGTCTGTCTGCTTTTTTCCTCTCACTCTCTGCCCCCCTCCACAATATGTCTGTCCTGCAGGTGTTGCAGAAGGGATGGTTAGAGGTGTTTTGGGGGGACGTGCTTCCAGCCAAGTGGGCCACCTGTCACTCCACACTGGCGTGGCGTTTAGGACTTCCTGTCATGTGTTGCCGTGTGAATGCTGGCGTGTGGACGCCTGGAGGCCAGACACACAGGTGTGTGTGTGTGTGTGTGTGTGTGCGTGTGTGTGTGTGTGTGTGTGTGTGTGTGTGTTTGTTTGGGGGGGGTTGGGGCATCGATGCTGTGCTGTGGCTGTGCTGTAGCTAAAGGTGCCCCAAGAAGTTTTTGAACACATTATTATTAAATATATATTATTAAAAATGATACTGATACTGTCCTGGAAGGTCCACCTGTCAATGCTTAGAATGCTGTCAATGCTTGGAATGATCCTAACTCCCCCTTCTTTCCCCCCACCTCCAGGTTGTGCCCCTGGCTGGGGCCAAGGTCCTGAGTCTGAGGCCCAGCAGAGTTGGCAGCATGGTCAGTGGCAGTGGCTCCCGCTCATATCCCAGGGACCACAGCTGTCTGGATCTCTCAGCTCCGACTTAATGGTTGCTGCTCCAGAGCTATGGACAACTGGGCCACGCGGGAGAAGTATCACAGATGAGTGACACAGGATGGCTGTGTGTGTGTGTGTGTGTGTGTGTGTGTGTGTGCGTGTGCGTGTGTGCGTGTGTGCGTGCGTGCGTGCGTGCGTGCGTGCGTGCGTGTGTGCATGTGCGTGCCTGCTTGTGCGCGTGCGTGTGCACAAATGTGTTCATGAATGTATGTGTGTATGGGGGGGTTGGCACATGTGTGTGTGTGTGTAAGCATCTGTGTGTGTTAACTCATCTGGCCCAAACTGCAGCTCCATCCTTTCATCCCACTGAATCAACTGGTAATTAAAATAATAATTTTGGAAATTGATTTTGAAAACTGGCTGGACTGAAGCTGGATTTCTGTTCAAGGTTCCTTGGTTTCACTGTGCAGCTGCAGCAAATTGATAGTTTGATAAACTATTTAGACTTTGGATCTGGATTACCTCGTGCAATGTTTCCAACAGCTCCTCTCTTTAGTTAGAAACTGATTCCCCTCACCTCTGCTATGACCTCCACCACAATGGCACTGGCTCTCACCAACAGCAGATGTCCCAGTAGCAGTGTTGTGTAAGTTCACATTAACTGGTGCAATGTTCAGTTTGTACACTAAAAAAATAGATTCACATTCATAATTTAATATTTCAATTGAGAACTAGTTTACGTTCAGTTTTTTAGTCAGTTTAGTTTTCAACTGTTTGAAAATGCTGTTAATGGCTATTTTCCCTCTTCATAACGCATCTCTACTATTACCATCTTGTAGGCTGTACCTGTTTTATTCATCACAAATAATGCAGCAATCTTATACTAATTTTTTCTTGGTCTAAACTGGGACTCAGAATCTAAACAGTTTCAAGTTATTTGGCTGCAAATGTGTTAAATTCAGTTCACAAAGCAAACTTGTTCGAAGAACTAGTTCTTTTGAACTGGTTCTTTTGAACTGGTTTATGCGTGACACTGCCCATGGGTTTGGCTCAGGGGCACCTGCTGGCCTTGTGGCTAAATGGCTTGTAACTTGTGGCTTTTGTGTTTCAGAAATAATGAGCACTTGGTTTTTTTTTTTTTACGATCCGCTGCTTCATGGCCCACATGCGTGTGTCACATAAAACTAAAGGAGGAGGAGGGGGCAGCTTACTAGGGGCATCAGCACCCTTTTGGGGTGGGGATTACCTTGAAATAAGTGTTATCTTTGTTGTACCAGTCCAGAGGTCAAAATCCTGGATTCATAAAGTACATGTCCTGCCATGTATTTCTTTTTCTCTGTTCACTTAACACAGGTGATTTCCCTAATTAGCCAATGTGCCTGTCTGATGATTTCTGTGATCATTTATATCAGCTGGTTCATAAATTGGTTGAATCAAATATTTGTCAGGGGTTTTACTTTTTGAAGCTGGGATGAGTGAACAGAGGAAGTGTGAGACTTTGTTGTCCCTATTTCCAACAAGTGGGAAAACACCAGTGACTCCTTGTAACTGTCATTTCCACAAATCAATGAATCCAACACCAATATGCAGTGTTTTTATTTTTGTCTGAGGGTTTTGTGATAAGTCCTACCTAAACATCCAGGTTGAATTGTTCAAGTGTTTTGGGATGGTCTAATATTATTACACATACACGCATACACACACTCCTTGATCTGCTACATGGCAAACAAAACCATGAGGTTAGAGTTCAGCCTGTTTAACATCTGATGAAGTCCTGCCCAAGTCCAAACCTCAGTTATATGAGACAGCTGTTTTTCAACCAGTCTTTCTCTCTCTGTCTCTGTCTCTGTCTGTCTGTCTCTCTCTCCCTCTCTCTCTCTCTCTTTCTCTGCCTCTCTCTTATGCAGACTTGACAAAAACAACAGTATTTTCTCAGCCCCAAAGATAGTTCATTGACTGATGATATTTAAATCAACAGTCATTTGATGTGGAGTAATGTGCTTACTTACCTCAAAGCGAAATATGAGGCTGGTTCTAAGCTCCCTTCTGTTCTGTTCCAACTGAAATATTGATGTAAAAGCTTTAAAAAGCAGCAAATCCACCAAAATATGTTCTCCAAGAAAAATAAATGTTAATAAAGGTTACTACTTTAATGTAATGTTTTGGGCCACTTACCCTCTATCATACCATCCATTTACATGGAACTTTTTTGTAACAAACTTTAAAGTTTGTTCTACCCAGAAATTCTATCCCAAACATCCATTCACCTCATGGTCCAAACAGGTGGCTTGGTGTGGTGTGCTGTGTGCTGGGGAGTGAAGCCTGTCTGTGTCTTCCCCCTCTGGCTGCTCCTGCGGTGGTCTTCTAATGAGGATCCCCGGCCGTGGGGGGACGGGGGGATCTTTATTGGTTTTGGCAAATAGTCCCTTTAGGAGAAGCACCAGGGTAAGGCTGGCTTCTGGCGTGTGCCTTCCTCTTACTCGTGCACTCTCTGCGGGGTACCATATCACTAGTCACAGCAGGGATGGGGTGTGGGTGGGGGTGGGGTAGAGCTTTGGGTCCTCTTCCTCAGGTCACAAAATGAAGAATATATATAGTCTTGGAGGAGAGTGTGTGGGTGAGCTACGAGGAATGTTTATGCGGAGTAGTGTGAGAGAATGTGTGTGTGTGTGTGTGTGTGAGTGAGTGAGTGAGTGAGTGAGTGAGTGAGTGAGAGTGAGAGAGACAGAGAGAGAGAGAGACAGACAGACAGAGAAAGAGAAAGAGAATGAAAAAGAACCAAAAAAGTTTATTTGACTGTGTGCGTGTGCGCGTGCATGTGTGCGTGCGCGTGTGTGTGTGTGTGTGCGTGTGTGTGTGTGTGTGTGTGTGCACGTGTGTGCACATCTACATGTCTACGTGTCTACACTCCTCAGCAGAGGTAAAGTGGCGGACAGTTGGAGGACGGGCAGTGTGCCGCAGTTCTACCTGCTAAAGCCATCTCCTACACTCAGCATCAACACACACGCGTCGGGGGGACAGACAGGCTCCTGCTTCCTGCTCACAGCCTCATGCTGCTTCCATCTACCACCCACTCCCTCAGTCCTCACACATCTCCTCTGCTTCTTCCCACTCCTCTCCTAACGCATTTCACAGACAGCCCCATCCACACAGACCTACACATTGAGCTGGGTAAGATATTCAGTGGTGCATTCTGGGAGAAGGCATTTTTTTTATTGTGTATTCTAGAATGTTTCTTCTAATCCACACGCATGCTCCCTTTTCCTGGTCATTCAGTATGGTTCCATGTGCAGAACAATCTGATCAAAGCAACAGTTGGTGTATCATTTGAGTTTCATTTCACAGATAGCTTCATCCACACCGATCTACACATAGGCTGTGTCTGAAATGTTTACTCATTCATTATAGTCTACTAAGGTGTGGGTTACACTGCTTTGTTCCCTATATTGTGCACTATAGTGAATGAGGGAGCATTTCAGATTCAACCATAGAGCTATGTAAGATATTCAATGGTACATTATGGGATAAGGAATCTTAGGGTGACCATATTTTGAAAATCAAAAACCAAGAGAACAGGGGCTGGGGTTTGCTGCATGGAGTATTTAGCCCTTAGTGGCCGGGGGTTACGGTATTGCTGCATAGCCTACAGAACAAACGTAAACAGAAGTTATAGCTTTCCCCTAATAATTATGTTATTTTGTTTAATACATGCATAAAAAAAAATATATAGAACATAGAATATAATACAAATGAAATGAAAAACAATGAAAAGACAGACATTTTTATCACAATATAAAAAAAAAACAGGACGGCCAGGACAGGACGTGAAAACAGGTTATGTCCTGGGAAAACAGGACATTTGGTCACCCTAA
The DNA here is from genome assembly GCA_030347295.1 of Setipinna tenuifilis. Classification (NCBI taxonomy): domain Eukaryota; kingdom Metazoa; phylum Chordata; class Actinopteri; order Clupeiformes; family Engraulidae; genus Setipinna; species Setipinna tenuifilis. The sequence goes on from CM059277.1 coordinate 28,898,420, forward strand.
GGAATCTAATAAAAGTCTTTTTTATGTAATTAATGTCTGCACTCTAAAATGTTTGTTCTCATTTATCCAGGTCATGGTAGTCAAAAGTGCTAAGTTGTAAGCAACTGGACTCCTTTTTTAGAGCTTGAAGATGTTTCACCTTTCATCCAAAAGGCTTCTTGAGTTCTGACCTGATGATAAAGAACCAGGAGCTATATCTCTAAATCTCTATATGCGCTCTAAAATATCCCATCCATTCCACAAACATGCTACCTTATATGATAACAAAACAATCTGATTAAAGTAACAATTGGATTATCGTCTGAATTTGGAATAGTTTCGTTTAAATGCTGCTGGTTAAAATACAAAAAAATACAATTGTTGAATTTATATGATATCGATTAATGGGAGTTCATAGAACAATTGCAGTATAATCCATTGATTTGTTTGTATGTTACCACACTGTTTGAGAATCAGAGTGGCTGTATTATCCAGATGTTTTTAATATCTGAATGGTTCAGCTTTTTGTGTTTATTTTAAGACCGGTGATTCCTCTCATTCTGACCTCTCTGTTCTCTAAGCATAAGCCAAATCCTATATTAATCACACACAGGCTGCAGTGCATCAATAGAAAACACAGACAAGTCATTATAGTATTTTATCTTTTAAATATATTTGAATATTTACAACAAAGTATATACATAATACAGATCCTTACATTGTGACATGTTAAGTCTTCCATATTAGCTCCTTATCGCTGATTTTCTGTCACGGTCTTTGTTCTGAAAGAGACAAATGAGGCAAACTAATTAGGCCTGAATGTGTCTTATAAGACCAAAGTGTGTACACACTGTACTACTACATCCCAGCTGACACTGGCTCATAGTGTACATCTGTGTTTTATGATGGTGAGGTTTAACTTATTTGAGTCTATTTACTTAAGTAAACCTTTTTTCTTTACAGAACTTGGCTAAATGTACATAAATAAATGAAAAATGACAAACTGAAAGAGACAGTAAGTTTAGCTTGTATATCAGATTTTTATACAATGTCAACTCTTTATTTTTTAATTAGCAAGAACTACACTGCACCCTTCAGTTTCTGTTACTGGAAAAATTGCTTTTTCATTTGTATAATTCATAGTGCAATTCTCAGGCTTTGCCAAATTTCTACATGGCAAAAATATATCCACATAATTAGCCCATTGCCTTGTTGGCATCATAATCATTTAAAGTGAAGAAATACTCGGGGCTTTAACAGACAGGCTTGGAGCATAGCTGTTACTTAACTGGCTGGAGTTGACAGAAAATGTCAAATTTATTCCACCAGTCATCATTTTTCATCCAAAAGCCCCTCTTATTTTGTGTAGCTCTGAGGATCGGCACGTCTCGATGAGCTGTACAACTGATTCTGCTGCCGATAATGTAATCATTTAATGTCGATCACAGGTCCAAGACAAGTCTTATTATGGAGTGGATTAGGGCCCAAAGTGCTTCCATGTGTGTGGGGTTTGGCCCTGCACTGCATAATAGAGCGGGAGGCCTGGGACTTCCTGTATGAGGGAGTCCATCTTATCTGTCCTCTTCATCAAGGCCTCTCCTGAGTCTATCACATCTCTTCTGCCATCATACACATCCACATTTACACACACGCACGCATACACAGAATCACTTCTTTCCTGCCATCACCTCTTCTGAATCCAAGTCATTGCTGTGAACATAGTCAACAAACATAAGCACACAGACACACACACACACACACACACACACACACACACATACACATAAAGACAGATAAAGGAAGAATCACACTCACCTAACCTTAACATAACATTTTTACATGATTTAGAAACACCCCTTCAAACATAATCAGATCTCTCCATTCATCACCTCTACCTTAATATCCCAAATCATCTGACAACACATCACTCCAACAGTAACTTTCCTATTTGATACCAATTCTCCACATGTTATTATTTTATACACAACATCCCACTCCTCCTCTCCTCTCCTCTTCTCTTCTCTCCTCTTCTCCTCTCCTCTCTTCATTTCATCATACTAGCAGCAGTTGAAAGCTTTTAGCCGTTTTGTTTGTTGTCTTGGTAAGGCATGTGACCGCCTTCAGTTTCTTTTCACACCTTTTCTCTATGTTCAGGTGATTGTAATCTTTGTTAATGCCTGTGATGTGTATATAGGGTGTGTGGGGTGTGTGGATGAGGTGTGTGTATCAGCAAGTATGTGGAGATGGTGGGACCCCATATGTGTCTCATTACGTCCGTTAGCCAACCACGCACAGAGCAGCGACCAGCGGCCAACAGCCCCGCTCCTGATCTTTACTGACGCACTATAAAGCACTAGTGAAAATGCCACCCAATAGCATGTTACAGTGGTACCCAATGCAATATGTGGTACATTTAAATGTGTGAACAAAATTCAGAGAACACCTGAAACGTATAGAAATGGTGTGATGTTTTGATTACAAGTTTTGGAAAGATTTGGAAAGATAACAATGTCTCTGATCAGAGTCTGAAAATCAGTCAAAGTAAGAAATACTTGAGCATGACATTTCTTCTCTCCTGCTGCACAAAAATATATTATTGTGTGAAATGTGTCTGCCTAGATCAGGGACTCGATTACAGTTTTACAAGATCAGACAGCCTGAACCCCAGACAAACAAAGTTTATCCCAGTTGGCACAATTAAAACACAACACTGGCCAAAATCTGTGTGCCTGGTATTCATTTGTGAAAGGAAAACCAATATTTATCCAGTTTTTTATATAGTTACTTAAATAAAAACCCCATACCTTCTTGTGTTTTAGCCTAATTTGTGTGTTGTTTTTGTACAGATTATTTTGAGCTACTATTATTTTGTCTAGTGTTTTTATTGGGACATTGAGCAAAGAAGAATTTATATAAAGTTTTTGTCATCTGTGTACACATTTCAGGCAAGTGGTATATCTATGGGAAAATGGATGTATCTATCCCATAGTCCACATAGGTTTGCAAATAAACCTTTTAAATGTCGATAACACAGTTACAATGCTACAGTCTTTTTGGTTGTGAAAAATCAGCAATATAGCATTTCTGTTCACGTCTATTACAAATTATTGTCATTTGTACCGGGTTGTTAAAAATGTCCATACATCTAAATAGACTGTTAACTGCTTACATGTACGTATATTTATTGCAATTTAAGTCTTTACTTTGTATGTATTTAAAGCAGAACAAAATATAACATCTGTGTATATTTGCAATACGCTGGTACATATCAACTGCTTTCCTTGTGGAGCATACTCTAAACTCACTCAAAACTGTAGGATCTATATTGTTTTCTTGTATTGCTTGTATTATTGTATTATTTACCTCCACAGTAATATTTTCTTGACTGGACTAGACTGTAGAGAAAAAAACAGCATCTCTAGTTCCATATTTCATTTGTTTTTTTTAAGAGTAGGATATACATTTTCAAGTAAATTGTCATCCGAAATGTGCTGGTTGTGGGATTAGAACAGATGTTTCCAGAATGCTGAACGAACGTGTCTGAGACGTTCACAGGGGACAAGGACTGAGCAGCCTGTGGCCTGCAGACTGTTTACACTGTGCTCTACCTCCTCTTGCGTTCCACTCCATCCATATTTCAGCTTGTTTGGCTCTAAAAAAACTCCTGATAACAGCCTCACTGACAGAATTATACTTCTCAAATAGTACTGAAATGGACTGCCATAGAATATGACTGTCTGGAGTCAATCCTCTTATCTGACTTAGTAATAAAGATGTAAGGATTACAAATCGTGTGCTTAAGCTGGCCTTACATAAACTTATAAACAAAATAAAAATAACAAGCTACTACATGCATATTTAAGCTTTTTTTGCAAAAATAAAAAATAAATGGAAAGTGAGGTCTTTAAACCATGTGGTGGTGATGAAAAGGTACCAACACCCAAGGTTAAAAAAAGACATCAAACTAATTCAATGCACCATCGCCTTCAAAGGGATATTTTTGCAGTTTGCATTAAAAATTGGTAACATAACTGTCATCCATATGGGGAAAGATGCTTACCATCCTGCGCTGGTTGCTGAGACAAAAGGTACAGATCTGTCTGGGTTGTGAGTTCTCTGTGTCGGGGCTGGGGGTGCTGTTGCGAGTGTGCCCGCGGGGGTTTCTGTAGAGGGCGGTGAGTGCGGGGGGGCGGTTGCAGGGCTGTCCGTCAGGGCATGACTCCCCCAGCAGGAGCACGTTGCCCAGGTGCGAGATGTAGCTGGAGGCCAGCCGCAGAGTCTCGATCTTGGACAGCTTGCGGTCGGCCGGCTCGGTGGGGATGAGGGTGCGCAGCGCCGAGAAGGCCGTGTTGACGCTGTTGGTGCGGTCCCGCTCACGTGCGTTTGCCGCGTGCCGCTGTCGGATCTCGGTGACGATGGAGCGCGTGTCGCCCATCTGGGGCGGTCGGCAGCCGAGCTTGCGCTTCCTGGAAGCAGTTTTGAGGCCTCCCAGGCCGGCCACATCCAGGCAGAAGGACTTGTGCTCAGAGTGTGAATCTTCGCTGCTGTTGTTCTCTTCGTCCCCTGACAGGGTGTCCAGGTCCGAGCACAGGAGGCGTCCTGAGCTGGGACGCACCAGGGTGAAAGACATCTCAGCTTTCCTCTGCTTATCCAACAGCAGTGTGGTGGTGGCTCCCCCTGAGTCCTTGTCTCCCCAGGCTGACAGGGTAGTCACCTACAGCACAGCCTGTCTCTCATAGAGCTCATAGGCAGTAGGCCTGTAGTCCTTGCAGATGTGGTTTCTCCAAAGGCACAGCAGAGCTCCTCACACAGCTTTGTAAAGTGACAGCATGATGCTTATTGCTGACTCTTTCATAGCTGCTGTCCAAGCAGACTTCAGGTGTGTGTGTGTGTGTGAGAGAGAGAGAGAGTGTGTGTGCAGGTGTTTGAGTGTGTTATTGTCTATGTGTAAGAGTGTGCTGCAGGCTTAAGCTGCTCATCTGTGCTTCCCCAGGTCCACGTGTGCTGTGAGACTGAGTGTTTCCGTATGCTTCAGCTTTATAGCCAGGGGGAGTGTCCTGTGCCCCACTCCCCCTTCCATGAAAGATCCAGAAGCCAGAGAGAGAGAGAGACAGACAGGCACATACAAACAGAGACAGATACAGAGAAAGAGAAAGAGAGAAACACAGACAGACAGACAGACAGACAGAGAGACAGACAGAGAGTGACAGTGTGAAAGAAACCCACGAGTGAGTTACTGAGAGAGAAAGAGAGAGAGACAGACACAGTGAGGATAGGTACAGACAGGGAGAAAGTGTGTTTCAGAGAGAAAGTGATGGTGTCAAAAAGACAGAGTGGGTGTGAAAAAGAATGAATGGATGAATGAAAGAATGAATAAGAGGGAGGTGAAAAATTATTCCTTTAGACTTTAGTGACTGAGATGGCTAGGCATTGAGCAAAAAGTTATGAACCCTTCTGAAAGTTTCTGACCAAGGGAATTAAAGATAAGTGGGTTTAGTAATAAAATATGTGCGTGTGCATGCTTGTGCTTGTGTGTGAATATATGTAAAAGTCATTTGGCCATGTGTGTTTGACCATGTGTGTGTGAGAGTGAGAAAGAGAGAGAGAATATGTGAATGAGGTACGGAAAAGATTGTCACCTTATTGTCACCTACAGGTTAACCTTTTTTTCCAATCATTTTCAGCATCATCTCACTATAGATAAAATGTGATGTAGTATATATTTTTAGTACAAGTAAAAACATATAGATGAGGGACCTGCGCTCCACCTTAGCCTTACCTAAAGAGCATCATGTTTAAGGGGATAATGTGTAAGGGAGCTATAAGGAGCAGACTGCTACTTCTGAGTGTGGCTAATATCTCAGTGTAATATTTCAACCGGTTATGTTGATCCTTGTCATTCCCATCGATTTCAAATATTTACTCAGCAGAGTGGGTAATGGCCACTGGCCGATGGTCAGCACACTTGTTGATTAAACAGGAAGTGCTCGAGGCATTCGAGGACTTAGGGAGGAAATGTGGAGGGAAAGTGCAGCCTGGCAAAAGCCAACGAGCAGCTGAGGGAGATCGGCGCTCATCATGTCATTGACATGCAGCAGCATGACTTCTATTCCCCGCAGTTTGATGAACTGGTGGGAGAATGTGGCACGCTTAAAAATTCAATTCCTCTTTTTCCTTAATGAAGTGCTTCGGGGTACGAAACACTTCTCTGAAATACTGAAACGACCCCGTCGGCCAAGAAAATGTCCTCTAAATGTATAGTATTGCACAATATGGCTCAATTTGTGCTCCACTCCATGGCAACACATCAACAGGACAAACAGTTTCATGAATTCATTATGTTTTTCAGTAACACATTCCCTGATAGAGAAATTCTCTAACCGGTGGCCAGAGGTTACATCATAGCTCATCATATTTCCTCATATGCATTCTTGTAACATTAGGAAAGCCGCAGACTGAAGACCAAATGTTCTCCTTTTTAATTGCTCAGTGGTTTTTTTTTGAGGGGGGGATTTGGGCTCAGCAGATGCTCCATTTATAAATGAGATTTCATAACACATGCCGGACACTGGATCAGACATGTCTGAGAGTGCGCCCTGCCCCAAAAAGGTCACCTTGAATTTTATTTGACAAGGTTAACATCCATAGAATGGATTTGCAATGACAAGGCATTGGAAAGCCACAACAGCAGAGAGCGCTAACCACTATGTGATACCCATCGGGAGTGTTGGGGCCGCACTGAAGCTTTTTCATAGAGGCAGTGCCACACTCTGTCCCATGGTGAACCACATTTATTGAATACAAAATGACAATTCTCATTATCTACTTTGGGCTGAGTTGTTCTGTCTCCCATCCCAGTACACACCCCAGCAGTGCTGTCCACCATCTGATTGCAATTATCCTCATTCCCCAACTTCCTTGCTTGCGCCCTAAAGTATTATCCACTTCTGTGATGAATAAGGCCACCTTCCCCCCATTCGTGAGCCTCTTGAACCTATCCAGTACGGGTCAAAGAGCTGTCAAAACCAGGATATAATCCTGAGGAGCTGGGGTAGCTGTGCGGGAGGCCCGGCGGGGTCATTAATACGTCTGCAGCGGGGCGTCTGCAGTGAGGGACAGACGAGGGGCTGTCTGGTCTGGACAGGGCTGGGGACGGGCCAGCGGCTCAGCGCACTAGTCTAGCGTGCCGCCACTCCCGACAGGACAGGACATCCAGCAGCTGCAACAGTGTTTGCTGCCAGGGAAGAGGACATAGAGAGAGAGAGAGAGAGAGAGAAAGAGAGAGAGAGAGAGAGAGAGAGAGAGATGCAGAAAAAAAAGAGAGGAAGAGAGAGAAAGACAGGGAAAAGGAAAGAGATGGCAAGGAAGTATGGGCAGTATCCTCACTGTGACTGTATAGGTAGGAAACACAGTAAAAAGTGGCAGGTTGTTTTTCTGCATCCTTATAAATAAAAAAGGAAAAAGAAAGAGAAAGTAAAAGATGTGTTGTGTTATTTCGAAACAACTCTCAGCTTGCTGAAAGGCCCTTTGTGGAAACAACGCTGACTCTGACTTTTCCATTTGGGCTCTATTTTTATTGTAGGTCTTATGAGCTACTTTACAGAACAATAGACAAAAATAGCATTATAATACAATTACTTTGACATTTTTATGGAACTTTATTTCCTTAAGATAATTAAAATAGACAATGAAACCTTTAAATAGTCCTCAGTCCTCTTTGGTCCCTAAACTTTCTCAAAGTAAATAGAGCAGAGAAAGTCTAAATTCATTACATGTGATTACTAGACGAAAGGCAGAACTTTAAAATCATTATTGACTCTCAGCATGACGCTATTTCCCATCTGTGAAAAGTGTATCAATCTATACATTTAGTGCCATTTCATTATGTCTGCCTTTCTAACCCATCCCTTGTACTTCAGCAGTCAGAATCATTCCATGGAGAAAAGAACAATAACAGGCAGTCTTAATGGAAATTCTACAGGATTAAATGCTATTTAATCTCTCAGTGGACGTCCATTTTGTTTAGAGGAAAAAGCATACACAACCCCCCACCCCCCTTTACCAGATTCGGCCAGGGCCTTCAGAATACCCGAGGTGACGCCAGGGAGAACACTGTGGATGAGGTAACGTTTTGTGGAAGGAGTTCCAACCATCTGGCAGCTTGAGGCCTGCTGCTTCTAGATGCCCAGTGGTGCTGGTATTTTCTGGGCTTCCTCTTGCTTCTGCCATCCAGAGGTTTATTTTTTCATTAGAAAAAATGAATCAGTCTACAGCTACACGTCCAAATTCCATGTCGTTATACTCCAGGCCGTTGGAAGCCGAGGTATCCGGCTTGTGAGGAGTTTGAGCGCGAGTGCTGTCCCAAATTCCCTGTGGGCCAGTGCCAACATCTGTACTTCTGCACTCAGCAAGCGCAGCTCAAAACACTTAAGTGCATCCAAACGAAAGACACCAAACATATTTATTCTTCACTGTGAATATACTCTATGAGGCCAGTGCAATTTTATGAAAATGAGATCTACACTTACTCAGAATATGTTTTGTGTGTGCGTGTGGGTGTGGGTGTGTGTGTGTCTGTGCGTGCGTCTGTGCGTGTGGAGTGTGTGTGTGTGTGCGCATCTGTGTGTGTGGAGTGTGTGTGTGTCAGGCCTTCTGTTTAGCTGTAAGTGTGAGGCCCAGTGGGGTTCTGAGGGCAGACCTCATAAAGAGTGCTGCAGAGGCAACCCTCCTACCAGGCCTGCTGTCCCAGGCCGCCCACACCGACCCTCTGGAACCAGTCTGCAGTCACCTGTGTGTGTGTGTGTGTGGGTGTGTGTGTCAGCTCACTTGTGTCCCTCCATCCACGCTGTTCCGCACCTCTCAACCTGTCACCCTCACACTTAGTACACAGCTGTGGGCTGTGTTTTAGTGTTTGTGCACTTTTAACAAATACTGAGATGGTTCAGTAGTAGTAGTACTACTATTAGTAGATAGATAGATAGATAGATAGATAGATAGATAGATAGATAGATAGATAGATAGATAGATAGATAGATAGATAGAAATACTTTATTCTAAAGAAAATTAATTAGTATTTGTAGTAGCAGTTCATAATATTCAGAAGAAACTTTTAAGCTCAGCATTGAAAGAGAACTTTATTAAGCATGACAGTCTATTTGCAAGAGGATGGTCTTTTGGTGTTTTTATGATGATCTCCCGACCCCGTAGTTGCTGTGGGGAACAGATCGAGTTTCTCAGGTTCAGTGGCGAGGCTTCAGCGCATGTAATGGGGTACTTCAGAGGAGTATCTGACCTGAGAAAGGGGGGAAGAAAAATCACATATTTAAATACACATTTCCTTTACGGAAAATGGCCCTATGCGAGACAGGAAATTTCAAATTTGCAATGATTTGTTTTCATTAACAGTGACTAAGAGTGTGCTAGCTCTTCCGTGAATGAGAAAGGGCAGGGGGTCAAGCTCTATATTTACAACTGTGTGAAGACATTAAGTCAATCAATTACAAATGTTCCATAGGAATACTAATATGCTTCGAGGGTCAACTGTTAAATGATGTAGATGAGAGTAGGGTCATTGGCTGGTATATAGATCACCTTGTGCATACAGTAGAACACTCTTTCATCTAAACATACATTATTAATTTCAGATGTAGAGTCAGGTTAGATTAATCAAAACCAACTTCAAGCCATAGTAAACACACAATTAAAGTAAGCTAATATAACTGAGCTAAAAGTGTACAACCTCAAGGAATATTTTATCTAACCTGCTAAGTTGTTGCATCCATCTGTCAAAATCAAGTCAATACATATCATTCTTTAGACTAAATAAACTAAATTTCATTCACAAAGAAATTGAAAGATGCACACTCAAGATTAAAGCTTTTCTCAAGATTAAAACTTTTTCAGGAATAAAATGCATGATGAACATCATACAGTGAACCTGAAGCGCAAAACAGTGCTTTTGTGTTTTTAGGGCCTGAGCATCAGAGGTGCAGCGAAGCCCTATTTCTTTTTCAAAAAAATCTTTTTCTTTCTTTCTTTTCACACAATTGGCCTTTTTGAGGCATTTCCCATGCCCGAAAACTCATGAAAACTCGCACACATCGGACCTGATGTTTGTTTCTTTGGGACAGAGACTTGGCTGTGGGTGTGGCCAAGAGACCCCCCGAGTAAGTGTGTTGAGGTCCAATGCATTTGCCATGCCCAATAGCAAGTGAGGTAATTGGAGTTATGTGTTTGGACACATGATCAATCAACCTGTCATAGGGCGTTCCTGTGAATCTCACCAAATGTAGTATATGTCATCTGCAGACAATGCTGACAAAAAGTTATCAAAGGATCTATCTTGAGATGAACTGTTTCAAAGTTACATGTTAGTCAAAATTAAATCAAAGCTTAAAATGTTTTGGAAGTCCATGGCTTGGATTTTAATTGCCAAAATTAGTGGGACAACTTCTGAAAATTACCCAAGGACCATAAACCTTGGCCTATAGGGGATGCTGTATTTTTACAAAATTACATTTTGTATGTTATCTGAAGAACACAATATGGTTTAAAAATATGTTTTACTCAAATTCCACTGGACCTTATGCATTGAAAACACCCATCCATGCCCACTTCCAACAAAAATAGTTAAACAGTCAAAATCTTGGTTTCTAATCGTCCGCATTTCATTAAACTTGGCACATTAAAGCAATACCAACATGTTCATCCATCTTCCAAAACAGCAGCTACAGCTGCATTGAATTCTTGCCGTTGCTCCACGTTCGCCATGTTGACAGTGACTGAGGTAGATTTCCGGTCGCTAAACTACCGCGTCATTGCCTTTTTGAAATGCTAGATTTTCATTGGTCCCAGTTTCTCTGTTAATGTAGAAACGGTGTAGAATGGGAGCTTGGCCAGACTGACTTTGCAAGCAAAATTCAAATGCAGCGGCACAGGAAGTATAAGCGTGCCCAGGGTAGGGTATGGTACTCCCCAATCAAAACCCAGTGCCCCCCAAAAAGACAAAAATAGGAGGGTTGGGGCTACTAAGATATTCATGTATTTATGTAAAACATAAAAGTTACCTCTTAATTATAATATGTACACTCTGAACCAGCCACAGCATTTTGATGGCTATCGTTTAAGTCTGGGATTATTGGATTTCAATCAAGTTGCTCCTTCATATTCCACTGCACTGCACAACAAATTATGTGCTTATCTAATGTTGTCCCCCTATGGCCTTTATGGTTCTGGGGACGAGTGATTCACTTCCTCCTCTCCTCTCTTCTTTCCTCTCCTCTCCTCTCCTCTCCTCTCCGAGTGGGCTCGACTCCAGCTCTATTTCATCTCTTTGGGCTTCCTGCTCCTCAGACAGCCTCTTGTGGTCGTCCGTAATGTAAGCAGTAGCTAACTAGCTGCTTATATCATTCCCCACAGCATGCGCAATGAAGTCATGCGTTTGGCTCTCGCTCGCAGTTAGCGCCGATTACAGCCTAAAATCACTCATCCGTTTTTGGGTGTGGGTGAGTACATGCAGATGGATTTTAGGTACAAATATTTGCTGGCTCTCCATGTTGTAAAAGTAAAGCCTTAACTGAAAAGTGTATTAGTAGTAATGCTCAACAGTGTCAACTCCCTCCCCCACACTGCCCGGTTTCTCTCTCTCTCTCTCTCTCTCTCTCTCTCTCTCTCTCTCTCTCTCTCTCTCTCTCTCTCTCTCTATCCATCTTTATGGCATTTGGCAGTATGCTCTCAGCCATATGCCAGATGAGGAAATAATATGAAAATCCTTAATGCAGCTCGTAAATGTTCCAATGGTTTATAGCCCAGCCTCTGTGAATTTTGCTTTAGGAATTAAATATCAATTGTCAAAAAAGCAACTGACACATTTGGATATAAGATTGCATTTACTCACAACACATTTCAAAATGATGTTTTAGTGTTTAGTGTTTATTGGACACAGCTGGATGTTATGCAGTCTGCCTCATACCGCAACCAGGAGTGTTGCTGCTTTGAAACTAGCATTAACTAGGTAAACTTTAACTTTGTCAAATTCACACTATTGTCAGTATGAGCCATATGGTCTTATCTGTCTTGAGATTGAAAGAGGAGTCATCTAGTTACAAAAGTAGCAGAAGAAAACATGCAGGCATCAGGGATCAGGGGTCAGTGTCTGGTACATTTTGGACGCAAATTAATGTTAGGTGACTGTTAAATTTTACCATTTAATTACTAGTGGCTGGTAAAGGTTCAGATTTGACAAGGTTAATTTCTAGCCCTGGTAGGCATATAGGCTGCTATATAGTGGCGTTGGTCCCTGTACCAGCAAGATAAATATGGGTGGGGGAATGACTAACCAGCACTCTTATCCATGGCTGAAGTGCCCCTTGGGCAAGGCATCTAACCCACATTGTTCCAGGAAGACTGTCTCTGTAACTAATTCACTGTAAATCACTGTAAGACTTTCAGCTAAATGCAATGTAATAATGTAGGCGTACCAGTATGAGAAATGTATTTGCTTAGAAAAACGTCCTTTCACCTAACAACACCCCTGTGAATCTGTTCATTCTAGGTTCCATGGGAACTTTGGGTTCTCCAATAGTTTTTTTAGTTAAAAGGAAATAGTGATCTAAAGCTATACACTGCTGACTGTCTGTGTTTTGTTAACAAAAAAACAAAACCTTGAATATTTCAGCCCAGTTTATGTGATCCATATTCACCTCTAATCAAATACATTACGAAATCACATACAATATATGCATCTGTGTGATTTGGTTTTCCTATTTCTGTGGTGTCCTGACATGTTTGTGGGTCACATAAGAACATGGAACCCACCCAACACTGCATCAGGGGCAGCTTTTAGAGGCTGGTAAATCATATGAGTGGAGTATATTGTGGATAGCCGTAAAAAAGTGAGAAATCAACAGTGGGGAGAGACGCTTATGATTCAGGCCTGCTGCACGCTTGATGAAATACCATAAATTACCACAAAGACCCATTACAATAGAGTTTTTATTGTGCCTAAGAATTCAAACTTTTTCCATTCTTCCAGTGGGGGAAACTAGCGGATTTATGATGGAGAGCTGTTTTGGCTCCTTCTGAGTGGAGAGGATGAGTCTCTGCTGATTTGAGTGAACGCTGTGATACAGTAATCTTTTCTGGCTCAGAGGGTTCAAATCCCTGTCCCCTTTTTTCAGTGTCTGTGCCCAGTGTATGGCACAAAGCGTCATAACCTTGGCCTCTGGTATCTCTGGTAGCGAAGACAGAGTTCTACAGAACAATGGGGGATGCTGGCACTGGCTTGTGACATATTCCATAATCCATTAAAAACCGCAGGTGGTATTCACCACTGTAAAGAGCTGTAGAACCAACTTAAAAAAAATCAGGTGATTTGCTACAGGGACTGTTTTATGTTGTTTTAACCCGACAATGTTGTGAACGTTACAAACATACATGGCATTGTAAAAAGATCTATGCATCCACTTGCCTTTTTTTTTAATGTTGGTTTAAAGCAGTACTCTTTACTTGTGTGTCCAAGACAGGGAGACAGCTCCAGGAGACGTTGGCTACTTGTGACATATTCCATAAGCTAGTAAAGACTTTAGGTGGTATTCACCTATATAACAAATCAAATGGAGCGGTGTCTCCTTGTAATGAACATGACGGATTTCATAACCAATACTTTTAGGCTTCTTTTACTCTGACAGGAATATTACATGCATATGCGATCCATGCACCATGTACAGCACACATTCTCACAGCTCGAGCTAGTAAAAGAAACGACCGTGGCTATAAAGCTTGCTGTGTGTGTCACAACAGCATCACAGCTCTGCAGCCTGGGAGGACCCCCCCAAACCTCAAGCAAAAGGTCATGTGAACGCAAACCTGAATGCTCTCAGGGGCTGACAGACGAACCCAGCACTCAATGATCCGCAATTTCATGTAGTCAAACACCGCATATGAAACCATTGGGCCATTATACCTGTCAGAGGGGAGGGCGAGTGCCTCTGCCATTTTAAGTGTACAGATCAGAGCGGTGAACAGAGGTCCGAGGGAGGCCCATTTCCTGACATCAGGTTCACTCCAAAGTCATGAAGTAAGTGGTCTGTGAGAGGCCTGGTCTGTGTGTGTGAACGCAAAAGAGCTAGAGAGAGAGGCCATGTGCAGTTTCACACTGTAGAGTAGAACCCGGGACTTGACAGGGGAAGGCCGTTCCAACGGATGAAATGTGCTACTGCCACTTTTGTCTCGCGAGCTCATAAAACGCAACCACACATGCATGGACCATGAGCCTCCTCGTGAAAGCTAGATCTTCGTGGAGGACCTTGCCAATGGAAACAGTGGTTGACAGAAAAACAGAAGTGGGCCTGAAGGACATTCTTCTCTTTATGGCAGATCCATCATTTTTAGGTTACCACATGGTTTATGTCAGTGGTATTATTCCACAAATGATAATATTTTGAATTTGTGGAGTGTGTTTAACCTCTCCCCCCTCCTTCTGCAACCTGGGACCTGGATTCATTGCTGTGTATCTAGAGGGCTGTTGTGAGGGGTTATAGCACTGTTGAGATCCCTCAGACCTGGGTCATTGTGGTTGCCTCAGGCTGTGGTATTATTGTGTGTTGTGTGCAGGTCTATTGTCTGCGAAACACCATTCTCAGTTATACTTGATCGAAAGATGGACATGAGTTGGCCTGTCCTGTCCAAGTTAAAAAGGCCACATCCAGTTATTTGTCTGCTTGTGCTGTGAGACTAGTAGAGGATTCGTAGTCCAAGCTCCTGTAGCTCAGCAACATTGTTCTGCACTGCAGTGTGAAGTCAGTCATGTTATTGAGCGCAATTTCATGTCAGGGAGATACATTACATTTTACTTAGCAGACATTCTTTGAATAGGTACCGGGACAGTCTTCCTGCAGCAATGTGAGGTAAGATGCCTTGTTCACCTCAGCCCACCCGCACCTCAGCCATTAGGGTGTAGAACGCTGGTTATTTACTCATCCATTTACATTATTGCTAATGGCAGAGCAATTCAACCTAGGTCCTCCTAATTTTAAGACAAACTCCTTAACCATTAGGAGGTTATATTCCCCCCACTATGTAATTGCATGATAGCCAATTTTATCTGTGGAAATCAGATACAGCTAATCCAAAAGACATTTTATTTTCTATTATTTCAAATCTTATCTCTTTTAACCACAAGATAGTATCAGGAAAGTGATTTAATGCAACACATAGCCTAGTAAAAACCCTTCATTCAAAACATTACATAGAATACAGTGAATAACACCCAGTCTCTGTCAGATGATGTTTCCCATTAATTCTGCTGTGACAAAAGAACATTTGTGTTTGTTTGCCATGGTAGAATTATAAAGAAAGACCACCAAATCTTAAGATAAACAAAAACTGGTCAACTTTGCACTGCCATAATGGAGCATGGGTTCACTGCTCTTTCCCTATCTAGTAATGAACTACTGAAAAAAAGACAGAAATTTAATCCAATAACATCAATCATTTAGCTCATGTCTGATTGACTGTTTGTGTTCAAACCTCTGAGTCTTTCCTCTGCTGTCGTATAGTAGTTTGCCAGATGATGGCTCTTGTGTATAATTATGCTGTATCTTAATAGTGCCTCATGTTAACATTATTTGAATTTACTGATGGCAAACAGCACACAGGCCATTAATGACACATGGCGTGACATTCACCACGGGCTAGTTATTTTGTGGGAGCCAGATGTAACGAAACCAGAGATGTTAAAACTTTTATTTCCAAACTAAATCTACTTAAGTGATGATTTAAACAATGGCGGATTTTTGAGTTTACACATGGTTTTCCATGTTTCTTTAACCCCACATTGAAACAACATGCTGTGGTAAAGTTTAAGATTCTTCAGATTACTTACAGTGCCTCCATATTTGATGGGCAGAGTGGTATAAACTTGTGGTGAGTCTGATTCATAACCAGATAGGTTTCTGAAAAAAAGCTTCAATAAAATTCTTTTTTCCCCCATTAGGCAAACTATGATCTATTCTGTAATGGTGGAAAATCTACTATTTGTAATCTGTTAAAGGAAATGTATTATATTGTATCTTATCATGAGCTCCTAACCAAAAATAAAACAACACAAAGGTCTAAGCTGATGTTTCCTCCTGGACACTTGTAGTGGAAAAAGCCCAACGTACTTGATCCAAATGGACTTTTTGCCTGTTCTCTTTCTTGAAAGTGTTTTTGACACTGAAATCTTCATTTCTTGCATTAGATGCTTTCCTGCTGATACATTTGGAGACAGTCTTCTTCTGCCCAATTTGAAAGCATTTTTGGTAAATAACAGGATAAAAGACTACATTTTGTACCAAACTGAATTGAGGGAGTATAATTATAATCAATGGTACAAGCCGTGGAGCGCTACAGAGGAATGGGACACTTGAGCTTCTGTTGTCTCTGAATACTTTCATCTGTTCATCTCTCGCATAATCTCTTTGTTTAAATGCCAGCAATGCAAAAATGTCACCCAGGGGACTCTGGGTCTTACTTAGCGCAGGCCTTCTTTTATCCCACCTAACTGATCTGCTCTGGCTGCGCTGCAACCCCCCTCTCCTCCTGGAAAGCCCACGTCCAGCTCATGAATCACAGCTACTTAATCTTTTTGCGGTCATCGTTCAGAAAAGTTCTCCGTCTATCTGTCTGCATGTCCATCTGTCTGTCTGTCTGCCTGCCTGCCTGCCTCGCCCTTATTGTCTGGGTGCTTGCCACTAAGCCTGTAAAGTTTTTAGGATGGTGTGGTACTTTCACAGGGTGTGCCGCCTTGTTACAAAGTGAGCGGATGTGATCTATGAGCAGCTGTCTACAGTCGATGGAAAAGGCACATCCTGTGAGGCTTAATTTCACACTGGTTCTTTTTTTTGGCCACATCTGCATCTGAAAAGAATTACTTTTTTTACTTTGTATTTATGCTGCTAAAGACTCACACATAACCCCCCGTGTGCACGCACACACACACACACACACACACACACACACACACACACACACACACACACACACACACACACACACACACACACACAAATTATTTACCATAAAATGTTACAGAGAGATGCACAGATTTCTGTATGGCGGCGGTTGGATTTATATATAAAAAAGACTATCAAATCTCACAAGACACATGTAAATGTTGTGATAGAAATATGAGCGTGGTGTAATTTATGCATGAAGAGTCAAGCCACTAACTCCAGTGTGGAAACTATGGGTTCCCATTTTCCAGAGCTAGCTGCTGTTCCTGCTTTTCCTGTTGCCTCCAGACAGGCCCTCATGTTCCTATTTCTGTTGTCCCGAAAAATTTCTGCTGCTTTCCTTCTGTCATCCGAGATGTTCCTTTTGTTTCTATTGGCTACGGAGCTGCGACCCATCGACTTCACCTCACACAGTCCAGGCCCACGGCTGAAATAACTCCAGACCCTCCCTGTCCTAAACACACATAACTGGTGTCATTTGGAGGTGATTTTAAATAGGATACCATTTTTACACTACTATTATTAAGATTATGATTATTATAAGTCATGCATTCATTAACAACAAAGCCAAGTGACATCCCTTATTTGTGTGTTTTTTTTCTTCAAGCAAATATGAAGCAAATTCATAAAACAACACTTTTGTACACAACATAAACTAAAATATTTTGTTCTCTAAATTAAACAATATTTTTAATCTGGTGGACAAAATTGTGAGTGTATTGATCTGAAAATCTGCCCTTTGCCCATAGTGCTTCACAGAACTAAATCATTGCGAGAGGGTATTGATTTTGCTAAATTTTATGAAAATATATCTCTCCAAAATGTCAGTGGTCTTTCCAAGTTCCTGAAGAATATGACGCTGTAGTTTTTACCATGACAGATCAAATTATTCTGATGCCCTTTAATGACACAAAACACACTTTAACAACTGCTTTATGAATACAACAGCGTTATAATTGAGAAAAACAACAATGTGGCAGCCTTAAGCATTCTAGTCATAAGATGGAAGAATAGCATTTCACAATTCAAAAACAAAAATAGAATTGCTGACACATGTCGGTTTAGTACACAAATTAGTTATTATTAATACGTGAACTAAATTAACAGTCATTTCCTATGTGTGCCAAATGATTTGTCCTCACAATTCTCAGAAAGAAATGATAAATAAAATGCTTCATTGTTGACAAAATACTTAGATGTGCTACATTCTATAATTATTAATATAATTTTGGAAAATGGGCTTTAAACAAAACACATCTCTTCTTATGTGCTTTTGCCCTTTATGTCTTTGTTCTTTCATATTTCTTTAAATAGACAAGAAATTGACTGTTACTGTACAGAGAGAATGAAAATAGCCCTTAGTAGTCAGAATTAATATATTGAACTATGTACTTAGTTTTTTACATAGTTCATGAAGTTTCACTATTATCAAACTATTGCAGCTTAAGTTACACACTGACATATTTGCACATTTGTAAAACTAATATACCTAAACATGTTGACTTGTGATGCATTTTTAATACCTGAGTGCTTGGTCTTGATTTTCAGTCAACTATCATGGTAAAATTTGTATTAGAAAGTGTAAATCCAATTTCTGAAAGTGTTGCTGGGTTATCCTGCATAAGCCAAGATGCCCTGGTTGTTCAGCTATCTCGGAGATGCAGTCCTCCAGCAAATGTGCCTTTGGCTGCTGCCTTACGCTTTCCACAACAGGCCTGTTTCCACAGCAGTGCACTGATATTACATCCCCCTTTAGAAGCCTGTGGGGGGAATGTGTAATAGCATGCACAACATCCAAACAAAACACAGGGATCGAGACTTTCTCTGTTTCTCTGTATCAGACCAGGCGCTGTGGACAGAAAGCATATTCGCACCTTCAGTATAAATGTCATAAAAACCCAAATTTTTCAAAATAGAATATGGAGCTATGATTTATGGCGTTTGGACATTGAACTGGCAATTAAGGGATTCACAATCCAAACATTATCGTATGTCGACCCTATATCCATGTCAGCGCGACAGGGTCAGCCCAACACAAACACATGAGCTCAGGGACGGGCAGTGAGGGTGAATAGGGGGTGGCCTGCTGCACTGAGTCAAGTCAGACTTTATGTGCACAGATTTACCGATGTACAACCTGGCAAAGGTCAGACAGAGAAGTGTGAAAAAAGTCAAGCTTGCTCGTATTGTGCAAGTGTTGAGAGCACTGAGGGAAATTTTAATTCTAGTTAACAGCTGTTCAAACACCCAACTATAGTTAGTTAGAGAGGACCCACTTGGGTTGTAAAACTCCATAAAAATGCCTTGTCTACTTAGAGGGGAAAATGGCAGTGATGTCCCCATTTGCCTCAGTGCCAGAAAATGTTTTGCAGAATATACTATAGCTTGATGTGAATTGTCCAGTAAAAAAAATGTTTTTTGAATAACATAAATCTCATGAATATAACATATCGAAATAGAAAAATAAAAACTAATTATATTGTGTTAACAAGACATTTAACATACTCCTTGGTAAGGAGGGTTAAGACTAGAGAGTTGCAGACTAAAGGAATAAAATTGGCACAACATGAAACAAACCATCCAAAGTGTGCCACAGCAGACCACTCAAGGAGGTACTTACTCTGCTAATGTGCCCGTCACCATCACTTTATACATGTAGTGAGCAGCTCATTTCTCCTTTATACGATGTTGGCAACTGAACAAAATCAATGATAAAATCTTTTACACCCTCTAGTCAAAAAATGTGTAATTAACCCCAGGTATTCTTTCTCTCTCTGACGGAAGTAGGCTGTGCATAAAGTTAGATCAACAAACCTCCTAAATCGGGACCATTCCATGTCGTTGCCACTCCTGCAGGCTGTTTTTACCAGACACTGCCTCATCCGCCTCAATCCAGCTGATTAGTTCCCCCTAATTGGATCAGAATGCGAGAACGATTACTCCATCAATGCACCAGTTGAGCAACCAAGCATGTATCATGATTACCATATGTGAACTAAACCTTTTTTTTACTTTCATACCTCTTTTGGACTGTGTGCTTATTCTAAATAATTAACTGCATGTGATCCACCATGATCCACTATAAACACAAAGTACCTGTGTTTGATGACACTAGATCGCTTGATGCTGCAACTACTGCTAAGGTTTCTCCCCTGAGCTAAAAGGTGATTACTTCACATTGAACAAGAAAACACTGCATAGGTGTATTAAATGTCACTGTAAAAACGAAAGGGGGTGGAGGTGATGTATTAGCAATTTGATACTTAACATACATGCACACATAACCACACAGTAGACATACATTAATTTATTTCACAATTTGTTTTTCTGAGTTTTTTTAGATGTACACAATGCCAAGCCTGCGACAGGTAGATTGATTGGAGTGTTCCTGTATTTGCCTTCAGAGCTCTCAGTCTCAGCTGGAGTTACATTTCTGAAGCAACAGACCTTCACACTACAGCCATATCCTGGGTAAACACTTTGGACACTTTGGGCCCACCCTCACAACAAATATGACAATGGGCTTTGACCTGCCAGGATGATGAGCCAACGGTAGCTGTGTGTGTGTGTGTGTGTGTGTGTGTGTGTGTGTGTGTGTGTGTGTTTGTGTGTGTGTGTGTGTGTGTGTATGTGTCTGTGTGAGTATGCATCATCTGTACTGCAGCAATCCTCTTTTCCATCTGTCCAGCACCACTTAAACTGCCAATCTCAGAGACATGACTTATGTCCGATGGAATGATTTTTTCCAGCAACAGTGCAGATAAAACCGAGTGGCTCCGTCTGGTCCCCCTGGACGGAGGTGTTTGGGTTTAGTGTGGGACCATGAGCCCTCAGCTGAGCAAACACACCTGCTTTCCCTGTCTTCATCGGCACTGGAGAGCCTTAACAGCTCTGGCGTGAGCCTAAAACTTCCTCCTATTATTGCAGATTATGCAGGACTCGTTTTTGTTTGTTTACAAAGCTCAACCATGAAGCAAAAGACTTTGCCAAAGGAATACAAACATTTGTAATATTTATTTTAATATTGGTGTTCCTTAACCGTTATTAATAGCTAATTTGATTTTTAAATAACTGTAAAAGACCTGCTGGATGTAGCGTGGCAATTTACATAGTCAACAGTGTTTGGTGTTACTAAAAAGTTATCAATTTTGAGAGGAGAAATTAATAATTTATATAAAAACGAAGTCCAACCCCAAACCACACCCACACACAAACGTACATACACATGCACTCATACATGCACGCACACACACATGCACACACACGTGCACATACATAGGAACATGTGCACACACACACACACACACACACACACAGTGTTTGTGGTCTCATCTTTTGGCCGTCATTAGTGTTGTGTGGTTTAATGAGACAGCAGTAATGTGGTCTGTCTGCTCTCCCTCTGTAAAGCTTTCAGAACCACATCACACTTCTGTGCTCCAGAGACTAAAGCAGGAAGTCAGCCTGGCCACTGCACACAGTCAAAGAGAATAGAACAACCAGATCTGCAGGTCATGTTCAAGGAGAATATGACCTGGATATGTGCTGTGATATTTATGTTCATTTAATGTTTAATTAATTAGGCTATGCATCAGTATCAGTAAAAATATCAATATATAGCCTACATAAAGAGTTACAAAGAGAGAGACACACAGGGATGTATTTTCAGACATATTGCCTCACCCATTTTTGCAAACACATACTGTCTTAGTTAGACCTTCCAGTATTGAGGCTGGTGCCAATGTCAATGATATGCACAGAGCAAACACAGGTCCAAAACAAAGTAAATTTCACAGTTAAATTATCTGAGTTGTAGATGCAAACATGATCTGATAAGATATCCTTCTGAACAAATGCTGCTTTTACTGCTGGTGGACCAGTGGATGCAATAACAGCGCATGATGTGCCTCTGTGTTTTAAAAAAATTATCCCTAAGCTCACTTTGTGCTATCAGTTCTCTTTATTACATTTTGTACGCCATTTCATTTTTTTAGACATTTCGAAACGAACGAATTGGGCTACAGTTACACAATCAAAATAATTCAGTGACAATCTATAAACCTAGGCTACTTTCTTTCATTCTTTTAATTTTTCTGACCTGTTGTGGTTTTGTCATTGACAGAGTTTGACAGGCGTTCTTTCCTGGTTTGTGTTTGGACTGGAGTGTCTGGCACGCCCACTCAACGACGATACGCTGCCGCTGAGTAGAAGCACATGACTAGGCGTGTTTACCTGCGTCTTTGGAATGCAGTCAACCCTACATGACAGATTCATCACAACGTCCACGAAATAGTATTATAAAGAAACGGTAATGACATTCATCTAACCTTGTATGCCTGCTGCTCATATTTTCGTCATTTTCCATATGGGACTGGACTGCACAGAAGGATTGAATCAACTTCGTGTAGCTCATTTCAAGAGAACTAGCTACACTGTAAAGGGTAAATTGAATCAGTCTAGCCTCGTATTGAAGGTTATCAATTCTGTATTAGTGGAAACATTTTAGGTTGTACGGCAATTGTTGTGTTCTTGACGGTAACGTGAATAACTAGCTCATGGTATTGCAACAGCTAACTGTGACGATTGTTTTGCAAGGGCTAGCGGTCAGCAGCCGCAGCACATGCAAGTTAACGTCAGTGTATGCTCTTCAAACAAGGAAGTAGGCTAACCTGTACTTCCGACCATAGACCTGCATAGCCTGATGCAGTGAACTAACCAACTTCTCTGCCCTTGTCTTCCTTGTTTATCCTTTCATCTTATTATTTGTTACATTTGTCGAAGGTAAAGCAAATGCTAGTCTAGCGTCAGTGTTCATAAACTCGATTATTCAAGGTGGCTGAAAGCACACACTTCATGATAAACACTACACCTGCTAGGTCTTTTCATCCAGACGAAGGTAACAGAAGAGGGGACAATTCAGGAACCTTATTACTAGATGCATTCCTAATTCCCCACTGTTAGCCTTTCAACAGGCCCAATGGAGGACGTAGACGTGGACCGTGAGTAAACCCCATGTTGTTACAGTGTTTTGGCATGAATGTATGGCTAGCTGTTAAGGTTGTCCGATTTGAATCATGATGTTGTTAATAATACATATCCTAGATATAACGACAGAACTTTATGTGAGGATTGGGGTGCCGGTTTGTCCTAATGTGATTAAATATAGTGTGATAAATTATTTATTATTTATTATCCCCATACTTACCGTTGGTTATGGCAGAACCTTCCTTTCCATCTCTAAGTTTGAATGAAATTAAGACTTTGCTCAGGTGAATGATAATGACTTTTGACCTCTCTGTCTGTCTTACCCAGAGGTGACCCTAGCATTGCTGGATGCTGCTAATGACAAAGACTCATTAGTGCAGGAGCAAGTTCGGAAGTCCATACTGACCCTGGGCAATCAGCAGCCAGAGAGGGTTCTCTCCATGTGTCATGATTACCTGGTGAAACATCCCAAGGTCAGTTGAAATTAGCAGTGGGATTAAGGTGACAGGTCATCAAGGTTCTCTTGATGACAGTGGTGACAGTGGAGTCATAAATATTGTTTAACTGTGGTAGCTCATGCATGTGTGAAGGTTATGATCAACACATCCTGATTGGACCTGTAGACTATGTTGTATGCATGTTGTTGTCCCTCTCTTATTTATATACCTGATATGTTTTCTGCAATTATTGGTTACACTGTGATGGACTGTAGGTCATGGGAATGCCTTTTTTGTCATAGTGAGGTTTATTAATAATAATAATAATAATAATAATACCTCAGTTTTATATAGTGCTTTTCACAGTACTCAAAGACATGGTCACATTGTGCCATGTGATTGCTATCCTGTATTGGCTCAAAACAGGAAATCAGTCGAGGAATCACTTGTCATTATGGTTGCTGTCACTCTGTTGTGCTGCAAACAGAACCCTCAGGTTGTCTGGCTGTTTTTTTCTAAAGTATGGAGGAAGTGGGTTGCCTAACGTGTAGATCTATCCCATGATGCTAATGAGACTAAGCATGTGATTCAAGCTATGTGACTAACATTTGGTCTTCAGAAGCTTTGTTTAGCAAGCTCTTCATGATGATGTAAGACCCCAAAAGCCAGTTTCACCTGAATGACAAGACTTTTCTTTCAACTTCTTAGCTAATTGTTGGGCATAGAGTTGTCATACTGCAGACCATTGAGCTTGTGGTGAAAAGCAAAATCGATGAAATCAGTTACCCCAGAATCAAGAGCATCATTTCTCTGGCGTCAGATGAAATGACAAGGTCAAAGGTGAGAAATCCCCTTTATATGAAAGCTTTTGCCTCTTACCAGTAACATATATGCTTGTGCAATGGGTCTGTGCAAAAAGGTTTCTGTTACATTATTTATCATATTCAAAAGTTTCTGATGTCAGGCTGTAAAACTTACTTTGTTTGTCTGAACTGCGGTATATTTCCCATTTTCAGGAGGTGGTTCCAGATTGGCAACAGGCAGCTAGCAACATACTGGTTGCTGTTGGCAACAAACACATCAATGACATAATGGAGGAGATCCTGAGCAAGTTCCAACCAGGGGTCCTGCCACATTTTTTTGTGGTCCAAACATTAGCTAGTCTCTCTGATTCTAACGGTGAGATATGCAGTATGCAGTATCTTTTGAAACAGTTTTTGCTCAAAAGCAAATGACATGGTAGGCGTGTTTCTGGCTTGCATGATTACTTTATGGTAAACACAATGCCTTGCAAAATGCATAGTGTTCAATGACAGATGTAATATTCATTGGATAGAATATATTTTGTGCTATTTGAACTTTATAGCTTGCAGAACTTGCAGAAATGTAAGGGCAGCTGGTCAAAGTGTTAAGACTAGTCATATTAACAGTTGATTCAAGTGCTGTCTTTGTGCAAACATGCAGCATATGTGAACTGTAGGTAATGTGTTTGAATTAGAATGTGTAATAATGTAGTCCTGTTTAAGGTGTACTAAAATCTAAACATTTCATTCCTTGTAGTTTACGGCATGGTACCCTTTCTCAATGCCATCCTGGGTACTATGCTGCCCATGCTGGGCATGGCTAAACAAGACAATATGAAATGGGTGTTCTCCTCTGGTGAGTCCACTTAATGATACTCATTTCCAGGCTCTCAGAGATACAAAGAATTTATTCGTTGGTGTTTTGATAATGGAAAAATACACACATGTACATGTAGACATGCACTTGAGAAAGTTCCATTGCTGCCCATGGTATAATTGTCTTAGGCATTGCATTCTTTTTTTGCAATTTGCATTAAAAGTACTGCATAAAAGTACTGCATAAAACCAACCTAAAATTTGGACAACATGCTACATGAATCTCGTTAAGTTGGTTTCACGCAATAATGTCATATATTACATTGTTAAGTTAAATCAAAGTAAAATATCCATGCAAAAATATCCATGCATGTTGCATTCAGTTCTAAGCAGTTGGTTCTAAGCATCACTTTTTACAGTGTGGATTAAACAGATTTAGGCTAGTCTGTTCTCTTTCTTACCATATGTCTTTTATTTACCTTAAACTTATATTATTTTGTGTCCCTTTTCTGCATTAACTTTTTAACATTATGCTTATTTTATGCTTTTGTTAAATGTACAATAATGTGTAATCTTTTAAGCTTTTACATACTTTTCCTTGCTTTTATTTGTGTAAAGCCTCTGTGTATGAAATGTGCTATACAAATAAGCTTGCCTTGCCTTTCTGTCACAGCACTCTCCCACTTCAGTGAGAGCATTCTGGAGTACCTGGCCAACCTGGACAAGGCGCCGGACCCCACGGTGCGCAAGGACACCTTCTCCAGCGAGATCTACGCCTCATACGACGTGCTTTTCGGCAGCTGGCTTCAGAGCCGAGAGCACAAGGTACACATAACGAGGAGGAGCACAGCACCAATTACAGCTAATTCATTTAGGAGCTCAAGGGCCTTTCTTTTGTTCAAATAGGAGTCACGGAATGGCTGCCTGCTGGCTGGCCCCTGATCTCATTCTAGAAAGAAGTTAGACAGTTAGCGACTGTTAGCTTAATGCCTTCAACAGCGGTATGCAATGCTGCTTCGTTTTATATGAATATAATATTAGATTTTAGTCAGTGTTGCCCTGAGGTTTAGAGTAAATTGAAAATATGGGGATAATGATGCATTAATTAATGAACAATTTGCATAATCAATACATACTTTTTTCCTGTTGCAAGTAGTTTTTGGTCTGTCACCTTGATTTCAGTCCAAGCTGAAATGTAGTGTCATGTCATGGACTTTAATAATAGGTCGTGTGTGCTATATTGTGTCAGCCTCACAAAGAAGCACAGGGGCAAAGGTACAGTCCTCCCTTTTAATGTGGACGGTTAGTTCATTGCTTCCCATGGTCCCACAGCTGTCCACTCAGTATGTTCACACACCGTCCTGGCTCCGTACATGCTAAACAAACATACTGGCTTGGCCCGAGCCATAAGCAATTTCAGCCAGTCAACACAGTGCTTCAGGAGAATGGAAGAGAGAGGGCTGGTGGATAGCTGTTAAACTCCAACATCAACAACTTTTTATGAAGCTGAAACTATTTTGCCCACAGAGATGGCTAGTCCAGCTTCAGAGAATAAAAGGCCAAACCATATTTGCTCTATTCATTCACAAAACCACACACAACAAGCACAATTGTTCAGCCAGGTAGATGAACTCAATATTAAAATAATCTGGATAAATCTGGACAGGTAGAGCCAATACGTGGCAGGACCTTAACTCTTTGAAACTGTAATTACCATCCTCTCTTTGCAGAGTTTTGCCGTTTTTGAGTTCATTTAGCTGATCTCCAGATCTGCCAATCTTTAGCTTTTAGCTTAGCATAAATCATTTAATTTGACTGGAGCAGTTTTCATGCTAACTGGTCTAATCTGATTCAATGTTTTATGCTAAGCTACTAGCTGAAGTGCTGCTGCCAGATTCTGAGAGTGTACTGCCAGATCTGGAGATCGGCTGAATGGATTCAAAAACAGTAAAACTCAACTGTTTCACTCTAAAAGACTAGGAAAATAAGCATATTTCTTAAAAAAGAGGAGGGTTCATTTAACCAAATGGGTTGCCTGGTTACCAAGTGAGCAAGCACACGATAAAACTCACTCTGAGCACTGACTGTGTTGTGTTGTGCACCTCTAGCTTCGTCTGACGGTGGCAGAAGCTCTAGGGTCCATGAGTCACCTGATGGCGCACGATAAACTGGAGGAGCAACTGCCCAAACTCATACCCACAATTCTCTCCTTGTACAAGAAGAACCCTGAGCATTACATCATCAGTAAGGTAGGCCTATTCAAAAGGGTATATGTGGATGCTTTCATGTTAGGAAACACTGATGTCTTGCATTGCAGGGAACGTTTGGTTTTACAATGTTCCCCTTTAGTCTAGGATGTGGAAAATAACTTCTGAAGTAAAGTTGTTCCTCGTTTTGTCTCTTTGTGGGCATGTGTCTGGTTGTTTGACCCCCTGTGTGACATAAATGCAAATCCCGGCTTCAGAAAGTAAAAACACTGGCACATATTTGATCCAACCACTTTCTGAACCAGCTGATTCTAAAGAGCACAAAAATAATCAGACAGGTAGATCAGGTTATCAGTAAAACCACTTGCACTTGCATCCTCAGGCAAAAGAAATACATTGCAGGGTTTTGCTCTGGGACTCACATCTCTGCTGTGTGACAATGACACTGGTGGTGTATTGTGTCTGTCAGAGTCTCTGCCAGGTTCTGGATGCTTCTGTGAGCATGGGGAGCCGGGTGCTGGAGACACAGCTGGATAGCCTGCTCTTCGCCCTGCACCAGCAGGTCAGTTATCCAGCTCTTACCACAACACAGCTTACCACATCAGAGCCCACCTGTCACATCTACACCCTAGCTTCCCACTGTATCATCATTGTACATAACGGGACATCACTGTACATCAGTGCTCTACTCCTATGTTCTGTCACAGCATGTAGCTGTCAATCAATTGACAAATGTATTGTTCTGTTGAACTAATAACAGATTTTACAATCACCTGTGAAATCCATTTTATTTCTATAATACAGATACAATTTTATTAAGTTCTTATTAAATGTTAAAGGTTGATTAGTATTACTGTTTCATCACATATTGACACTTTGGAGTGAACTGTTCTAAGTCTAAGTCAGAGGTGCTCTGCTTAGAGCCTTGTACAAGACATGTCCTCCTTATGAAGACATAAGAAAAAAAGGGGCAAATAGAAAGACCACACACGCATATCAGAAAGTATTATGGAGGAGGTCTGTGTACTCCAAAAGGTGTATTTAATAATTTGAATTATTTATTTAATTAAAATAAACTTTTTGGAGGTTAAATAGTGTGCAGACTGACAGAGGAGACAAGGTTCCATGCTCCATGCTTAAACAACCTGTGTAGTTAACGAAGCTATCTCCTTTTCTTCACTGGTTAATCTATTCTTTCCTGATCTCTCTAACCTTCTAGATCTGTGCCCCGATTGACTACAGTAATCCTCCAACTGTGAAGAACCACAATGAGATCTTACGATGCTTCAGTATTCTGGGTAGGCTTTAAATTGAAGACACGGCTTCATTTCTGCATTTCTGGGGTTATTTCTGGGTGCACCTTTGGATAAGTGCCTCCTCTGTGCTTTAGTCACAATCAGTTGACCACTGCCAGTAATCCTGCAATCATGTGATGAGGATTGAGTTAGGCCTTCCTTGAGGTAGTCTGGACAGACTGCCGCCCACTGCACATTTGGACTAATGCATGTTTATTCTCAGGTGACACTCACAACTCACGTGCCTTCAGTAGAAATAGGCATCCACACCTAAAAAGGGAGCTTTAGTCTGCCAGGAGCACATTTAAGCCATGTTGAATGGCTGCAAGTCCAAAGTACTTTTCACTCCTTTGGTTTTAAACCAGATCTACCATTTGGTGTTGTGAGATTTAGCTCTAGTCTGTTAGAAGGATGAGTGTTCTAGACAGGCAACGCTGATGTAACTGTGACAGCAGAATAAAAACAGGATTTTTCAGTCAGTCAGCTCAGTGAAAAATTGAACAGGTGTCTAAAATGACTGAGGCAGAAGAAAAGGCAAAGGAATATTGAAATGTTTAGAGTAGTATTCTAGAAAGTATTCTACTTTTTAGCCTTAGAAGTCTGGTGTATAGCAGTTTTTCAACAACATAAATTTCAAAAATTATAAAAAAGGAAACCATCATTGCTTGCAGAAGTCTTGCTATGTGATAATTGATAGATGTGGTGTTTTGACCTTTTTTTCTTCTTTTCCCCCCTCCTTTCGGCTTGTTTTTACAGCCAACACCTTCCCTGACAGGCTGCTAGTGTTTGTTCTGCAGAAACTGGAGAACAGTAACGAGAGGAACCGTGTGGGTTCTCTGGCGGTCCTCAGACACCTCATCAACTCCTCCAGTAAGAGCCACAGGCACCCCAGGCAATGCTGCCCGTTTCCTTGCAGCCATATCTGCTGCCCCGCTGCACCTTCTGCTGAGTCATTCCTATCTGGGGCTCATATTCTCAGAGTTTTGCTGGTATAAATGCTTAGAATGATGCTAGTTTAGATGCGCTAACTGAATCCTCTTTTTCTATGTGCTGTTAGCGTTCGACTTATTCATTTTAACTAGTTGGCTCTCCTCCATGA
Organism: Setipinna tenuifilis; assembly: GCA_030347295.1. Classification (NCBI taxonomy): domain Eukaryota; kingdom Metazoa; phylum Chordata; class Actinopteri; order Clupeiformes; family Engraulidae; genus Setipinna; species Setipinna tenuifilis. Next base: position 28,928,032 of record CM059277.1, read on the forward strand.
AATCTTTCTAACGTGTGTAACAAAAATGAAAATAGAAACAGAGCAAGTTACAACAGTGCTTTCAGAACATCATGTTCTGTTAGGATATTCTAACCTAAAGTAGTTATCAAACTAGTAACCAAACTAATTGTGATGCTAACACTTGCTGACATTGCTCGCAGTTTGGACAAAATGAAAACAAAAACGGAAAGTGTTCAAACGTCATCCGGTTTAGTTAGAACATTCCAATTAAACACAGTTGCCAAAGTTGCCAAACTAATTTTGTTGCTTATACTTGCTCACGGTGCTTGCAGATTCAGCACAGTTTTGGCTTCTGTGTGTGGTGTTGGTGGTGTAGCAAACTAAGCAAAGCCTCAGTGTTGACTCACCCTCTCCCCACAGCATCCATCATGGAGAGCAAGAAGCTGCTCATCCTGGCAAGCATCCGACAGCCACTGGCAGACCACAGCAATAAGGTAATACAGCAAGCTTGTGTGCAGTTTTGAAGGCACAATTACTCCTAAAGCCTTTAATGGCGGACTTTAATTGTTTTGCTGGCCTTTATTGTATTTATTGTAGACCTAAGGGCACAGCCACTTAATGTAGTGTATATCACTAACAAAACAGGTGTTCTGATTTGTTAAAGTGAGAGAGAGATTTGTGCTTTAAATAATAGTGTTTTTACCTGCATTGGTTTGTTTGTTAGTTAGCAATCTAACGCAAAAAGGCACGAATGCATTTGCAGGAAATTTACCAGAGGGCAGGTTGGAAATGTGCCAAGGAAAAAATAATTAGATCTTGGTGGTGATCCGGGTCACCGTCTGGACAAGGTTTTTTTTTTTTTAAATGATTCCTTTTTATAAGGAGATTCGGTGTGCCTTAACGGAGGTCTGCACTCTCCAAGTAGATAGATAGAGGCCTGGTAGGCGAATCAGGATTGTAAGTCTACCTCACTATTTGATTTCTGATGCTCCAGTCCAGAACACATTGTTGGCATGTGTTTTTACACTTGCGTTAAGCACTGTATATGTATGTGTAATAATCAAAGCTGAACATTTGTGTTCGTCACTGGGGTAGTGAAAGGTAAACACCATTTTTGCAGCTTTTAAAATTACAAACGAATATTTACTCGCCTTATTCTGATCGCTAATGTTAAGGATCTGAATAATTTTCCCACAGGTTTTACTGCTGTGCATAGTTTTCCCACCCACCTTTCTTGTTACCACTACACCGTTTGTGTTGGTTGTCTGCTATACGTGTGCCTTGGTGTAGATATCTTGCCATGACAAAGTTGACCTTAATGTTGTTTTTGGTTGTTGTATCTAAATCACTCCTAAGGTAAAGAAAATGGTGGTGCAGGTCATCAGTGCCATGGCTCACCATGGGTACCTGGAGCTGGATGGGGGAGATCTGTTAGTGCGCTTCATAGTTCAGCACTGTGCTCTCCCAGACACCTACTACGTGAGTCTGTTTCCCTTCTCACCAGAGGTGCTTTCAGCCCAAATCCAAAATGTTTATACGCTCACTATGCAGTGCACTTAAGTACGGCATGTGTTGTTGTTTTGCACCCTACATAGTGCACTATGTAGTGAACGAGTGAATATATCAGACATAGCCACAGTTCTATTTAGAAAGGTGTGTGTTTGACCTCTGATTCTGATTTTTTTTGAGCTTTGGATAACTACAACACAGTTTGTCTTGTGTTCATTTTTTATTTCTTTTTAAGCACTTTTGTACTGTTCTAAGTACTTTCTTTGGATTAAACAATTTAAAAAGTAAGATATTATTATTATTATTATCATCATCATCATCATCATCATCACCGGTGGTACTCTTCAGTTCTAATCAGGAAAGATTGTGTTTGACCTTTGACCCCTTGTTGGCTGCAGCGCGGGCAGCGTTCCATAGACCCTGAGGAGGTGACCAATGAGGCATTGCGGAGCATGTGCGACAACACCCTGCACCTGTTCACCACTACCGTGGGGCGCCTGACTGACGTGAGTCTCCGTAAACTCTTCATACCTGTGTGTGGGACACCATAGCGTAATCCCTCTGCTTGCCCAAATGTGTGTTTCTGTAGTTTAACTGGTTGCTCGGAACGAACGCCATTTAAGGCAGGCTAAAGTCAATATTAGTGTTCAAGTTCTTCATACGAAAGAAATGGTTGTTTGCTAATCATCTCATTAACTTTGAGAGATATGAGCGTTGCTACAAGGTAAAAAGTAGGTGTGAAAATATTGGTGATACTTTCTGTGCGTGGATGCTGTGGGTGTGTCAGCTCCAATGGCAATGCGGTAAAAAGCTGTTAAACTGCATAACTCCACAGTGCAGTAAAACTAACCTCAGGGGTTTTTGGCATCTTCTCAGACAGAGTTTTCTGATATATTTCACATGTAACTACACCAACTTTCACTTCATCCCACCTTTAATTCGCAGTCCAGTGCACTGATCCAGCCCTTCTTGTAACCAGTCATCCGAGTTGATGTGGGGTATAAGGCACACATTTCCATTTTTTAGAGGCAAGATTTAGTGGAAGCTTGCTTGTTATTTTGCACACCTGACTTGCAGAATAGCTGTATTGAAAGTTAGAAAAATAATATAATTTTATATTTGCATGTGTGTGACTCTTCTGATATGTAAATTTCAGGTGGGAAAAAAATAGCTTGACCCATCTTCTGTGGGTTTTCCTTTGCTGAAATTGTCTGCGCTTAGGGAGATCACTTACCCCAGCTTGAAGTAGCCAAACAAAGGTGGCATCTAAAGACAGATCATTTATAAAGCAGCCACCCATGGGCCAGATGTCCTCACCTCCCCTCCCTGTGTGGAGGCCTTTAGTGGAGCTGCTGCGCTCGTTGGAGGGCGGGGGTAGAGGTCTCAGTTTTCCCACACATCCAGTGCAGGCTTAGGGCGAGATCAGAGCTCTAACGCCATAATGGATGAGCTCAGGAAACACCGGGCACACGGATCCTCTGCCTGACAGACAGACAGACACACACAAATGTGCATTCTCTCTCTCTCTCTCTCTCTCTCTCTCTCTCTCTCTCTCTCTCTCTCTCCCTCTCCCTCTCTCCCTCTCCCTCTCCCTCTCCCTCTCCCCCTCTCTGACGGCCAAGTACAGCAGCAGTCAGGAGATATGAGCCCTTTTTCCAACAGCGCTCCCAACACCAACACACACACGCCACACAGATGCTGCCAACATGTCTTCTCACACATTTTACTAGCTGCTGAAGTATCTGATGTTTGTTGCATTCGTGTTGGGTAAAGAAAAATAGTAGCAGTTCATTTTATAAGGTGCTCTGTTTTATTTGGGAGATGTGATTTAGGGTGGAACCATAATTTCTCATTTTTTCTTTTCACTTTTCCATGTACCCCATGAAATATCTATTGTGGAGAAAATGTAGTTTGTCACCAGAGGGTCACAAGGCTGGTCACAAATCTAATTATTTTTTAGATGATTAACCTTTGCCAATTTATTCTTTGTTTTATGGTTCTCCACAGGTGTTGTGGCCGATGCTGATAGGCTACTTGACTCCAGGACAGTATTCCAACGCCACCACGCCCCTTTGCAAGAGCCTCATCCTGCTAGCCAATAAGAAGCGAGCCGCCCAGGAGCCCAACTTCAGCATCGACTTCAGCGCCCCAGGTAACCGACGGCAATAGGTGATGTCATAATGAGCGTACACAATGCCATGATGACGAGGGTTTTTTCCACTCCCGCCGCTGCAGGCCGGGCCTGTGCCACCGCTCTGCCCAGGGCCGCGGGTGTAAACTGTAAACAGCACGAGCGCGACGGCTGCTAGTCGTGACACGTCAGCGCTTTTGCAGAGCGGCCAGGGCCCAGGCCCTCCTTTTTTCCACCCGGCCGCTGGAAGTAGCTCCCCGCCACAAGACATTTTGTTTTCATTAAAGACCCATTCGGCAGGCCAGACGTGTCTGCTTTTAATTAGTCGAATGAAAAGCCATATTTATCACTGAAATAATGTGCGAGCGAGGTCCTGAACCGTGAGCCGTAATCGTTTCTTCTGGAGGAGACGATGATTAAGCAAGGCCCTCTGTGCGAGTGCGGTGTAGTTGGTAATCATTTACTCGTTAATTGTAATGCCTTTAGATTGGTGTGTCCCGTGGGAGGGTTACCCTGAGTTTGCCCCCTTTCTCTGTCTCCTCCCCACAGGCACCAACCTGCCAACGCCGTACGTCCTGATGATGCGGCTGCTGGTAAGGTGGCCGACCTCTCCTCTAACCTTGTCAGTCATGTGTACATGATTGTTGGACTCTCAGAAAGTGATGCTGTGCAGAAGCTTTGAGTAAATCTTTTTTTTGGCTGCCTCTGTGGACCTACTCACCATGTCAAAGTACTACACACACACACACACACACACACACACACACACACACACACACACACACACACACTACCACACCCATATAAACCACACTGCATTTTCACATTAATAAAACACTGACACAAAAGAACACAAAAGAAACTGTGTAAGTCTCTCTCTCTCTCTCTCTCAACCACGCACATGCACATACGCACACACACGCGTGTGCACACACACACACACACACACACACACACACACACACACACACACACACACACACACACACACACACAGCATGTGTGCGTGCACCTAAATAAATCTCTGTGTTCTTTGTTGGAACAAGCTGTGCTGCCCTCCCTTAGGCTCTGGCCTTGGGCCAGTGTTCTGTCCTCAGCTCTCCCAAGGATGCTTACAGATCTCTGGGTCTCTAAGCCCAAGTCCCTCTTTTCCTTCTTCACCTTTTCCCAATTCACCTTTCTGCCTATACACACACAAACACACAGGCTCCTTTTGCTTAACTGTGGGAATTGCAAACCAGAGATTAATCTGTAACAGCATTTGAATTTTTCCTTTTTGTACATCAGGTTGGATTGCATCGTTTATTGTTTGTTTATTGTGAGGTAGGCTGTGTATCGGATCCTTGATGCTATGGTAAATTCTAGATGTGATCTGTACACAGGTGAATGCTGCGTTCCCATTCCGCTGGCGTGGCCATGGTGCGCCGTCTCTCAGCCTGCTGCACGCTCTTGCTCCCAACATCCACCCCAATGTGGAGCAGGTCTGGCAGAAGGCCATCCCCCCACTCCTCAGTCAGCTGGACGGTGAGTCACCACCCCTGAGCCCCACCCCACCCCACCCAAGCTCCAGGGTCATCCCCAGTGCTGTGGCCATTACTATCCCAATACACCCCAACAGTTTGGCCCGACAGTCTGTGTGTTTGTTTGTTCTTTGTTGAATGATGGCTAGACCAGACAAAAATAGACCAGAATCGCAATGGACATGCCATCAGTAGCAGAGTTAAATGATGGTGTATGGGGGTTGTATTGCAAACAATGGAGTGTAAACTTACAGAATGTCGCAAGTGCTGTGCTCCACACTTTGTGGAAGCTGGTGTGCGAAGGCCCTTAGACTGACCAGGCAGACTCTGACTCTTGTTGTGGGTTTTATGACTGATTCATTCTTCCATCCAACTCCACTACTCACTCAGAAAGCTTTTTCACATCAGATTTATTTCATAATGGTTCATAGTTTGGAGGTATGTCTGTATTTTCCATTCAAAAAATGTTTTTTAGTAAATGAACTGAGCCCCTTTAACCACAACACCTCTGCTAATAGGATGTTATAAGAAATTGGAAATTTATAAGTCCACCACAGCATATTTACTGAGGAAAAACTTATTTCACTTTTGGCACGTTGTAATCCCCTTGTGAAAATGCACATCTTGCCCCCTTTTGGTAACATTCCACTCAAAGTAATCATTTGTTCTGAGTTATGTTGACTTTTATGTTCTGCTGGACCACACAGAGTGTTTCTTTATGGAACTGTTTATTCTTGTCAGTCGTGATCTTTATGATCCTGTTGTCAGCCTCAGTTATTCATGTTGTCTGCTTCCCCTCTGTCTCCATCTTTCTCCTCAACAGAAGCTTCCTGTGACACTATAGACAAAAACAACTGGGAAGAAAGTATATTACAGGTAGGCTGGTACAGCTAATAAACTGGGGTACGCCTGTAGCAGTCGATAATGTAATAATGGTCAGTAATGTAATAACTGCCTGTATCGTAAGAATTTTGGCTGTTTTATTTAATAAAACCAATAACGTAATAACTTGTCAATAATGTAGGAAAATGTCTAAACCAATAATTTATTAACCTGTTACACATTTTTTACAATTTTTAAAAAACCTTTTTTTTAGTTATTACATTATTAGCTAGTCATTACATTATCAGCTGGTTTAATTTAGAAAACTTTACAATGAAATTACTGCAACCAATAATGTAATAGTTTCTTAACAACTTAATCAAGCTAAAAGAAACAATATGTCTCAAAATGTGACACTTTAAATTCAATTACAGTTTTTATGTTTGCTTACACACATTAATGAAATCTAACCCTCAAATTAGAAAACACGGGCTCAGGTTGGCACCACTCTAAGGACATTTTTAGGTTCACACTTATTGCAAAACCCTACACACAGTGATTTGCAAAACATTAAACACACTTATATGCATTAGACACATGATTATATTGTACTGTCACCTTCTTACCATTTTAAAACACTAGCCATCAATTGACCACACCTTTGCAATCAACTGGTTACACACTATTGTCAGGTGACAAAACAAAGAGGTAAAATGCAAAACGGTGTTGGCGGTGTTGTAGCAAGAGGAAGAGAAAGAGGGACAGTGAAGATTAAAGTGAAAGTGAGGGGTAGCAAAAGGAAGAAATACTGTTACTGCAAGGTACATCTGTAGGAGAGCATGCAGAAAAGATGAGGAGTAAATAGATTACATGTGAATTACATTGGTTGACTAACTTGAAAACTCTAGGTTGAGACATGCCACCAACTTGGCCAGAGATGATCCTTACAGTAACTTTTTCTCTCCAATAATACTGTACTTTGTGGCGTTTTACTGTGTAGTGTTACAACATGGTTCTTGATATACAACCATGCAACAAACAAACACTTGAACATATTGACTGATTTTGCATTAAAGGAAAAAAATATCAATTGAAATATATTTAGTGAACAGTAAAAGTCATGTGTTGTGCTTTGTGAAAGTATTCATGTCATTTATCAATATGTCTGAAAAAAATGAAACCCAGATTTTGTCATTAGAAAAGTCTGAAAAAGAATGTTACAAAGTGTTTAGGATTGATTACCACAGTGTGTAACTCACTGAAATACAAAAATATCATATGAATTATATGTGTGGGATTTGGAAACAAAATAGCATTTTTATAAATAAGTGTATTGTTCTGAAAGATGAATGTCATTTTGAAATACATTTGGGTTGTTCTGTTTGAGTGTATGGTTGCATTAACTGTTTGTAGTGTTTTGTTAAAATTAGCACAGTTTTTTAATTGAGCTTAAACAATTGAAAGAAACTAATAAATCTTAAAGGATTAAAGGAACAGCATGTATGTTTGTGGCCAAAACTGATACTGCAGTCAGGTTCAAAATACTGCAGAGCATAGTATCCCCTTTCCCAGACAAGAGGTTGCCAGCTAGGTTGCCGAAATCAGATAGGTGGAGGGTGGCGCAACAGGCCAAAACACATAATATACACATAATGACAACATCAACATAAGTTGAGGGCTGCAACTTATATGGGAATGGGGATATTAAGGCTGGATTACTGTTGTCAGTAATAAAAGTATAAGGAGTAATTATCATGAGTCCTTAATCTCTGGCGATATATCAGGACCATTTCATGATTAATTTACATGTATTTCTTACATACTGTTCCTTTAAATGATATTAAGAAATTATTACATTATTGGCAGCAGTTTTAGACCAGCCAATAATAATGGAGCAATAAGGTAATACATTATTAGTAACAGGTTATTACATTATTGTTTCAGACATTTTCTTACATTTCTGGCAAGTTATTACATTATTGGCTTTATTACATAAAAAAACAGATAAATTATTGTGTTATAGACAGTTATTATATTATTGGCCATTTTTACATTGTCAGCTGCTACAACGCCAGATTATTCTTCTTCTGAGCTGTCACGTCCCTGATGGTTGAATTTATTAATAAGCCCTATTGCGCTTGAGATACATTATTTATAACGTAAAGAAAGACTGGTGATTGTTTGTGTTTATGTTGGATGGTGATACTAAAGATATGCTTTCTTTCAAGCTCTTGTCCAAAACCCTGGTGGCCATAGCTGATGACAAGTGGAGCTGTCAGCTGGCTGTTGAAGCGACACGCTACCTGTCTACCTACAACCACTCCCTCGAGGAGAAGGTCAGTGAGCAGAGCAACTCCTTCTAAAGTGTCATCATACACTCTGTCTTAGATCCATCAGTTTTTAACATTGCAAAGTGTCAGTGTGAAGTGGTTTATTTTTAAACACACACACACACACACACACACACAGTCATGAAATGTTATGCATTGTAGAATTCCAGATGTGTCAATCCTGGCTTCAGAAAATAAAAAACTCTGCCATATATTTCTATTGCCTGCATATCTGTATACAGGTGATTTTGCAAATTAGGCGATGTGCCTGTGTAACGAATTGTTTCATTAGGATCGGTATGTTCAGAAAATGGTTGGATCAAATATATTTAATGTATTTTTACTTTCTGAAGCCAGTACTGACACCTTTGTAAAATTCAAAGAAAACTGATGGTAGTGTGTAGAAATACTTTGTAAAATAAAAAAACACAGTTGGTGACAGTTCTTTTTCTGTGTCCAGAGTTTCCTGTATAGGTGCATTGGGATGACCCTGCAGCAGTGCTACAACAGAGACCTGATCAAGAAGCAGCTGCAAGAGATGCTTGTCAGTGCACGTCATCACGACTGTATCGAGAGAGAGGTAAACATAAAATACTACAATGTCATATCGCTAGTCACTGGATGCAGGCTTACTGGTCGGTGTGTAGCACAGTACCCGATAAAAAGAAATTGTGTGTGGTGATTGATCCCAACTGCTGCTATTAACATTCCTTTGAGGGCAGCAAAAATGTCAATAATCCACATTTGTGTAGCATTATACTTTATTGTTAACCCCTCTCAGTTGGCCCTTTGTTTTTTCGAATGAAGGTTAAACATAATGTGTTGAGTGGTTTGATCTAGCACGGAGTGCAATATCCTGTCAACATATTTATCTCGGAGTAGCATCTCCCTCACGATGTCCTTCCTTTAAACGCAGTTGCCCAAGATGTCTTGTGATCGCAAATGCCCTTAATTTCCAGTGAATGTTTGGAATGCAGCCTTGTCTGTTTTTTGAGGGCTGTTATTTGTGTCTCAAGTTTATCCCTAGTTTCAGAACATCTCTATCAGAATTGGAGATAATAATAACCTCTTCAGGTTGCACCAGTAATTGGAGTGTGGTATTTGCAGGGCTACGGCATACATTTAAGGTCCTGTATTATTGTTGTAATTGCTCTCGCAGGGAGTTGCGATGGGAGTTGGGCTCTGTGCCAGCAACCATCTTGATGCCACTCTGGCGAAGCTGGATGAGTTCGGGAAATCTGATGCCTTCAAAAAATCCTCAGGGATCTTTGGTCTACTCAAAGTACGCAACACAACAATTTTTTTGATAATATGGGGGAAAGGGGGGCGGGCAGATAAAGAAGCTAAAGTATAAACCTTTGCCTGTTAAGCTTTACTTTAACAAATAAGAGCACAGTGTCTTCCTTACCCTAGGGTGCTGTAAAAAGACATATGTAATGGGTCTGGTTTTAGACCTTTGAAAGCACCCAGGCACACCAGCTAGCATTCCTGCTCATTAAGTTGATCAGTCGTAATCAAATCAGCGGTGGGCTGACTTGTTTGGGGTATTTCAGGACAAGAATGAAGTGGATGTGGAGAAGATGAAGAGCACTCTGATCCTGTGCTATGGCTACGTGGCGCTGCATGCCCCCGAGGACCAGATCCTCACTCGCATCGACAGCGAAGTCCTCAAGAGCATCAGCAAGCACTTCAACACTAAGGTATGGGGGAAGGAGAAGACTCCATGTCCCAGAGTGCAGTGGGGTGGCCACTCTGGATCCTGAGATCCTTTAAGAAACAGAGGCAGTTTAATTAGCCATAGCAAGAGCATTAGCAAACACTTCAACACGAACGTATGGGGGAAAGAGAAAACTCCATGTCCCAGAGTGCACTAAGGTGGCCACTCTGGTGGCTGAGATCCCCTCAAGAAATGCAGCAGCTTAATTAGCTATAGCAAGTATTTCTAAACAGTGCGATCACACTCCATTAAGTCTGCCATTCTAGGGAAAGCGGGTTGTTTATTGACCCTGACACAAACAGTCATGCAGAGGTAGTCCCCCTCTGACCACCTTGGAATGCTTATGCTTTCCCTGCGAGCTGTAATAGTTTCCTAATGGGCGATGAGAACGCTCCAGATATCTGTGGCTGAGCCTGCTCAACTGTAAACCGCTCCGTTTCCACTGGCTGTTGGTTGGGGCAGCGGACGCGGGCCGAGCTGTGAGGTGGCGTCCGCAGGCATGACCTCACGTCACTGGGCCGCTCACGACCCGCTCCACATGGGTCACGGTGGAATTTTTTGACGACTGCCAGAGAGGGCCGTAGGTAGCACATGTGGGCAGTTTCGTGAGCCCTGTAGCCCTCTGCCCGCTTAAACCTTACTGACAGACCTCCATCAGCCATGGGGCAGATTGGTGAATTTGCAAGATGTAATGCAAGAGTGACACAATGTCTTGAGGAAAAGGCATTTTTGGATAGACTTTCAATGATTGTGGCTTCATTAAGTTTTAAAGAGGTCACTAAAGTCTGTTTTCCATTTTTGCCAATGAACTTTGACTGACTGATGTGCTTTCTTCACATTTCCTGACCTCAGTAGGCATAGGTGTGTGTGTGTGTGTGTGCGCGCACGCATGTCCGTGCGCCTGTGCCTGTGTGTTTGTGTCTGGTCTGGTCATTGAAAACTGTTGGCTGTGGTTTTCATTGTTACAGTCGCCCTCCTGGCACACAGGTCCAGACCTGAAGTTACTGCTGGGCTTTGCTCAGACTGTCCTCACATTTGGTTTGAGCTTCTAAACTCAAATTGGAATTAAAAGCACTGAACCAGCTTTTGGCCTATTTACACGAGTTAATAGGAGTTACAAGTTCCTACTATTAATGCAGGATTTTTGGTGTTGACCTACAACATCTATTCTGGTGTAAAAATGTTGGGTTTCCATATGCTGGTTTCAAACTTGCAGGTAAACCTGAGCATGACTGTGGTTAATTATTAGATTCCTGGATAATTTGGTTCGCAGGTCATGTCATGTGTTGCTCCACAGTCATCAAATTGTTTGTGCCACAACTGAGTTGCATGTTACAAAATGGTTTGTGGAACCATGATTCCTTTACTTGATGTTGAGAAAAGTTTAAAAAGTTATTATTATAATGTATTATTTTCTTTGGTACACTGGTTTATGTATTGCCTACGTGGCTAAGTCCTCCTTTATATACAATGATGCTTTTGTAGGAAAACACGACTAAAGTCAAATCATATTTAAATACTAAACTTTTACTTGGCTGCCAGACTGAGTAAATGTATTCATGTTGCAACTCTCAGGTTTAATTAAGAGAAACTCAATTGGTTGACATAGATAAGTTATGCATATTTACCATACAAGTAAACATCATTGTTACTGTATTTCTGGCTGACTAACAACAGCTAATACTGACATTAACAGCTGGTCAATGCTGTTTAGTCTTTACAAAGGAGAAGATGTCATGTTGGTAGTAGACATGTTTCACAGTGCCTTAAACTTGCTCTTAATTTTATGTTGTGCAGGTTCTGGGGATAAAAGTAGAGACCAAGGTACCGTGAGAGGAAGCCTACAGCAGGAGCAGCCCTCTGCCCCCCCCTTCAGACAGACTAAAAGGGCTGTTCACACCAAGAACTATAATGAGATATCGATAACTATAACCAAAATCCTTGATTACTCCGCTTAAACCCTCTCTCTGCTATAACTACAATGACATGAGACTGCACATTTAATGGCATTTAATTGACATTTTAATGCTAATATTCTCGCCATGAGTCTAAACAATTATTAGATTGTGATCTCCTGTGAATTCCAATGATTTACGATTGACTGTGATAGCTGAACGCTATTGTTTGGGTGTCGTTCTAGTTGAGGTGTTAACGCCACCATTTGCCTAAATTACAACACGTTTTAAAACTCCATCGTTATAGTTATCGTTTTGGTTATCATTCGTGGTATGAACGGCCCTTAACACTAATGCCTCATACTGCTCTTTGCTGCCTCTGGGTTACTCATTCAGGGGCCTTGCTTTCTGAACCTTCTAGAGCAAACTTGTACTGAGCCTCTGGGTTACTCATTCAGGGGCCTTGCTTTCTGAACCTTCTAGAGCAAACTTGTACTGAGCCTGGCTTCAGATGCTACAATTCTAATTAGCTTCTGATTCTTATTAGCACAACTCCAGGTAGAGGAGTTAGTAAGTAAAATCACCTGTATTAACCACACAGGTAGTACCAGCTGATTTGGAATATGTGTTACTGGATTGTAGCGTTTGAGTCCAGGATGCCCATCACTGGTCTAAAACAAAGTGGAGACCAAACCTTTAGAACAACCTGAGACTGAACCTTAAGGACAAATCGAAATGGTGCTAATTGGCCTGGGCTCCATTTGAGCGTCATTAGCTCATAATGACTTGGCGTTCTGGAGTGAGCGTTTGTTGATGAGCTGTTAAGCTGCTGGTTTGGGCTTGCTCCAGTAGCACTCAGCGTTAGAGACAAACATGTTGTTGTCTGCCAGAGCTTATTTTTCCTCTTCCAGAGGTTCAGAAAGCTGGGTGTTTTTTATTCAGGTCCTGCATACTAACTCAATGGCCTTTTTTCTCTTTGACTAATCACTCTGCAATGATGTTACTGAGCTCATGGTCTGTTCACTCCGTGTTTGGTTTCGGATAGTCGTCATATCTGACTCATGCAATTACACTTTGGCACTGTGTGAATTCCCTCTCTTGATTGCGGGGATCTTCTCAACTTCCTCTTGGCCTGCCTCTCTCCCAATCACAACTCGAGACGCAGATTGTGATTCTTCTCCTTTAATATGTTTATATGTAATGCTGGTTTTAAAATAAGCTCATTTAAGGTGTGTACAATTCAAGTGGCATGTTATTTAGCCTGTGTAAGATACCTAATCATAGTTGAATTAATTTTAAATCTAATGCACCCGGGCCAACTTTTTTCAAAGGTTGACTTTTTTTTCTGGGGCTATTCTCATGTGTAAAACTCGACGATTTCGCAGTCGTAGTGTGTGTGTTTATGCATGTCCGTGTGTGTGTGTGTGTGTTTATGTGTGTGTGGTGTGTCTGTGTGTGCCTGTGCTGTGCTGTGTGTGTGTGTGTGTGTGTGTGTGTGTGTGTGTGTGTGTGTGTGTGTGTGTGTGTGTGTGTGTGTGTGTGTGTGTGTGTGTGTGTGTGTGTGTGTGTGTGTGTGTGTGTGTGTGTGTGTGTGTGTGTGTGTGTGTGTGTGCATGTGTGTGTGTGTGGTGTGCATCCCTGTATTCCACTGTAGGACATGACTATGAAGCTAAGCCTGATCCAGAGCGTGGGTCTCATAGCGAAGGCTGTGAGTGTGTGCGTGCGGCGACAGAGCTACATGTTCACGCGCAAACAGGAACTGATGGGAGTCATGCTGGTCAGTTTTCAGTCTGGAGCCACATTCACCTCAACACCATGATTATTTCAGCACAATATCAACATCATCAAATACTCTGCATGCTATTGGCTAATCTATTAAAGCAATGTTTAAATGACTACAATAACAATATAGCGGGCCTATTTTGAGTATCTTTCCTATACCATCATTTCTATAATAATGACACAATCTCTTATAGAGAAAAAGACTTAGATAGCTATTTTTATTGTACAGCCAAAATGCGTTGTTTCAACTAAGATGCACTAAGCCTTAGGGGTGGACAAACAGAGAAGACGGAACACATTTCTCATAATGCTGCACTGATGATTGTCATCAGGTATGATCTGTTGTGTGATGTCCTAATGTAACGTTACAGAGATACATCAGCTTGTTGAACTGTCATTGCAGGACTTCATCAAGGCAGAGCCCACCGATGGCATGAGGACACCAGTGCGTCACCTCGTCATGACCACGTGTGCCAACCTCGTGTATCCCTGAAAAACTGCATTGCATTTTTGTCCTGTGTAAAATGATTATGCAACATTGTGATGTGTGTGCATGTGGGAATTGGTTGGTCCTTGACACGGCTGACAGCAACCTGGACCCGGCTCTGACGGAGAATGAGAACTTTGACATGCTGCGGACCTGCCTAAGCAGCGTCTACAGCCTTCCTCCAGTGGACTCGCCTGACAAGGGCAAAGAGGACGAGGCCTTGGACCCCCAGCAGAGAGAGGTGGGAGACTGGCTACTTTAGACTGATTCACACATGGCAAAGTTGGTCTGGCACTGAGGTGGCCCACACATTCCACTTACATTTGGCCTACTTAGTGCAATGAATTACAGTCCATTAGTGGGCCACCTCTGGTAGCCATTACGTATTACATTTGGTAGCCACTATGTAGTGCGTACCATGTAGTGTCTACCATACGTGCTATGTAGTGGCTACCAAGAGGTGCAGTTACATAATGGCCTAGTGCCAAAACGTGTACGGTTGTGGACGTGGTCTAATAAATCCGTACACCAAAAAGAGAATTAGGGTGCGTTTTTTTTTGTTTTTAAGTTTAATACCCAGTGGTGGCCCATTAATGGATTGTAATTCATTGCGCGAGGTGGGCCAAGTGTAACTCTAATGTGTGGGTAACATCTGGGCCAGACCAACTTTGCTCTGTGTGCTGTAGACCTTAAGCTCCCCTCTCTGTGTGGACCTTAGCTCATAACCCTGCCACATGCAGGTCCACTGTGAAGGGTTCTGTTTTTAGTGGCAACCACACTGATAAGCAAGCTGAGGCAGACATCCTGGGTTCAGAAAGTAAAAGTCCTGCCATATATTTGTTCCTGCCAATTCACTGTACCAGCTAATCCAAATTAGCACAACTCTTCAGCCAGGTAGATGACCTAATAAATGAAATCATCTGTGTTAAGACCACAGGCAGAAAGTCTATACATGGCAGGATTTTTACTTAAGCTGGTTTGTTCACCTCTTTAAACAAGATGGCCTTAAAAAACTGGTCAATCATTTGACATTGCTACATTTAAATGTAAGACGAATCCTCTACAGTGCAGCAGCCCCCCACCCCCCACAGCTGGCTCCACAAATCTATCTTGGTTTGTTAAGTAGATCTTCTTGCCTCTAGTCTCCGAAGCAGCTGCCTGGACTCATGCTCCACCATAAGCTGCAAGACTGAGTAGAGCTCCTTGTTCTCTACTCCCTGCTGTGTGCTGCTTAGCTGGGATCCACTGCAGTGATGGCAGCTCTGGCAGCTGCAGCTACTTGTGTTGTCATGATTAATAATTCGCTGTTAAAATATTAAAGCAGGGAGCGTAGATAAAATGTTTGCTGTGGATATTGAATCACTCTTAACTCTTTGTTTATAAAGAGCTATTCTATTAGGATTGTGTAAAGGGTAGTATTCCATTGATGGTGCTCTGCACACACAATCTTATTTTTCTTGCAGGTCTTGTACTCTGAGACATTTAAAGCTCTGAACGACTTGTTGAGGAGTGTGTTGGCACGTGACCTGACTCCAGATGGACTTCAGACTGTCTTTAAGGTAAAGAGCACTTCTCTTCTCTGTCTGCACATCACTATATGTTCTTCTCAAGAGTTTCTCCTGGTGTTTGACCTCACTTCTTCTATCCCCCCCCACCCACTTTGGGGTGTATTGATATGTTCAGCACATAGAGGGATGGTTCAGTTCTGGGCTGGACCACGAGCGAGAGAGGGCGATTTTGACCACACTTGAGGTCCTGCAGTTCTACTTTGACAGTCTCAGTGTGAAGGTAAGATAAAAAAAGCCCCAGGCTCCGATTTGATCTCAGGGGTGACATCAACAAAGACCGTCATGAAGTATATTTTAAAGTTATGACCTTGACTTGCCTGCGGATTGCTGCCTTGCTACACAGAGCCAACACTGTCACAATGTCCTTCTATCATAGACCACAAAGAGTCATTTAAGCATGAGATTTGTGCGTGTCAGTGCATAAAGTTCATAAAGTGCCTGCGCTGTGACCAACAGTGCAGATGTTTCTGTGTAACCTTTTGTGCATCTGCGTGCTGCGGCCTCCCGCACGCTCATGTTCCTCGCTGTTAGAACATGGTGACGTTCCACAACCTTGGTGCTCTGCTGGGACGCCTGGCCCCCCGCTGTACCGACCCCGTCCCCCTGGTGCGCCGCGCGGCCGTGGACTGCATCTACACGCTGCTGCACATCCAGCTGCGCTATGAGGGTGAGCCTCCCTGCCAGCACAACACTCCTAAAGCAGCAATCTGTGCTGTGCTAACTGGTCTAATCCGACTCAATGATTTATGCTAAGATAACAGCTGAAGTACTGCTGCCAGATCTGGAGATCGGCTGAATGGATTCAAAAACAGTAAAACTCAACCGTTTAAGGTAGTTAAAAAGTGAGCATATTTCCCAAAAAAAGTGGCGTGTTCCTCTAAAGCAGTGCTATGTGCTTTGTGTTCACGTCATGTATAAAGAGGACAGTCATATAGCTGTCAGACTTTTGGCAGGATGCTCATGATGTGTAAAAGAAACACTGTTATCCTGGTGACTGCAGTTTAAAACCTCTGAAAATTCTATCTGAAACATGTACATATAACTTCCTTTGCAGAGGGAAAGAAGTAACTCTCATCTGACCAACTCACCCTCGTCCCCAGTTGTAGATTCATTTTAATGCTGCTCTGAGCAGTGACTCATCCAAGCGACTCTCCGAGGTCCCCACCTCCCCTTCCTGTGGTGAAATGTGTGAATGTTGTTTTTCCGCTCTGCAGGGTTCTCCTTGGACTACCGGGACGAGTCTGTGGAGGGCTTGATGAGCCTGCGGGAGCGGCTGGACAACCCGGATCATTCGGTCCTCTACAAGACCTGCTCCGACCTCACCAAGGTGAGGCCCAGCCTCTGATCTCAGATCAGCCTACAGAGGGCTTTTACTGCTCTGCTACGGCTGTGATAAATGGATTAGGCTGCTATGAATCTGAGTATAGAACATTAATCACTCCATAACCTCCTGTGCACTTACCATTTAGTAGCACAGATGTAGAGGCGATAGTCCCCTGTGTCGTGCCAAAGGATAAAAGTTTCAATACTGTAAGTGGCGAGTCCCGAGTTTACATCATCAGTAAGTGCCTGTGGACTTTTCCTTTGTTAGATCATCAGTAAGCGCCTGCCTCAGCAACAGCTGAGCACGCTACTCTTTATGCTGTTTGAGGGGCTGGTGGACTCCCAGTCTAACTGCTCCCGAGCCTCCAGCGTCATCCTCAACACACTACTGAAGAACAGAGGGGCCAGCTTGCAGGACCTGGTAAAGCACAACTGACACATTCTTGACCTAAGTAACGCTCATTGCTCTTCTCCGTGCAGCAGAATTCCCATAATTGTTCCACACATCTATATTTTTTCAGTGATGAATAAAGTGTCTGTCTGTCTGTCTATTGTTCTATCTATCGTTCTATCTATTGTTTACTCATTCTATCCATTGTTCTATCGCTCTGTCTGTTGTTCCATCTATCATTCTATCTATTGATTAATCGTTAAAATGATCATCAGTGTTGCTTAAGTGTTGCCCACATTGCTGTGCGGTTTAATAAGTGCTAACCGTGTGTGTGTGTGTGTGTGTGTGTGTGTGTGTGTGTGTGTGTGTGTGTGTGTGTGTGTGTGTGTGTGTGTGTGTGTGTGTGTGTGTGTGTGTGTGTGTGTGTGTGTGGCAGGTCCCGGAGGTGCTGGAGGTTCTCCATGTGAGGCTGCAGGTGATCGTGGAGGACCAGGTAAAGGTGGCCGTGGCCCAGTCCATCCTCATCCTTGCCACACAACACCTACACACCGTCGTCAGCACCCTCATCGCCTACCCACTGCCCTTCGACAGGTAAGTGCTGCCTTTTAGGGCCGTACTTACACTAGGTGCATTGCACGCGCACCATACTTTAATACGTTTGGTCTGGGCACTTGACTGCACTCACACAGTACATTATAAAAATGTACCTTGGTACAGTTAGCAGAAGCGCATAATTTACCATTATCACAACAACAGAATTCTTTGTTATCTGTTGGGTCATTAAATAGAACAGTGGTGTTTATCAGACACATTTGAGATCACACTACATGTGTACCGCGCTCAAATGCACCTCTTCCAGGCCTACTAACTTACTGTTCTGGTACGAAACAATGCGCTCACATTGGCCTAACGAACCAGACTTTCGTGGGTCAGGTATACTCGGCACACGGTATGGTTGACATAATGTGAGTACATCGTCAGTCTGCTTCTGTGCAAGAACAAGCCTGAATGCGTAAACAACCCACATACCTAACCCACTTTCCCTCTGTAGTTTACCCAACTGTCAGCTCATAAATTAGCTAGAAAGCAGAAGGATGTGTGGCAATAATAGCATCATTCCAGAGGAGTTCTCCACTGAGGTCAGGATCTTCAAGGTCCCCTGGGATTTTAGTGTGTTAGATGCATGGGGTGGTTTTCTAAAGGGGTTATAGAATTCAAAACCGTGTTTACCTTGTTGTCGTTGAATATACGCAGCTTGGCGTGTCAAACGGACCATAACAAAACCTCAACTCTATCTCCAAAAGTTTAAAATGGCCACCATAAAATGGGCCGTTCTGAGCTGCGTCATAAGAGCACTAGCCCTTTAGATACACCACCTTAATCCACTACAGTTAAATTGTGATTGCCAAAGGAGGGCGCCATTTAGCCTAAATGGACCATTTTAATCCCCAGTCTAAATTTAAAATGCTGTCGGGCTTGTGAAATTGCATTTGATCTTATTTTTGATGAATCAAAATTCGAAATCATTTTATTTGAACATCAGAAAATAAATGGTGCAATACTCCATTTAAATATTCTATGTCCCCTTTAAGTTTGACCGTTTGCCTTTGTGTAGTTGGAGTTGCGAGATGTGGATCGCTCTAGGAGCCGACAGCACCATCTCCTCCCGAATCATGGAGATGATGATCGAGAAGCTGAACGTGCTGGCGCCGTACATGGACAAGAAGGAGTCCATGCTCAGGCCCGGCCTCACCAAAGTGGCCACCAGTCAGCCACTAGCCGTGAGTACAGCAGCATCATGTCTTCAAGTTTTACACCACTGTCATTATTGCTTTCAACTTTTACACTGGTCTGTGTTTATTTGTGTGTGTGTTTGTTTTTAAATGATGTGTGCTGCCTTATGTATTTTCAAAGTTTATACTACTGTCATTGTATTGTCATGTCATGTATTTTCAAAATGTTCATTGGCTTGTGTGTGTGTGTGTGTGTGTGTGTGTGTGTGTGTGTGTGTGTGTGTGTGTGTGTGTGTGTGTGTGTGTGTGTGTGTTTGCCATGCGTTGTGTGTGTGTGTGTGTGTGTGTGTGTGTGTGTTTGTTTGCCATGCTTTGTGTGTGTGTGTGTTTGTGTTTGTGTGTATGTATGTATGTGTGTGTGTGTGTGTGTGTGTGTGTGTGTGTGTGTGTGTGTGTGTGTGTGTGTGTGAGTCCAGATGACGTGTGCACTGCGAGAGCTGATGCTGAACGGTCAGACGGTGGAGGCAGTGGCGTCTCTGTTCCCACAGCTCTTCAGTGCGCTGCTGGTGCGTGTGGGCTCCAGCGTGGGCGTGCAGCTGCCCAAAGACATCAACAGCAACAGTATCGGCCCCGACAGGAAGGGGGCGCTCAAGAGCCTCGCCACCTTTGATGTGTGTGGGTGAGTGGATGGGGGCACAATAGGGGTCAGTACAGCACTGAGATGGCACTGCAGAAACCATGTCCTGCTGGTTACCTAGTACGCTAGGGTCCATTCGCACCAAGAACTGTAACGAGAATGAGAAACATGAGCGTCCACACTGAATATCGATATTTTAATGACAAGATTCTTGTCATGAATAGACAACAACTAATAGAAAGTGACACCCTGTAAATTGTACTGATTACAACTGGCTTGATACCAATTCCCTTGATGCCTGTTGTTTTTATCATTCATCAGAATAGGAGTGGCTAATTAAAGCTTGTTTTACCGATATATTTAGCATTTTTTGTCCTAACAACATGAAACTCATGCCATTAGCAAGACATCTACCAGATTTGAGGTCAGTGGAGCAAATGGTTTGGAGAGTTGTGCGTGGAACAGACAGAGTGACACAAACAGATGTTCCTTGCATTTATAGATGGATTGAATCCAAACAATCAGAAGTGATCCAAATAGTGTCATCCAGCCTAATTATTATTATTATTATTACCTCCACCAAGGAGGTTGGCGTTGGTTTGTCTGTTTGTTTGTCCGTTTGTTTGTGAACAACTTAACTCAAAAAATTATAGATGGATTTTGATGAAATTTTCAGGATAGGTCAGAAGTGGGCTAACTTAGAACTGATTTGTTTTTGGTGGTGATCCGGATAACCATCTGGATCCAGGAATTTTTTATTCAGTGAAGTTACCAGTGTCTACAGAGACTTTTATTTTGAAAGGAGGGAATATAGGTTGGTACGGAAATGAGCCTCCTGTTGCGGGTCAAGGAGTTGTTGAGTTTTTGGTTAGAGGGTTCAGTGAAAGACAGAGGAGAGTTAGAGCGCTAGTGGTGAGCAGCCCAGTAGTTCATGTTGGCAGTGGAAATTAGATGAAGTACTTTCCTGCACCGAAGAGCCAACCAAGTTTTTGTGAGCATGAGTGAACGAACCCACTAGTGAATTATTACACCAGTAATAAAATGTTTTAACATGATTAATGTCTGCGCTCTTTGAGTGCTTTTCTAGTTATTATTGTAGTTGTGTTGTGAACAACACTATGTACTTATTGTTTTCTTTATTGTTTCTGGTGTGGACAACCTTTAAATGTGCAAAACAGTGATAACGCTTGAGTCTTGTACTGACCACATGTTACCTGAGTAGTATACAGGTTTACAAACCTTAGTGCTTGGGGATAGAGGGCCAGGAAAATGGGAGTGCTGGCATAGCCATGATAGTGTACTGACTCCAGACAATCCACAGGCTATAAAAAAGTACTGGCTGCTAGCCTTTGTGGAACTTGCTTAATACACTATTGTCCTGCACTGCATTAAGAATTGCAGTGTGTTAACAAACTGAAGTTTGCAAGCAATATGAGTCATTGATTTATTTTTTTGTTTTTTTTTGCCTGTAAGCTGAAAGCAGCTGTGTTAGTGTCCTGGAGTAGTAGTGTCTGGTTCCAGGCATTAGATAAATGAGGCCTGGGGTGTATTGAGAAGTCCTGATGAGAGTGCCATGTGTGTGTACCCCACACATACACACACACATATATGTACATATGTTTACACACACACACAGGGTGGCCGTAGAGGCGCTGCGGATCCTGCTGGCTCGTGCCCAGCTGGAGGAGGTGGTGAAGCCCCTGGACCACGATGGCGCCTGGGACAAGATGAAGGACCCCCAGCAGCACATCGTGGGCATCACTCTCCTGTCCAGGTGAGCTTTCGGCTGATGCAGCTGCTTCATTAAAGTTTGCCTTTGTGGAGTTCTTTTGAGTATTCCACTATGCACTTTTCCCCGCGTGTGGTGTGTGCAGCTTTCAGCTTGTATGGCAGGAAAATGTGCAGCTCTGAGTTATGCATTTTTCTGTGCAGAGGTCCCTTGTGATTTGTTGCCCAAGCTATTTATTTGGTGTTATTTCACATCAAAAAGTGCTTGTGTGGAGTCTTTTTTTCTGCGGCACAAAAATGACTCTGCAGTTAATTGATGTGTGTGTGGATGTGTGGTGTGTGTGTGTGTGTACTTTTATGTATATGCGGGTGCTTTGTCTCTCTTCCCTGCAGAGCCATGGCCAAGCATGCAGGGCCACGTCTCCCTGCCATCGTGGAGGCCCTGTGTCCCTCCCTCAACAACATCTACGAGTGCCAGAGAATCACTGTCACGGCCTTCTTTGCAGAGGTCAGCCCCAGCTCATAACTGTTCCCCGTTATTTGTTTGTTTGTTTTCCTCCAACACCCTTGATTCATCAGCTGTAATATCCCAACCATTAGCAATTTATTCATATCTGTCCTATAATGACATCTAACAGTCTTATAATGACAACCAGTACTACAACTGCTACTTTCAAATATATAATGTATATAAAGTATGATACATTATTATTATTATTCGTAGTAGTGTTATATATTGTAATTGTTATATAAAGCACCAATTTGCTGTAAATGTTTAACAATTTGTTATAATTGTTGTTGTTTGTCATTACAACATTTTCAGTCAATCATTTTGGGTTTAAATGTGGTATATAATTAAACTGACTGACTGTTTGACTTCCAGAGTTTGACACTTCTCAGTATTTCTCAATCTCAGTAGATACTTTTCAGCATTTAGCCTACTCGGCTGGCTGAGTGATGTGCTGTGGGTTTTTATATCCTCGTGTGGCTACGTGTCACTTCCTGTGCACTTGGTCTCCTGCAGCTGCTGAGCCACCATGTAGTAACGGAGCTGCTGATGATCGACCTGCTGATGAACAACATGATGGAGCGCATCTCCGAGCCCTGCTGCACTGTGCGCATGCTGGCCCTCCGTGGCCTGGGCAACATCGCCATGGGCTCCCCCGAGAAGGTGGGCTCGCCTTGGGGAGACAACTGCTGTAGCTTGTATAGTAACTCTATACTTTATATACAGTAATAGATGAGCATGCAGGGTTCACTGTAATTTGGACACAGAGCTAACGCTAGATGGATATAATATGTGCAAAATATGATGATACATCTGTGAAATCATGAGTTTGGTTATTACTGATTTTAGTATTAGCAAACAGCTACATAAAAACTGTATCTCTGTTAACCCAGTTATTTTAAGCCTTTATCAGGGGGTGGGGGTCTGGGCAGTGTTGACTGATTGGCTGATGTCTCTCCTCAGGTGAACAAATACGCCAAAGAGCTCCTGGCAGCCATGAGTGCGGGGATGGAGGAGAAGGACGACCCAGGCAAACACATCACACTGGAGGCCATGTCGGGCCTCTCTAAAGTACTGCTCTACCTGGACCAGAAGAATGTGCACCTGCTAGTGGTCTACATCTTCATGAAGATCAAGCCTTTCTTGGAAAATGTAGGAATTTGCATTTGTGCTCTGCATCATATCACGAATGCATGCTATTACAGGTTACATTTCACAGATCGCATATTTGGTAGATGCTTTCTTTCCCAAAGTTACGTGCGAATGAATTACTGGCATATGTTACAAACAAAATATGTTCATGTGAAAGACAAGACTGCATTAACTTTGTTGGCCTTTGTTAACATTAATAGGCTTGCACATCTTTGGCATTTTCTCTGGGTACAATCCAAGAGTAACAACATCTTATTAGATATTAAAACATTTCCATTTTGTACACAACCATGAGCGTATATGAGTATATGAGCGGTTAGTAAAGAAATTATTTATCATTCTTGACAAGTCCTGCATTACTTCACCATCTTATAATGGTAATCTTTAAACGATTATTCTCAACTGGGAAACTCTCAATGTATCAAAATTATCTCACGATTTCCTACATTGGGAGTGGGGGGGTGGGGGTTCATGTGCATTTTGCATGTCAGGAACTTGTATTTACTATAATTCCGATAGCATTTGAAGGCAGCATGACTTACTCACTTACTTTTGAGCTGTACTGTCAGTGTAGCATATCCATATTCAATCTTCTTTTGTGCCACAGGCATCATTAGCTAATTACAGCATCACAGCTCCTTCACACAGGATCTTCCTCTAAGGAGGTGACCTGCCATTGAACCCTGACCAAACACACCTCTCTCTCTGTCTCTACTTCTCTCTCTCTCTCTCTGTCTCTCTCTGTCTATATCCCTTTCTCTTTCTCTTTCTTTCTGTCTCTCTCTCTCTGTCTCTCTGTCTCTCTCTCTCTCTCTCTCTCTCTCTCTTTCTCTTTCTCTAATACTGTCAGTACACCAAACAGTACTGTCAGTGCACCAAAAAAGGGCTTTGAATTTCGTTGTACTTGTACAATGACACTAAATTCTGAATCCCCACCTCCCAGGAGAGTGATGAGATCCGGTGTGCGGCCATTTTGCTCCTGGGAAACCTGTCCAAGTTCGGCACGGAAGAGCCCGTCTTCAAGGACCAGATCCACAACGTACTGGTCAGCCTGTTGCTGCATCTCTGTGATCCCAACCAGCAGGTGGTCAAGGTGAGACATTATTATGTCACCTTTGGCCGAACACACACTCACAATGACCGTTACATTTGAAACACTCATAGATTGTTTCTGACCACTGAATGCAGAATCTAATGCCACTAATATTTGTGTTATATGTGGTCATATGTGTGTGTTAGTATGTTATGTTATATGCATTTGCTTGTGAAGCATTGTACTGTACTCATTGCGACAACAAATTGCCATTATAGACACATAGGTTTGATGCCAGAAAAGACTGATCACTGCTACTGTGTAATTATTATCCCATAATAAGAAAGAATGTATAACTAAATTCCTGCCCCTCTGCTTGTGTTGTTGGTGGTGATGTCAGGCATGCAAGTACTCCATGAGGGTGTTCGCCCCTTTGGTGGGCTCTGAGCAGATCACCAGCATGTTCCAGAAGCATCTACATGAAGACAAAAGCTTGCACTACGGCGAGTTCATCAACGATCTCACCAAATACCTTGTGAGTCATGGACGACCTCATTAGCTTTCCAGTCTCGTCGCATGCCTCCTTTTTGGCTCAGTGAATGTGTGTCAGCATTTCGCAGACAATATCAGCATATGAATATTTGTCTGTGAATAATAAGGCAGCACTCTGAGTAACCACTCAGGTATTCACAGCATTCTGAGTAACCACTGACAAGTCATTTGAAGTGTACATCCGGGTCTTGTTGACTTGTTGGAGTTGTACACAGTCATTCATTAGCATGGGAATGGAAATAATGTTACAGTGTTTCCAAAGTTCACTAGTTTTACTTACATCATGTCAGAGTGTGATACTCAAATTTTAATGACGTTTTCATCCTATTGCAGATCCAGGATTTCCCGAACATGCTTAACTTTTATCACAACACTGTCGTTCAGTTCTTCAAAAGCAACTGGGCAGATATCCGTGCCAGTGCTGCGATGTTTATCGGTAAGAGGAGACCACAACACGAACATTTTTGATCAAAGCCCATTTTCTTCAGTAAAACAAATATACACATACACACAAACACACTTACGCAGTTGATGTACTTACGTGTTGAAATGTGGAGTGCTGAGTGCTGAAAAATCAAGGATGAGGGTAGTTCCTTGAGCATCTGTTGTACTTGTTCAGACTTTAGTGATTTCTGCTAAAAAGTAGTACCTTAGATAGAAGTTGTACATTTGTCAGCTGAATTTAGTTTTTTTACTGCACAATAGTACGGCGTACATTGTACTCACTATGCCAGTTATGTTTTAGTTTGATAAATGTGTGTTTTCTTGGTTATTCCTTCAATAGGTTTTCTCTTGGGCAATCTTCCAGAGGAGCTCTTCATTCACATGAACATGGGGAACATAACTAGGGGTGGGTAGATGTTTCGTATCTGCGTATATCTGCAATGTATTTGTGTAACTTCAAGTTAGAAAGTAACCAGAGGTGGAGATTCTAGACTCGTACCATGTATTCCTTCTGTGATTTCTTCTGATTAGATATCACTAATTATCTGATTAATCTGTCTGGTGATTTCTGTGCTCATTTTGATCACCTGGTTTAGAAAATGGTTGGATCAAATATGTGGCAGGGCTTTTAAGTTACCAATGCTGGTATCTCCACTACTGAAAGTAACGTAGAGGATTGGCCATCCTTGTTGCAGGTGACTGATCCTTTGTTTTCTCCCTCTGGTTGTAGGGCTGGTGATGTTGTTGCAGGACCCAGACCCCATGGTGCGAGCCAAGGCAGCAGAAGCCATGGGCCACTTCCACTGACCATCTACCACCTAGCCATGTAGCGTTAGCATTGTCTCCATCCCTTTAGAGCAGGCAAGCACGGGGGAGGGGGAAGGTTAACGTGACCTCTGGAAGAAGAATTGTAGTGACCAAAGAGTGTTTACCAGTTGCATCCAACCACCTACTTAATATGGATAATTATTGACCGTTATATTCCGTTGATGGGCTAGTTGCCAAAATTTGTTTCTGTTTACAAGTCTGTAGCAAGATGCAGGGTGCCTCAGTGGTTGTGTGTGGTTAGAGTAGTAGGAGTGTACGTTGGTGTGCCTGAAGGCAAGTGTGTGTGGGGAGCCATTACGTTCAAAGGCCACCTAGTGGTTGAGATGGTCACTTCAAATAATGTCTTCAACTGAGCCGAGATTAGCTGGGAGTATTGGAAAGCAGTGCAAAGTACATTGGACAAAGTGCTCCATAGAACCAACTTAAAAAAAGGCGACAGATTATTTCTAAGTTGGTTTAACTTAACAATGACAGGTGTGTTTACAACATACATGCCATTGTTAAAATAAACCAGTGTTTGCAGCACATTGCCTTACTTTTTTTAAGTTTGTTTTCTGCACCACTTTTTACAGTGTACCTGCTCACTATAACATGAATGTAGACCTCTACTACGTAGAAGTGCATCCCTCAATTATAACCCAAAACTATCTACACATTTAGATTCTTTCTCTGAAGGCTAATGTGTCATTAGAGCAGTGTTTGCACTAGACTCACCAAATCTGAGATTAATCACAGGCACTGCTCAGCATGAGAGTTCTCCCCTGTAGTAATACTGGACCACTCAACACAACCCTCTGTCCTCTCCTGTCTAGAGTAGAGGGGGTTGGGTCTGACTACACCTCCGCACTTAAGTCTTAATGGGCAGGTTATCTTTAGATGTTTTTGGACTGTGGTATATGACTGCCCTTTGATCCAGCATGGCCCCTGTGTTTTTCTGAGCCTGTAATAGGTGATTAGGCATTCTTACACTCTAAAGTAGTAAGTATAAAGAAATGTTCAGAGCTAAGATGTTTAAAGGATGCTGTTAGGTAGGTAGCCTCATAAGAATTATTCGTCCTCTGTCTATGAGTCATCCTGCATTATGTGTAACATGTTACACTGTTTAAACCGTGAACAGAGCCTGTTGTAGGTGATCAGCCCTTATGAAACTCTGAAGTCAAAACTGTAAAGAAATGTTCATAGCTACGATGAGATGTCCTGAGGATAATGTTGGGTAGCTCTATACAAGTCAGTAATTCCGCATTACAAGCAACACTAATGAAGCCTTGAACACAGTTAATGTAGCATGACACAAGATTGCAGGGTTTTGGCGTCTCTACTAATCAGCAGCTATGCAGAGCCAGGGCTTGACTTAATAAGTTCCCCTAAAGAGGTGTCATTGTTCGTAAAGGTTAGATTGTTGACTGATTGCTCGTGCTTCCTTCAGACGTAGAATGCAGATCCTTGAAAGAAAAGCCCATGCTGGTTCGGAGAGAGCTGCCATTGATACAGTGCCAAATATTTCATATGGGTAGAGAGAAACAGTTGCCCTGTAGTGATGCAATAATGTTAGTCATTTTCATACTCTGCCTCTCGCGACCTGTCTGCCATTCCAAATTTTGTATTGTCCGTCCGTTTTCTGTCCGTCCATTCTGCTCGTCGGGTACGGTGTGGGTGGAGTGTGTCAGAGTGGAGGAGGCTGCTCCTACTGCAGTCGCTCTCCCTGAGCTACTAAACAGTACAGTGCACTTGTCAGCCGTCCTACTCTGTCTGCACCCACCTACACACACACACACACACACACACACACACACACACACACACACACAATACACATATATATATATATATACATACACATACATATATATATATATATATATACATACACATACACACACACCGCAGCACACACACACACAAATATGCATTCTTCAGTGTTTGTGTTGGTTCAGTTGTCTGTGTGTTTTATGTCAGTAATGAGTGCACTTTTCCATAGGGGGAATATTTGCAATTCTACTCTAGTGGATGCTTTGTGTGTGAGGGGCTTTTTGTTGGTTAGAGATGGTTTGGTATTTAATGGACCTGAGTTGCATGGGGTGGAATGAATTTGAAAAAAGTGTAGTGCCCATCCTTGTGTTTGTCATGTTTTTGTTTTCTATAATGGTACTTAATATGAATATGTTACTGCTTTCTCCCCATGAGATGGGACCAGACTACTGAGAGTGATGGCAATCAAACTTATTTTAAGAAAAAAAATCATTAAAGAGATCATTCTTGACTACCACCCAAACCTCCTCTTGCTTACAACACAAGAACTGCTGTGGAAATTTCCTCTTACCCCTAACATATGGTATATGTAATTTAATTCAAAGCATTGACCTTTTAACCAGCTGTTACATACATATGTTGAAGCAGAAGATAAGTTGATGTCTTATTTGGTGCTGTGACAGTTCTGCGTGAGGTCTTCAGTCCTCAGCATGGTCTCTCTCTCTCTCTAAGGCTCACTGCTCAGGACCTGGAACTCATCTAAAAAAGCACTGAATTTACCTTCATTTATGTTATTATGCTTCCTCAGCTAAAAAAGCCCTGAATTTCCAGCTTATCTACCACATTACATATGCATTGTAAAAGCATTTTGCAGATTTGCAAAACAGCCCCCACTGTAATAGCCTGTCGAGTTTGCCTTCCACCAGCACAGACAGATCTGATGCCAGCGAACTGAAGTCCCCAGTGCGCCATTAATCACTCTGATTGCCCGAAATACACGTCAATCAAAAGACGGCCCTGACCAAAGTCAATTTTTGTCACTGTGTTAAAACAGATGGGTTTGTTGTGTTAAATTGGCTAACGGCTCCCTATTTCTCGGCATATAAGCACAGCCCTGCGTCCGTCTCGGGTGTCGGGGTGTCGAGGTGGCGAGATGAAAAGCCCACGCTTTGGAGCAATCAAATTAGAGGAGCCTGATAGCGCTGCGAATTGAATTGTGCTCTCGCATCTGAATGACAACCTGTTCTCGGCAGGTCTGCGCTGCGAGATGCGATTCGTTCACCCTGGGTGACCTGTAAGTGTTTACATTGAGATGCAGATAATTTCAGACATCTGCTGAACCTCTCCCAGCTGGTGACATTGAGGCTGATGTTTCATTACAGCAGAGCAGTTGAAATGTCAGATTTTGTATGCAGAGCAGAGATGTGAGCATCCAAGGTCTGTGTAGAGGGCAGTGGTTTCATCCTGAAGTTTAACACTGACAGAGAACTTCTGCAGGGTCAGGTAGGCTACATCTGTGACTTCACGTGATAGTATCACATAGCTAGTTTTTTATATTAATGACTTTCGGCACTGTTTTAATAATGATAGTACTTTTTTTTTCTTGTAAGCCAACTAAACCTTAAAACTGTAACATACTTGATTAGAGAACACTCAAGAGAGGAAGATGAGAGAGATGAATTCTGTCACCTCTCCAGCTTCCCTTCCCTTTTTCCTCAATGAATGTAAAACTATTCTCTTGCCCCACATATTGCAGCAACCTCGATGGAAGTCAGTTGTAGGCACAGTGTTCAGACACTTGAGGGCGCTGAAGCTCATTCTTCACATTGATCCCCGACACCCTTCTCGCTGCCTGCCTGCCTGGTGACCTGGAGGAAGGCATACAAGCACTCACAGTGCAACCAGCAGCAGAGAGTCTTGTGTGCTTATCCATTCTAAAGAAAAAGCACCCAGTTCAAAAGGTCACCCTTATTGTGATTAGATTTTTTATTTTCAATCCATTAACTCCTGACAGACTAATAGTTCTGCATTCAAAAAAGAAAACTTTTATCTAAACGAAGCTATTTGGTAGATTAGAGTTGGGGGTCAAGCGGGTGTGGGACTGCCCTGATGGTGATGAAGGTTGCAGGGGAGGCTAATTGGTCGAGCTCGCATGCCGGACTGTCCTCCACTGTAATCAAGCTCATCTCCCCCTTGCATCCTTATCGACTTTTCTGTCTCCTCTGGCCTTTCAGAAAAGATTGGAGTTCAATTGTAGCATTTTGATAACTCATTTTATTACACTCTTTAATGCGGCTGATAATGATTGAATTGGACAGTCTTGACTGGTCGCTGTTTAATGACATGGCTGTCTTGTTTCAGTGCCAATATGCTCTCACCGTGACTTTCACGCCTGCTTGCCTTTTTAAGTGAGAGATTACCCACCGTGAGGTATTGTGGTGAGGTCAAGGTAGAGGTGCGTGTGTCGACGACGACTGTGTTCGGTGTGTGCTGGTGGTGTATTTATGCTGTCGCCGGCAGCAGAGCGCTCTCTCATCACTGGCAGCTTTATCAGCCGCAAGCAAACAAATTCCTCCCCGAACGCCGCCCCGCCACACGGCCATCATTTACTCACAGTGTCTCTCTGCTGGAACCGCGGTGCCAGTCTGCACCGCTTACCATCAACTGCACTCCCAATATCTCAGCGGACCGCATGCAGCCACCTGGAATTTTTTGCAGGGAGCGTTTCCCATTAAAATAGGGGGAGGTGTCATTTAGGCAAGGACTTTTTCACGGCATCTCTTCCTTGCATGCGTACACTATCACTCTCACTTTCTCTCTCTCTCTCTCTTTCTATTTCCCACTCTCTCTCCCTCTTTCTCTCTCTGTCTTTCTCGCTCTCTCTCTCTCCCCCACTTTCTCCCTTCCTATCTCTCTCACTCTCCTTTTCTCCCTCTATCAAACCTTCTCTCTTTCTTTGAAATTACAGTCATTCATTCCCCGCTGGCAGCTGAGCTGGGGAGACAGAGGGTCTGTATCAGACTCTGACCTGACTGCGGGGACATATGGATCTAATCTCTGGCCGGATTGCTTTTGGCTCACACGTGATAGTTGCCATCAATTTATACCGCCACACCATGTGATGAGAGGAAAAATCCTCGTTGCTTTCCTAGAGCCATTATATTTTAGTTTCCCTGTGCTAATCTTGATGGCAGTTGAGGGGTAGGGAGATTGTATAGGTGTTGGGAGGAGCAGCAGCCAAGGGAGTCCATTGCTATGCTCCAGGTGCTATACTGCGAGTTATGCTTTTACAGAGATGAACTTGAGGGAACTTCACCCCCTTCCTTATCAAAGACCTTACAGTATCTCCCATCCACCTGCTTTCCTTTCTTAATATGCTGCTCTTCTGTGCTTACAGTTTGTCGCATAGACAAACTGCATCTCCTTATCATAGAGACACATTCTGAATATTTTATCTCAGGGAAAGCGCTGGTTTTACAAGCACCTGAAATCAAACAGCACAAAACCAGTTGGTCTTTAAGTTTAATCCCACTACTTAATGTGGGAAATATTTATGGCAGTCATTACACGCTTCTTATGTGAATATCTCATCACTATCATTACCTTTTAAATTGTCTTCTATGTCGGCACTGAAAACTGCACTGTAAATCTCCCTGTTTCAGTTTTTCATTCAAGACCCTGGAGTTGCAAAATTGTGTCAGAAGATTTATGACCCTTTATAACTCCGAAAAGGAGAAATCCGTTAGAGTGACACACGCTATGATATTGCTATCCAAATCATTTCAACAGATGATGAACGTCACAGTCGTAGGTACTTAGGCCCCCGTGATTGATCTCCTGTCTCCTGTGCACTACTGGGAGGAGGATGGTGATGATGATGTCACTGTCACCAGCGCAAAGTGTCACAGGGGTGGGCATCGCCTCTCTTAGGTTTGATCCCACCTTTGCTGCTGTGATGTGCTGCGCAGCTTTCTCTCTCTCAATCTCACAGCTTTTTTTTACAGGTCTCCTGCAAAAGTCATAAAAGAAGGCTAACACTCAACATTTGGCAGATGCACAAATTAGCTCATACTGCTCATTGTTGTCACTACTTGGTGGTGTGGAGAGAGTCTTCTCAGCAGACAGCTATTTGGATTTGAAGAGCAGCAAGAAACACAGCCAATAATGCTGCCACTTCTGAAACCCATGGCCTTACAGTGGTTCAGACTATTCAAATACACTAAAGGCGTTAATGGTATACATGTGGACAAACCTTGACTTGGAAAAGTACAATTCCTGCCATCTATTCTTCCTGCCTGTGCTCTTTACACAGGGGATTTCACCACTTACATCAGCTTCCTGTCTGAAGAGTTGTACTAAATAGGATCAGCTACTTTAGTGAATTGGCTGGAACAAATATCTGGCTGGATTTTTAGGCTACTTTCTGAACCCAAGATGTCCGCCTCTGATTGTAAAGATATTTATAAGGGTATACAGAGATAAACAGTCAACAGAGACTAATGACTGTATAACAAATACACTTCCAGTTAAACACGTGGGTACATCTGAAAATTATTAGCATTATTTTATTTTTGGCCAGTTTGAATACCTACTCTAGCCCTTAATGACAACTGACATATGTATACGCAAGTAAACATAACAGTGACACCCAGCAAGATAACACCTACCCATAGCAGCCAAATATATTTCTGGATCGTTACATGGACATTGGACTGTATTGTGAAAGAGTACCAATTAGTGCTCTGCAAAAGAGGCCTCCAAACATCGTATCACCAGAAATACTCCTTGCAGTAATGGCAGTTGGTTGCCAGAAGGTGCTAAGCCACTTCAGCCAATGACAAATCCTAACCTCATCTTTTACCTACCACCCTTATTTCACCATGAATTTAATTCAGCCTTTAATTTAAGGACTCCATGGGACAAATGGGCAAATGAGTCACAAAATCACATTTGCACTGAAAGCTTTTTCAAGAGCAATCCTGTGAATAAACCAGCATAGTCTTCCACTATTTTAAAATAGCACTTCTGAAATTGAATCAAAAATCAAACTTATAAATTACATTTTCTCAGTTTCTGTATTTTGTGACCATGCCCATTTTTTCCTGTGGACTCCTCATTTATGCCTGAGACAAAAACCATTTGAAGTTCTCCGTTGGAAGTGACACAGTGTTTCTGCCAGGAACATGTGTACATCCCAGGTTGGGCAGCAGGGAACGAAAGCAATTGTGCAATAATTTGCTTTGAACATGTTATATGTTGATTTTAGCTAAGAGTAACAACTAATGCTCTCTGGTGTTAAAGCCACAGAGAGAAAAGGGCAGGAGTGCCAGGGTTTGACAATAATGCCAATAAATGAATTCCATGCATCTTATCTGGTTATTTAGACTGCACTATTAATGAGGAATCCACCCCCACCCCCCACCGTAATGTGCTCTTAATTAACTAGAAATCACTCACCTCCTCAAACTCATTAAATGTCACTCGAAGCATTAAATCGGGGGAGCTCTTAAAGTGTTTTTAGTGGATTGAGTTGGTGGCTACCCCTGGAGAGAGGCTTAAGTGTTTAGTCAAAAGGGCTCTCGCCGACTTCGTGTTCTGTGCAACATTATCTTGTCCTATTGATAAGCAGAAGAGTTGATTTAAAGAATGACCACAGCATTGAAGGCCCTGTTCTGTCTGCTTCAACAAACTATCATGGAGACTATGGCTCTGCCAAAATGTTCACTCACTAGTACTACAAGTGAACATTTCAATTCAGCCTATGCTTTCACTTTGTCCACGCATTCCCTTCAATTTAGTTCAAGGCTCTATTGTGAAAAATGTAGCTGTGAACACATTTTAAAAACCAGACACATGCACTCCAACATGAACAGTGACGCTCAACCTGGCTTCAGAAGCTACAATTCATCATGCCATATTTGTTCCAGCCATTTACTAAATAAGTTACATTTTATCAGCACAATTCCTCAGCCAGGTAAAGGAGTTAACTTTTTAAACGACCTGTACCAAGTGCTTGGAATATATGGTACTACACTAGTAGCTTCTGAATGCAGGTTGCCCATCACTGCAACAGATTCACTACCGACCCTTGTCATAACTGTAACTGGCTTGATTAATGGGGATTTGTTGGGAGCCAAACTGTCTGCCGTGTCATGTCATGTTCCTCTCATCCAGGGGCCCAATATTACACCTCACATCTGACCCACATGTGTTCTGTGTGCAGCTCATCCTTGTGCAGTCCAGCAGCCCTGTTGCTGGTGTGTGTGTGTCTGTGTTTCCTGACAGGAGGGCACACACCCGCTCCAAGAGAACAGAAACCTCAGCAAATGAGTGAGAGGAAAGGGATGAGAGAGCACAGAGAAAGACATACAGACAAGAGGGGGAGGAAGGAAGGAAAGAAGGAAGGAAAGAGAGGGGAGAAAATGGCAGACAAGTCTTACAGGAAAAAGTCAAGACAGAGAGAGAGAGAGTATGGAAGAGATTGAGAGGGAGAGAAGAGTGAAAGAGGGAGGAAAGGGATGAGAGAACCGAGACAAGGGGGGAGGAAGGAGGGAGATGGGGAGAAAAATGGCAAATGAGTCTTAGGGAAAGAGAAAAAAAGAGAGATTGAGAGCGAGTGAGCCCTGGCTGATGCCAGGGGCCCTGTGTGGCCGTGGCCAGGCTGCTCGTTAGTGTGCCAAGCCCTCCGCTGCACCTCGCTGGCCCCTCTCTGCCCGGGCAGAGCCAGGGGTTACACAGAGCCAATTTAGAGTGATGTACATTCAACGTGTCAGCTCCCAGTCTCCAAACAGGAAATAATTACTCACACAAGCATCTGCTTTCCCCCCTCCAAGTGACTGTACCGTAACAGGCTTCTGACAAAGCCAGGGACTGAAACCTCAAAAACTCAGATTTTTCTCATTTCATTCTTTTATTCTTTCATCTTTTTGCTTCATTTCTTTCATTCTGTCGATCTTTCCACTGCTCTTCTTCGGTTCTTCACTTCCCGCTATGTTGAGGGAAGTAGTAAAAAAAGAAGTAAAAAGTTCAATTAATAGGTCTGGGAGACATATTTCCATCTACTTATATGGATTGATATTGTGCATTTGATTTTTTTCTTTTTTTCTTTCCTGCTTTCTTTTTTTCAAGTTTGCAGTGTCCATCAGCTGTCATTGTTTCTATGTTCCGTTCTTTCTGTCTCTCTCAGCCTGCAGTGGGCCACCTGGTGAAGACCTCCCTCAGAGAGGGTTGTATATGCCTAATCACCTCATCCTGCTCCTAATTACAATAATTGCCCATGTTTTCTGCTGAAGAAACAAGTGTGCTATATCCTGGAGAGAGCCTGGAGAGGAAATGGTTCACACATATGGTTCACCTGTCTCCACATGCCTGCTTTATGTACCAGCCGGCTCATTATTCACCGCTGCCTTACGCACTACTGCATTTGGTCTTCCTGTTTTTGAAAGGATGCTGTAGAACTTTTTCTTCAAAAAAAAGAAAAACACACAAACAAAACAACCTATTGAACAAAACTACGCACCCAAGCCAGCCATTGTATAAGCTTAGCTGACCTGTAAGCAATTTTGGAAAATCTCCCAACTCTTTCTTTTTTACACAGGCTCATAAACACTTATGGACACACACACACACACACACACACACACACAGTTGCTTGTAAATGAGGCGGCTGTCACCTCATGCAAAAATATTTAGATGAATTCAGTTCGCTTCATGGTTTGCCATACATTTAATAGATGTTTGATTATATAAAAGCCCTCCTCCTGGGGTATTTATTCAAATGAGAGCTTTCTCATTCCAGCTCACATCTGGGGAAGATAGGAAATCCTCTATGACCCCTTTGCTGGCGACTGCTGAGAGCCAGCGGGTGGAGTCAGCTCGAGCAGCGGTTCCTCCGTTTCTGATGTCTCTGTGTCGGGTCTCCGTCTCTTCCAGTCATATACTTGTATGCATACACACACACACAAACCCGTGGCCCATACCAAATCCTTAAGGTGTGTTGTGGCTGCCTGATGGTTAAGGAGTTTGTCTTGGCTTAGGGAGGTCACAGGTTTGATTCCTTTCCCAATAGGAAAAATGTGGGTGGGGGTGGGAATAATTAGTACAGTCTTGCACCCTCATCTATGGCTGAGGTGCCCTTGAACAAGGCATCCCGACATTGCACTAGGGCAGTGGTTCTTAACCTTTTTGGAGGTACCGAACCCCACCAGTTTCACATGCTCATTCACCGAACCCTTCTTTAGTAAAAAATAAAATCAGATTTTTTTTTACTGGTGCACAAAATGATGTCATGTGTATCTTGACCTCTGTGGCGGAGGCTCCACCGAACCCCTAGAGTTTGATCGAACCCAGGTTAAGAACCACTGCTCTAGGGGGACTGTCCCTGTACCTAATTCACAGTAAGCCACTCTCAAAAAGAGTGTAATGTTTTAATGTAATGTGTTACACTGTTCAAGCTGTTCAATAGAGACAAGTTGTCAATATCTCTGACAAAGACATGTAGAGGTGATTTATACAGAGCAGTGGTTCACAAAAGTAGTGTAGAGATTCTGGATCTGTCATTAAACTTTACCTTATCGGCTTCAACCAGAATTGGGCCCTGTAACTCGAAGTGGTCGTATGCTGCCTGTAGACCTTACGCATCTCGTAAGCCTATCGTAAACAAATACGCATGTAACCCAAATGACTCTAAAGTGGAATTGCAAGTGCTTTAGACCACACGTGACACTGTCTTAAGTGAACAGCAACAACAAACAACAATCTTGACATACACTAAAGTCAGGTTTGACAGTTCTTTTGAGTTACTGTACAGTGCAGCTTACGTGCAAGATTCAACACATTTCAGTTACACCCAGATCATTATTATTTACAACTTCGTAAGCCATGCGTACATGTACATTTATGTTTGATTTTTAAATTACAGGGCCTGACAGAGGTCAGTAGGGGTGTTTAATAGAAGTGCAGATTTATCATCTTTTGTGGGGTGAGACCCATAGCCTCAACATGGCAGATCAAGGCATGACATAGCCTAATGATTTCTCCATCTTGATTTTCCCTCTACCCTCATGGCCCTAGAATCATCATTCATCATGTAGATAGGGCAGGTAAAAAATAAAAGCATTAGCCACCTGATACTGTACAAGTGACAGGATGAAATGTGAGTTTTTATTTTTTTGCAACAGATGGTTGGTCTTGAACACTCCACTTGTGAGTAGAAGGTTAATGGCACCATGAAAAGGCGATCAATAAATCTGAAAGTGTTATTGGGACATTCCTCTCCATTTCCCACATGGACGCTGACCTCACACCACTCAGACAACCATCCATTCGGTTCTGCAGTTCCTTTTACCCTTGAGTTGTTCTACAAAATATTTTTCTTGATAAAAGTGATGCTGACAGCACACGTTCTGCATACATATATCGGTTCTGACTTTCTCCCGCTGCAGCAGCCGAGGCCGTCAGGGATACAGACGTCAGATTTTTGGGATGGAGAGACGGCTGGTCTGAAAATAGGGAGATGTAATCACAGTCCAGATGTGGAGCCTGTGGCGGGTTTATTAATGGATGTGCTGATGGCGCGTGCAGCCTCGAACAACGCAACATTCTCAGAGGACAGCGTCTGCACTAAATAAAGCGAACATTCATTTAGTTTGGGGTCCACATGACCTTACACTTAATCTGCCATCATATATCGGAACCATAAGCACACTTCACGCTCTCTTATACCCTTGATCCAGTTATTCTTCTTTCAAAGAAGGCCCCGCCTTGCCCCACTAACATATATGTGCCCTTTATGCCCATGTTCCAGAAATAGAAGTTTTCATACCACAGACTGCAGAAGTTGTCTTGGCAGTTGGGAGTGTTCACTCAGCATGTGGATATGTTGCATTACATAGTTAGGCACTTTGAGGGCATTTAGTGTGCGCTTACAAACACAAGCCGAATCCAAAAAGTTTACTCGTTTGCTATGAAGTGCACTGTGTAGAGAACAAAACGATGTAACTCACTCCCTACGTAGCGCCCTATATTATGACTGTGATATTGTGGACATGCACATGTGTTGCACTAGTCAGGCACTTCTTTTAGAGGGCATCTTGTTATGGTTACAAACACAGTCCAAATTCAAAATGTGTACTCATTTGCTATATAGTTTACTATGTAGGGAGTAAGGGACAAAATAATGTAACTCACACCCTATATAGTGCGCTAAAGTGAATATTTTGGACATGTACATGTGTTGCACTAGTCAGGCACTTCTTTTACAGGGCATCTAGTGCACACTCACAAACACAGAGCTGATCTATGAACAACCTAGCCTGGTAAACCAGCTCCTTCTACTTCACTTCAGTTTGTACAGAGGGTCTAGCACAGGTCTCATTGAAATGGCTGGTTGTAGGCAGAATCCTTCCTAGCCAAATCAGTGCACAGAGCGAGTGTTCGTGAGCGTTTGTGAGTGTTAGTTGTTAGTCTGTTAATGTTTCCTTCACGTTAATGTTTGGGTAAAGGCAGATCCAATCTTTTTAAATTTCAGTCATACCTCCAGGAAGAAAAATGTTTCTCAATACAGCACCACCAGACCCTCTGTACAAAACGAAGTGAAGTATGAGGGGCTGGTTTACCAGGCTATGAACAACCATCCATGTGCCAAAATATTTAGGTAACACTTTAACATTCCCTTTTACAGTGTATCTATATTTAACTACATGTAACTAGATACTCATACACTACTAATACACTCAATACACTAACCCTAATTTTAACTCTACCCTACTCTTCCCTAACGCTAATTAGGTAAAGTGTAAATACATAATGTTACATATTGTCACTCACTTTATTACACTATCCTGATGTAGAGACAGTGTAACAAGGACTGTGAAATAAATGAAGTGTAACCATACATAGACTATTTTATGGGTGATGTACACGTATTTGAGAATATGTGGAGAACATGTAAAGCTTAACTAAAACAAAAGGCAATTTGGTCCAAGCAACCAACAACAAACCTGCATAACATTTCAAATTCATGAAACAGCTCTTTGCTTACGCTGTGCTTTTGCCTTTGATTTCACTGGCTTGGTTTGGTTTTGCACAGTAACTGTAAACATATTGCATACTGCCAGACAAAAAAATAGACTTCATGCTTGATTTTACATCTCTATAGCAGAGGTGGCTCAGGTTCTCCTGCAGGGCCTGTTTTAATTAGCACGCTCCTCAGAGTGGCTTTCCAGGTGGGGGAGAGTTGGGCTGAGGTGTGTGTGTGTGGTGAGGGGGTGTGGAGGGCATGTGTGTGTATGAGGGAGGGGGTGTGTGTGAAAGAGAGGAGAGGGGGGGGGTGGGGGGTTGGAGAGGGGGCGATTGCTGGC
Source organism: Setipinna tenuifilis (assembly GCA_030347295.1). Classification (NCBI taxonomy): domain Eukaryota; kingdom Metazoa; phylum Chordata; class Actinopteri; order Clupeiformes; family Engraulidae; genus Setipinna; species Setipinna tenuifilis. The sequence continues at coordinate 28,967,192 of CM059277.1, forward strand.
TGTGACACCCAGGTCTTTATGTGAGAGGAGTTCTCATTCATCACTGTCTCTGGGGACAAAGGGAACCTGTGGCGCATGCTAAGAGCCGCAGCCTCCTGAGCGGGCGATGGGAATACATTAGAGCTCCCCGCATCCCATAATGATCCCTCCGTCCCAACAGCTCGCTGCGCTCACAGCCCACAGCCAGCGTGCCTGCCGTGCCACACGATGGTGTGTGTGTGTTGGGGTGGGGTGGGGGTGCTCTATTACACAGTCCCACTGACAACAGTTGCTTCCCATGTTTTTCTTTCATTTGAGAATGGTAGTGATTCTCCTCTCTCTCTCTCTCTCTCTCTCTCTCTCGCTCTCTCTCTCTCTCTCTCCTCTCTGTCTCTCTTTCTCTCCCAGAGCATTGTGCTCAAAAGCTGGCCACTGTGCGGTTTCTGATATCAGCTTTGTCTGACACCATCATTCCAGACTCTATTTACCATTCATAATAAAGGTTTGTGTGTGTGTGCGTGCGTCTGTGCATGTGTGTGTATGGTGGGGTATGGGTAAGAGTGCTTGTGTCTGCATCTGTATGTGTATGTGAGTGTGAGATTGTGTGTAAGAGGGAGGGAGGGACGGAGGGAGGGAGTGGGGGTGGGGAACACTAATCAGGCTTAGCTGGGAGCAGGGGTCTTATCAGGCTCCGTCAGACCTTGGGGGACGCCAGCATGTTCACCACTGATAGGGAACTCGGCCACAAAATTAAATCTAGATTTCCCACAAAAACGCTGAGAATAATTGCCCTAGTTACGGCGGGGAAACAATACCATCCTCGCAGTTGATGTACCCTCTCTTCCATGCCAAGACCTCACTGAATCCTCATTACATCAGGAGAACTACCCCACCCCCCCCATCCCTAGCCACCCTGCAGTCCCAGGTTCCACTCCATCCACCTGTTTGGGTTTTTTTATTTTACTTTATTTTATTTCATTTTTGTGCTGTTTGGCAGACAGACATCACAGGTAAAATGGCTTCCACCTGAATAGCCTGTTTGTTCCTGTGGGGGCTGTGCTCTTCTTTCACCATCAGCAGGGGCTCTGCTCTTGTTTGCACGCATGTGTGCAGCAGGCTCTCTCCCCATTGTGCTGGGCCTCTTACAGGACATTAAGAAGGTGGATGCACTCTTCAGAGAGACACTGAGAGCAATTCAGATGGGGCTTGGAGTGGCGGTGAGAAGACTGAATAACAGGAATGAATCATGGAGGGGGCGGGTAAAAATGGAAGGGTAAGTAAGCAGGAAATGACTGTGAGAGGCATTAGGGAGAAGCACTCTACATTGTCTGTATTTAAAGCTGTGAAAGAGAAAGCTGCTCTTCAGCATGAATAAAGGATAAGGGGAAAAGTGTTGGTTTTCACCCCCTGAAAGCTGTGTTGATTGGGGTTATTGGGGCTTTATTTCATCTTTCCCAATGCTAATGTGGTAAAATAACACATTCAAATGACCATTGCTACAAATTAAGTTGTGTTTCAGTTCTAATGTTTGACTGAGAATGGAAACACAAATAATAATTGACTGTCTAATAATGAGTGATTATGCAGAATCTGGTGTTTCTTGATTCCACGTCGAACTCTTGTTAGACACACGCACTCACAAATTACTAAACGGGCAAAGCGTTTACAGGAACAGCTTTTGGTTGTGCATCTGCGTGTTTGTTTTTTCCAATGTGATTGCTGGTGCATGCTTTCATCATGCTGAAGTCTTATTTTAAGAGGAAGCCACTGGGGACCAGCCTGCTGCAGCAGACTCTGTACATCTGCAAGCTGCCTAAGAAATTTCCACTGTTTTCGTCCCTCTTTATCTCCAGATAATAAACCAAGCCACCGCGATACAAAGCGGTTTCTCCACAACAGTGAGTGTGAAACAGTGTGGCTGCTGTGTGGTGCTGATGCTGTGGCTGCCTTGAGCCTCCTGTAAGTCGGGAGGGGTGGGCAAGCAGAGATAAGCTGACCGGGCTTGCCCCAAACAACAGCAGGTGTCTTGAATCAGAGGCTGCAGGCTCCTCTTTCTTGCCGTCACTGTGACTTGAGGGTTGTGATCCATGGCTTTTGGCTGGGGGGCAGAAGCAGGGGAGGGGGGGCAGTAGATTTGCCTGTTGCAACCTAACCTCTTCAACAGTGCTGCCAAGTCCTCAAATGGCTTCCGATGACAAACCAGCTCCACTGGGGTGTAATGGATTCCTTGCACTGTGGGCAATTCACCTTTTCTGTCATTTTAATGGCATTGTATCACAGTTTATTAAATCAAGTGGAAACGGCCCCCTCTCCCTCCTCCTCCTCTCACTCTGGGAAAAAGCCTGCAAGTTTTGTTCCGATCCATGCGCTTTAGAGGGGGATAGGGGGAAACCAATCCGGGGCCTCAGAGCTGGGAGATATTGGCCTGCCCTGTGGGGAATTATTCAGTCTTCCGAGACATGGGCGAGCTCCCTCTCTCCCCACACACACACACACACACACACACCCACGCTGCTCATTTCTCCCCCTTTCTCTTCTGATTATGCGTCTCTTTCATCCTGCCAGCTTGTCAAGGCGCCACCCCAGAGATTGAAAAGAGAGCCGCAGATAAAGAGCAATCTCCTCTCCGGGGCCCCAACGCTGCCGTCCATCGTTGCCACACAGATGGTGACACACAACCCAATACCCCCCCCCCCCCCAAATGCTCAGGGAAATCAGGGTTGGAGGCCCATCCACACAACACTGCTCAACACTGACTCCCAGTTACATGAAGATTTGTGCATGTGATTTTTTTTTTCATTCTTTGGCCTGGAGGACAGGCTTTCCCCCAAAATGCACCGATGAGTGAAAATCAAGCCTGCGGTAACCCCAACATTAGAAATTTGCGATTGAAAAATCAGACTGTTGAAACCATAGATTTGTGTTGGTCAGCAGTTTGACTGACTGAGAGTGGGGGACAGTGCGTTTAGTGTTTAGAAATGCCTTGCCTGCTTGTATAGCCACAACAACTTATCCAAATTTGTTGTCCCATCCCTCCCTGACTCTGAGTAGATTATAAGTGATTCTGCAGGTACACTGCACTTTAATTGAAGTGTGTGATGGGCCTAAACCGCCAGACTTCGATCTTTGCTATCAGTAGCTCTCCCAGACTGACAGGAGTTGAGGGGAATCAAAGTGGAGAGAGAGGAAGGGTAAGCCAAGGGCAGTTTGCAGGTAACACATACAAAGGAGAGAAGCAGCAAAAGCATCATTATTTAGCTATTTATATTGCCCTATTTCCCATTCTTTGTCCTCTTCTGAGTGAAATGTCTATTTTCACCTTGTAATGAAACATGTGAGAGAGTGTTTTACCCTCTATCATTTTCCCTAGCAGGTTTATAATTCCCTCTTTTAGTCTGGAGGTGGAAGTCATGGAATTGTACTGCCTGTGGTTACTGTCTGGATTTCTTTTCATTGCAAAAACAACTGGTTTCTCTTTAACCATTTCACTACTAAGCTTTAGTGTTGCTTAGTAATATAAAAAAATGAAATAATATGTGTTACCGTGTTATGTGTCATTCATATTATCCATGAATATGGAACAGGAGTGTTCATGTTCGTGGCCCTTGGCAGTAAGCAGCAGGATCATGATAATGGCCCTTACTAGTGAAACAGTTAATCAGAGTTCTATTGCTAGATCATAATGGCACAGTCATTTTCACTGAGTACTGTTGTACTCCGCAGCCACGGATGGCAGATAATAAGCCCAGCTGACAATCAAATGAATAACAGGTGTTGAAATGAGATCTTCGTAAACTAATTGATGTATGACTGACTCCATGATCACATTCCCTATACAGTGACATGGCCTAGGAGGCCTTCACATGAGGAGAGAGCAATATAACACCTCCCCTGCCGTAATCAGATTTGATTTGTTACCCCTCAGGTGAAACACGTATGCCGCCTGTATCTCAGTCATAACTCACACAGACATAATCCTCCTCACCTCACCCTGAGTTTTTGCATAATCAACAGAAATCAGGTGGCTTTAACCCGATACCCACCGCTGGCCCCGTGGGCTATGCCTGCTTCTCCCGTCCCATTAATATGGGCGACGCCTTTCCGACTGTTCGGTGCTCCACTAATGCGTTGCTGTGACTGGAATTCTGATAATTAGCTCAAGCGTGAGTGATCAAGGCCCTTCTCTGCCATTGTTGCAGATCGTTGCAAGGTGACTTCATGGAGATTCTCTCAATGTCCTCTTAGATAGAGACGTCTCCAGTAACAAGCCTGCTGCTATACGCTGGTCAGGAGAGTTAAGCTGGAGAGAGAGAGAGCTGCTGATACTGATCAGCTCATTTCACAGATCGCTGGCGTCCTGAAGAACTTTCTTTCCAGTGCAGCGCAGTAAAGGTGAACCAGCATCAATCAGGCGTTGGCAACAGTGATGTCAGGGGTAGATTATGCACAATGCTGTCCGTTAAAACTGGACGTGATAAAATTAAAATCTCATGGCTCTTTGATGGATTAAGGTGGTTTTCCTGAGCCCAGCATTCAGATGCATTAGGAGGGTTAGCTGAAGGTTGTGTGGTGGGCCGCGGTCCCGAGCCACACTGTGTGTAGACCACTTAGCCTCAGCACTCACAGTGCCTGGCTCAGAGACGACCACCTGTCAGTTCATATTTTCCACCTGTGGTGTGACAAAAACATTACGCTCCACAGTTGGAAGCAAGGCAAATTAACCTGAGTGGCAAAAAGAACTGAGGCTTGAAAAGCATTAAAGTGCAGTGTGTTTTCACTGAAGGAATAAATAACATCTCTTCAGGCAGAGGAGAAAGGCAGCAAATGAAAAACAACACAGAGCTGTTGATTCCCGTCAAAATGACAGTCTTCCTCTTCAGGATGGTTCTGAACATAATGAGCTCGAAGAGCTTAAAGGTGGTTTTGTGTGTGTGTGTGTGTGTGTGAGAGAGAGAGAGAGTGAGAGAGAGAGAAATCGACTGAAAATAAAGAGAAAATACTGAGGGTCAAATGAAACAAGGAGCAGGTGGAAATTCTTTTCATTCAGTCAGAGCAGAAAGAGGGGGGTGTCCCTTTTTCTTTCCTCTCTTCCACAGCCGTCCGTGGATTTTGCATCTCTCATCTTTCTCCCTCTATTACTTCTACATCTCATCCCTCTCCCTTTCTTCTTTTTTCATCTCCCTTGCTCTGTCCATCACTTCTTGTCTCTTCACCTCTCTGTCACACTGCTCTGAAATGGCACTCGTCTAACCTCAGGGTCTGAGGACCAGTCACGGTCCATAGACCTCCTCCCCACCCTGTAAATTACCCTCTCCCAAAAAATAAATTACAACCTGGAGCTTATTGGCACAGAGTTTTCTCCCTGTAAATACCAATATGGAAATGTATTTATTCAGGGGGAAATATTGCTTTGGTGTGAACTCCTGTTCATTTTCATAAACAATAAGTCTCAAAAAAAGAAAATGAAAAAGAGAGGGAGAGGAGCAAGGAAGAACATATTCATATCTACTCTTTTTGATCCAGTTTTGATTTGTATGCTTTCAGCCTACCTCTCTAGATCCAGCTAGCTCTGCTTTCCTTAAACCCCCCCACTTCAACAAAAAAATCGGCACAAAAAGCAATGTTTGCTTTACATGGCCACTGCTGTAAACAGCCACACATCACAGACTCCAGCAGTGGATCTCCAGCGCTGTACAGGGGACAGAGCTGTGGAACACGAGCTGTCATTTCCCGACCCCGAGGGACGCAAGGCAGACTTAGGGCAGTGACTGCCGTGTCGACTTTGTGACAGTGGAGTGACCAGGGAGAGAAGCCGGTCTGACACTTTGCGAGATGGATTAGAATTTCATATCTGCTTTGAAAAACAGGAAGCTCCACTAACAGAGACAGAGAGCAGCTCTTGAGTGGCTCTCCGCTGGGATGGCCTGGGCTCTCTCTCTCTTCCTTACTCTCTCTATGTCTCTCCCCCTCTCGCTGTCTCTTTTACTTGGTCTCTCTCTCTCTCTCTGTCCCTCTGTCTCTCTCTCTCTCTGTCTCTCTGTCTCTCTCTCTCTTTCTCTGGGCACATAACACATGAAGAAGCACGCAGATACCGATACAAGCTCAGCAAGTCACAATCGCTGTGTCGCTTCATTCACAGAGTGGGACGATAAACAAACCTCTTATGCGCCACTTCAATATGCCACTGTCTTCAGGTTATATACTCACAATTAAAATTAGCAGCTCCCAAATTACAGTAGTTTTAATTGACATTTTGTGTTAAATAGCCTGTAAATCCAGGGCTCAGTTTCAGGATTACTTGTAGAACAGTAGTACTTGTGTCTTTACAGTCAGGGTCAGTATGCATTTTGGCAGGTAGTGTGGTGCAGTTGTCCCTTGTGCTAGACATATGATGGCTGCTCTCTCTTTCACACACACACACACACACACACACTCAGGAGGGCCTGGGTGTCTCAGGGGGTATGTGTGATAGACTGACACCTAACACACATTGTGTGCCAGTCATCACGGAGACACTCAGCCTGCTGTTGCTGCTGCTGCTGCTGCTGCGACTCAGCGGGAGGCCACGGAGGGTTCTCTCCCAGCTCAGCTCCCAGTCCCAGTGTGGCGTGTCCAAGACGGCCACTCACCAGGTTGACAAGAGTGGCAGGTGCTCACACCCCAAATCAACACATGGCTCTGGCAGGGTGAACCTGGTTTGACAGCTCTCTCTATTGTGTTGCCCCAGCCATGCCGAAGAGTTCAAGGAGACGTGCTGGAACGGCCATGAACCCCAGCTGGCTCCTCTCATCTGGTGGGGAAGCCATACATCACGCCTCGCTCAGGCCGGTGCCGCACAGCCCAACATTACCATCAAGATAAATAGAACTGCACTTATTTATATGAATAATATATCATGTTGTGATTTAGATTTAAATTGTGATAAACTGACATAAAGCAAACACAAATGAGCCACCCACCACATAACACAGTCAATCAACAAACTATTGTAAGGGGAGATCTGGTGAAACATGGCAATTATACAGATTATATTATACAGATATATATTTTTCAAAGCTACACACAGATTGTTTCTGACTGACTGCCTAGTCTCTTTGTGCTGTGTTGGCTATGGCTACTGAAATAGCTAAGAAGAGACTGTGTAATGTTGGCAATGCAGCCCCATTGCTTCACTACCTTATAATATTCTAATAACTGTGTATCATCTAACAAGGTCAGTGCACAGCACATTAGCTGTAACAGAGTGCAGTGAAGTAAATTATAATTAATTAAGCAGCAATTAAAATATCTAATAAACGCATTAATTCCGTGTAGCCGCAAGCGATAATCATGGGAGTCCAAGTCGCATGTGTGAAGTACCCCAGCTTAAAGCTAAAGGAACCGGCAGCACTAGCAGGTGAAAAAAGACACGGGCACATTAGGAGATGAGTGCAAGTAGGGTCAAGTCAGGAGTGGTTCTTGAGACATTGCAATATGTCAGTGTTAGCGCCCCCTAGAAAAAAATTCATGAAATTTGAATGTGGAGGGTGACAGGTTTGGTTATGTTTAACCTTTACTATGACAATGTATTTACCGTAGACTCATTATAGGCTTTTCTTTAAAATTAGGTTGCTAATTACAGCACCCACTACAGGTAAAAATCTATCAGAAGATGTTATAATTTGGAATCTATGGTGAAGATTTGGTGGACATCTGACATTTTATTAATTAGTCAGTTAGAACACTCACAGCCAATACAGCTCGATATTGAAGTCCAGCAAATTGGTAAACTCTTTGTTACCTTCTTCCTTCCTTTTTTCAATTACATTTTAAGCATCCATAGATAAATAACAGTACTCTGGACTTGTTATTTTGACTTGTGCGCCTGGTGCCACACAGGAAGACAGTGGAGGCTATTTGTCTTGTTCTCACACACACCTCATAAATCACACATGATACCAGGGCACAAATTACCGGAACATTTGTTAGCAGCTCCCACATTACCATATTATTATTGTGACTATTGGCATACGGCAAACACCACTGGGCTTCACCCCTGCTAGACCCGCTCCTGTTCCAGCTGTCTCCAGCCAACCCCAGGCATGCTGAGGCTTGTGCAGCGGTGGCAAAAAAACAAAGCAGTTTTAAAAAGCCAGGTCATTCTGTAGGAGCAGAGTAATCGCGCCTCCGTCTGTGTCAGTCTGGGGTAATTAATCAAAAGCTGTCAAAGCACAAAAAATTATTCCATTTTGGTCTTTCTTAGTACTTTTGCTATACTGTGTGTGTGTGTGTGTGTGTGTGTGTGTGTGTGTGTGTGTGCGTGCTTGCGTGTAAGTGTGCATGCTTTTGTGTAAGCATCTGTGTGTGTGTGTTGTGTGTATGCGTGTGCATATGTGTTTTGTGTATGCATCTGTGTGTGTATGTGTGTGTGTGTGCATATGTGCATCTGTATGTCTGTGTATGTGCATGTGATGTGTGTGGGCATCCATATGTGTGTGTATGCATCCATTGTGCTTGCAGTCAGGCGGTGTCACCTGTGCCATCTGGAGAGAGGTGAGTGTGTGAGCATGTTGCCGCCCAGCGGGGGCTGCTTATCCTGCCTCTACCTGCGAGGACGTGCGCTTGTCACTGCAGGATGTGCAGTGATGTTCAAGGAGAAATGCAATGTAAAATGAACTTTGGGTATGTTAAAACATGATAACGAGTTGGTATGTTTGCTGAGGAGCAAAACTATGCTAGCCTGTTGCATTCCAAACTTTATTATTTTGTATCATTTTTATCAAAAAGGCTCATGATGCTAGTGATCAGGGCATGGAGGAAGCTTAAGGACATCGCTATTTTTAAACCATTAAAAAAGCTCAAAGTAGCTCCATACTTCCTCCGAAGTATGGAAAGGGGCCTGACATTTAAAACCAGGAATTAAGAACTTTGTAGGTGTACAGGTAGTTTAATAAAAGAAATGTTTTTACAGGTACTACCTTGCAGTAGTTTCTGGTTAACGCCATATTGAAAGTAAGTCACTACAAGTCGATTGAGGACCACGCACCAATGGTGCCAAATAGGAGAATAGATAGTACAAATTAATTCCATGCAAATGCATGAATTTCATCTGTTGGTGACACTATCTGGTCATGGTCTACAACAAAAGAAGAGCTGCATACAACAAATTGTCTAACTATGTACACACTTAACTAAATTATTTTCTCTCAGTAATGTGACGAGTCTCGCGTAAGGGATGGGTATGTGTAGTGTACGACCAATGTGCATGACCTGCCGCTACAGCAGAGATTTTCTTCAGACAGCTTAAAAGACACCATGAGAAGAGGTGTCAAAATGGATTGTGTGTGTGCCTTTCCTGGCTGCGACAAGAAAAAGAAAAAATACAATCCTGAAAGTTTTCTCAGGCTACCGCTGCATCACGAGTCCACTTTGCAGCAGTGGCTGGTGTGCAGCAGACTCTTATATAAGGTTGCAGATCGATGTCAAGACGCCCATCCACAGACTGAAGGAGAGAGATTATGTGTCTGTAGCATGTTTTTTTGATGAGGATATACTCTGATTCGAGTTCAAGTATAAATTGTTCTTCCTCTTCCTCAATTTTTTTGTAATACTCTCCGTGTTCCGCTATCTCTGCAGTATTCTGGAGACAGTCACTACAACTACAGTCAACAATTCAGGTACATGTTCACATGACTGACCAGCTCCTGTTATGATGCGATCATCAAAAACTTGTAGGACTTAGTTATAACATGGCGGCGACCGGAAACTCCCATAAGGGACAGCCTGTATAAACAGACTGAAACAAAAATGCGTTGTTTTAAATGTCAGGACCCTTAGTACACTACCAAGGACATGTGGAGCTACTTAAAAATAGCTTCATCCATGCCCTGATCACTAGCATGGTGAGCCTTTTTGTCGCTAAAAATGATACAAATACTAAAAATAATAAAGTTCAAAATGCAACAGGCTAGCATAGTTTTGCTCCTCAGCAAACATACCAAATCGTGATTATGTGTATTATGTGTATACTGAATTTCTCCTTGAACATCAGCGAGTCTATTGTTGTCATCGTCTCCCCTCTTCCCGCACTAATGTAGGACCAAGTAAAAGAGGCTGCAAAACTGGGAGTTTGTGCTGGGCAGCTCAGTGTGCACAATGAGAACTTTTGGATGGACGCTTCAGCTTGGTGTTTGGGAACCCTGAGTCATGGGTACAAAACCCCAAATGGCAACGGATGCTAATGTCCACTATGCAACTTTTTCAAGTTAATTAAAGGGCTCCTTCCACTACAAACCACTTTGAGTAGCTCTATTTACAATGTGTTGGGTCACAACAAGCAGTATATGCACGCAGCACTCCAAGATGTGAAATTCGACCCTCATTGGTTCACTGGTCATTGAAGGGTCAACCTACCATAGAAATACAGACATATAAGCCGGCCCACAGCAGGCCAAACCTATCTACGTCACTAGGTCGTAAGCCTCACCTAGAGCCATGTATGGTACGCCCACATGCGAGCCATGTATGGTACGCCCACATCCCAGAGGAAGAACAGTGGACAGAAGCTAGGTGAGCGAAAGACAGCGAATTTGCATCATGGCAGAACAAGCACGCTCCTGTTTTGTTTGCGGCAGCAAAACGGTTCCTATGTACCACCTGCCCAAGAATGAAGATGTGAGGAAGAAATGGCTGGAATTTGTCTTTGTGCCACAACCAGCGTCATATCCCAGTTCGTTAGTTGTGTGTGCCAAGCATTTTAAAGACAGTGACTTTGCTAATTTGGGAGCCTACAACAGTGGTTTTGCGACGAAGTTGTTCATAAAGCTGGATCCTTTCCATCAATAAGATCAACCACCACTCCACAAGTGGTAAATGAAATAAGAATTCTTCAATCTAAAGTTTTCGTGGTGAAAAATTATACATATATAGCTTCTGTGCTATGATGCTTTAGCCTACCATTCGGATACGCTCTTCGACAAATGAATCGGAATTGGTTGTTCGCCTTCATCTTCATCCTCGTCTGATTCAGGGTCGTAGACGTATGGTTGTATCTCCGAAGACATTTTATTGAATCCACAAACTTTACGGACTTTCTATCAACATATCGCTGCGGGACACTCAGCTGGGCGTTTCCTTTCCTTTCCCGTTTTCCCCCTCCTTGTTTAATCCAATCAGAGGTGCCTTATTGACACGTCATGGATATTCACGAGGGACACCGGAAAAGCCAGTCGTTCAACCACTAGGCCTGTTCTAGCTTACAGAAAACAGTGTTAAGCAAGAGAACTAGGACATCATTTTTCACAGAAATGACGCACAATGCATTCAACCATAGTGGTGACACAGCAATATGAATGAAATAACGATAGAAGTTGACCTTTAATCATCTTCATAAGTCGGTAGATTCTTAAATAAGTCATTAGCAAGTGAGTGAAAGACTTTCTCGACCGCCTCTGTGTACAGAAAAACACGCTTGCAATACCTGGATGTCCATCCAGGCACCCTCAGACTCATAAAGTCTTGAATATCGCGAGAAGCAGGATTGCGTTAAATTCGGAAAAAATCTGACTTTACTTACCTCAGTGGACATGACTACTTCTGTATTCACCAGTCGTTACTCTGGTAAGTTGAAAACACATGCACAGGCTGAGAGGAAAGGGAAAAAGACCATTTTTATAAGTGTGCGTTTACTTGGAGACAATAGGGGGAGCTCTGTGGAGGAAAAGCACTCAAAGTTGCATAGTGTCTCTTTAAAGGGCTCTCTGCTAATCCCAACACCACTACCCTCCTAACCACCACTAACCTACTTCCCCCACATGCAGTGGCATTCTCATCCCTACCGCACATGTCCAACCACCTTGCCTGATGCACAACTTTGTGCATATACCTTACCCTTTATTTTAAACCAGTGATGAACAACCTGGATTCAGAACCTATAATCCAGTACCATATATTCTTAATCACCTGGTTGTACTGTGCACTTGCTGAGGAGCTGTTCTGAACAAATATGCCGTGGTGCTGCATTGTACCTTCTAAAGGCAGGTTTTCCCATCACTGTTGTAAACACTTCCACTTATTCCTCAAAAGTGAACTCATGCACTCTCCGAACAGACACATTGTTCTTCCTTTTTAGTAGTTTTGCTTGAATAAAAAAATAAATTCCAAAAGTACGTAAAGCATTCCTCTAATTGCTTTATGTGTAAATGCAGTTCTACCATTGCCTCAGCAGTGTACTGCTGCTTCCAGAGATCAATTTCAATCAAGAACAACTGCGTCTCTGTCTGCCACCGCTGTAAACGCAGACTCTGCGTGCTCCCCCATGGCTGGTTTCCCCCCTCCTCATTTTCTGTTTGTGGGGACTCTCAGAAATCACCTCTGCAGTAAAGCACAGTGTTCTGCATGAATGTGCACTTTTGGACATTAAAGGATGAGTGGAGAACTCAGCTGCTCGCAATGATTAATTTCAGCTGTGCGAACGCACACCGGGCGCAGCATGTTTAAAGCATGTTTTTTGCGCTGTTTATACAGACCATCACATCCAGCGCATAATCAGCTCTATCACTCATTGTGAGAACCACCACAGAGACAAGCACCAGTGTCTTCTTCCCGCCGTGGAACGAACTGCGGGATGGACGATGCATTCATGACTGCTCATAGTCCAAATGAAAAATTATGAAGTGCTGCAGGGAAATGCCTGCAGCATTCCAGTTTAGCAATAGGAACAGATGTCCTGAAAGCTACAGCATGAAACAATACAGTTATCTCCAGCGCAGAGCTGTAGGCATATCTCGAGTTGAAGAACATAGGAAGGTCACACAGGTAAGAAACTTACACCACTGCACAGCACACACACACTGATACACACACGCACACACATACACACACGCGCACGCGCACACACATACACACACGCACATATGTACACGCACACACACACACACACACACACACACACACACACACACACACACACACAGGGTCTGCCTTTAGTCTTTGCAGTTGTCCCATCGAGATGTAACCAGGCTGAATGAACAGTAAATACGTAGTGGGTGTGTATGAGTGTGTGTGTGTGGTGGGGTCTGACTTGATTTGCCGTATAAACACATCACAGGTCAGCGTCCGTGTGTTGATGAGCTCCTGGGTGATAGACATCAGCAGCAGGCCAGTGGGAACAGATAAGCTATCAGCTCCATCCTGCTCCTCCTCTTAGGGGGCCGAGCCGAGCTTTATTACAGTCCACAGCCTCCTCACTCTTCTCCTCTGATGCCTGCCCCTTGACATTGATAGAGTCTATCAGCCACTTAATGGATAATGAGATTGTTGTTGCACCCCTTTCAGCCTGCTGTGCTGTGCTGTGCTGAGCAGGGAGGTGGAGCAGTGGGCTTCTGAAAGACAGCAGGTCCCCGTCTGCATCCCCTGGCTGGCCGAGGCCACAGGCAAACACTCATGAATCCTCATGTCCTCTTGAAGTAGTTTACAAGCCACTTGGAGAGATAAGCTGCTGGATGTCTGAATGTAGAATATATCTTTCAAATCATTAGTTATAGTCAAACAGAAAAAAGAGATTTGAACTTCACACAGCACAAAATATGAACAAATAAGCCAGAACACATGATTACATAGCTTTTAGTGGGTTCTGATGTTTTCAAATCATTGTAGTCAAGAAGAAAAGAGAAACTTTTTTATAATTCATTTATGGAAATTTCAATACTAAATAGTGTGCAGTAGTCCTGTCAAGTAATCAGTGAGACGATGACAATGTTCATATTGCAAGTGAACCAGATGAAAGAAACTTGAACTAACACACAGCAAATACAAACAGCTTAGTCACTCTGAGTACTAAAGTAGATAGATACAAACAATTTAGTGAACCAGAGCATTAACTAGACTAGATAAATGTCAACAATTTAGTCAAAACATAGACTGATTTTTTTGATAGTTTTCAATGTCAAACCATTATATGCAGGAGTGTGTCCACAAAAAAGAATGAAAAGATGGCTACCACCCTCTCATGCAGGCTCGGTGACTTTCTAGAAAATAACATAATATGGGTGTTTGCTGCAAATGCCACAGTCTCTGTGTGTCTCTCAGGTATTAAGTGCATCTGCATGGGAATGCTGATTGTTCAGGGTGCTCTTGTAGCCCAGCTCTCTCTTACCACTGAAGCAGAACACTGAATTAGCTGAGCTATGGAGCCCTGTGTGGGTGTGCGAGTGTGTGTGTGTGTGTGTGTGTGAGTGTGTGTGTGAGAGAGAGAGAAAGAGAGAGAGAGTGAGATAGAGAGAGAGTGTGTGAGAGAGAAAGAGAGAAGAAGGGAGGGAGGGAGGGGGACTTCATTATAAAAATGCTAATCTGGTCAATTCCCCAGCCTGCGTAGCCTTTGTCGACAAGGTGAGACTTCCCTGCCGCGTGTGTTTCTTCTCCGTGTCCTGTCAGCCATTTCTTTTCTCTTCATTGTGTTCCACTCATTTAACACCATGCTCTCCATGTCTCTACACCGTCATCCCACTCCCTGACGGCCCAGCAGCACTCAGCCTCCTCTGGGATGCCATCTTAGGACCACTGACGAATCACTGGTCCAGTGATGGGAGATTGGAGGAGTGTGTGGGTGTGTGTGTGTGTGTATGGGTGGATGGGTTGATGTTTCTGTAATATAATCCTCTGGAACCACAGAGGGGATAGGAGACAGTTTGTGAAATGATCCCAGTAATCTCTGAAAGGGTGGACCACACAAAGTTTTTTTGGGTTTCATTTACTCAATTTGAATTCAAACTATTGAATTATTATTGAAAACCCTTTCTCTGTGTTTATCCAAATTCAAAAACTGTTCCACTCCAAAAATCTCAGGACTTGCACCTTAACCACATCAGCCAGTTCTACGATAATCAATCATAAAAAAACAAGTTGTTTATCATGGAAGCCACTCATCTATCTCAGCTTTACTCTGGAGGCTGCAGGACCATAGTGCTTTATTACTCTCTCCAGTCCTAATACAAGCAAGTATCCTACTGTCAGCTCTTGTGTCCTTAATAGGATTCATCCTCCTATATCCAGCTAGGAGGATCCAACTATATACTATATGTGGTCTATTCTGAGGGCCTAGGCATGTTCAGATGGAAATGTCTGCAGTTTAACTTTAGCCATAGCAGCATAAAAAAACATTGTTTGATTGCCGGTTGAGCTGGTTATTTTACTCTGAAACGGGTGTTCAGTGTGTGGGAGAGAGCTGCCGCGGAAAGATCAGAGGGAGTCATCTGCTTCACACTCAGCAAGAAGCAGACGGCAAACATGTGGCTTGCAGCTTTGCTGCCCAGAGCCTTTTTTTATCTTGTCTCAGGGATTCAGGGACAATGTGAGAGGAGAAACAGAGTGAGAGAAAAAGAGAGGAAGAGAGAGAGAGAGAGAGGGACAGCGAGAGAGTGAGAAAGAGGAAGGGAAGTGGGGGGAAAAGGGACGACAGAGTGGGACAGATAAAAATGGACCACAATCAAACAACATTTGCATAATGTGGCTTTTGTCCCCGTTTCAGCCTCCTTAACTGGCATCTCATTTGGCTGGCTGAGTGCCGGGGTGCGATAAAGGGGGGGTGGGCGGGGGGGCGCCGAGTCCCAGGCTGCCTGCCGGGTCCCTGGGGAGCGCTCGCTGCTCGCCGCAGGGGAGATTAATGCCAGACCCCCGCGTCCTCTAAGCTTAGCAGGCCCCAGACGATGAGGAGATAGGTGACTTTCACCCACAGAACATACCCCCCTCCACACACACACGCACACACACACACACACACACACACACACACACACACACACACACACACACCACCCTCATGTTTTGCTTCCCACAACTCCCACCCTCCAGCCCATGATCAAACAAGCCCAGGGTGAGATGGCAAGGTCAGGGGCGTCCGCCTCGCGCCCGGGGCAGGTGCCCTGAGCTCAGGGTTGTGTTTACACGCTAAAAAGCCTGGCCTGGCCCTTCCCCCATCCCCCCAAAAGTAGGCAGCTGACTCCCAAACGGGTCCCTCTGGTCGAGTGCCAACCTAACCCAGGGCCCCTTCCACCCCAGAATCAGCTGCTGCTCTGGGCACCTCCACACCTGTTCCTGCAGTAGAGAGACGGTATTGTAGTCTTCGAGCCAGGACAAGCAGGCTCAGGGACTCCTTTTTCACGAGGCTACCAGAGTCCTTAACACCCTGTGACACTTTATTGCTTAATGTAATTATTGTTTATTTATTTATTTATTTATACATACATGATGCTGTGACGGGGGTGGGGACCTAAGGTTTTTGTCTTGCATTATATAAAAAATATAATTTCAGATGCAACAATAAACTTGAACTTGAGAAAGGGGCTTGTAAAGGTTATCACACATTTTGCACAGCTTATAGGCAGGACACGGCATATCTTCCCTATCTTGCAGGTGAACACTTGCGTCTTTAATTATAAATCTAATTTAAAATACATATATTCCATATTTTTCTATGCCATATTGTTTCTCTCTCTCTCTCTCTCTCTCTCTCTCTCTCTCTCTCTCTCTCTCTCTCTCCTTTCTTTCACAGAAGCTCCACTGGGGTAGTTCATTCTCTTTGATTCCCTGCTGAAGGCAAAGGGAAGGCACACACGGCATGTTTCCCAGAGTGCAGCAGATTTATCACTTTACCTTCAGCGCTTCTTATCTTCATTTCGAGGGACGCCACATGACGACGAGCAAGACACTCCCCAATCTATTCAGCAGGATAAAATATTGGAGGAATATTGGAGGAATATTTTCAACATCAATGTTCACTTTTCTGGGCTGTCACTCTCAAAGGGAGAGTGTGGCTGGCAAAGGCAGAGAGAGAGCCAAGCTGGCTAGCAGGTAGCAGTAAAAGTGTGTGTGTGTGTGTGTGTGTGTGAGAGAGAGAGAGAGTGTGTGTGTGTGTGTGTGTAGTTGTGTACGTGTGTGTGCACTTGTGTGTGTTTGCTAGAGAGAGACGTTTGGACAGCTTCTTCTGTACCTGTGCGAGTGTGCAGCTTGGCTGCGCCAGCCTCCTATGGCCCACTCTAGAGACAAATAAAGGGCTATGAAGAACAAAATAGATAATAATGTTATCACTGAGCACAGGAAAATAGCACTTCCTCACTCTCTCTTCCTCACTCTCTGCCTCTCCTTCATACCCCCCACCCCCATCTCTCCATCCCTCTCTCTCTTTCTCTCACTCTTCTTTTCTTGGCTTCCCTGCAGTGCACACCTGAGAGATATGTATTTTCTGATGGGATCTGACACTCCTTTTGTTTGAGGGTCTGCAGTAGGAAATGATATCTCATCTCTCTCCCGTTTCCCCCCTCCTGAGAGTGTATTTTTGGACAGGTCATATGTTACACTCGCACAATGGGCTTGTCAAGTGCCTATATAAATGCAATTTCCCTGATTCAGGCAATTACCTCGGAGTGGACCGGGATGATTGTCCCTCCCCAGTCAGTGTGAAGACATCAGGGTGATGAGCAGATGGCAGCAGGGGCCTCCATGACGGGGGTGAGG
The DNA here is from genome assembly GCA_030347295.1 of Setipinna tenuifilis. Classification (NCBI taxonomy): domain Eukaryota; kingdom Metazoa; phylum Chordata; class Actinopteri; order Clupeiformes; family Engraulidae; genus Setipinna; species Setipinna tenuifilis. Next base: position 28,984,661 of record CM059277.1, read on the forward strand.
TGGGTTGGGGTGGGGTGGGTGGCTTTTGCCGTGTGCTCCCCAACACCTTGATGGGACTGTTTGGAGCCCTCTGTCCACTGTGCACACCCACGACACAAACAAGCAACGATGGGCAACCCCGCTTCAGCAGCTTACAATCCAGTACCACATATTTGTTCCAGCCATTCCTTAAATCAGCCGATTCTGATTAACACAATTCTTTAGCAAGGTAGAGGAGAGTGAAATCACCTATATTAAGCCCACAAGGTAGAACCAGGGGAATTGACACATGTAGTATTTGTTTCAGAAGCCACAATCTAGTACCACATATTCTAAATTACCTCATTCTACCTGTGCTTTTGATACAGGTGAATTAACTTCTCTACCTGGTTGAAGAGTTGTGCCAATTAGAATCAGCTGATTTAGCAAATTTTTGGTACAAATATGTGGTATTGGATTGTATATCCTGAAGCCTGGTTGTTCATCATTACAAGCAGCACTCCTGATGACTTAAGAGAGATCACACCAAGTTATCAAAGCCAAAAAACAACAAAAAAGTGGCCCTACATCCTCAGACGAGGGCAGTGCTGACAACCTTGCTTCCAATAACCATTAATCCTGCATTCTGCGTCTGACCTTTTTAGTCTTTTCTGGTGAACACTGTCGGCATTAGAGTTGAGTTTCATCAGCAGTCATCACAAAAAAATGAGAAAATGCCGCGAGAGAGAACTTTTCTCCCCTGTGGCAGCACTCCTGCACGCCTGTGTTTGTGTGTGTGTGTATATATGCATGTGTACGTGTGTGTGTGTGAGTGAGTGCACGCATATGTGTGTGTGTGTCTGTGTCTGTGTGCTCCTGAGAGGAGGGACTCAGCAGTATTCGCTGGTGGTGCGACAGCAGGAAGGAGGGACAATACCCAGCAGTCTCTCTCTCGCTCAGCCCAGGCCTTCTGTTGTTCACTGGAAAAGCAAAGGGGGGGGGGGGGGGGGCATTACCCATCAGCTGCTCCAGTTTATTACAGAACTCCGAATACATTCAAAGTGATTGCCACTTCAACAGTGTTGTGAATGCTTTGTGAAAACAGGAGCATGTCACATTGCCCACTTGTGTATGTATTAGTCATTCACAAATATCAGGGCACCTGCATGTTTGTGAGAGAAGGAAAGGAAAGAGAAGGGAAGGAAGAGATGTGTAATTATTTTAAGCAAAATCTCCCTGAATTTCTATACACTACACATGGAATGCTGCATTCACCTTAATAGACATATGGTATGTGTTACCTACGCTGTCAGACATCTTCTGTATGGTTTTGCATTACTTCCTATCATTTCTTTTATGACTGTGGTTTCACCTACATGACTGCATCCCTGACTATCAGCAGAGGATGACACACTGAGCAACACCCAGCAGCAAGGTTGTTTAAATACCAGCCAACCTTCCCACAGTTCATAGGGAGGTCGCTAACACTTTATTTTACGGTTCCCTTCACAGTGTATCTACATTTAACATCATGTAATACTGTGTATACCTAACACTAACCCTAATCCTTCTCCTAACCCAATGTTACAATGTAAGGACATACTGTTACATGTTGTTACAAACTTTGCTACATTGTACTTCATGATGTAGATACACTGTAACAGGAACCGTAAAATAAAGTCTTATGATGGGATACTGACATGGACTTTCCTTAAGGAATTACCTTCCCAGAGAACAGGCAGCAGTATGTACATATGTTGTTTGTTTAGTGCTCTCACCGGTGTTCATCACAAATCCTCTGAATTGCTCCTACTTGACTTGACTTTGTGCTACACTAATAATAGGATTGGGGAGGGTGCCACTCCATTAAATCTCCTGGCCAAACTCCTCCAGCTGCCATCATCCTCCCTCTGCCCAAACTCTGACTTATACTATATGATGAGTGGTGGTTAGAGGGGATTAAAAGCTTTAGTGCAAAAAGCACTGGATAGAGTCCAACGTTGATTACATTCAGATTATATGAAACTGACTCACATTAGCAGGGGTAATGCTTGGTTAGTTTAGTCAAGTTTGACATTATCATTGTTCTCTTCATGCTCATTTGCATACCTAAAATCAATTCTGTGAGCAAATGACATCAGCAGTATACCTCAGGGCTTGGGGTTGCAGTACATTTATAGAGGTGCTTACCTTAATAGTACACCTAACAGTTGTACACATTTATGATACATAAAGTGTATTCGATTGACTTAAAACACACAGGCAGAGATCCCAGCTTCAGAAAGTAAAATCCCCTGCCATGTATTACTTCTGCCTGTGCACTTAACACAGATGATAATTAGGTAAACTTCTTATGATTTGTGTCCTTGTAATGATCAGCTGGTTCAGAAAATCGTTGGATCAAATATGAGCTGCAATGTCCATCTCTGCTGAAACCACAAAAGCAGTGTGTAGCTGCACTGTGTACTACAGGGAACAGGGTGCACCGGCTTGCTCTCTCCTGAGCCAAGCCTTAAGGGTCTACACTTTATTTGTTCAGGCCAGGATGGTGATATTTGGCTTCCAAATATTACTTTGAAGGCAGTCCAGTCCAGCCACTTGCCCTCTGCCAAACAATGTTTGCCAGCAGTAAAAGAACTGACCAAAAAGTAACTTGCTTTAAATATACTCGTGTCAGCAGTTTTACAGATATGTAAGCAAAGTCTTACCCCCACAATTATGGTTAGAGTAATAATTAATGCAACCACACCACAACCCTAAACATGGTTTGACTCTCGAACGGTATATCTGAACTGGATCATATAAAGATATACACTTAGATGACTTTTTGCCAATAATATATTTTGTTGATTACACTTTATTTTACAGTCTATGTACGAGTGTATGTACACAATAAAGAACCGTGTAACAAAGTCTGTAACAATATGTAACATTATGTACTTACACTGCACCATAGGGTTAGATTTTGGATTTGGTGTTAGGTATGTACAGTGTAAGTACATAATATGGTACATTGTTACATTTAGATACACTGTAAAATGGACTATTAAAATAAACTGATACCATTTTGTTTAACATTTTAGTTATAAGGTGAATGTTTACTTTTGCAATGTTTCACTTGATTTATTCCCCATTATTTAGGTATATTAAATATAATTTAATAATAATTTGGAAAAAATTTACAAAGGTACACAAGATCAGGGTCAGATCTGGCATCAAAGCAAAGTGGGCTACAAAACATTTGAGAGATCATTATTTTTGAACTGATGATTTCCCTGGCTCAAAACAATAGTTTGTCATCAATCACTAAATAAGATGTATTGCAGGGTGCTTCACACCGCTGGCCTATGCTGTAAATCTAGTGTGTGGATGTACAACATAACCAGGTTTACATCCCTCTGCCCTTGTTTAAAGATATGCTTCTTAATTGAAACATAGGCCAACAAATTGAGCCTTTTTAAAGTTTTCTTGTACAGCCATTCTCTTCAAAAATCGAAATCTATGTTTTTGAACTGCCAAAAGGTTGCCGTGCATGATAATTTGTTTAAAAAAAGAACTAGAAAACAGTAGACCACCACCTCACACATTTTCACATGTACCGCACAGTAAAGTGGAATACCTGACAACCATTAGTCACATAAAGACAGATGGTGCTCTTGCTGCCTGCGCTGTTTAGGGTCCCATAGATAATTATGCTGGAGAGACTCATAAACAAACACACATAGGCAAATTGGCTTATGTTCAGAGCATCAACATCTATTCATCTTTCGAACATAAGGCCTCAGCCAAGGTAAACTCTTATGTAGGTTATGTTTTTGCTAGAAGAGAAAATGGTATAACAGTTGAAAAATCTTTTGCCTGAAATTATTTTAATTAGACTAGCCTACTCCAAACACAAAAAAGTTCAAAATGTTGTACACACCCCAAATATGGTCCAGCATGTTTAGACATTGCTCTCTACAGACAACTGTACTCCACATGTTGATGCTAGAGTTGGCAATGCTGACAAGACTGGGTCTACTGTATCATAGCGGCTGTGGTAAATTCAGCACAATAGCCTAATACAGGCACAGAAAATCGAATAAACACTTGACCTGAGATGCGATTGGACCACGTCGAGGGATGCTGACAGATAACCCGCAAACGTATGGCATGTCAAAACTTATCCCCTGTGGTGACCGTTTACCTTGTTTGAAGTAATGGAAAACAACTGATGACATTGTCGATCAGTCAGTCTCGCTATCACCACATTAATTATATCAACCTAATCAAATCATAGATCGACCCCGCTATTATCGGCTCGTTTCATAACCGTACAAGTCCAAAAAAGTACGAGCCCTGGCCTGTTGAATAAGTCAGCTGAGTGGAGAATTCACTGTAAAATTCAAACCAACGTTTGACTCAAAACAGGGTACTGCGTGTGGGCTATCTGTCATCTTAAACCAACACTTTAGCCCTGATTTGAGAGGAGGTGTGCGGAGATGAGCTCCATCATAAAAGAAATGAGTGTAAATTGCCTGAAACGGGAAACTGTTACAGATGCCACTGAACGACGGTGTAACAATAAATTCCATTCTTATCTCTAAAGAACATGGCGGCTCGTTCCCGACACTGAAGAAAATGAGACGGGAGACGAGTAACAGCATCAATAAATCATTCTAGCCCAATGTTATTCCCCGGAGATTTCTCAAGGATTAAATTAAGCACTTCCATTTCCATCTACCACCTGATCGCGACGCATATAAATCCCAACGACTGATCAACACCCTCTCCAGACACATGAGACCTTGAAGCAAGAGGCTGTACGAATCGGAGGGGGAGACAACGGGTTATCCTGCCTTTGACGAGAAGGAGGGGGGAGACTAGACGGTGAAACGCGTTCATGCTTAAAAGTGTCCGCCTTTTGGTGGTGTTGGGGATTTCATTTTTGCTACCACAACGACTTCATATGCATTCTGTTGCGCGCTGGAGTCGAGGAGGAAGGAACTCTCGCTGCGGGAAACTGTTCTCCTGTCTGAACTGAAAACGCTCCGCTGAGCGGGAGCTATCCAGTGCTGAAGTTGCATTTCTTTCCCCCCGTGCGAAACGCGGTGTTGCAGAACCACACCGATAGCTAGCGGTTTGCTTTTTGCACCGCGCAGGTGTCCGAATTCCCCCCACCCCCCTTTCCGCTCCGCCTTTTCAGCCTTGAGACTCCTGTGGACCCCGCGTTGAATGAAGACAGGACTCTGTGTTGGACGCTTGTTTCTGTGCAGCTCTCTAAAGATGCCAAGGTCTTTCCTGGTGAAAAAGGTGAAGCTTGATGATTTCTCATCCACGGACCTCGAGAGCTCATACAGCAGGTCCAGGACTGATCTAAGCCTTCGCATTCACGAAAAAGGTAAACGATTATCCATCGTAAATTGTTAGAACGCACGCTTCCATCAGCTTCCACATGTTTTGCTATTTCTGGGCATCTCTTATAACGAGTTGTATTGTATTCACATGGAGTTGTGACTCTTGTTTTCACACAGTCTGTTGTAATGGTCCCTGTACTGTTGATTAGATGTCGATAACTTGGTACTGATCACTCGAAATGTCATTTTGGGATAACACATCACAGAATGCACGCAACAGATGCAAAACAATAAAGAAAACATCTTGGTAAAACAATATGCAACATCCCCCCGATACTGACAAGTTTATGCGGATATTATTGAATGATTTGGGTTGTTCTTTATGTTCTTCCTCTCAAATTAAACAAATAAGGAAAAGGGAGATGGTTTGTCCGTGCATCGACGGACTTCTTGTTCTAAGCTACAACAAAAAAAATCTGATAATGCATTCTCGTTTTACTTGTTTGTAAGGTGTGAAATAATTATGCTTAATGAATTCCATCAAGTAACGACGTAGAAAAAATAAAAATTGTTATAACTTCAGCGTAGTTGACATTGTGCCTATTGTTTCTCTGGTGGTCTCAGTACGTTTTCCTGAATTATATGAATCATTATCGAGTTATTGCGCAGAAAAAAATGTTACTTTGTATGACGGCATTATAGTGATTATCTGAACTGGTTCTGACCAAAAGTATACTTGGATGTTTACACTGTGCCATGACCAGTCAAGTAGCCTACTACGGAGCTTGTTGCATGTTCTCAGCACACTGTTCTCCGCACAGTGTCTTCACGTATGAATAATTGATTGGGCTAACCCTCTTGTTCGCTCGTAGGTTACATTAGCGAATACATCAGCCCGTCTGTTTATGATGGAGAGAGCGATGGTGCCATCAAAGTGCCGTCTCCGGAGCCCATCTACGATGGAATCCACAGTGATTACGGGGCACAGGACTCGGACCAGGCCGACAGCCCGCAGTCAGAAATCAGCTCCGGATACATTAATGGAGACAACGCGGTAAGCGAGGGATATACAGTGGATGCTTTCTTCATCACGGACGGGAGATCACGGCGGAAAGTTATCAACAGTCCCCGGGCCATCCAGCGGCATACGTGTAACGAGTGTGGGAAAACATACGCGACGTCTTCCAACCTGAGTCGGCACAAACAGACTCACCGGAGTCTCGACAGTAAGTTGGCCAAGAAGTGCCCGACCTGTGGCAAGGTGTACGTGTCTATGCCAGCGATGGCTATGCATCTGCTCACCCACGACCTAAAGCACAAGTGTGACATCTGTGGCAAAGCGTTCAGCAGGCCTTGGCTCCTGCAAGGCCACATGAGGTCCCACACGGGCGAGAAGCCCTTTGGATGTGCACACTGCGGAAAAGCGTTCGCAGACCGCTCCAATCTGCGGGCGCACATGCAGACTCATTCCGCGTTCAAGCACTTCAAATGCAAACGATGCAACAAGACTTTCGCTCTTAAGTCATACCTGAACAAGCACTACGAGTCGGCCTGCTTTAAAGGCGCGTTCTCGCCACTGAGCTCACTCGAAGCATGACCTCGCTCCAGCTGACAACAGACTTTTGTTCCACAAAGACTTTGGTTGGAGGGAGCCCCTCCCGAATCATCCTTACCATCAGCCACAATGGAACACAATAATAGCACAATTTTCTCTATTTTCCGCAAAATTGAAACTTGGAATAAAATTCGCATGCACTTAAAGACATGAACACCGCTGACGTCTTCATAGACTTTTTGCGCTTGAAATCACAACTTCAAAACAACACCCCAATGAGGATTTCAGTGACCTTTTAATCATCTCTGTAACATTTTTTTCATTGTTGGATAGTATGTAGCCTACTTCTTCAAGTGGCCACACAAGCATTCGCCAGTGAGGTAACTTTATTTATTTATTTATTTATTTGTGTATTTATTTATTTATTTATTTATTGTAACAAAACTCATTTTTTTACTAGAGTTTGGCACTTTATTTTGCGTCCATGCCAACATTAATAACATGCCAAAGCATTTACTCCTTAAGAAGAATATTTTCTTAATACGTCTCCTTTGGTTTTGAAAAACTGCATGCAAAAAATAATGAACTCTATGCCAATACCTTGAAGCTTATGATTTTGCCAAAATTTAGATAGTATCAGTGGGCAATATTTCTTGGGTATCAAGAGGGTATATAAAGCAATAATCATTAATGCATGGTATTTTTGAAAGTAATGAAATATTACCTATAGCAGTTTTCTAAATCAGGTATGTTTTAATCAATAGCCTACTCATAATAATCAAACAAAAAAGACATCAGGGAAAATGCCAACGTAGAGTTAGAGTCTCAAACAGAAATGATGAACTGATCTTCCTTTGCTATCCTGTTATGCACTGCCTGCCTCTTATTTAAAAACGTAGTTGTAGGACGTAGGCTTGAAGTGCTGAGATTCAGCTCCTGGCAATTCAGAATTCTTCCCCAAATCTGCAGAACGTCTACCGAGGGAAAGCTTTGGCGCGCAGGGTAGCCGAAGTATAGGCTACCCTCCCTGCCATGACAGAGCACACAGTGTGAAACCCCTCAATGCACAAGTTAGGCTAGGACACTTGTTTTGTTTTGTTTTTTGTTTTTTTTAGCCCTGCGCGGACGTTCGACAGATTTGCCTCTCAAGCACTTCCTCTTTAGAGTCTTTAACTTTGAAAAGTAGCACAATACCTATAGATTCAGGTAGAGATGACGTGTATTAGCTTGACCTCTGTTTTTGTATCTCAGCTGAAGCATACCCTCATTAAATTGCAAGGGGCCGTTGTAAATAACTTATTTGGAACCTTTTTACAGCTGTTACCGAACAAACGACCTTACTTCGCTATATTTCTGAATAAATTGTTGAATTAAAATGAACATTTGAGGCAGTATTCGAATGATGTAAGCACAGAACACCAGGCATTTTGTCGCACTTCATAATAAAGACTAAGTAAACAAAATCCCGTCTGTCCTTCATTTGTTTCTGATTATTGCCATTGCTCCGTGAAATTAGGCAATTAAAGCAGCCAATTAATCTTAATGAGTGAAAATCGATGTGAGAAATCTTCAGAGACGAACAGACTGGGGAGCCAAAATATGCATTAAATACTTGCCATCTCTGGGTTAATCAATTCATGGTTTTTGTGCCAAGCAAGAAACAAAAGTATACTACGTGGGCACTTCAGCCTATGACCTCACTTACATTTTCATATGTGTTTCAATCCATGTCCATGTCACATAACCATAAGGAGTTCACTGAAAGGTTATTTTGGAGGGTTATGTGTGCCATTTTTTTAATTATTTGGTCAGCTGTTTTAGAATTGTTTTGATTGGTTATTTCGTGCTAAAGGTGGCCAGGCTTGTTGGCAGGGTGTTTATTTTGTGTAAGCAGGTTGTCATGTCAATAACCTGCTGCTTCTTTTGCCATCGCTGCAATCAACAGTTCCGCTGCAGCAGTCAAAGAGCCACAAGTCTGTGTCAGGTCACACTGCTCTGTGACTGTAATCTGTGTTGGTTGTCATCAATAGACTCACTCTCACCACACAACTCCAATGCCTTTGCCTAATCTAAGAAAGAGGTGTGTGTGTGTGTGTGTGTGTGTGTGTGTGTGTGTGTGTGTGTGTGTGTGTGTGTGTGTGTGTGTGTAAGCTTGTACGTTTGTGTGTGTTTAATTCCCTGCTCTGTGACACTGAATACTGCTACTTAAATGGTTTAAGTCTGTGACTGTGTACACCTTAAGCACACAATTTAGATCGTTCATGCTACATGTCATCTAACTAGTATACTATATTAGTGATGCTGTGCCTGGCATTGAACTTCTTGCTTTCAGGGCTTCATGGTAATGTCAAATGCCATTTATTTTTTTGGATGGACATTATTTCAAATTATTGTGTGAATAATGTATTGTGTATAATGGTTTCAGAACCCATGACTGTACAACAATAACAGTGACACCAAATGAAATTCAATAATTCAGGTCTGATCAGGTGCAGCTCTGTTTGTAAGGGGCTTTTGTGTGTGTTTTTCCTTAAGTGACTTCAGGTTGAAAGACAAACGTAGTTTTCATGCTCCAACATTTGCAGGCCCTGAAACTGGTGCTAACTACAAAAGCTCAGGGTTAATTTGGCTGGTGCGCGTGAGGCCACCAGTGTCATCAATTTGCCTAGAATCATTATCCCCGGCCGGCACGTGACGGCCCACACAACCCGGCTCTCAAGAGCGCCGGGTAATTGTGCTAGCAGGACACAATCAGCACAAGCCATTACTTAACAGCAGACAGCTGTAGAAGGGCCAGCGCTGCGTTGATCTGTTTGCTTTTACATCCCCGTCACAGCAGTTTAAGATCAGGGCCTGCCTGTCTGCCTGCCTGCTGGGGGCTGCACAAATACAAGCCCATACACACACACACTGCACGCATTGCAACCCAGACTGCGCCACACTTCAGCCTCACAACAGAGTATAAGAGTTATTTGCTGCAAGTCCCTTCGTACAGCATGCAGCATCGGCCATTTGCCCTGCGTTACGCAAAATAGCTCGGTCTATCAGGTGTACTTTGGTAGACATACCTGCAGCACACCAGGAAAATGGATGTGAAATGTCTTCTTTTTACACTGTTGAGACTGTGTTGGACAAAGTTAGGCATAAATAGATACAGTATGTTGTTTTTACCATAACAAAACTTTGCCTTTTACCATAGTGGAAAATCTTACTGTAATCTAAATTGATCTTCAGTGTGTGTCGTAAAGCAAGACTTTTTTCATAAGCATTTCAAACTGTGTAAAAAGGCTACAAAAGATTCTACATTGTTTCAAAAGTAGGAAATAAACGACTGTAAATTGGTACTTTCACACTTCATTGAGAGAGCTGACATGTTAGAACATTTACTCTTTTATGTGCTCTTGGTGTTGATTATGAAATCAATGGTTTAGGTCGTTGCATGCTTTTATTAACACATTACAAGTTGGTTATTTGGTAGGTTGTCAACATTACTTCACTCTGGTTATGGAAATACTGGGAAAAAATCCATGCATACAAAGAAATCCAGGAAATTGGATAGAGTCTGTAATAGTGTTAGCTGTCAGTGTCAGGATGTGTTGACCGATGTGGGACATTATCAAGTGTTAAACTGGCAGGCTGTTCAGTTGGCTTATGCAGTATTGGCAATCAGCACAGGAACTACAATGGACATACAATTTGCTGTCAGTTTATCTACTTTCTGAGTATGTATTAGTAGTGTAGTTCTGGATTAAGTAGGCATACAGTAAAAGCCAAAGTAGTGTCTTTAAAAATGAGCTCAACCGCTGGGCTACATAAGATTTCACAACTTATGCACAACATCCACACCTGATCAGATTTCTGCTGTGATGCCGAAGTAGAAAGGTAACCTTTAATACAATTTCTTTCAGGGAAAAAAACATTACACAACTGTTTTGTTTGATTCTTTTTATTAGTTCCACATGACTTTTCAAGATGTCACTCAGAGCTCAGACTGTCTGCCAGTTCCGATCGGATTGTGTGGTGCCGGCCAAGCCTATATAATCATATTACTGACAGAGTTTTGTTCTTTATTTTTCAGGAAAAAAGTTTCTATAACAAATGTATCCAATTTTTTCTTGGCGGTTTTTGCTGATGTATTTGCAGTTTGCTGTCATATACCACCTAAAAACTGAATGTGAATATTTGAAATAATCACCTTGGTGAGTAAGGTAAGGCAAGCAAGACAAAACACGCCTGGCACCGAACGGTCAACAACACAAAGCCGGATAATTTTTTTTGTTTAAATGGCAATGGTACGGAGTGAGGTCTGCTTGCATCGTAGATGCTGCTCGGTGAAATATGACATACACCAACAATGTGCCCCGGCCGGGTCGCTTAGGAGGTTTCAGGGTGCAAAATGACTGAAAAGTACCGTTCCAATGTGATCATATTGCTCTGGTTTTCTGAAGAACAGCTCTAGATAACACCCAGAAAACTTTTTACAGTGTGTGCCCACTAAATATGGAAATATTTAGTGTGCTATTTTAAGGCCCCCATAAGTGTCCGTGGAGGAGAGTGCCTCGAGCGAAGTTTGACACAGGCCCCTGACAGAATGCCCCTGGTCTGGAGATCAGACCGTCTCAGTGGTGCTAATTTAGCACATGGTGTCTGTCATGTTGTCTCGTAACTAAGCAGGGCCTGCTGCACACCTCCCTGTTCAAATCTGAGGAGGTATCGGGCCCCTCTCAACCCCCAGTCAGAGACATCGCTAGAAATGTTGGGCCCTATGAAGGAATATTATTTTGGGCCCCCTTATAATTAATAATAGGTTACACTTTTTTTTTATTGCCCCTGTTACAATGTATCTACATCATGAAGTACAGTGTTAAGTAACAATATATAACATTATGTACCATAGGGTCTGTACAGTGTAAGTCATACATTTAAAAGTAAAGTAAAGTTGTTACATTTAGATACATTGAAAAATGAACACTAAAATTAAGTGTTACATAATAATAATAATAACAAACGTAATAATAATAATAATAATAATAATAATAATAAAGGGCCCCTGTTGATGCTGGGCCCTTACAATCCACCCCGACTCCAGTCACCCACCAGTTGCCACAGTGAGCCTGTTTTTTTTAAAGGGGGGTGGCGATGGGTACTATGGTTTTTAACTGTGGACCTCACCATGCATTTTTGTAATTGCAGTGGATATGGGCGAAAGCGTTGCCTTAGGACATGAGCGATTCGTCATCACATGACTGAACAGAAACGCGAGGCACTGCGGCACAGTATGCTAGAGGCCGACCAACCAGCCAGGGCCCTCACACACCTCAGGCACTGGTCAGCCATCATTAGAACAACACACACACACACACACACACACACACACACGTGCAATCATACAACATTGGTATTTTGACTACATTGTATCCTAAAGCAGGTAAAGATAGCCACAATGACTTTAGTCAGACAAAGAATGTGTGTGTGTGTGTGTGTGTGTGTGTGTGTGTGTGTGTGTGTGTGTGTGTGTGTGTGTGAGAGAGAGAGAGAGAAAGAGAGAAAGAGAGGGAGAGAGAGAAAGAGAGTAAGAGAGACAGACAGAGAGAGAAAGAGAGAAAGAGAGGGAGAGAGAGGTTAGTTTATTCCAGTATGTGCTGAGCAGCAGCTAGGCAAATAATGTGAAGCAGAGGAGGAGAGGAGAGCGGTGTTTGAGAGAGGAGAGGAGAGGAGAGGAGAGGGAGGTGGGGGGGTGACCCAGTTTGGGTGACATGTAGCTGAAACAGCTTGTGCTGCACCAACAGCAGCACAGCAGCAGCAGCAGCAGTAGCAGCACAGGCAGTGCATTTTTAATAGCTGCCGCTTGCACATTTCCTCACAAGAGGAATATGGGACTCCTGTTGCTACGTCGCCCCAACAAACCCTCCCTCAGCACAGATGAACAGGGAAAGTAACTGACTGGGGGTTGTTTGTAAAATGGAGATTACACTCGATCATATTTGGAGCTGAGCCATCAACACTTACATGGTGCGCTGTGGTCATCATCAGAAAGCCTGTTGCTAAGGCATGCGGAGTAAAGCAGCAGTCAGATTATGTCAGACACATACCAGTGCCTCTCAGACCACTCCTGTTATTGTTGAGTACATCTAGTGTGTGAGTGTGCAGTAGTGTAGGTTTGTGTGTGTGTGTGTGTGTGTGTGTGTGCATGAGCGTGTGTGTGTGTGTGAGTGCATTGGTGCATTAGGTCTGACCTCTCCTGGTGTTGGTGTGGGGGAATTAAAAGACCATGCATATTCAGAATGGGAGGAGAAGATAGGCTCTTCATTTCCCACTCCCACCTCCCTGCCTTTGATGTGGGTGAGTCAGTGAGGCAGAGCCGATCTTTGGGGTGAAAACTACTAGCCCTAATGACTGCTTATGCTTGCCGTCGACTCTCTCTCTTTTTCTCTCTCTCTCTCTCTCTTCCTCCACCCCCCTCTATCTGTCTCCCCCCTCTTTCTCCCCCCTCTTTGTCTCTGTCTCTCTCTCGTGGCTTTGTGTTTTTCTCCCTGCTGTGGCCATTCAAGTACTGATGCTTAACAAGAGCTTTTAATGCAGTGGCTTTCTGCCTCCCCAAAGACAGGGCTGCAACCATGTTCACTACCACACCATAATAGTTTTAATGCAAATAGCTTAGGACCACTTTTGCTCTGGATAAAATATAATGGCAGCATATAGGCTTTATTCAAATGCTTTAATCACATGCTGCAAAATACCCCAAATTCCCTTTGTAATTTCCACCTGTGAAATGCAGGTGCCAACACAAGACATGACTATATGAAGTGCCAAAAACACTTTTTTTTTACGTGCACAACACACACAAAGGCACAATCGCACGGAAAAAGCCAGTGGTAGGTAACAAGCGTCACACCTTGCACAGCTGCTGGATGGCCTGGCTGAGATTGTGGGCTTCCTTTGTTGCAGTGTGTGTGTGTATGTGTGTGTGTTTTGTCTGCGGCAGGAGGCGAGGGCTGAATGCGGGAGGGAATGGGATTTGGGACGCTCTCTCCACGCTCTTGCCACGCCGCTGCCGGGGGGGTTGTATTGTGTGGTAGGGCCTCGGGCCTCTGAGCCTGAGACTCACGTGGCCTCTCTTCTCCTCTCTTTCCTTCCTCTCCTCTTTTCTCCTCTGCCCTCTTTCCCCTCTCCTCTCCTCTCTTCTTTTCTCCTCTCCTATCCCCTCATCTCCTCTCCCCTCTTCCTTTCTTCTCTTCTCCCCTCTCCTGTCCTCTCCTCTCTTCTCCTCTGTGATCACCTCCTCTGTTCTTCTCTTCTCTCCTGTCCTTTACTCTCATCTCCTCTCCTCTTCTCTCATCTCCACTTGCTTCCTGCCTCCTCCCTTTTTTTCTTCTCTCCTCCTCTTATTAGTCTGCTTTCCTCTCCTATCCTCCCTTCTCGTCTTCCTTCTCCTGCCCTCTCCTTTTTCTCCTCTGTAATCACCTCCTCTGATCTTTTCTTCTCACCTCTCCTCTCATTTACTCTCATCTCCTCTCCTCTTCTCTCATCTCCCCTTGCTCCCTGCCTCCTCCCCTTTTCTCTTCTCTCTTCCTCTCATGAGTCTGCTTTCCTTTCCTCTGCTCTGCTCTCCTTTCCTCTCTTTTTCTCTCCTCTCCTCCACTCCCCCCTCTCCTCCCCTCCCCCTCTCCCCCCCCCCTTCTCTCTTCTCCTCCCCTCTCCTCTGCTCCTCTCCTGAGTCTGCTGCTGTCTATTGCTGCGGGGGGGATTTGGGCTCTGTGTCCTGCTCGGCTCTGCACCAATCACATGGCTCACAGCACAGAATAAGGCTTTTTCACTTCCCCCCCTAAACTGCTGCTGGCCCTGGATCAGCGCGTGACCTCACTCTGACCCCCTGCTCTGTGTGGCAAACAATAGCAGCTGGCCCGAGATCAGCAGGGGAAACTTGGAATGACTCTGGTTGGTCTGTGGGATGAGGAAGCATGGGAAGCTGACTATACACTCTGCTCAGGTTGTTAAAACAGCGTGGCAATGAATGGTGCGCAAAGGCAGGCTAATGCTTTAGAAACATCAAGGACATCCAAAATGAACTTGAAGTGTTTAATTCCAACGTTATTACAACAGTAATTAATATAATCATACCGGTATGTTTGCTATTACCTATAAGATGAAATATGGACATCTGAAGTAAAACTGTGTATTTTTTCCTGTTGTAAAGAAACATATATTTCCACTCTACTCATAGGCACTGCTGAAATTATGAATATCCAGGCGAGGCTACATACATCAGTGTGGCAGCAGTTGTTACAATTTCTATTCACCCTAGAGCAACCGAGCAGGTCCATGGGGTTGCGCTCAGAATTAATATGTCAAGAAATACCGAGAAATTCTGCATTAAAACTT
The DNA here is from genome assembly GCA_030347295.1 of Setipinna tenuifilis. NCBI lineage: Eukaryota > Metazoa > Chordata > Actinopteri > Clupeiformes > Engraulidae > Setipinna > Setipinna tenuifilis. The sequence continues at coordinate 28,999,892 of CM059277.1, forward strand.
TTCATCTAGCCTGCCAGATCCTTCTTCTTCTTCTGTGAAAAAGTTGCACACTGGTGGAAAATGATGAAATGTTATGCAAAATACATTCATTCATTCTTTTCTTTTGTGCTTCTCCTCTGTATACCACCTGGTCCTCCCGCAGCAGATGCATAAGAGAGCCAGGACCGGGGCGTCTCCCTCTTAACAGAGTACACATGAAGGGGGAACAAAAGAGTGCTGAAGGCTGTGTATATATTACAAGCTTATCGCTTCCTCCTTTACTCTTTCGCAATCATAGAATGTTTCTAGACCTAGACTCTACCCCTTTCACAGTTTGTTGAAATCTGATGCGAACAGTTATTTTCTGGAAAATTCCCAGCTCTGCCCCTTGACTGTGAATGGTCAATTCTGGTAAAAGTCCAGGTCTGAATTTCTGATAATTTTCCCGAGTTTAAGCTTCACAGTGGCTATACTATAGAAACTGTGCCTCTTGATATTTGTAGCATTCTATCTTTACAGCGTCACTCTTCAGAAGCTGCTTCCTGCATTTACTAAATGTGCAGTCCTTCTGCCCTTCCTTCCCCTCTGCGATTGCGCTGGCCGTCAGGTCACATCACCTGGCCCCACTGCTCAGGAGCATCTAGGGACAAGGGCGGGGCCAGAAAGGCCACAGGAGAGTAGCGCAGCGACTGAGGAGCTGTAAGCTTTCACTCATCCTCACTGGTAACTCATGTTACTGCACCCCTGACTATCAGGTCAGATCAGGTGACCTCTGATAACACACAGATCGATTTAGCCTTTATATGGTCAATATGCTGAAGCAAACGTTTTGTATAGGCAGCGGGGAGAACACAAATGTGCTTTATTTATGTCTATTATTTATTTATTTACATCTTTTATTTAGTTTTTGTTATTTCAAATGTTTGTTGTCCCGTCCTTGTCACGTATGTTTCTGGACCTCAGCAGTTAGAAGCGGCTAGGACTTTTTTCGCAAAGCAGGGCTGAGAGCATTCCTGTTATTGCCTTCATACTGAGACACCTCCGCGCTGTGTGCCAGTGTCCTTTCTGTTCCAGTAATACGTACATTGGGGTAGATTACAGCGCATTCTTTGAGTGCTATTTTTAGGAAAGGACATGTATAGTGGTTGCAATGCTAAAGCTGATTCATCAGCTCTAGCAGCCATAGATCTTTGGGTCATTTGACTCGTGAACACAAATCTTCAGTTTGCTGGTAACTGTGGTGTAATTTGCTTCTTATTGTGTTTTAGTAGATACCAGTACTGTGATACAAACATAATAAAAATATATAAATGTCAAACTGACATTTAAATTTTACTCACATGCTTAAGTCTCACCTTATTTTAATTTATAAATACACCCTTACTTATAAAGACTACACTCATTTACACAAAATGTAACATATATTGTATAACCATTTTAACACACATTTGTGTGCGAAAATATTATTCTCATGACTATGAAAGCACACATAACTGTGCATTTTACATCATACTGAAATACACTCACAGTTGCATTCACACACAAGGTACCTAATTTAAGTTTAAAATTTTCACCAAGCCTGCATCTAGATGAAAATATTTTATTTTTTACTTTTTGTTTCTTCTAAAGTGTAAACGTCCTTCAGACTACTAGCATCTTAGCAAAAGCAGCATCAAGCAGCCAGTAGTGTGTGGGTGTGCACAATGCAGTGTTTGGTCGGGTATAATTAGCGTGCTAAAGAAGTGACAGAGGGGACAGTGTATAGGAGTCTCTAATCTGCGCCTAAGGATGCCTCCTCAAAGAGTCCCCGGAGAGTCTGCTAACTTGCTCTTGACTCTCTCTGGAAATTAGATTCGAAGATAAAAACAGCCACAGGTTCTGTGTGGTATATGTATATATAATTATTTAATACAGTTTTTGCTGTGAATTATCATTGTCATTGTAATCATTTATTTGGAGATGCATTTGAATTGTAAAACTCAAAGGCCCGCTTGTTAAATTTGTGTACATGATGTGCATTATAAAACACACCTGACCACATAAGACCAGTGACATTTAGTAAACTGAATGTATAAGGCATTTGAAACACACATGAAATAACCTTGATGTTTGACAGCTGTACAGGGTGAGTCCAAAATTAGAGAGGATGAGAGAAGGGCAGGATCAAGTGGAGGACAGCGATGAGTGAAGATGCTGCATAGAGGCCACAAGGATGAGGAGGAAGGGCACTCACCCCACCACACCATTTACCAACCCCACCAGTTTACCAACATTCAACATTTACCAACATGTTGTATAGTATTCTTGTTTTAACTGAAATTTATTTGATGTGATTTGTTTTTTCTCTTTTTTGACAGTGACTGTCTTTGGTGTCACTTGCTTCTTTAATTATTGCTTGTTATTTTGATTATTGTACAGAAATGGAATGAATGTGTTGCAACCAGTAAGGTTCAATCCATTTTTCCTATATAAACAATGGATGATGATGGTGATGATGATGATGACAACTATGACGATCAAGATGATAAAGATGACGACGACGACGACGATGATGATGATGATGATGATGATGATGATGATGATGATGCTGCTGATATTGACATTTCCCTCTATTGTACTCTATGATGGTAGCTGTAACAGTAAAGTTTACACACTCTCCTCAGCATGCCGTCACTGACAGCCTCTTGAACATGTCCTGTATTAGTATAAATTATAAAACTAACACAGCTGTGGTAATCAATTGCATTCACATCAAGTGTGTTATCAACCACAGTCATTCTGCTGGGCTTTCTGCACCCTTAGGAAATGAGTTAATGTAATCAAAATACAGCCATGCAGGAACGTTTATCAGATGCACATTCAGGATGTAAAATGTGACAGATTGTACTTGATGATATGTGAAGTGAACTGTGGCTGGGACCAGTGAGGACACCCTGTCTCTGCTGGAGTCAGACTTTCTGATTGCTCTGACTCTTTGACACGTGTCAATCACAGGAAGTTGCCAATTCATGAGGAAATGTTCAACATATTCAGACACTTGCTGTATTAATGCCACGTTCTGTTCACACCCACAATGGCCATTGCTAAAAACTTGAAGATGCTATATGCAAAGAAATTTACGGCAAGTAATCATAAATAGTCCTGATGTGTCATGAAAGATCAGGAAAGATGTTAAATAGAAATACTGATTTCACTGATAACAATTGTTAATAGCTAATAACAATAGCTGTAACATTTGCATTTTAATATTTAATTTACGTTGTTTATGTTTTAATTTTGTGATTTGCCCCACAGTGCTTCACAGTATTTTAAATTTGCAGTGCCGGTTTTGGCCTTAATCCTACATATAACACTTTTAAGCTATTCGATAAGCAGCTGTTATCAGAAACACGTGATCCTCCAGTACCTGGTTCAGCAGTTGTCATATCACAGGTGCCTGGGACAGTCTACACACATGAAAAGGGCAAAGATCTCCTCATGCTGAGGAGCAAGAAACCAGCTCAGAGGAAACAAAGGCACGTGCGTGCGTGAGTGTGTGTGTGTGTGTGTGTGTGTGTGTGTGTGTGTGTGTGTGTGTGTGTGTGTGTGTGTGTGTGTGTGTGTGTGTGTGTGTGTGCTAGATGGTGGACGGGTGGGGGGTGTTGGGGGGTATCTAATATCAACTGTAGAAGGTGTAGAGAAGGTTGTGGTAAGTGAGGAGGGTGGAGAGTTAGGTGTCTGCTGAATGATCCTGATGAGGAAATTGCTGGTCTCCATCAGCACTGGTGTGTGTGCGTGTGTGTGTGTGTGTGTGTGTGTGTGTGTGTGTGTGTGTGTATGTGTGTGTGTGTGTGTGTGTGTGTATGTATGTGTGTGTGTGTGTGTGTGTGGGTGTGTGTGTGTGTGTATGTGCTGGCCTTGTGCCAGGACTGAGTGTCTGTGCCTCCACAGAGTCACTGGTCTGTGGCAGCAGGAGGCCACATGCAGCTACTGCAGCACTCTACGCCCAGATGATTTAGCTTTCTCTGGTGGGACCCTATACATGTACAATACACAGACACTTACACATTCATGGAGAAAACACAAGCTCAAAACTCACACAAATCTCTGATACTGATGCCACAGTAATAAAACTCACTGATAGGGATACTGAGAATAACTTCAGTGACTATAGATGCTGTTTATTTCTTATGAAATGATTTCCCCAATAACAATAAAAGTGTGTGTCTTTGTGCCTAAAATGCAAGCCGCCTCTGAATATGCACGTTGTAGTAGGTTATGGTTATGTGTTCAGGCTGACCACAAAGAATTCTGGGAAGAGATGAATATGACGTGATACTGTATTTGGTGTTGTTGTGAGCCCCAGTGAGCCCCAGCCAGAACCTGTCGTGGACGTGACCTTCAGCAGAAGTGAAGACCCTGGCAGGGTGGGAGAACCTGCAGGAGCCACAGGTGAGATGAGTCACCACAACCGGCCACCCAGTCATGAGGGGAGTGGCTGCTGAAGTCACCATCTCTCTCTATCTCACACACACACGCACACACACACACACACACAGGACCACTGGTCACACGGCTGACGGACTTGGCACACAATGCCAGCAGAGTGTCGGCCAGATGCCACAGGTCAGACCCGCCAGAGTGGGTGGCACCCAGGGTCCAGTTTAATCAAACACCTTTTTTTTGACCCACACTCCCCCACTCTGCTGGACTCTGCTAAAACACCAAACCCTCCACTGAAGATGTGTATTTTTAGGGATGTGTTCACATTTATTTATGTATTTATTTATTTGGTGCATGTTCTTTTTTTCCAAATTCCCCTGAGGTAGCTACACTTCCTGTAAGTGACAGTTTGACCTCTTGATCTCATGGCTAGCAACAGACACTTTACATAGCCCTTGAAGTCATTAGTTCCTATGTAGTTATTCACAGACTCACAAGAGGAGCTGTGTCATACAATTAGCTTTGGTATCTTTCTCCATGTGGAGTGATATGTTACAGCTGAGCCTGTGTGTTGTACATATTATGCTGTCACCCACTGCACTCGGTTGAATGATCATCCCAGTAAAGATATGCTTCTTAACCTTGGTGCGGGTTACAGCTCGCCTGTTTGCTCCTTTTCTCCAGTGTTTTTTTATCCTCTTTCCAGGATTTACCTTCGCTGTGGAGTGTTTGTCGAGCAGTGTTGTCTTGGCAGGAGCTGTGTTGATTTTCCTTGGGGCTATAGCGTGTGATCTTCCCCCGTGGAACACTGTGCTGAATCTATGCTCTAAATACACAGCACTTCAAACATAAGCTTCCCCTCCCCCATCAAATTCACATACACACACACACACACACTTACATGCATACAAACACACACACACACACACACACACACACACAAAACATAGACACAAAACATAGACACACACATAAACAGACAGACACACAAACAGACAGACTCAGGCACAGACACACACACAGACACACACAGACACACACACACACACACACACACACACACACACACACACACCTAGAGAGCTGTGCACACAAACTCCACAGCACACCAGCTCGCTGTCTGCTGCTGATGGGCTCATAACTAACGTGGCTCATTGTGTAAATCCACTGCTGGGCTGGTCATCATCGAGCTGTGTTCCTATGCTGTTGTCTGTCACACACACACACACACACACACACACACACACACACACACACACACACACACACACACACACACACACACATGCACACACAAGCTGTGTTCCTACGCTGTTGTTCCTCTTGAGGAAACTGCTGATGCTGTGTGAACAGGCTCATCAGACTGAATGGATCCACTAATAATGGACTCACACAAGCAGCAGCACTAAGACAGCAACTGTGCAGGGGGGCCAAAACAAAGCTAGTGCCTCAAGACTGAGTCACAGAGATAGAGAGAGAGAGAGAGAGAGAGAGAGAGAGAGTGCAAGAGAGAGAGAGATCAGATTAAAGAGGACCCATAGTGCCACACAGTATTTACTCTCAAACAATTCACATTTCACAGATGTATGAGTATGAGTATGAGTATGAATGTGTGTTTGTACCAGTAGATACGTGTATGTATATATGTTGTATGTGTATCAGTGTGTACTGTATGTGTAGGTGTGTAGACAATAGCGAGTGTGTATGTTTTTTGGGCATGTATTTATGCATTTGTGAGTGGTAGAACAAGGATGAGATTTTGGTGAGATAGTGTCAGCATCACAGAAAATATCAGGTAAAAGTGTTCCATTGCCAAGACCTCTGTGAACATCTGTTCATATTATCATCTATTGTGATGAGTGAGAGGGGCAACAGTATATTACAGAAATATTTTCATGATTTATAACTATAGTGGAAACAATCGATTTGTAGACAATGTTCATTTTTATGCAATACAGGAAAACATTTCTTTTTCTTATTAATGTTCTGTCATAGTTTGACATATGTTTCCTATTAATCACCATACAGTATGTCTGCTGCTGTTGTTGTTATGATGTCATTTATTATGCCGTAGTCTTACCTGTAAAGATATTTTGCATTGTTCAGAAGTTCACAATAACAATGCAGTGATTCTGAGTATTGGCAGTGCTATGTACTAATTCTGTACCAGAAAAACTAGTAGCGTCATCCCAAATGTCTGTACTTGTGTAATTTGATTAACCACTGTAGCCAATTAACAGAATCCACATTTCACAGTGCAATGCGCAGACTGCCTGGATGTCATCCACACCAACTGATTACCTTGATCACTACTGGAGTTCCCATCAGCACTTTCCCCAAGATGTGTAAAGGCAGTGGATGCTGTTGCATCCCTATCCATCACCACCATCGCACCAATAGAGAATGTGCCAGAGAAAGAGAGCTACTACAACAGCATTCAACATGGTGCATTTACCTTCTTTTTAAATGTCTAACAGATTTTATATAATCACATATATTTTACTGTATATGTCACATATGGAAATATATTAACAGTACACTAACTCATAATTCAACAAATTCATTCAATGAAATGACAGATGGACTGTAATTATTATCCTCGCAGTGAAATTGTCTATGTTCAATCTGGCTTGTTCAGCGTTAATCAGATAGTCAAAAAGGAACCGATATTATACTGTACATCTCACAGAACGCTCTTTCTAGCTAGAGGACAGAGAAATTTGGAGGAATAAACTTCTACCTACGTCTATCTCTATTGTATCGTACTGTACATCCAATGTTGGGCAACCTGGATTGAGACGCTACAATCCAATATCTTATATTTCAAATGACCTGGTTTTATCTGTGCACTTTACACCAACAATTTCACACTGCTACCTGGTTGAAGAGTCATGTTAATTAGAATCAGCTGATTTAGTGAATAGCTGGAATGAGTATGTGGTACTGTGTTGTAGCTTCTGAAGCCAGGTTTCCCATCACTGTGTACATCATCCCTTAGCAAAAGGAAGTTTATTAAAGTTTACTATAAGTATACTTATTTTATACTAAAACTGAGGAAGTATACTTGAAGTTGACTTTTATAAACTATATTTTATATACTTATAGAAGAGTATAGTAAAGTATACTTGGCTTATACTGAAACTTCTAAACAAAGTCTAAGACTAAGTACATTTATACTAACACTTATACTTTAAAATGAAAACATATACTTTTCCTTTAGTCAAGTGATTGACTCGTGCTTAGCATTTAATTTATATATTAATATAATATAATGGTGGAATTTAAAACTTAACAGTATATAGTATGTGTGTTCAATTGCATTATCTTTATGTACCTTAATCTCATACACAAAAACAAAAGTGCAACACAATACCACCCAGTCAGCTGGAAGAAGCTGAACAACCAGCTCGTTAGAGCTAACATAGCGAAACGGACCATATAGAAGATATTTGGAGGATGACGCAGCAGAGATACCAAGGACTACCATGTAGCTAGCTCAATAAAGTAAATTCAAATGTTTTTCTGTTTTTGTGTATGATTTTAAGGTACATAAAGACAATGCAATTGAACACACATACTAGTTTTAAACTCCACCATTATATTATATTAATATATAAATTAAATGCTAAGCACGAGTCAATGACTTGACTAAAGGAAAAGTATATGTTTTCATTTTAAAGTATAAGTGTAAGTTTTAGTAGAAATGTACTTAGTCTTAGACTTTGTTTAGAAGTTTCAGTATAAGCCAAGTATACTTTACTATACTATTCTATAAGTATATAAAATATAGTTTATAGAAGTCAAGTTCAAGTATACTTCCTCAGTTTTAGTATAAAATAAGTATACTTATAGTAAACTTTAATAAACTTCTTTTTGCTAAGGGAAGACTTACACTTATACTTTCCCTTAGCAAAAAGAAGTTTATTAAAGTTAATAAACTTCTTTTTGCTAAGGGTGGTCTTTATATGTTTGAAAATATATCAAACTTGTTTTCAACATTATGTCTTTTGATTTTGTAAATGCATCAATGTACATACAGTTTGAGTAAAGCTACAAAGCTACAAGTAATATGCCAAGCAAACTTAAAGTATAACAACAAGTAAACCAGTAAAATAACCGAAGTTTATGAACATATACTGAATGGAGCAGTCATGGTCTAGCGGCTAAGGTGCTCGACCCGCAGCCAAAAGGTCACAGGTTCAATTCCCGACACCGACAGGCCATGATTGACCAACTCTCTCCTCCATCCTTCCCTGTGACTGAGGTACCCTGAGCATGGTCACATGTGTGATGGGTTGAAAGCAGTGTGTGCTGTGTGATCACAATGACAAATGGGAATCGCTTCATTTATTTTATTACTTTATAATAAACTAAAAATAGGAACTTGAAGTACATAACTAGTACAATGGCAGTATATAAATAAGTGTACTTGTGGTATACTTTAAGTATATTTTAGAGTGTACTTTTGTAAACTTAAAATTAACTTTAAAATATACTTAAAGAATACTTTTATAAACTTAAAGTGTTCCAATTTAACATAAAAAGTATTAAATTAGCATACTTTCTAGTACACTAAAAGTACATGGTCTGTGTACTTCTGTTCTATACTTACACTTATACTGAAGTATACTTCATAAAATAAACTTTAAGTATACTACTTTTTGCTAAGGGATATTATTATATACTTAAGTAATAGGCGTGTTGGAGTTACAAACCCGTTGTGTTTGAGCATCTACTCTACGTCAATTTATTATATACGGGTTTGTTGGCCGATGTCACTCGACGTCAGCAGGAGTTTGCACAGTAGACTAAAGTGGACGTGTGACCAAACATTTAAAAAGAGGCTTCATTGGCTCCTAGTGAAAACGATGCTACCCCTCAGTCCATTTCTTCAACTGTCTATGAGTGGGCGTGAGGGTGCTCGTGGACATCCCCACAGGTGTGGTTCGGCTGCAGGCTGAGTGCAATTTTAACGTTCATTTTTAAGTTGTATTTCATTGTATTTCAGTTTGCTCCAGTCTCCGTTCCATAAAATAGTTCAAGTTCGAGTTAACGGCGTCTGTGGTTGCTATGCAACAAGTGTCCTAGACGTTGATTTGGACATTACCCTGTGTTGTGCAGCCGTTGTTCATAGTCCGCAGTAGGCCTAATGCACAGCTGCTCTTCTGCAGTCTTGGGTGTCTTGTTAAAGTCTGACATAGTTTATAAGATTTACCCATGGTATACCGTGACATATCCTTACTCGTAGTGACGCTTATTGCATTTCGTCCAATTGGAAAGTCCTGTTCGACAGGACTTAACTGTTGTATAAAGTCCTTAATGCCATTTGTTGCAGTCCCGTGTGGCTTATCTGGTTGAGCCAGCTATTCGTAATCACAAGGTCCTGGGTTCTAATCACAACCAACACAAACATGGGCTCATAAGGTAGGTGTATCCCACTGCAGCATGAGTGCTTAGTGAGCTGTAACAGTGGTGTGGTGTGTGGGCCTTTGTGATTGGTGTGCTGTCCTCCTTCATGTGGAGTCACTGTCCTCACATGTGCCCTACAGAAACCCAGGGGGTCTCTGCCCTGGTATGTGAAGACCTTGTGGTCAGGGTCGAATCCCCCCTTACACATATTATGTTCAGCTGTTGTCATTAGTTTCCAGTTATTTACCTTTCATAACCCACCAGAGCAACATTATTAACAATCAGAGATAATAGGTTTGTATGCTTTTTAATTACTTGGCTGGGCCATAATAATACTAATTCACTGACAGCATGTTCAGGACCTGAGGTATGAACCTCAAGAAGGACATTGTTTTTTCTCCCCTCAGTCGGCTATTATTGCAGAATCAGGTAAACATGACCAATCATGTACCGTGCCTTCAGGGATGAACATCCCGGCTTCAGAAAATGTAAAAACCTCTGCCTTTCTGTTGTGCACTCAAAACAGGTGATTTCAATAATTAGTTGATGTGTCCTGCTGATAAATTATGCTAAGCATGATCGGCTGGTCCAGTAAATGGCTGTAATAGTATGTGGCAAGACTTTTATTTTCTGAGGCCAGGATGTCCACCTTTGCATGCCACCAGTAACCCAGGAAAAGAGATATGACTTCTAACCGCGAAGCTCCTGTTGCTGTAGTATGCATTACCAAAGAAACAAACGTCTGAAATGGCTAACAAATGAATTCAAGTGAGACTTGTAAGGGAACATCCTCCATAACCACCTATTTATTTACCACCAAACCACAGGTTTTATCCATAATTAGCTACCCCCCTCCTGCCAAGTTATTTCTACTTTACAGTAATTGATTTTTTTTTATGAACAAAACCCTACTCAAATCTTGCTGAGAGGTGGTCATAAAAACAGTGAATTTCAAGGGCAGTTACAATAACAGCTTAACACTCGCTGTTTTACTGCTTTCCTCCAATCACTGTTATTCTCCACACTGTTGTGGAGACATGAAGGTGGTGGGGCGGGGAGGGGTGTGGGGGTTGGTGGTAGAGATGAGGCCTCTCTCTTGCCTGCTCTGGCCTGTTATAGGCTCTTATTGGAAGACATCAAACCCCATAAATTGTGAAGCGAAAGGGAGGTGTCAGCTTTGCGTGCAGGAGGAAAGGAGAGCTGTCAAGCAAGCAGAGGACCTGGTGAAAGAGAGAGCGAGAGAAAGAGAGATTTACAGGGAAACCAGAGGGAGCGAAAAAAAAGAGAGAGAGATTTTCAAAGGGGTCGAGAGAGAGAGAAAGAAAGAAAGAAAAAGAAAGAAAGGTGGAAGGAGAGGGTGAGATGGAGGGGGGAGGGCTTGGCAACAGGGACCTGTCACCTTTCACTGTTCAAAGAGTGAGGAAAATATGCACAGGCAGTGTGGGGAGACATAATCAGAGGGTTTTTCCTGTTCGTGTGTGTGTCTATGTGTGTAGCTGTGTCCAAAATTGTTTACTACAATCAAAACACATACATCAGTGATTATAGTGTGTGTGTGTGTGTGTGTGTGTGTGTGTGTATGTGTGTGATTGTGTGCTTAGTCTATCTACATTACTTGGTGTTTAAAATTTTAGATATATTGACACAGCCTCAGCATGATGCGGATTAAAACTATTTTAAAAGATGCATGCTTGAGAAGAAATACTGCATTTGCACTAGGGGCCTTATTAATGCTACTGACTTAATTTATAGTTGGTCTTCCAACACACATGAGTTCAGCGTTCATTTGACTTAAATCTTCAGATTTGTATCTTACTACTACTTTCATCTGCTTCCCAGTCTTCTCACCTTGAGTTCACAACCCACTCATTCCAGATTCATGTCAGTTTTTTCTCATGGAGCAGACTTGTTGCTACAGAAAGTAAACCTTATTATTATTGGAAATATTAGTTGTTAATAACAAATATGAAAACTTCAAGTGAAAAGGCTTATAAGCCTGAGAATATCATCTGTTGCAGTTGTGTGGTATAGTTTGATATGACACACACACACACACACACACACACACACACAATCCATGGCACTGAGGTGTCTTGAGGAGCCTGACTGCAGTCCATCTGACCCTCCCAAGGACTCATTCAGCTCAGGCTGCATCTTCCTCTGACAGCTGAGCGCTGCCTTGGACCAGCTCCACCACACCACCCACTGACGGAGGGAGCAAGAGAAAGAGAGAGAGAGAGAGAGAGAGAGAGAGAGAGAGAGAGAGAGAAGAAGAAGAAGAAGAAGAGGAAGACAAAAGCTGATTAAAACCAAACCCATCTGTTTGGCTGCGCTTGGGAGAAGCGTGACTGATGATCAAACACCTTGTGGCAAGCTTCTTTCCTACTGTCAATGCATCCTGAAAAAATCCACACCCGTCTCTTGTACAGTCTCCGAACCACAAGAAAGGTAGTCACAACATGCATTGTCATTTTGAAAATTACAATAAATATGGCATACATGAACAAAGCAGTAATTCTGACATGCTAGTCTAACCTGATATTTCATGAAAATTACATTTAGCTGATGCTCTTCTTCAGAGCATCTTACAGTGTATTCAGTACAAAGACAGTTCCCCTGGAGCATTGTGGGTTTAGATGCCTTGCTCAAGGGCACTCCAGCCATGGATGATGGTGTAGGAGGGTGGTGGTTATTCATGCCCCCACCCAAATGTTTTCCTACTGGTACAAGACTCAAACCTGTGACCCTCCGGTCCCAAGGCCAACTCTAACCATTAGGCCACAGCTGCCCCAGTTGCCCCATTATATGACAGACAGCTAGGGTAGATAATGTTTTGTTCAGCAGGAGAGACAGAAGTTTCAGATTTTTAGGCTAGGCCCCTGCGAGGTAAACGCCCAGTAACACACTGACATTTTAACCCAGGTCCTACTCTGACCTCAGGCCTTGTATATTATTATTCTAATCTGTGAACTCCATTTCACATTTGCCTCTCCTCTCCTCACAGAGGCTGTGTTTAGTAGCGTAGAAATGGGTTACGCTTCTGCACTGCAGTGCTACTTTAAACATTCATGTATTTTTAAAAAAAGAATAAATATTACAGGGTGCGTAAGTTAGGAGAACACCCAGAGTATCCCCTCCGCGCTGGGTCTATCTCGCTCATCTTCAAACTTTGTTCTGATCCCATGCGAAAGTGGGTTGTGTGCATTCCCGAAGTTCTCCAGAGAGGATTAGACACAGAGGTCTGACATGATTAATTAAGTGTCCTGCGACTGCTATCAAACACACCAGGGGAATACTTCTGTTTATAGTATGATTGAACCGCATTAGGCAGTCGCTTGCTTTCCATCTCAGTAAGTGTTCCCCAGCGGTCAGCTACATCTCTGACTGTCCTCCCAATCACACACTGCTCCTCCGAGTGTGCAGGTCTTAGAATGCTCCAATGAATCTTAATAAAAGAAACTCTGCTCTATAAATGTTTCTATGTACTAAAGTAAAGACTCATGTCATGATGACACAGACCGTGTATTGTAAATACCAGTGTTTTTTTCAACTGGGATGTCGGGTTGGGCTAATGTGCAAGCACAGTCAGGGAAGGGTTAGAAGTAGGCTTAGTTAGATAGTAGCGTTCTACTGAACTCAGCTAGGGTAACTCATATTGAAGAAGCAGCTCAACTGGACAGAACACCTATCATCCTATCATCAAAAATAGAACACATTCAAATTCACAAATAATTTTTTCGTTAATAATTGATCAGGGTTTATTCCTGAGATGGAAAATGATGAACAAAGAGGCATCAAAATGTTAATGCTTACTGTGCATTTAGACCAGGAGTGACAGAACCACAGCGGCAGAAGTCACTCTTTCTCATTTTTCAAGACAGTGAATTTGACAATGAAAACGGCAAGGCCACCAGCGAAGTGTCTTGGGTGACCAGAGTAAAAAAGGAAAAAGCTAGTTAACCTCATGGTAATAAGCTATGAAGCAGTTTGGTGGTAACCAATTGGAAAGTGTAGATTTAATGACATTCGTTAAATCAAAAAGTATGATTAAATATTCTGATGTTTTACATCATGAGCAAAATGAGCAACATGAGATATCAAAAGCGTCTTGAGCTGTTCTATCTATACTAGTTGCCTGTCTGAACATCCAGTTATGAAGAGGTAAACCTCATCATACTCAGTAGTTGTTGTAAATAGTGGGGTGCTTTCCATGTGAACTCCCAGGAATACTTAAGCCTAACAATTCATTTCATTTTCCAAATGAGGGAACAGTGCTCTTACCTCTGTCTTGCAGAAAAGGAGGAAAGTGAGTTAAGTTTTTCACTATCAAAAGGGTGTGAAACCTGAGGTACACCAACTGTGAAACACAGAGTGTGGGGGCAGCCTCTGGTCAGATCTGGGTGTTTTATCCTACAGTGCTGTACAGCTGGTTATGCTCCAACCTGCTGCCTTGGAACATAAATCAAGCAAATGTATAAAGGTCTAAACTTTTGTGTGAGCTGAGAGTCCTTTTGCCTTTGGCAGGGCTTGTATTTGTAATTGTATTGTATTTGTGCTTGTCTGAGGAATCCTGATTAAAAGAAGGTGATGGTGTATTAATGAAAAATACTCACTGACATTTAGCTGGATACAAACAAACATGGAAATCCTTGATCAGTCATTGCTTGTTAGCCAAGAGGTTACTGTAACTAGGAACATGAATCACCATGAAAGGTCAGCTTACTGCTCTCCTGTTCTGCTCCGTAATCACAGACATTTGTACCAATTCGCTACCATCAAACCAACTAAGCCTAATTGGTGTCTTCTGCTATCTGCCTCCTCAGCTCAGGTAAAAATCGGAGCTGCAGGTGGAAGAAGACCATGAGTGTGACTGGTTGGTCTCACACGAGGCACGCACAGGTCAGGCAAGCTGAGCTAGGCAGGATGAGGGGTGTTCATTACTCTCGTATTGATGCCGTCGCCAAACAACCTCCATTACGACATCCATCAGCTCATGCTTCCAGCCCTGCCCTTCTTCTCCACTGTCTCCCATGTCACAGTATGCATTGCTGGCCATAGCAGATGGTCATTATGATGGCTTGCTATCGACATCCCCCCCCCCCCCCCCACAAACAAATAGACTCGTGCCAACCAGCTTACCCCCTACCGTCCCAACTTCACCACTGCATCCCCCCCACCCCCCCAAGTAAAGGCTGAACGGTCCAGGAATGGGTCTATTTCATTCCAACAAAATGGTAATTCACTAGTCTAGCCAGATAAGAAAAAGCTCCTAACTACGAAACAGACATTTCAGCTGTCAGTTTAAACTAAGCTGCTGAATTACCAGAGTGTTAATTACACTGATTCTGGCTCTGTCACCTCTGTGTTCTATACATTATAAGTGTTAGATACTATCACAATGAGGAATAGTTAGTATCCTTGCTTTGTTGTGAGTACTACATTTTATGTAAAAGTTGCAGATTCCCGGCTTCAGAAAGCAAAAACCCTGCCATTTATTCACTCTGTCTAAGCCTTTAATACAGGTGATTTCACTGATTAGCAAATCTACCTGTCTGATAAGTTTAGCTAATTAGGAACATCAGGGTTGGTGAACTGGCTGGAACAAATATATGGCAGGACTTGGAATATTGGATGACTGTCTCAGGTGTACTCTAACCATTTTGGGTGATTTTACTATTTATTTATATTTATTTATTTACATTTATTTATTATACTATGTATAGCATGTGTGTGTTATTGGTATTGATAATATTTGTATAATTTTAGTAGATTTGATAAATGAATTGATTCTGCAATTTAAGAGGAAATGGATGACTGTCATCATGGCCATTGGCAGATGAAAAACTTCACAGGTATTGTATTACACTGTACCTTCCAAAGACTGCTCCAGTCTCAAGCCCTTAGTTAGCAACACTGGAAGCCTCTCAATGTTTCCCATCTAAGTTCACTCTCAGCACTTTGTCCTGCTAACACATCAACACTCCCTCATCAGAGCCCGTTGGTTTTCCTTCTCTTCTCACTTGCTCATACCACAGCACGGTGTGGCTGAAATATGCCTCACAAGCATAACACAGGCAGCAATCAATAATGCACCAGCTGCTTTCACCCTCTGCATAGGGCGGCATCACAGGGAAACTACGTGATGAATTGTATTCACTCTCTCTCTCTCTCTCTCTTTCTCTCTCTCTCTCTCTATCACACACACACACACTTAGTCTCTATCTAATGTACAGCAAACACACCAACTAAAATTAGTCTGGGCTGTGTCAAATCACCAGAGAGCGGCAAAGGCTGTTTCAGAGTTGAACCCATTTACATTGGTTCAGGAAAGTGTCATGGCCTGACACTCTGGCTGTCCTGGTTGTATGCAAACAACAACAGGTGGGACAAACGAAATTATTGCTGCAGGACCACGGCCGCCACCAGGGTAGGAGACGTCAGGAGAAGTTTTAAGGGCCCATCATTGACATGGAACCATTTGAATATTCTTTATTGGGAGGGGCAGTGGTGCAGTTGGCTAAGGTGTCCATACCATAAATACAGGTACCCAGATTCAACTCTCACCCAAGGTCATTTCCTGTTGCTACCCTGCCTCTCTCTCCCAAACATTTCCTGTACTACTCTTTACTCTACTGTACTATTTAACTAAAAGTAAAAAAGCCTGAAAAACAAAACATTATTATATTAATTATTATGGAGAATTTCTGCTCCCCCATATTTTGAAGTGTGGTATTTGACTGTAAACACTAATGTAACACTGAGCATTGAAAAAACATTATTAGGAGAAAAAAGTGATATTCAGAATCAATGATTGATGGAACGATGCAGTGGTGGGTTGGGCTCCTCAGCGTTGCACAGTTGTTCATTTTGTGCGGAGTCATGCATCGGCAATCACAGGAAATCATGTGAAAAAAACGCTGCACAATCAATTTTCAGCACGACCTTGTATCGCCTCAAACCAACTGATTTTTTTTTTCACTTACATGGCTTACAACTGAAAAAAAAGCAGAGTGCATTTTGGACCACACATGGTGATGATTTGACTGAACAATTAAGCATGAAGAGTTGGCTGGGATCAGCATTTTTTTATTGGAGTGATTAGATGACAATAGTTTGCAAGGCAAAGCCAGATGAGGTGATCGTCTGCAGCAAGTACAAGACAACAGAACTGAGGCGATTTAATTAAGGAGGCACGCTTTGGCGAGCACAGCTGTAGTCCCTCTCAGTCAGCGCTTCGGCGAGACAGCTGTGAAACCAGGAATCTTGTCAGCTGCTTAATCCTGTTTAAAATGGGGCGTGTTTGGTATAATATGAGAGAAGTGGGGGATTGCTGATTGGCATTAACCCTCCCTCTGTTCACTGATTGGTAACCAAATAAATTGGTTAGAGGAAACCAAAGCTTTAGTAGAGTGCCCTTTACTGTACAGTGCACAGAGTAGTGTATTAAATTACAATTTTGAGCAGAGGTACTAAACTAGCGCTAGCCTGGCTTGCTGGTTTTCTGATTAGCATACATTGCCTTTCCACATATCGCTGATTGGTAGCCACTAGATTTGGTCAAAGGAAACCAGGGCCTCATTAGAGTTTTACTTAGTAGACTACTGTAGGGGCAGGTCTCACACAAATAAAAGCACATGCACACACACACAAACACACATGCAAGCACATGCACACAGACACACACACCCTCACAAACACACACACAACACGAACACAGGTACACACATAAATGCCTACACACACACACACACACACACACACACACACGCACAAACATGCATGGCCTGGTCATTTTTCATGAGACTGCGCTGGCGTCGTCATCACCTTGAGCTCTCTGCCCTCTCTGCAAGGGCAGGTGAGGAACCCGCGGTGCTACAGGTTGCCTCCAACCACCAGCTCTCCGCTCACTCCCGCGGCCCATTACAGCAGCAGCGTGCTGGGTGAAGAATGGGCCCTGTCGGCCCCACGCCCCCGGTGATGTGCTCCTGACAGGCTGGAGAGTGTGTCCGCTTCACAGGGGAGTTGTTGCAGCCACAGCACGGCAGCGGCACAGCACATAGAAAGGGGGCTGAGAAAATCTGCCACCCTCTCCTATACATCCCCATCACAGCACAGCAGGGGAGCGGTGACTGGCTGGTTGGCTGGCTGTGCCGGACTGTGGACTGCCATAGCAGATGATGACAGATGCCATGTGTGGCTCAGGGAGGGAGAGAGAGAGAGGTAGACGCTGACCGGTGCTGCTAAGCTATTACTAACACACAACGGACAGATAGACACGTCTCCTGCTGCATTGCTCTGCTGCTGCCATCAGTATCCCAGCAGAGCAGAGGCTTTGTTTCAGATTTATAGTCCTGTAAGCGTGCCGGTGTTCCTGTTTCTCCTGACATCAGTCAGGTGTTAGTGGCGTCTCACTATAACCTACATCTTGTCACAAACACAGTAGATCGCCTAAATATCACATTTTCAAACAAAGAAGCTGTGCCCTTTGTCAGGATGGATTATCCATACACTTCATTGGGCAAGTGTCCAAGGGCCTCTGACAAGGGGGGGGCCTGTAATTCATCACAAGTAGACCTTTTAAATATATATTCAATATTTTGTATGATATTCACTACCACTGGAAATGTTACTTGAAATGCTAATCTGTAAAACACTTAAAAGAACACTTAAGGAAACATCTTTTAAATTTTAAATCTTTTGATGTTTTTGAGCCCACACACAGCCACACAGGACTTGATCATGACCTGGTACATGACCTGTTGAATTGCCGGGGCCAAAGTTGTGACAACACCAGTAACATATCTGGGTAATACAATGGCCTTCAGGTTTGTTTAAAAAAAAAAAAAAACCCTCATTTTTTATGTGCCTTGTGCTGCTCATTGAGTTAATCTTGTGGGACTGAACAGCACCGAAGACAGCTGTGTGGATGCAAGGGATTTTTCTGATCTCCTTCAATCTCTGTATGCATTTTGTGCAAAATCCACTCATCGTTGGAATAAGAACACACAATAAGATGATTAACAATAAAGCACATCAGTGTAACCCTAAAACCGCTGTCTAATACTAGATGGACTTGCAGAGCAGTCTCTCTCGGAGGTGAGTGATGCCAGAAGAGAGACCACATCAGATTGCCTACAACTTCATAAGTTAAAGATGGCAATGATGACAATTTTTTGGGACACTATATTAAATATTGGTTTAAAGCCACGAGTGAGAGTTTTCAAAAGCATGACATAACCTTGAACACTGCACAATATCTTCTGTAATCGTGCAATCGTGTTTCCCTTGTAACTTTTAGTGACTGACAAAAGGTGAATTTTGGAAACATACACTGTCTATATAGTTTTGCTACTTGACCCCAGAATATTGGAACATTTTAATGCATTTTTAAATTAAGGAATCTGGACTGGGAACATAGGGCACTAGAATCATTTCACCATGGAAACAGGGATCTGGGAACATAGTTACTCTCTACATCTTTACATGTTTCCAGTCTGCAATAAAAAACCTTCTTATGTTACATTTCAGACATCCATGTTTAATGTTTAGTCCACTATTACCCGTATTTGATTCATAATTAACCAATAAGACATGGTTTGTGTTGGTGTGGATGGTCACATGGTAAACAATCAGGGGTACCAAACATGTACTGTAACGCAACGCCAAATAGCAGGTTCTTTGGAATAGCAGTCTGAGCACATCTTTAACCATAGTAATGGCACTGCATCACACTGCGCTGCCCTTTGGGAAGCACTTCACAGTCAGGTGTCCACACATCTCCCACCATACCTCCTCCATCCCAGGGTGCCCAACATACTAATCCTTCACCCATCACTGGGGTCCCTCACACCAGGGTCAACCTAACCTGGGTCCCTCATATGGCTCACACACTAGATGCGCCTTCAATTGGTTCACAGCAAGCATCCAACTTCTGACAACAATTATGGTTAGGGGCGACAGCAGTCAGCCCACCTGGCCTTGAACCTGGGTCTCCAGGGTACCAAATATGCACTCTGACTGCAATGCTAAAGAGCCAGACAGTCAGGCAGTCAGAGGACATCCTCAACTGTAGTGATGGCAGCGTAGTAGACCACCTCCAGCAGAAACATCTGCCGCTGCATCATGCTCATTTAGTAAAAACCTGTGCACTCACTCCTTAGTAGCTGCAGTCAGTAAATATAGATGCTTCTTTTGTCAAGAGCAGACTAAGGATCTTCTTCATGAGGTGTCCTCTTTTAATGCATGCAAACAACTGAAAGAAACTGTCCAAAAGAGCAACAAGCAGCAGTGAAAAGTATAGATAAGTGCTGCTATCAATGCAGATGATGCATGTGCAGTTCATGTGAAGTATGTTGATTGTTTTTTTAGTTTTTGATTGATGGATATTTTACTGGGTGAAATATTTTCAAAAAAACATTAAGTTATGATGGTCAGAATAAATTCCTAAAACATGCTTGAAATTCATCTTTTTATATATAAAACCAACTGTTATGTTCTCTTTTAAACTGTTACAATATACTTCAATAATTTTTTTCTGTAAACTGCTTTATATAAAAATACTAGTACAGGCCATGGCATTCTTTATAGCAAAATATCAAACTTGGGGGGAAAAGGGTAAAAAAAATGGATGGAAAAAATAGACATATATATTTTTAAGTTTAGTAATTATAGAAGACACCCTACACACACCCCCACTGTATGTGGCGTCACTGAGAGATCAGCTTGAGATGTTCAAAGGGGTCACTTGAGATATCGATGGAGTTACATACGCCTACTACAAGGATACACAAAGGGTAAAAAATGGAAATCTTTTCCAAATTAGTCTGGGCTAGACATTGTCCTAATATGTCTAAATGGCAGTCGACGATTCAAGGTGGACACCTAGACCATCATCATAGACAGGTTGGTTGCTTGCCTTGCGAAATGTAGTGACCAATACAGGGAACTGAATGGACTTATAAAGTGTTTCATTTCACATGAGCACAGGCATTGACAGTGTACATAAATGTGTTACTGGACCCTCTACCACATATCCAGATAAAAATAGTTGGAGAGGAGCTTGTTCAATTAAAAAATTACGTCCAGGAATAGAACAAAATGTTTAACTGGAACTATGCAGGAACTACTGTTGAGAATTGGCTTACAGACAATATTCCCAAGTGTCTTTATTGCTGTAAAGATGTACTTGACCCTGCCAGTTACCAATGCTCAGGGTGAAAGATCGTTCTCTTTTCTCAAGAGAGCGAAGAATGAACTCCAGACAACCATAAGGCAGAATCAACTGTCCGCCCTCTTTGTGCTGGCTATTGAATCAGAGTTGGTGAAATAAATGGATGACATAGCAGAGACATTTGCATGCACTAAATCTAGCAAAGTGCAGTTCTACTACAGGTAAAGCCCATTACATCTACCATTTTTGGGGGAAAACTTGTGAAGCTGGTCAATTTACCAGGTTTGTCTGTTCCTATTTAGGCTTTGCTGCTATTTTGTTACTATGGATCAACTGTCCTGTTGAAGTTCCCATCACGGTCCTAAAGGTGGACTGCATAGATAATAGTTCATTTTTTTCTTAGCTTGTCTGATATTTCTATTAGACATTATGAGCTTAGTGCGTAATGAGCCTGTTCTATTGACACCAGATCTGTTTGAGCATAGTGGACATTTGTTTGTATGCATGTTTTGCAAGTTAGGTATAGTTGCCCAGGGGTCCCATATTATGTGAATCCGGCCCTGCCCTTTGTATCACAACTATTCAGTCACCGTTTTTAACATTGGTTTAACTTGCACTATCTACTTTAATTGTATCTACTGTAAAGTTCCATTCAGCACATTGCCTTAATTTTTGAGTTGGTTCTTTGGCACTTTTTACAGTGTACGTTTGATATGCTTGTTTAAATTTGACCCTAGTCACATCTTCAGATCAGTTCTCTTACTCTTTATTTTGGTCCAGAGGATAAAACAGTTTTTGCCCTGACCAATTTGCTGATGTGTAAGCGCCGTGTTTCGCCCCTGCTTCAGTGGATGCTGGTCATCGGCCAGGACAAATACTGTAAACTCCTGGCATGCACCACAGACCAGCATCAACAGACAACATGCACGCCCACCTGCATGGGATGTCAGGCCACTGAACTGATTGATTCGGACTTGTAGAGCGTGTGTGCCTGCGTGTGGGTATGTGTATGTCTGTGTGTGTGCTGGTGAACGCCATGTTGACTGAGCCATGCCTGTGATCCAAAGAGACTCTGTCAGCACAGGCTCCCCTGTTGGGAGTAGAAGAGGAGAGAAGAGGAGGAGGAGGAGGAGGAGGAGGAGGAGAAGGCAGAAGGAGGCCAGAGATACCTGTGGACTGGCAGGGCTCCTGTGGAGGCGAGGGAGAGAGCGGGGGGTGACAGGGAGATAGTGATAGATAGATGATACTTATTACCACAGCCTGGAGAGACTGAGAGGCTCCTCAGATCATATCTTCAGACCTCTACACACAGCAGCCTGCTATTATATAACAACTAGAGCAAAGGGGCAACAATACAAATATCATTTTCATCCAGGATTATTTTTAAATGAGCTATTTGTTGTAATAATTTACACATCGTCAGTGATGGGCAACCTGGCTTCAGAAGCTAAAATCCAGTACCATTTGTGAGCTCATTTGAATTAGCTCAGCTCCTCAGCCATGTAGAAGAGTTAACTAGTGAAATCACCTGTATTACCTACACAGGCAGAACCAGGTGATTTGGAGTATTTGGTACTAGATTGTAGCTTCTAAATCCTGGTTGCCCATAACTACACATCATGATCAAGTTCTTACACATCGTTAACATTATGAAAATGATGTGGGGAAAGGAATGCATTTCACATGTTTTTATACTTTAAAAACGTATTAATCAGAATATATAGATGGTAGAGCTTAAACTTACAATTCAGAAAATATGACAATCACAGGCTCTGACACATTCCCAAATAAATCTCAACAGGGACAGGATCAGTTTACCAGCTCCTTGGAGACCATGGGAGAGTCATAAAGTGGAGTCACCCCGATCTTTGCTCATCTCGTCAAATTACTCGTGATATCTCTGTGACTTTCCCTTAGTTTGTGGCATGACACATTCTCTCGGAATTGAAAATCAATCTCATGTGCTTGTGTGGCACATTTAAATGGAAGGTTATAATTGTGGCATGAAATATGTTTTTAAAGGACTTTTTTTCCCCGGAACACCAATTACGTATCAAGATCAGAGAGCCCAATCAGAGTCCCTAAAACTGGCTTCGTTCTCCTCCACTTTTCACAATTCTAATTACATCTCCTGCTCTCCTGGAAAATTTTAAGTGGTTGGGTTGGTTCAACATTCATTCTTTGTAATAGCCCATGTTTTCATGGTGTTTTAAAAGCAAAAGTTGTGAAATAGAAATACAGTACATTTTTTCAAAAACACCTTTTTTAGATCTACAAAGCACGCACTCACAACAACAACACTTCAATCATACTCAGTTATGTCAATAAATTCTCTCATTTCTGCCTGCTGGTGTGCTCAGATGCTTTCTTTAACATATGCTGACTTTTAATTTTGTGTTTCATAATTAAAAGATGCGTTTTGTATTGTGTGTTTTATACAACTGCATATTCGTAATGTCGCTCCTAAACCCAGTAGAACTACCCTAAGTGCTGTAGAGGTAAAATGAAAGGTATACTGTAGGGAAAGGATACACGCAGTAATAAAAAAACGTGTCTATGCAGATCTTTAACATTAAAAATCATAAATAAAGCAGGTAAAGGCTTTTTTGTAATTTGAATCGGTGTATTACCATCTACTTCATCACTGCCTTTCCTTGACTTACACATCACTTCCCTTTCACCTACATAGGAGCACAGCCTCCCATGCGCACTGTACCATCTGTAGCTCTCCAGAAAAAAAAAAACACGTCTGCAGCTCGGCACCTAAACTCAGCAACTCACGTTTGCCCTCTTTCCCAAAGTCACCCTGGACGCCCTGCACATCATTCTGTACATTCTTTCTCTCATGTGTGTGTGTGTAGTATATGTGGGTAGTGTGTGTGTGTCACTGGACCGAGCCTCAGGCATGCAGGGCCCTGGCAGGACAGGGAAGGAAGCCACCTCTTTTTTTCCCACCGCTGAGGGGCCCTCAGCCCCCGGCCCCGAAATGTTTCCCCCCACAGGGGCCGCCAGGCCAACACAGGCCCCAGTGCTCCGCAGGACGCAGAGGACACCGGGAGGGAAGGACTGCAGATCCATAGCCGACCAGGGAGCGGGATAAAAATACTCTGCTGACAAGTCAATTAATCAGGTTTCCAAGCTGCGGCAGAGCAGAGAGAAAATCTTTTTGGTGGAGATCAGTGGGTATGTTTACAGGCGGGAGAGCAGAGCAGCACACAGCACAGGCGCGTGAATGGCCGGAGGTGAGGGGAGGAAGGTGGCTGGCTGTTAATACAAAGGCTTTGTCTTTCAAATCTGCCGAGTCAGTAGCTCTCCTTATCTAAGGGAAATGTTAAAAGAGGATTATTCATTTATTTTTCAGACACTGAATACTGTTATGGAGAAAAAGAAGCCCCATCTGTTGCAGTGCTTCTGCAAAAAGCTAATTATTGTCAGCTGGCAAATGACTAAAAACAAGGTTGGGTAAATCATCTTTTCCGTACAGAATTATCCTGAGGACTAACATCAACTTACCCAAACATGAGAACAACTTCACTCACAACCTTTTAAAAAAAATAAAATCAATAAAAAAGGATTAAGATTAATTCTAAAAGTCTTTTCTTATATGGAGACTGTATGAATCTACAACACCTAAAGAACATCCTATGCTTTAATTTATCCCTTTTACTCCATCTATTTCTAACCATGAAAGTGATAATTTGGGCATAGATACAGTAGTTCAATCATTTGGAATGAACAGAAATCTCATGATATCCCTCTGTGGTAAGCCTTAGTGGCTGACATTGAGTGTTGGCTTTACCAACTGCAAAGGACAGCCTCGAGGACATGTCCTTCTTCTGATCACTGACTGTGAGACTGCGTCGGAACTCCCATCGGAAAATAACCCCCCCCCCCCCCGATTGTCTTTATGCTTCTGTGACTCGACTGCATTATCACAAATGAGTGTATGCAGTTGACCAACTGCACCGTAAGCAAAAGCAGTTCCCGCTCTAGCTCCTTCCCTGGTACAAACCCAACCTAATAAACCTAATTCCAGGCCACCATACCTGCTAACGTTTCAGTAGCTAAATCTGGGAGATTACAGTGGCGGCAGTCTAACATATTGATTTGTTCAGTAATAAATACATTTGAACCTTGTAAATTATGGGAGGTTGCTGAAAGTAGTTGAGAGAGGGGGCAGGAGATAGATGTACAATATGGAAAAAACTCAGGAAAAGTGGTACTTACAGACCATCGCAAGAGGAACATTCAGCCCAGCACCTCGGAGCTGAAGTGTGAGCTGTCAATCAGATGGAGGTTACCCGGGGTGATGTGAGGGAGACACGTGACCCATCACCCCCCCTTCCAGCAGGAGTGGCTGTCAGGTCAATGCCATCTTGCTGGCGATGAGAAACAGGAAGTCAGAGAACTACACTGGCGTAGCAAACAAGAGGCCAGGCCAAACAAGAGGCCAGGCCCACACCCCTGCCACGCCCCTACGCTCTGGGCTGCTCAGCCTGTCACCAGACCATCAGCCTCCCTCTACAGATCCCCTGGGGCCAGCTGCTGCATCTACTGTTCCCCCTGAACAGACACACACACAGACACACAGACACAGACACACACACACACACACACACACACACACACACACACACACACACACACACACACACACACACACACACACACACACACACACACACAAGCTTGGCAACAAGAGAACCTGGTAGCTCAGAGAAGCCACATTCATGGGCACCAGAAGCTGTCCATTGCTGAAGACCTGAGGTCCTTATTGCGAACATTGGTGTGAAGGACAAGCAGGGTAATGGGCACAGTTGTAACAGTTAGGTTGGATTTTGCATTAGCAAGGAAGGGGCAGTAGCTTAGTGGAATACCATTCGATTGCAGATTAAGAGGTCAAGATCTAGGTGCTCCTCTGATATTAATCTCCTAAATTTTCTCCAGGACCAAGGATTCAAGGAGTTTTATTTTGGATAAAGTGTGGCAAAACTCTGTCCCTCTGCAGTGTTTCTGTAGTAGCCCGCAGGAGTTATTGGGGCCTGCCAGAGAAAGCAGGCAGCTTTCCCTCAACCAAGCATGCAGTTGTCTATCTTTATTTCTTTGTCTCCCTCTCTCTCTCGCGCTCGTTCTTTCTTTCCCTCACCCCAGCATGCAGGTGTCAAAGCAGAGTGTGCTGCTGCTGACAGAGTTATTAACTTTGATCAGGTGATCTTTTTCTGCTGACGCTACAGCTGAACAGCACAGCGTCAAGCGGGAAAAGTCTTGTGGGCTTCTGTTATGGCGCATGATGGATGATTTCCCTGACAGAATGCCTGGTCAAAAGAGCCTGCGTGGGGATATTACACCATCGATTTCTCCACTCACGGAGCCAACCGGCACCGGCACGTGCATTCCTTTTTCTTCCGTCCTCGGCCCGACGGCGTAAACAGGAAGAGACGTGAAGTCTGACATAAGGAGACTTCAATTTGTTACCGACCACATCCCCCCCGCTTGCACAGATTATGGCCCGTGCCAGTCTCCACATTGATTCGCACATTTTTTTTGTCCCAGTGTGCTCCTTGTGACCTTCCCGTGTGACTCCTCACCATAATGGGCAGCTGTGCAATTTAGAGATGCCGCACATTGTTTAGAAGATTGAGCCAGAGTGAAAAGTGTCCTTACTGCATTTCGTCTTCCGGTAGGTATTCCATGTTTTTGAAAAGGAAGCCATTTAACCTCAGTGGCCAGATATATTTGAGGGTAATCTATGCCTGGACATTGAAAAAAGGCATACGGGTATAGATCTAGAAACAAAAGAACGGAGCTGGTTGAGGACATGCATTCTCCAAGAGTAAGCAGGCTGGTCTGTGAATCCATGAATAGATTAGATGTACTGAAGACACCAGATCTAAGACTTCTTCTCTTTTTCTCCATGTTAGCAAAATTGTTAGTGCTTACACACTGTAATTCCAATTATAATCTCTACTCAGATTTTTAGTCCCCCCCTCCTCCCCCCATAAGACTATTTGTCCACCATCAACAACCCTGGATATAGTAGCACACAGCCATCTAGAATTCCCGTCGTTTGACAAAGTTTGGTTGCCCAGAGACCACAATTATATACAGGTATGGAGTATTAGAAGTGGTAACAGTAGCACCAATTGCAATGCCTGTACCAATAGTGTTGCTGGAGACAAGTTTTGAGGAAGGCACTTGAGCCAGGTAGAAGCTAACTTGATAGAAAGACAGTTTGGGTTGCCTCTGAAGAGTCTGTGGCCTTATGAGCATAAGGGGAGTGGGGTGTCAGAGAAAATAGATTTGCTGGGATATGCTTGAAATGCTATTGAATTTCTCAAGTAGGATTTAAAGGGGGAAAATATATATATAAAAAGCTGTCCACCACTTCGACTAGCACAGTGAACAGATGGTAGTATCATCAAGATCAGTTCCGATGAGGAAGGAGGAAACAGGCCTTTTCAGACAGGGATGATTTCCAAACCTGTCAGTGAGTTCAGAGACTTGTATAGACAGAACTGTGTTCTGATAATCTGAGACACCAATCAACAAAAGGAATGATACACAGTCCTCCTCCTCCAGCAGCACAATAAAATTGGTTGGACCCTATTCTCAACTGTTTGTGGCTTGTTATACTGTGCTAATATGCTAATTTATTATTCACTGTCAAAACCTTTCTATGAACAATGCTATACCCAACGATGTAGCTAGTTAGTTATTCATATGCCAACTTAGCAAGTCTAGCTGGTCACATAAGAACACTTTTCACTGAACAAGCATTTAAAAGCTTATGGCTAGATACCTGACAAGCTGCTTGCCAGCTCCTTTGTCAAACATTACTGTTGTGCAGCATATGGACCTTCCACAACTATGTCTAAGAAACTGTTTTGTAAAAAAAATGTTAGAAACTAGCACTTTACTGTCAACTATCTCTGTACAGCTTTTATCTTATGTAACTGACTCTGAACAAAATATATAAAAGTAGTGACAGACTTTGCAAGACCTCTTTATCTGATTATCTCACATCACTGGGATGTCAACCCTCACGCAATCATTGTGAAGTCATGCAAATGTCTCAGGATATGGACACCTCATACAACATCATCACAATTACCAAAAAAAAACCCAAGTAATACTGCCCACTCCCTCCCATCCCTGTCCGAAACTCATTCCAAGCGGACTTCAAACGTTGGCAGCACTGCATCAAAAAATGGCTAATTAACAAACATATAACAGTGGGCACCTCGCTATTTTTCCATAATTGCTAAGGGGCATTGGTAAACAAAAGCTGCACATTACTTACATATTTCTGACATAAATGGACCAAGGTTCACAACTAAATAATGCAATATGAAACGACCCCAGCAGGGCTTAGGGGTGATAGGAATAATCGCACTGATGTTTGGTCGGCCTTGTCCCTCCAAGGGGTCTTTAAGTGCCAGTTTGGGATAGTTGTAATTGCTGTAAATGGAACTCTTTTTCCCCACACAAGGTCACGACCCTTCTTGTGCACTGCCTGTTTTAGCTAATGAGTTGGGGAGACAAGTGGACCCTTAACATATGGCCATAATACATACTGTTGATTTCTCACTTGAACCTGGTTATTTTAATGTCATTGGGAGGCAGCACATTGCTGTTGGAACTGTAGAGTTTCTGTACATGTCATTAATTCTTTTAAACTGATTAAAATTTGTTGAAATATAAAGGGGTGTTAAAACCATCTGATGTACATTTTTGACAACAGAAGATGGTTAGTTGTCCAGAGAGTTGACATGCCATTAAAGGGTGAAGTCTACCTTGCATTTTAGGGATAATAATTTTAGGAGAACTGTTTTATGGCCAGGGCTTTTTGTACACTCCTCTGTCTGCTAATGTTCCAAAGATTTGTGATAGTAGAATATGTTACATTCTGTCATCTAAAAAGCTGATTGAATCTTCATTTAACCCCTGGAGACTGTCTCTTCTTTTATGCAGGTATTCTGCCAGACATCAAAACCCTTAAAATCAGAGACAATAGCACCCCTGGGGTATTTTAGGAGAGTTTTACACAGGATTATCTCACTTGCCTCAGCAATAGGACTGCTTTATAGGAAAGTGAAATAAAAAATGTAGTATATCAAAATGAGTCTGAAAATTATATTTCAGGGGAAAAATAGTAATTTCATGTCAAAAGAACAACATAGCACACAAACATATAACTTCAAATCAAATTGCAACAAATAATAATATAACATCACTGAAATGTTTCCCTTTAACTTCCTTGCTTAAAAACAAATCCCACTGTCTATCTCTATCTGCGTAATTAAACGTTTATAATGAACATCTTTGTATGTTAATTAATATCTACTCTGTGACACCATTCTATTCAAACTGTTTGAACATTTACC
Organism: Setipinna tenuifilis; assembly: GCA_030347295.1. Lineage (NCBI taxonomy): Eukaryota > Metazoa > Chordata > Actinopteri > Clupeiformes > Engraulidae > Setipinna > Setipinna tenuifilis. The sequence continues at coordinate 29,029,256 of CM059277.1, forward strand.
TCAGGATGTTATACACTGATACACAGCTACTAATTAACATACTGCATAGACTTACAGTCAAAGAAATGACACATGAAGAGGAGGAACCTATTTAAGCTGAGACAGGTACTCTGGGTCCTGGTACAGTAGACAGGGCTTGGTTGCCATGGGGAAGAATTCGGGCGTGCTAACGCCCCATGCTGAGTGGTGCTCCTGTGGGCCGAGCCTCCTCCGCCGTCCCCTGTAATTGTGTGTCAGAGCCACCGCAGCAGCAGCACCAGGCAGAGGAGGAGGACAGGTGGCACAGGGGGGCCGTCTAATAAGTCGAGCTTTGATTCTTCATTTTTCTCCAGTGCAGGAGTGTGGCCTAAAGAGACATCCGTTTGATCCCAGCTCTGAAGTGGCCGAGGCAGGGAGCGGAGCAGGGCAGGACTGGAGGGCGGGGAGGTGGCACAAGCCCACATTCGCAGGGCCACCTAAGGTTCAAACGGAGGCCCCATCAAAGCTGACATGGAGAAGCAGGGGCTCAGGAGAGTGTCTGAAGCTCTGTATGTGTGTGTGTGGAGGGGCGGGGACGCTTTTTCAGCCTAGTCTACATGATAAGCTACAGGGTGCTGCTTAAATTTGTCAGCGGGGAATCCGGCACTCTTTGTCTCAGTGCATTGACTATGGATGGAGCCGCATGCTGCTATTTAAGCACAAGGACAAAAAATGGGACAAGGAGCGGTGACGTAGAGTTGGAGACAAAATGTGACATGACCGAAAGAAAATCCCAGCACAATCTGGAGGTGAACTGAAGGCCTAGCCCAGGCTCTCTCTCACAGGAGATAATAGCAACAGCAAGCAAAGACTTATAACTGTAAATGAGACATTATTTATTGTGTTAGGGGGGGCAGTTACACTTTATTTTAAGAGAGTCTCTTTTACAGTGCATCTACATCATGAAGTACAGCGCAACAGTGTATAACAACATGTAACATTTTGTACTTACCCTAACCTTAAGATATATACAGTGTAAGAAAACAATGTTACATGTTGTTACACACTTGTGATGATTAAAATAAAATGTCACTGAAAATGGCAGCAGCACACACTCTCTGTTGTAGTGTATACACCATAAAGTACAATGTAACAAAGTGTGTAACAATGTGCACCATATATATTTACACTGTGCATAAGGGTTAAGCGGGGAACAGATTTCCATATTTTTTCAGTCTTTCATAATTAGAAAGAAACTGAGCACACCAAACATACCAACAGAGCTGGATGCAATTTTGAGTCACTTGTTAGCCCAGACATAAAGAGTGGGTGAAAATACAATGGACTTTCACAATCACAGCTATGACAACATAGGACACGTACCAATAAAATCAAGCATGTTTGATTTAATCAAAACTGTGTCAACAATGCAAATGATCGTGAATGACTCAGATTCAAATTAGTCTGATGTTTTGACTGAGCGATCTGACTGCCCCTCACTGCTTCTGACTATCTCTAAGACTGGCCCCAGCGTTCCATGGTATCATAATCAGGGTTACAAATCGGTCTATCGGTCTAATTGGTCTTACTGTAGAGTAAGGGTTATTTGGGTTGTGGTTAGTGTTAGGTATGTACAGTTACAGTATATGTTACATGTTGTTACTTGCAGATACACTGTAAAAGAGATCGTTCGAGGAGGACAAATAGACTCCCATGAGTACAGAAATAGACCCAATAAGCTACAATTTGTCACTGCAGACCTTTATAAAATTAAAAAATCGAAAGCTTTTTCACATGCATATACGTACAAGCTTTCACACAAACACACACTTACTGTACACTCAGAGAGACCTAAAATCAATCCGATGTGGTTTATAATATGGAAATTTGTCGCAACAAACATCTTCAAGGCTGGTGAATACATTACCAAGTTTAAGGATGAGATCACCTTCATGGAAATGTGCACATTATTATAACATGCAAAGTGCTACCTGCCCGAGGGTGACAAAATGCAAGCATTCTCACAGGGGAGGCAGAGCAAAACATGTTCTAATAAGTTGATATGCAAGGACCACATACTAAATTATCTCTTCTCCCCATTCTTCTGCTTTACACAAACAGGCTCTAAAAGATTAATGTATCAGGATTATCTGAAGGTGGAAATGAATGGGGTTGATGTAGAATGAACAAATACTCATTTTCTCATAAGCTCCCATAAATTCTAAATTATGCCTGTTATGCTTGTGCAGCAGAATAAATCTGTCATGCGCATCACTGGCTGTAAAAGACAAATTTTCTGTGAGAGGCAACAAGCCCCTTCAGTTAAATGACAACCTATGGGGCAGAAACGCAAGCAGTTTACCTAACAAGAGTGACATCAAGTGAAAGATTTAAACTGAAGAAAGGTGTTGGCAATTATATCACTTGGTTTCAGATTTGCCTTTTGACAAATTTAATGTAATTGTCGTAAGACGGTAGAAACTGTCATATATACTGATTTGACCAGACATGGATAAGGTAAGGTTATGGGAATCATTACCATTTTTGTTTTACGAAAATACCTTATTAGCTACTGAGCAACATGTGATTGTCATGCAAGTTAGCTAATTTTGCTAACATCATAGATAGGTAACTAGTTTTTTGTTGCATCATGTGTCAGTGTTCTATATGCTTTCTGTCTTGTTGTTTTTATTATTTTGTGGGCTATTTTTGTAGTTAGAAGAGTTAGATTAGTTGGAAGGTGACGTACATTATCATTTTAACACATCAACCTGTAGGTGACCAGATGCAATTAGCTCTATGTCTTGACAGTCAAATTGCTGTTTAAATATGTATATTATAACTGAACATGCAATGGAGTCTATGGTGTGTATGGTACTGGTTAATGGAGTCTATGGCCACACTGAGGAGTTCCATATCAGCTGCAGGTGGGTGGGGATGGGGGCGTGGTTGCATTAGCATTTTTATGACTGCAAAACACAAAATAAAGTAAAAGGGCTAGACTGGCATGAAAACATTTTCAGCCCACAATAAGCTGCTGGAGTGGATCTTAAATACACTTAGCTGCTGACCAAAAAGCAAATTGACTAGTTTCCTTGCAGGCCTGTCTGTGGGTGTAGCTGCATTTAGCTTAAGAGGGTGGGTGGTGTTGCTACAGAGTCAAAGAATAACAGGTTATATCTCACGGCAGAATAGAGATATTTACTACTGTGGGGCACAAACACAATGTTCACCAGAGAAATAAACAGTGTTGTTAAGTAAAATCAAAATTACAGAGCCAGCTGCAATGCATGCAGATAAAACTAACAAAATCTGAGACATGCATCAACTAATTCTGGTAAATATATGTTACAGACAGCTGAAAAAAACTCTTATCCCTCTCAAAAACCACACCAAAAAACTATTGTCCTTCTGTTGCTCTGTCTCTGTCCTTTAAGACAGCACACCCTCCAGGCGTGTTATTGTTTCTAAATATTTACTGCATCCTCCACTCCCCTAGCCTGCAAAGAGAGTTCAGCCTCATACAGTGAAATCACACCAATTTCCAGGAGATGGGCTATTTTCTGCCTTTGAAGCGATTTCCAGTCGCCTGGTTCCCGGCTGCCCTGTTGAGATGGACCCAAAAATACAGCTCGGCATGACACTCCCGGCGCTGGAGCATATGTGGCTCTGCTTGCCCGCGGTGCCCCCCGCCGCGCCACCACCACTCACATCATTGTCTTAAATGCGGAGTTGGCACGCTCGCTGGGCAGCGGCCACATAATACCCTCTCTTCCGCCCAGTATCCAAAGCACACACACACACACACATGCACACACAGCACACACACACACACACACACACACACACACACACAAGCACATACACACACGCACACACACACACACACACACACACACACACACACACTCCTCTCTGCACCACAGCCTCAGTCACACAGCTTAGCCACATCAGGGTGGCCGTGACCTTCCTCGCACGTAAAGGTCACTGACAAAGTCTCCTCCTCATGTGCCACTTTTGCAGCAGGGGAGGAAATGGACACTTTATAATCTTGGCTGGTGTGGGGAGTGCAGCAGCTCCTTCCTGCTTCCAGAGAAGGCATAAGGCACATATTGCGTGCAATAAAACAAATCCTCGAACAAGGATCTGCTGTAGTTGGATGAGCACCGGTCTTTCTGCAAAGACTATGGTGAGACAAATCCAGTTGGGGGGAAAGAGCTGATACTGCTAACCAAAACCTGCACTTCCACACATCAACTGTGAAATGCACTGAACCTGTAATGAAGATTTAAACACAGATGTAATTATTAGGAATAAAAAATAATTGTGTGCTGAATTAGGAAGGTACAGCTTTAGATAGCAAGCACCATTAATATTTTGTATACAGATTTGTGTAATTAAATGTGTTTGCATTTATTCTCTCTCTGGATTAATTACCAAACTTACAAACCTGCCCACTGTCAACCAGTGTTCATTACGTTGTATGAGTCACCCACCATGCCATTGCAAGCAGATTTGCCCTGATACAACGACAGCTTTTATCAGAGAGCACGCTAAGAAATCCCCCCAAACATCTTGATCACAGAGTACCCTAAAATACCCCCAAACATCTGCATTGCTCTTCTACTGCTTCACTCTCTCCCAGCATTGATTTCAGACAAGAGCATCATCATCACATAGTGTCTCCCAGCTCTCTGAAATGGCACCATGAAATAATAGAATATCAATGTGCCTGATTGCACAGTGGAGTTTCATTGCAAGCTAATGACAGGCTCGCTCTTTGTAGGCAGGAGGCAAGACAGGAGGAGTAAAAATGTGCCTGATCATACAGCGTAATTCGCTGTTTGTATCTACTCACCAAAGCGCCTGGAATACTAGGAGGGCCTGACACTGGGAGTGGAGACTTGAGGTGGATAGGCTGAAAATAACTGCATTATGAAAAAAGGGAAATTCAAACAGCTCCCCCTGCAAGCCTTAGCTAATGTGAGTCTCTTCAGAGGGAGGGTCGCGTCCGGAGGTGCATTGTGCGGCAGGGAGATTGACAAGAAGAAGCCGGCGGAGGAGATCAAAGAGGTAGACGGATGAAGCAGAAGCAGAAGCTTTTGTGTGGGAAGGCGTCTGCAGCGGGAGAAAAGTTTCTTTTGTCTGGACGGAAGAACTGTTGCCAAAGCACATTACCACAAGGACATCAAGATTTACTTAGATGAGCTTGAGCTAGAAATGTAATAGAGGCATGATAGTTGTTCTTTTGGCTGTGCTAGAAACACAGAAATTACAAATATGTATGATATTGTGGCAGAATTTTTACAAGAGTGCCATTGAAGGAGCTAAAAGAGCTGGCCAGATCATCATACAAGCCAAAATTCTGACAGTGCTAATGTTTCACCTAATGTTTTGGTACCACATTTTAGAAACTATGAAGCATCTATTTTGCATTTAGTAACTCTAAGTTATCACTTTGTTTATCATTTGCTATCCCCTGTGCTTACATTATTTCTCATTCACTCATCTCATCTACAAAAAAACAGGTAGAAAGATAGAAAGACAGTAGGCAGAGAGATGGACATCAGACAGCAAAAAGACCAGCAGATGGATATACAAACAGACAGCCAACAGACTAACTGACAGATGGATGTATATATATTTTATATTTATAAATGATTTACTGGCGAGAAAAGGTGTAAGAATAATAGTTAATAAATAATGAACAACATGTTAATGAAACGTTAACAAACACATAATATATCTTATAATACATGTTTTCCTGCAAGTGGATGACAGTGTTCGTATATCAGACCGTTAATGCAGGTTTAAGGTGGTAATGCAGCCACGATGCAAAGCGGAGTTACACCTCAAAGTACATTAACTTTCTGATATACGAATGCCGCTATACGAAGTCCATTATCCCACAGTTACCACACTTACCTTCTGTTAATTTGAGGTTATAATTTCCATGTTTTAATCACTAAACTTGTTAGTAGAATTACTTCCCTCCACCACAGTCTTTTCATTACTTACTGGACAAACTGTAGGTTTTGGAGGTTGCTATGACCAAGACACAGTCATTATTTCAATGCCTTTGGTTGTCAAGCTAGACATTCCAAAGTTCTGTTAAGACTAGCTTAGCAAAATCATATTGGTTGGGAGTCCACACCGTGGACTTCAGAGGCATATGTGTTGCTGCTAGGTGTTGCTGCTCTGTGTACCTCCATCTGCTCATCCTTTGCTAAAGCTGTTACATCTTTACCGTTTATTTCCAGCTCACCACAGCCTTAGTGCATTGATACATAAGTGCAATGCGGTCAGAAAACAGGAACTACTTCGTATATAGAAAATTGTCATTCTAAAGAACACATCACAATGGGAAATTTAACCAAGCTGTGGTACTGTATCATTAAACAATATAACATGAGGGTGAGGGTGTTTGTGGATATCCTCATGGGTCTGGTACAGCCGCAACCACAAAGCCGAAGGCTAAGTGCTATAGGTAACCACACCCGTGAGGGGTTACATGTCGCTATTCAGACATGTCATTAGTCAGACATTAGCGTCCAATTGTCGGAGTAGCGACGTTATCATTTTTTTAAAAACATATCATTATTCCGACAATTTTTTTTTCCATTGTCGGAGTAGGGGCATGTTGCTATTTTTGAAACATTCCGCTTTTACGACATGAATAGTTTTATTGTAACGCTGAAAACCAAGGCCTACCCTGGAGGCAAAACCGACTGTAGTCAAAGTCCAATCAGTCCTCCAGTTTTTCCACAATCTTGCAATGGTCCAGTTTTACACATTTGGCCACAAAAGAGTCAATATATCCCAAGCCTGTGCTTCAAACGCAGCGAAAATAAATCGCCATGCACAGAAAATCATGATACATACAAGACAATCTGAGAGTTTCCACAGCAGCAATATAATTCTTCCTGCTGACCGATCATGTTTCGCTTAATTTGGACGCCTAGTTTGAAAGATATTAGCATTAAAAGTTGAAGGCGATGCGGAAGTGTGTTTACATGAGCACCATGACAAACGGTCAATACCTTCAATACCGTAATTAAAAGCGCTGTCGGCTCCGCTCCGCTTCGTGAGAGCAGCTGTCAATCATTAACTGTGAAAAAAAAAAACTGTCGGAATAGCGGTACTAAAAAGTGTCTGAATAGCGGGATGTCTGAGTAGTGGGATGTCTGAATAGTGGGATGTCTGAATAGTGGGATGTCTGACTAATGACATGTCGGAATAGGGGGTGAATGCCCCCGTGAGGATATCCACAAACACCCTCACGAACACTAGAAGTTATATTGCTTTAATACAACAGTTTGATCGCCAACACAATTAGTTTATAGACACAATCTTAAAATTCATTTTTTAAGTTTTATGTAATTGTATAAGTTCATTCCAGTATCCGCGCAACAAAATAGTTCCAGTTCGAGTTAACAGCATCTGTCGTTGCTGAGATATGGTTGTTGTGATTGTTCACAGTCCAAACTAGGCCTAATGCACAGCTGCTGTTTTGCACTTTTGGGTGTCTCTTTACAGTCTGACATAGTTTATAAATGCACTTCAATTTCGCTTTTCTCTATCTTGATTATGAACTACATGGAATGGAATGTTGGTTATTGGAGTTATTATCATTATACCGTGGGATATCCTCACTCCTAGTGACGCTTAGAATGCATCTCATCCAATCAGAAATTGCTAAATAGTTTGACTGGACCTGTTGTATAAATAAAAAATAAATACTTCAGAATCAGAATTTATGTATAATTTTCAGACCAGTTATTCACTATATAACTATATGCTATAGTTATTGAAACAAAACCTTCATTTTCAGTCACTTACTACCTCACTACACTAGAACATTTCTGCCAGTTTACTTGAAAAGAAGCTAAAACCAGTCTGTTTCATGGCAAGTTTTAAGGGACATAAATGTACATAAGTGTATATTTAGCGCAACCTCATTCAGAGAATATAGATAACAAAGCTAAAGATTAAAAGAACCTGCCAACAGGTAATGGACTATTAAATATGTAGGGTCCGAGATCTATCTATGAAAAGCCCTCTGTCAACGTGTTTGAAAATCATGTAAAAACATGTAAAATGGAATGAAATGGTAGCCATATATGTTATATACTGCTTCTCTGTGTTATGATAATGATGATGATAATAATAATGATGATGACGATGATGATGATGATTATTATTATTAAATGTATTGATGCTGCCTAGGACAGCCAGCTGGCAGCGGTTCATGTGTAAACTAGAGGATAACTTTAAGCAGAGTCCATGAGGTGGCACTTCATTTACTGGAAGTCACACAAAAGATGAAAAGGTGTGAGTAGGCAAGTTGGATTGTTCAATGGGGCATTTTGTGAGATGCATAACTTTTACACTCACCAAAACAAACAAACAAATAACGGATCTGTGAGGCAAAAATACTTGTGTCCTTTCCACATAATTGATCTGGGCTCTCACTGAGCACAAGGAGTCAAGCCCCTTTTTAACTAAACCTTGAGGCAGAACTTAGACAAGTACAAATTAGTCTTTTTCATGGCTGACTCAATAGCATTCATCACTGACTGAAAGTGCACATATCTCACCGACTCTCTTGGTGGAAGTAACGTTCAAAGAAATTAAGATCAGTTGCCTCTAAGAGTATAAAATGAGGCTGGGCTCATGGCCTGTGAACTTTATCTAAATCCCTCATAAGGAAAGAGTGTACACTTGGCTGTCAGAGAAAGAGTGTACTCTTTGTGGCCACAGTCAGAGGCTACCAACTGAACTATCTGTTCTTCTTCAGTATCTCAGGAAAATAGTGGGAGTGTTTCTCATCTATATTTGTCAACTCTGGCACAATTCCATGACAGAAATCTCTTTGAGAATTTCCTGGGACATCTGTCTGAAAGCAGCTTCTGACATGCCGAGACAGGAGCTACATTTACTACTTTATTGTAGATGTATCCAGCATCAGGGGCGTTGTTAGACCTGGGCATTCAGGGCTAACATTCTTATAATAGCTCCGTATCCGTCACAGAATCTAAAACTTTTTTTTTACTCAGCAAACCAAAGAATTATAGTCTAAACATAGCAAGCGCAATGCCAATATTAATCACAAGCTCATGTGTAGTAGACCTGCATTATGAGAGGTGCATGTTTGTGTGGTTATTTTTTCTAGGCCTGAATGTCTTGAACATCGTAACACCACATTTGTCCACTGTCAAAGAGTGTCTGTGAAAAGACATATTAGATTGGCTCCAAGTGACTCCATATGCAACTCCTCACTGTCTACACCCCTGGCTAATTTTCACTGCTCAGACGTCAAGCCCATGGTCTACGCAACTGGAGTTTACACTGGCTATCTGCACTAGAATATGCCCTGCAACAGTGACAGTAACTGACATATCGAACTGAGGGCTGCTGGTTTGTCAGTGTATGTTTCTTTTTGTGTGTTTGTGATAAGGACAGTACCTTAGTGTCTCCATAACTAGGAACACACTGGCATTTTAAAACATACAATGCAATGTGAATCACTTTCACCACTTTTCATTTCATTGCACAGTATTATTTAATATGTTTGGATCTCATCTTCATATACACCCAGCAGCTGAATTAATCTATGAATTAAAATTTTCTATCAAAACATAGACGGTGCAGTGAAGAAATACCTGCAACTGAATGATTTGAAAGCCTTGTGGTTTTGTTGGGCATGAATTCCAGAAATAAACATGCATACCTCTCTAGTCATAACAAGTATACTACAGAGCCTGCATGCATGCATAATTACTTTTAAAGAAGCAATATGAATGAAGAAAACTGGGTCTTCGTGATAAAAAAGCATGTAAATATGCCTGGGTTATATCTGTGGCCTTGATAAGGGATTATGGTTGGACAATGTTTTTCACAGGTCTGTCACACATAAATGTACAGTAAACTACTGCCACAATATGATGCAGTACAAAGCTGTTTTGATGCAAAGTCTCTTCATCATTGACTTGGGTCTTTGTTTCACATCAACTGACACCAGCAAATAAATACCTACATGCTTGGAGCCATTAAGTTGCAGAAGTGGATTTACTAGTGGTGCGTGCACCACACCGGTCAAGGTCCACATTAGCACCAGTGGAGGAGAGTGCTCCACAGTACAGAGTTCTTCCTGTGTGAACAGGGAGAGACTAGTAAATAACAGTGGCAAGGCAGCGCCCTCTCAGAAGATAATGCTAACACATGGTGTCACAGCACTGAGGAGCAGAGAGGAGCAGGCATTATCTCTCTTGAAGCATGAACTGGAATAGATATCTGCCTGACAGGAGAGTTGGAGATAAAATTATCATATTTCACACTTGTGTCTTCCTCAATCTGGGAAGCAAGGAGCAGGTGGTACAACACCTTGGGGAATTAGAGCTTGACACACTAAATCGCTGTGCCTCATTTGTCAAACTTTTTTGTGTCCGCTCGGAGTTGTGACTATAACGCATGCTAACATGTACTCAAGAAAAATGGAGCAATTTCTGGATAAATTTGTCCCGGGGCGTTGAGATCATACAGAGACAAATGACAAACTGTTTATTTCCCGCCATCATTAAAGAATGCTGTTATAGTAACATACAGCGTTTAGTTTCCTATTACAGAGTAATTAATATACTCATGACTTCAATTTCCTTTCCAAAAAACTGGCATGTCAGTACGCTTCCCAGGGATTCTCACCGAGCATAGAAATACTGTGCAGGAAATGATATTTTACGCATAATTTCTTCTTCACTCCCAGCTGTATTTTATGTATTGAGGTGCTCCTTTTTGCACAGGGCATATTTCAAAAATTTTTGACAAATGGACACATGGGATTGCTTTATCGAGTCAAACAAATTTGTTTGCGGGTTTTTAAAGCTGTGACAGGCTAAACATACTACCAGTTAAATGGCAATAGGCGACACAAAGGAATTGCTATGCAATGAAATATGAGAGTCCTCGGCGCATGCACGCCCACTGGATTTCCATATAAACTTCAGCTCACTTTGACAACTGACATCCATCAGCTGCGCAGCAGCACAGCACAGACCCAAAGCAGCAATTATTGCTCAGGCCAGTGCACAAAATAATTAGGGAGAAATATGTTATCCTCTGACATCATTTTACCTCATTCTCTTATTAACCACCATCCATCACTACCAGACACGTTTGCCCCCCTTTTTTATTTTATTTGATGAGCAGGAGCCCACTTGCAATCCGCCCTTCACACCCGCAGTAGAAAGAGTGGCAGGGCTGGTCTGGAGGTGCCACACTCTGCCGCGGGCTAATGGCCGCATTCTGTGGCGTTTTTTCAGGGAGAAATTACCTTCAGTGGATTAATTAGCTGGATTTGTCTATGAAATGGCCTGTGACATCTGGTCTTGTCTCGGTGCAAAGTGTTAATGAGGTCGGATCCAAGAGGTTTTTCGAGCGCCCGTGACAGGGGAGACAAAGATGGACCACAGCGAAAACCGCCCACCAGTCCATTCGCCCACTCTGGGCTCAGAATAAGTCGTGCGGACACATGGCTCGGCCCTGTATAAGAAACGTGTGTTAGACGGCAGCCAAATGGAAAATAAATGGGAAATAAAGATGAATGAGAGCAAGCCAGCTGGAAACGGAGAGGAGGCTACAATGCCTGTCAGATGGGTGCAAAAGTTCCTGCTTAGTTTGTATTGATGCCATTATCTACAGTGTCATGAAAGACACCCTCCACATTCAGAAAGCTATGGGTTTTAATGAGCTGTACAGTTCAAATTGGATAGGCAATGTGGTCAGTACCTCCTCCAACTCTGAAGACACTTAAAAATAAGAATTCTTTACTGTCATGTTCTCTGGCCTACACTTAAGCCAAGCTTGTGCTACGGAATGTTTTTGCCAACTTTGCTTTATCTTGACATTCTGTTCTTCCAAATACTTAACCTTACCTTTGTATAGAACATTTTGAAATGTGAAGGTTTGTGCCCACCTCTACTGTGAATTCCATGCTCTGAATAAAGCATTAGGATGGGAGTTGAGAGTGTGACATTGGGAGGGAGGGGAGAGGAAGAGAGACACGTGCACATTCACCAGCTGAGACAAACACAGGCCTGAGGGGAATGGCTGTAGGACTTAGAGAGGAACTACACTGTAATCACCACATCAGTTTGGAGATAAATAAATGCACATAGCAATGAGGGACTTCAGGGTGGATTTGCTAAGAATAGACATCAACTGAAGATTATCTGATTTTTATGAGCTACACTGGAAGGGTTTTCAGCAAAATAATACACAATGCACAGAATAAATTCATTCATGCTGTGCTGCTATTTGCTGATAAAAGTGTGGTGCTGCCTTTGACAAACTATGTTACTAGAGAAATTGAGATTTTGTTGGAAAACTCACTCTCTGTCTGGTCTGGGCCACAATGTAAACAATTTATCAGCAGAGTATCAGGTTGAAGGCACATCAAAGATTTGAAGCAGAACCACTATTCAGTCTAATTACCACCACACACATTGCTTCCTGGTAATGTATGGTACTGTAAATGTATGAGTGTGTAAATGAGTCTGAGCTTTGCTGACAGTAATGTACACTTTTGCACCGCTCAGGAAATTCACCATTCAGCTCATCAGTACACACACGCTGTAGCCCACAAACAAGCAGAGAGGAGGAAGGAAAATCTACCAACTTCAAAAGACCTATTTTAAATATCTGGAGCCCTCAGACACATCGAATCCTGTGTAATTCCACAGCAACTAACTGTAACGTATGCATAATGTGTTTGAATGTACAGCAACATGTTTTCTTTTTCTTTTTTCTCCCTTTTTTCTCGGCCTCTGATGTTAACATGGGTTTTCACGCTCCCCATCTCCGTCATGCTCCTCAGATGCCTCCCTGCTGCTTCCTGTCTGCCTGTTCCAGAGTAATTATCATTAGGGGATATTGTATATACATATGGCTGGTCTTTTCAACATGTTTCTCAGACACACTGGGAGTGCTTGTGATCTTTTTATGCTAACTCCCACAGGCTGCATCTCACTGCGAATGTGTCATTTCATTGTCCTTCAACAGGCTTAGGAAATTAAGGAGGGAAGCCATGAAGAAAAAACGGCTGGTTCACAGGCCATGTGCGATGCTAAACTGAAAATGGCATGTCTTCCCACATTGTCGCGTCCCCGATTACACCCTGCATTTAGACGGCAGATCACAGTTCCACCCAGATGAGGGTGAGGGAGAATGAACCTCAGACCACACACACACAGGCCGCAGGTTTTTGATACCAAGGTTTTGATACCCATGAGGGGAGTGGAGGGACTTTTTACAGTAACAGCTGCAGAAATAGGTCACACATACCTGTTTGTGAACAGTACGAGGGGGTTATTGTGTAAGTGTGGTTATTGTATAAGTGTGTGTGCGTGTGTGTGTGTGTGTGTATGTGTGTGTGTGTGTGTGTGTGTGTGTGTGTGTGTGTGTGTGTGTGTGTGTGTGTGTGTGTGTGTGTGTGTGTGTCTAAGCAGAATTAATGACATGCGGTGGCACAGTGAATGTACAGTCAAATGTTGCAGACAGCTTTGACAGCAGGCAGATGCACTGTGGCATCTTAGGGGCACCATGCCCAGCCTTACAGAGCTGCCTTACAGAGCTGCTGCTGTGCCCTCTGGGCTGCACTGGGCATCCACTCGCCTCCGAAGGCTACAGAAAGGGAGGGAAGAGACTCAGTTTAGATGCACTGTCAGGTCGCTGCCTCTGGCTTATAGGCTGCAGGTGCTAAAGAAATGCACTGAGCATAGGACACCATCATGTCGAGTGACAGTTTTCATGCAATCTGCCATGCACACATGAGCCCTTGAGTTGTTCATGATTATGACTATGAACTTGTTAACAGAGGACTGTCACACAAGGGCATAGACATTTTCTTAAATGGCTTAAGGGGCTTAAAGCAGATTTGTGAGTTTTTTGGTTTAACGCTAACAAGGCAAGCTACAAAGGTTTAGAAAAAAACATCCCAACATCAACTACTGCCCAGCTGGCTCTAGACAAAGCTTGCTAAAATGCTAACTGACTCCTTTGGTGATATGGTTGGCTGTCTGAAAAGGTTTTTTATTGTTTGGACAACAGAACCACAGAGTGCGTAGCCCGGACAGCTATGTGTTTGTTACTCACATATTCATATGTCATCAAAATTAAATTAAGGGTAGTATTTAGTATAGTATAATGACACAAATTGTTGCATAACAGTGTGCTAACACTGTGCTTGTGTTAGTTGTATTTTAACTGAATTGTTTCTGAACATGTATACTGCAGGGTATATATATATATATATACACAAGCACTGCATAGTTTTTGTGTGCATATGTGTACTTGCCTCTGTGTGAAAGCATATGACATATATAGGGTATCCAGGTGTGCCGGCGTGTGTGTGTGCACATGTGTGCATGTGTGCGTGTACGTACGTGTGTGTGTGTGTGTACGTGTGTGTGTGTGTATGTGTGTGCATGTGTATGTGTGTGCACATGTGTGTGTACCTGTGTGTGTCTTCGTGCCTTTGCTACCTGCACCTTGAGACTCCACCTTGTGACACGCGGTGTTTCAGGAACGTCCAGGCAGCTGAAGGCCTCTGGATCTGGAGCGCTGCCAGCGGAGACACTCGGGCCCATCTGCTCTCTCCGCTGCGCACCTCTGAAGAGCTGGTGCGGCAGGTAGAGTCCTGTGTGCTGCAGATTACAGGAGGCTCACCCAAGCAGCCTTTCTTTTTCTCCCTCTCTCCATTTCTGTCTCTCTGTCTCTTTCTCTTTCTTTTTTCTCTCTGTTTTTCCTCCCCCTGTCTCTCTGTTTTTCTTCTCCCCATGTCTTTTTTTTTCGCTCTCTGCCTCTTTCTCTCTTTCTCAAATACACTCTCTCCCTGTCTGTCTCTCTGTGTCTCCTTTTCTCTCTTGTTCTCTCTCACTTTCTTTCACTCAGTCTCTCCGTCTCCCACTCTCCTTCTAACCCACCTCTTCGCACTGATGCTTGGTCCTGCACTTGCCTTCGACTCCATCAGAGGAAGGAGGGAGGGGTTGGGTTCATGCATGGACCCCTAATTAGCTTCACTGTGAAAGCCTCAATCTCCACCCCCTCACACACTCACCCTCCACCTCCACCACACCCCACAAACACACACACACACACACCCCACCCTCCACACCCCACAGCCCTAAATGAGTGACCTTAATAAACAGATGAGTCTTGGTGCATGCACACAGAGAGACACACACACATGCATACACAAACGCACACGCACGCACACACACACACACATACACACATACACGTACACACGCACATGCACACACATACACACACACATACACACGAGCACGCTTAGGAAGAAGGAGAAAAAAAGAGTTGTCTCAGCATTTTACGGGTAAATGTACTGATTAGTTTAGCCTAGTTACACATGAGTAGGAAACTAAAATGTTGCCAAGCTGCTGGAACCATTATTTTTCAACGTCCTGCCAGCAGCGACTTGGCAAAGAGCAAAGGTCTCAAGAAAGAGATTCAGAGTCATCGCTTTAGAGTGGTCAAAGGCACTGGCGCAGCTCCAGTCACTTGGTAAGACGTGTTCTTTGAAGAGTCACGGTATTCAGCCTCTTGTCCTATCAACACAACCACTAATGATTTAGTGAGGGGAAAAAACAAAATAAAAAATTGCACAGTACCTTTATCAGTTCGGTTTCAGTTTCTTTATATTTCTCTCTCTTGCTCTCTCTCTTCCTCTTTCTCTTTTGCTCACTCACTTTGTTTGTGTGTGCACAAGCATGTGTCTTTGTATGCACATGTTAGCGAAGGTTATGTGTGTGTGTGTGTGTGTGTGTGTGTGTGTGTGTGTGTGTGTGTGTGTGTGTGTTTGTGTGTGCGTGTTTGAGTGTGTGCGTGTGTGTGTGTGTGTGTTGATGCGTATGAATATTCACGAATGCTAATAGGCCAGTGTGGGGGGATCTTAATTGAAACAGCACATTTACATTTCAGTGACTCCCTTCTCCGATCGGGGCCGTCTCTCGTCTCCCCGGCCACTGCCTTTGTACCACAAAACCTGAGGAAGCAGAGAGTTCTGAGGCGCAGACTAAGGCGTCGGTTTTTCACATTATAGCTCAGCCGAGCCAGGTAATTATTGCTTAGTTGGTCTTCCTGCCACTCTTCGCCGGTGAGTCTGTGAGTCACTGATCATGGTGCATAACGTGTAATAATAATTTTATCACTATGGCTTTCATGCCCTCTCAACTACAATGGATTTTATTGAAATATTATTGTCACAACAACTCTCCCAATCAATTGGAAATAAATGCAAGCAAGCAGAGCTGAAACATGCCCTGCAGATAACATCTACTGACTGGATGAGCAATGAGATGCAATTGGTCCGTGTCCTTTCTACTGATGAAGACTTTCGGAATGACTGTGTGTGTGTGTGTGTGTGTTTGTGTGTGTGTGTGTGTGTGTGTGTGTGTGTGTGTGTGTGTGTGTGTGTGTGTGTGTGTGTGTGTGTGTGTTTCTTAGTATTCTTCTATTCTGCATGCCAGTGTGCCTAAAGTTTACTTTCAGTGTGCAGTGACATATTCTTTATGTATGTGTGTGTGTGTGTGTGTGTGTGTGTGTGTGTGTGTGTTCATGCATGCACAGTTTGTGTGTGTTTGTGCATGCATAGTTTGCATGTGTTTGTGTGTGCGTGTGTGTGCATACGTGTGTGTGTGTGTGTGTGTGTGTGTGTGTGTGTGTGTGTGTGTGTGTGTGTGTGTGTGTGTGTGTGTATGCATGCATGTGTGCAGGCTCATGTTTGTCATGTTTGTGTTTTCGGGGTGGGGGATGGGGTGGACAGGGGGCAGAAGCCTTCAGATCATTCTGCAGACGTACCCACTTTGTGCTCGCCAAAAGGATACAGCTGCTCCTCTCGTCTGTCTCCCTCCAAAGTGCTTGCCTCTCTCTGTCTCTCTTTCTCCTGTCTTCCTTTCTTACTCCATCTTTTCCTCTCCACCCTGCGCTGTCTCCTCCCTCTCTCTGCCTCCTCTGTGCCTTTGCTGTTGTCTTACATGAGGCCTCAGGCTTCGGCATATGCTCATCCCTTTGTAAGAAATTAACGCAGTTGTCACCAGTGATTATACAGCCCAGTAGCAATTTGTCACTGCAGTTTTCAGACTTGCATACTGCAATATTCCATATCGTTCTTCATAAAGGACAGAAGAGTGTAGAATTATATGACTTGAAACACCGAAAATAAATTGAAAATAAAGTTCTACCAGTGCCAACTAAATATGGCATCTTATTTGAATGGTCTTAAATAGTACTTCCTGCTTGAATGTACTGCTCTGTGATACCTTTGTATGCATCGTTACTGACACAGTGATCTCTGATGAACTGGCAAATTTTACTTTGAGTTCTGTTCTTCCTCTCTGCTACTTGTTTACTACCAGGCAGAGGTACTGGCATAACTAAGTCTAGGTGTGTGTGTTTGTGCTGAAGACAAATATATTTACAGGTTTATATACATACACACACACACACACACATATATATATATATATACACCTTATATATATACACATGTTTTTAATCCTGTACATATAGACAAGCAGTTACAGCCACATCACAACAGTTAAAACCATTCCCACTCAGAAGGAACACAGTTCCCAAAATTACTGCACTCCAAGCCTTTGACAAAAAATAATGGCTTAATCCAGCAGATATTCAAAGGATCAGAGGGATATTAATATTACATTCATATCACTCCCACTACAACTGAGACTCTGAGAGGACCTCCTGGGTTTGCTTTCATTGTGACATAATTACTGGGCTTGATCTAGGCTGAGGTGCTATTTGAAGGACTTATTCATGTGGGTTTAGTTAAGCAGTGTCTGTAGCTCTTATCCAGCTGTTTTTCTGCACTGCTCTGTCAGAACAAAGCCTGTGCTGAGTTTTTTCATTCGCCGAGGGCTCTTACTTTCCACATGCATTGTTAAGCAATTGTGTCCATTTCTTCTTGATTGAATGTTACCATGCATGATAACCTTGTTGAAATGACAGCACAGATTGTTGCAGAGTAAGTCAGTTATTTTTTTTTTAGACTTGCAGCCTGGAAAGATGATTGCAAAGAAGGCAGTGCAGGCTCAGAAGAGTACGGAGCAATCTGGCTTCTGTCAGCTTCCTGTGATGCAAAATTTTGTCAGCGTATGATTTGAACAGCGAGCACAGGTGAGGAGAGACGTTTGGCTGCACTGATATGTTTACCATCAGTAAGACTATCTGTCTGCAGCAAAAATTTATAGCTTTCAAACGTCCTTTACCTTCGCCATGCATCCTTGAGAATGAGCACACATAGATCAAGATCAAGGCTCCGGTTCAACCCCCGGCTGCAGAATAGTGTTCTGTAGGTTGAGCAGAATGAAGTGTGCTCTTTGGCAGCAGCTGGAGAGTGACTTAATGTACACAATGGCAGTCCTCGAGCACGAGTACCTGGCAGTGAGTCCCCTCAGTAGAGTGGCTCAGTCCTTCAGTGACTTTGCAGAAGCAGCGTTGTGTGGGCGTGTGACAGAGAGGAAATGGGGAAGCCCACCTTTTTGTGGCTTTTTGGCTGACTGTGGTGGACTCGGACGAAGTGGACGGATGTCTGTGTGTGTGCGCAGCAACGCGCTGCTGCACGGCGGACTGCTGCTGTTCACTATGTGTTCAGAGTCACTGTGGGCTTTTTTACAGCACACTGTTATTGTCACTCTGGTGTCTAAAAAGCGAGCTCCAAAAGGCCATAGATTTTGCCTCTGCTCAGCACTGCATAATCTTCAATGACTTTGGTTTAAATATCCTTTTGAAAAACCTTGACCATTATCACATGATTCCATTTCACACTGCTGCAGACTGCTGACATCTATAATTGCCATGCTGGGGATAAGCCATGCATTTGCTCTTGAACAGTGTGTTGACCCATGCACACAAACACACAAAAGAGAGAAGGGAAGAGAATGAGGGTGAAGCAGAAAAAAATGAAAAGAGGCACAGAGAGAGAGAGAGAGAGAGAGAGAGAGAGAGAGAGAGAGAGAGAGAGCAGGAAAGCACTTCACTTATGACTCAGAGCACTGCTCATTTGAGCTTATTACGTATAATACTTATTGTGTGTGTGTGTGTGTGTGTGTGTGCGTGCGTATGTGTGTGTGTGTGTTTCTGTCTTTCTGTCTGTCTGTCTGCCTGGTTGTCTGGCTGTCTGTTGGTGTGAAAAGAGTGACACTCAGATAATGCAGCTCTTATCTTTGGCCTAACTACAGGGCTCCATTTTCTCCTTTTGTTTTTCCTGCATTGACAGCACCATCCACCATTACTGGATGGGTGTTCTTTATTGGATGTCTCAAAAGCAGCATTTGAAAACAGTAATATATGTGTATAGTGCAGCCACTAGTTTAAATACATGCATAGGTTCAGTGGATTTATAGTTGAACAAATCACTCTGCAGACTGGAAGATTTTAGAATTCAGATCTCTTGTGTCTCATAAAAGCAACATCAAATCCTTCATGCGTTTGCTGGTCAGCTCCAGAGTTTTACATGAATGTGGAATGTTTTTATTCATATTCCAGTTTGTGCAAAAGCATCCAAATCAACAGAAACATCTCCTCCCCACATGCAGAATTTCAGTGCAATAATGCAGGTCAATTTTTGATGCAGCTGTTTTAGTGAAGTTTTTGTTGGCCCCAAAACATCAAAAAGCAGAGAGAGACAGCGAGACAGAGAGAGAGAGAAAGAGAGAGAGAGAGAGAGAGAGAGAGACTGTTCAGTTGTGTTATTTTTTTTTCTGGCGAGCCACAGACAGACGAAGGCCCCAAGAATCCAGCTGCCATCTAAAAAATGGCAGAAAACAATGAAACACAAAGATGAAAGAGTCTCCGGAAATCTCAGTCCTCTTCTCCTCTGTGCTGCTGTCAAGGAATACATTTTTTTTTGTCTGAATTGTCCTCCTGAAAAACTCTCAAGCATTACTGTGTCGGAAAAAGCTGTGTGGAAATCAGGCTGGCTAGCAGCAGGATGGCACTTAAAAACTGCTTTAAAAAAGAAGGGCTTTGATAATGCCACCCATTTCAAGGGCAGCGTCTGCACTAATGATGTTCCTCAGACAGACGGAGAGATAGACGCGGCCCTCCTCAGCGTTAAATATGCATCAGGCATCATTTACACACAAAAGATGATATAGTCCCCCCCTGCTTCACTGGGTCTGTCTGAGTCTGGGGTTGATGCCTGTCATGGATGAGGAAAAGCTTAGACACATAGACACACATATGTGCACACCACTCACACACACACACACACACTCACCCTCACACACACACACACATGCATGCACACAGTGCACAGACATACAGTGAGTGTGCACACACATATGCACGTGCACATGTGCGCGCGCACACACACACACACACACACACACACACACACACTATGCAAAGATGTGCGGAGATGTGAGAGATGTGATGAGAGATATGATGGATCTGTTGAGAGATGATGTGTCAGACGCACTTCACATGTCACTGTACTTTAGCCATTTTCAATAAGAGCAGTAAAATCTGACAATTATTTCTTCCTTTTTTTACGCCTCTCATCTCCATGTGTAGAACTTTACCAGGCCTGGTAGGTGATCCACAGTTATGTGCCTCATATGAGTCTGTAGAGCTTAATTGAAACTGAAATTTATCCTTTCCTGTGTTCTTGTCTTACACTGGATTCACTTGTTTTGGCTATGGCCATAAAGTGTTACCAGTGTGTTGAGAGAAAATACAAAATAACTTTTCTATCTGGATTTAAAAGCTACAATCCAATACCACATATTCCAAATCACCTACAGTACTTCTCCCTGTGTAATTAATACAGGTGACTTCACTGGTTTACTCTTTTACTGGGCTGAAGAGTTTTTGCTAATTAGAAACAGTTGACTTTGTTGGCTGGAACAAATATGTAATACTGGGTTATAGCTTCTGAAGCCAAGTTTCCTATCACTGACAGTCGGTCTGTATCTTTCAGCAGGGGGGCCTCCCACACTTGCATATCTGTCCCAGGCCTCAGGGGGTGGTCAAATCTCATGTGATATACCTGCACCCTGCAGATGCATGTGCTAACTCAATCCAGTGAGGTGACACACTCTGCCACGCCATGCTTAAGTACCTGTCTCGTGGTGTATCTGATTGTCTTGTATTGAGTTCAAACCAAACTAACTAAACTTTTAAAGAAAATGTTCTCAGGCAGAATGTTAAAAGGTTTTGCTTTGAACCTTCCATTGAAAGCACCAAGATTATTGTCTAACCAGAACAGTTAAGAAGTGAAGTTAGGACTGTCTGATGGTAAATCTAAGGCTATCAAGAGTATGTTGGGGAGTACTTTGAGACAAAAGGGGCTGGAAGAAAGTAGGCAGGGCAGGGCTAGGCAATAAAGACAGAGAAAAAGAGAGGAAGAGAGAGAGAAAGAGAGAGAGACAGAAAGAGAGAGAGACGGAGAGAAAGGGAAGGGGGGTAGGCACAGAGAGTGTTCTTTGTGTCTGACAGAGACGGACAAAGGTGTGAGAGTGAGACAGATCATTAGTGTGAAACATGGGAGGTAAGATGAAGCAGAAGTAAGTGTGTTTCCAGTAGGAGAACATAAAGCTGTTCACAGGCAATATGATTACAACACAACTGTTTCTGTTTTAACAAATTTGTTTTCTCCTGCTTGTTCCCTCTTTTCTTCTCATTTTGTTGTATGCCTCCTCAGTCTGTCTCTTTTTGTTCTCAGCTGTATGTTTTGTTCTCTGCCCTCCTCCCAGTAGCTTTGGGTCTTGGCCAGCTGTAACCCCCCCCCCCCCACACACACACACACACACAGACACATACACAGAAAAGGAGAGAGGAAGACAGAAACAGAGAGACAGAGAGGGTGGAGAGAGAGACAGGAAGAAGAGAGAGAGAGAGAGAGAGAGAGAGAGAGAGAGAGAGAGCGAGAGAGAACTCTGTTCTGGTGGGGGTTTGGGAAGAATAATACCCACTTGCGGCTCAACTGGCACTGTGGGGGTTTCCTGGCACCCCGGCAAAGGCAGGGCCATACTGGGGGCTTAACCAGGAGCCTGCAGTGTGATAGATATCCGTCCTGCTCCAGGATAATGCCGTGCGAATGTAGCCATTTGTTCGAGTGTTCAAATTAATGTGAAATGTCTCCCCTCTCTCTCTCTGTCTCTCTCTCTCTCTCTCTCTCTCTCTCTCTCTGGCTCTGCTGCCTCTGTGTAATGATATAGTTATGCTTTACAACCGGAGTGAATTTCATAGTCCCATACTCACGCCCATTAGGGGCCGATTGTGAGGAAACATTTGTAGATCATGACTAATAGCCACTAGAGGTTGTATTTTCAAATCTGCTTTGGTTCGTGACTTGTGAGCTCTGGGACAACTGTGTACAGCTGATCCCTATTTTTCTCTTGTGTATGTACGGTTACAGTTTGAGTAGTTGGTGGGTGCTTTTCTATTTTCTAAGTGTGTATTTTATGTTACAACACAGGCTTGCTTTCCTTTGGTGAGGAGGCTTGTTGTAAGGGCTCTCCTGTACAAAGCAGTGGCTACATGTGAGGAAAACACTACGTGGCTAAACGCAACACCTGACTGCACACAGCCTCAATCATGTTGTGTGGGCATGGTGGACATTGCTGCATGCAGATTGCTTGTTGCCCAATGATGTCTTGTCTGTCCAGAATAGCAATGAGGTGAGGTGAGGTGGGTTTTACAGGCAGACCCATTTTTATCCTGTAAAAGGTTATTTTCAGAGGTGTGGCTGTAAAGGCCACAAGCCAAAGCAGACTTGAGAATAGAATGGAGACAGGAGGACAGCAAAATCCACTGGGTAACCTACCACGTGCTGAATAAGACACAACACAAATGGCTCACTGGAAAAACCCACACAAACAGCAACAACACAGCACAGTTTAAAAACATGACCAGCAGAAGTCTGACAAACTTCAGCTCGCAACTTGGACAGTGATGGTCCGCTGGGAATGATTAGGGTCAGTTTGGCCGCTTCTGTCACAGTACGGCAAAACATTTGTCATCACCAGAGCAAAACCATTCAGCTTCTCATGGCGGCTCAATCTGGCCATTAACAGCAGCAGCAGCAGCACAGCATGACCAGTGCTGCCCTCACCACCCCGCATGACTCAGGGTTGTTAACGTACATATCGCAACCCCAGACTGTACATCGCTGTCCTCCGTTGACCAGAAAAGCCTCTGCCAGTGACCCAACACAATGTAAAAAGTACTGCTTAGAGCCAACTTACAAATACCTAAAGTATTTTTAAAAACATTCAAAATATTAAGGCATTGTGCTAAATGGATCTTTTTGATGTTGGTTTAACTTGCACTGTTTATACATGTTTATGATACTTAAACAAATTGTGTAAAAATAATGAAATGTAGAATGTAGAAATATCCATACAGCAAGCTGCCCTCATTTTTTCAAGTTTGTTGTAAGCTACTTTTAATTGTGCACCTGTGCATCTGTGCTGTTTATAACGTTACTTCATTGAACTAATTCAGGCACATTATTTCATTTATCCAATTGAGTAATTTTACAACTGCAAGGGCAAATGATATCATTGGTGTCTCTCTGGAGAACCTTCCTTGTTAAATGGATTTTGATCAGCCTTTGCAAGAACGTTGAAATAGTCAAGCTCAGCTATTAGTGTAGTCACACGTTTTATATTTGTTTGTTAATGCTAATTGTTATTACATACCAATAGATTTTTTTCACATAGCCTTGGTCTTTTGTTCTTAATTTGTCAAATGTCATTCCCACCACAATTACCATGTCAGGCACCGATAATGCTCACGTTCGTAGAGGTTCTTCTCTGTTCCACTTGCCAGTTATGGATGCTTCAGTATGTCGCTTTTTGACTCTGAACACATAATGTTTAGATGTGTGTTATATATATTTTACAAACTGCAAAATTGATTTGATTGTAAATTTAATTGATTTACCATTTTATTCATGTGCAACCAATATCCAATTAATTACAATTAAGCAGCACATTTTGTTTTAATTTAGAAATCAATTTTGGTCATTTTAAACATGCAGCTCTATTGCTCAAGCTACCTAAAAAATTTTGGTCCAACTGATATAGGTCCCCTTGAATAGAGAGTTAGCACCGATAGCTAACCCATTGGGGCAAAACTTTAAACTGCGTTTTTCGCATCTTAACATGCTCCAAATCTTGTTTTAAAAAGTTATGCGACATCAGCAGTGCACTTAGAGTAGGCAAGAACAGCGCAGCAAGTCAGCTGCAGAAGATGCACGCCTCTACTTTCAAGGAGGTTAGGTAGTTGTGTTTTAATGGATGAAAGGTTACAGGGCCTGTTTTTTGACTATTCTTTGGTTTCTGTCTTTTTTGTAGGCCTATAGGCCGTTATCGACGTCTTTCTGTTGCTGTTTTTGTTATCTTTTTCAATTAAAACACAGCTTAGTTGCATTCACGTCTTCTGTGGTATCCTTATGTTGGGTACCCCTGTTTCAGTAGCTTATGGGATCGTAACACCTTACAACACAGAACTGTAGACCATTGCCTTTGTGGCCAATTGAGACAAGCCGTCAGGTTTCTCCCACCACCTGGTTAACCACGGTACAGATATTGTGTAAATCTATCGGCAGCGCTTGTCATTGACTTTACTTTTTCAATTTCACTTTTGTGCCTTTGTGACAGCCTGTAGGTCAGACGATGCAGAGGTAAGCTGTAATCTGTCCGTTCCTGACATGCAGCGCTTTGACACCATCTCATAGCCATTTCACAAGTAATTGTGCATTAGATGCTTCCTCGCGAATGTTTCCATTCTTTTCACAATTGTGAAATTCCTCCCTCGTAAACTTTTTGACTGATTGGGCTCATTTATGAAATGGTGATAAATGTATATCTAAGGTAGGTGTTTGAAAATATGAACTGTCAAAGTCAAGACTAGATGATCACAAATAAGGAAACAATGCAAATGTATAAGATTTTTAGAGATCACGTGATATACCAAAACCAGTGCGACAGATTTCTGTCATTTTTTGTGTATAAGTTTACATGATTTGTTAGCATATAAGAAAGGTAAAATAGTTGATGTACTATCTCACTGGACAAAGTTTGATGATATTGCCGAGTTTGTGTTTACATTTTGTAATGGAAACCTATGGGTACCATAAATTATATAGTTTTGATAACCAAACATGTCCACAAATGTCCACATCACCACATGGGTTATGAGTTGGACCAAAATCTCTCGCATGTTTAGTACATGCAAGTCTCGGGTAGCTTGAGCAATAGAGCTGCATATTAAAAATGACCGAAATTGTCCTTTAAGACATTAAAAACAAGTTTAAAGTTCTACCCCCATGGCTTAGCTGTCAGTGTAGCCAGTAACTCCCTGTTCAAGGAGACCTGTATGGTTTGGACCAAAATGTATCATGTCTTCGGTACTGGCAAGTCTTGGGTAGCTTGAGCAATAGAGCTGCATGTTAAAATTGGCCAGAGTTGTCTTTTTAATCAGTCTTGCAGTGAAACTTTCAATGCAGTGTCCCAGAGGATGCCTCTCCAATCCCTGGTGTACTTCTTAGATTGGTAACACTTGAGACATGAGCCCTTTAAAAACATGTCACCACACATATTATGAACAAGGACACTTCACTGTTGTCACCTTAACCCTAGCCTAAGTGTCATTCAGTTTTTGCATAACAACATTACAAAAAATGAATGACACTTAATGGCAACAGTCATAAACAAAAAATAAAGTGTCATTAATGTTCATGATATGTATCATATCATGTTTATAACATGTCCATGTTACTGTCATGTAGATTACTTTAAATAAAGTGTCAACACCTCCTGAATTTGGCCTGGATTCAGCCCTGTCCCCCATGTCTCAGGAAACAAACTAAGGTGGGACAATAAAACCTCCACATGGGTTACACTTTTGATTTATTAATGAGGTGGAATTGTTGCAAGTGTGCTCATCAATATTTAAGTGGAAAATGTAGAATATAAAAATGCCTATGATCACATCATAGACTTCCTCCGGTTGGCTCTATTAGGTAAACTTATCTGTCTGCAACAGGAGCAAAGACCCGGCTCACTAAGCCCCAGCTGCCATCAGTCAAGCTACCATTTTGGCTCAGACTCCACCGACCCCTCAGCAGTGCTGGCTCTGATGGATCTGCCCGTCCGCCTCTCCCCCTCTCCTCTCTCGGCCGTCCATCTATCTCAGGGCCCCGACTGCGCTGCCGATGAAGGATCTCCGGATCTCTATCTGGGGGAGTCAGCAGCGGCCCTTTGCCGAGCAGCGGTGGGGCATTTGGGCTGTGTGCCGGGACCCTGGCTCCCCTCCATCACCCCCGGGAACCTGAGGGCCTCCAGATGCACAGCACCCCATGCCCCGCCATGCCCCCCCTGCACACACACACACTCTACTCCTCTCCTCTCGCACCCCAGCTCACACATCCAACACAGAGCCAGGGCTGACACCACCAGTTGGCCTGGGGGAGAGGTGGGGTTGGCACTACACATTTGCCTTAATAGTGAAATCAGACCTAAGCTTTTAAAACAAGGACTATACACAGATGTATACAAAGGTAATGGTACCCCTGCACTTTTGTCAGATAATGCACAATTTCTACCAGAAATTAATGTTGCAATTACAAGTACACCTTCATCAGCATCTTGGGTTTTAAGACGAGAACTATTGTGAACATTTGAGCCTCCCTTAGAAAGAGATGAGCTTGAAAGATACAGTGTCATTCGTATTCACGTTTGCCAAAGGCTGTTGATATTTGTGTTCAACAGTAGGGCTGCACTATATTAGAAAAATGTGCAGTATGTGATACCATTGCTAAATGTTGCCATGACAATATGTCTCATAATGATTGAGCAAATACATCCATATAAAGTTTCAATGTACTTCAGCTTTGTCTCCACCACTGGGCCCTAGACAGTAAGCCCCCTACGCTATGAGTGAGGACATCAACAAGGGCTGTAGGACTGCGGATGATTTGTAAAAAAATTTGATATGTGGAGTGCAAATAGCCTGGTAAACCAGCCCCTCATACTACACTTCTTCTCATACAAATGGCTGTGCTTCCACTGACATGGTTGACTCCAGTAGAATCTTTACCAGACCAATCCGTGAACAGAGGGAGTGATTGTGCATGCTAACTTTGTGTGCTACAATTGAATTGTAGTATGTAGGCAGGCTTATAGCCAGGCTAATTGCATATGTCATCATCAGACGTTAGCGATTGGGTAAAAGCAGATCCAATCACAGTCTACACCTCCAGAAAGCAAATGTTTCTGCAGCACAGCCCCTCTATACAAAAAGAGTGTAGTACGAGGGGCTGTTTTACCAACTTTTAATCGCAACTTAGCCATGTTTTTCTATATGTCAGTTGTGATATTGTATGTTGCAGTATTATTCATATTTCCAATATATTGTGCAGCCCTTATCAACAGTCAAGTAAATTGCAGCCCTTCCTTCTGGGCCATTGACACACCATGTTGATTGGCTGGGATTTTTTATGGCATGGTACAAGCCTCTATATTTACATTTTAATCCTATTTACACAGCCAGGACTGTATATGAGCACCAGTTTTTTGCAAGTGCAAACACAAAATAAATAACTAGAGGACTGTGAGAAAGAGCCCACAGAATTTAACAAAAATAGAGTGGAATTACAATCCAGATTGGACCTTCCAATGTTGTTTTGCCAGCAACTGCTGTGAATAAGGAGTGACCTATAACACAGACACAGACAGAGGAAAACAACTACTATAAGAATCAGAGAGTGAAATATCTTTCTGGCTGTCATTAATATTGTCAGAGTTGTTGACAGCATGACATAGCTGACGCTTTTCTGGACTCCATCCTTCAACGTCTTCAATTGTCAGTAGCTACATGTCAAAACTGTAGACACCTAAGGTTTTTTGGGGTGGTCTGTTTGAACTAGCCGTTAGTTTGAAATTCAAGACATCATACCCTGGTGTTACTTTTGATTCTTCTGTACTTTCTCTAGACAAACAAAATAAAAAACAAAAAAGCATCTCAGCAGAACCATACCGATAGTAAGAAAAATACAATTACAGTAAGCAGAAAATGAGTGACTCCTCTCACCTCATGAATATGCTGTGTGTGTATGTGTGTGTATGTGTGTGTGTTGCCCTTGGGAAGACAGCTATTTGTGAGTGAGTGCATCATAGAGGCGAAGCGTATGTCCTCACACTCTGTCACACCACTGCAGGGACCGTGACAAACACAGTTCAGTCCTCCTATGTGTGGTTGGAAAACAAGCTGTTCTAATTGCTGTAGCCTCTTGTGTAAACATCAGATGAAACGCAGCCTGAGAGTGAGAACTGCAATGATTAAAAGATAAAGACTCAAAGACAACTGTTCCAGCTCAAACTGATTTAATTGAGGTGCCAACAAGCTAATCTCGGCCAAATGTCCTTCCTTTCAACCATTTCCACTTAAACAAAACCTACTGCCAAGGATACACTTGAAAGTATGTGAACCCCCAACTCATTTGCCAAGTTATTTTTGTATCGCTTTGACAAATCCAAAAGATTCAGAAAAGTGCAGACCGCTTATCATTATGGATTTTTCTACAGTATCATCTCTTTCTTTCTACACCGAGTTCACATTGACACAGCCCTCATTAAGAAACTCTCGCTTCTCTTCATGTTTTTTTATGAGAAAGTCTGCTGTGCAGAGGTGCTCAGTAAAATTTGACAAATCCAAATAAAGAATTTTTTTTCTGAATGCAACCATCTAGTCAATGACAAGCTATTACTAACATGCACCACTACACTAAACCGACTGTTTGGAGAGAAATTGTTTGTGTATCGTTTTATTTTTTTAACACATAATTTTTTCTTGGAGGCATAGTGATAAGAGGCTTCAGTACAAATAATAAGCCAACAGCCACAGTATCATTTGCATCATTATTCAATAATGTATCACAGGGATAGTGTTGTTATGATAAATGTAAATACTTTTAGGAGTAAAGACTGTTTAAATATGTTGGAATCCTTTTGCATTAAGTGATGACTCTTTTCTGAGTGGAATCACTAGCTTGCACTAATATTGTAGGAGAAACCGCTGACAAGCTGTCTAATAACAAGTAGCTTTTTAAAAATTCATAAACATGAAAGCCTGTGGGAGCAGAGATTTAATAACAGGGCATATTTCCCAGGTGTGGCTCCCGCTTCCATTCATCAACCCCTGAAACGCACCTGAATTTCAGCCTTTATTAACTTCTCCCAACTAGCCACTCTTAATACATCCCACCGTCTCTGTTCTGAGATTACCCAGCCTGACAGGGGAGAGGCCTGAGCAATGTTCTGTGCTTTCCTAATTGTGGGTGATTTGGATCGTGGATGAGACCATCCTTTCGAGGCCTGGCTCCAAACCCCGCTTTTTTCCCCAACGAGGCCACATATTGAGTGCGTTCACATGGACAAGTCGAAACCACTTGGAAGTGGTTTGGGATTGTACCAGCTTCATGTGAACGGAGATTGGTTTGGATTGGAATTGGTTTTCCTGATCCCCCTGCGACTCCAGGCCGGGGCTGTTTCGAAACCACTTCGACTGCCATGTGAACGGGATCGGATTGGTTTTCATGTATTGCGCATGTATCAACGAAATAAAAAACGCAGTTTGTTCCTTCATACAGACTTTCTAACACAGCAGAATGCACAACACGTACGCGAATGCGTCAAACTCCTGGAACACCATGTTCGTATGCCACCAGAAAGTTTGTTTATTGTCTTTATTTAGTAGGAACAGTGCAGAGCCCATAGAAGATGTGCCAGAGTATTACGTTTTTGTTTAGACCACCTTATTGTTTAAGTGGGTAATAATATCAGGTGAAAGGAGAAGGCTATGTAAATATATTTGCACTGACTGACTTGTAAGATTTTCTTTAGCCACTGTTTTGCTATGTGGAATAACCGGAATGAGAGGTGAAAAGTTCAGTCTCCTCTACCTGTCGTCTGTATGTGTAGGCATATGTGTGCAGTGCTGTAGTCTGCAGTTGCGTATACGATAAGATACATCTTACCTACGTAGCAGCTTTGTTGTGGGCAAATGTTTACTCGTGTTATGTCCATTATTTTAGTTATGTGTCGTTAGTCGCGTTATGTCCAACATTGTAGCATATAGCATTGTAAATCTTATCAGCCTGGGTCGTCATGGCTGGGTCGGCACGGTTTGACCGATATCTTTGGCATTTTTTGCCCAAACAACACGAAACTTGGTACTGCACACACTGGTAACATTATGATGACGCTGTCCAAATTTGAGATCAAGCGGATGAGTGGTTCAAGAGTTATGCGTGGAAGAGACGTTCCTTGTATTAAAAGATAATAATAGAAAGATAGAAGTTGACTACAGCGCCCCCAATAGCGTAGCGGAAAGGGCCGGAACTCCCGCCGAATCCGCTTAGACGAACTGCATGTGAACAGGGACTTGGGGGACAGACCACCCGTTGTGAACCAATCCCAAACCAAACCAATCCCACCATGTGAACGCAGTCATTGATGAGTCTACAGAGTGTGCTTCGAAGGTGCCTAATGCATGAATCAGCGGCGGCAGCTGGAACCTTGGGGGGCGCAGCGGTTTGCCGACGGTTGCGCGTGGAAGTGAGGTATGCCTGATGTGCCGGCTGCCCTGACACTCTTAACCACTCCAGACTCCGTTGGGAGGAATTGAAGCAATTACAAAAAGACGAAGTGTTCAGAGTGGTTTTAGGTCTTGGGGTTGAGGCATGGGGCTCACCGGTACCAGATGTGCTGACTCTGCACCAGCTCTCTTCTTCTCCTCTTATTTGGTATCTGAAGGCGCTTATATTTCACATCTGCACTGTCAGCCAAAACAACATTTTGTCCATACCAAACACAGTGGATAAATCCACTAACCTTACTCTATAACATGCTTGGGGGGTGGGGGGGCAGCCTCAGTGCAACACACGGCTGTGTGTGATTTTTCACCATTAGCGACACGGCCAGAAATTTTGGGCCCTTTGAAAGGATACAATATTGGGCCCCATTATTATTGCTAATAATACTAACAGTGTCCTCCAAGGGCCCCATTCCAATGTTTGGCCATTAAAATCATCCTATCTCTCCCCTCTCCCCCTCATCTCCTCTTCCTTGGCTACTCCCTTGCTACTTGGGGAGGTGGGACAAGACTATATGTGAGGGGTCCCCAACATGGTGCACACGGGCACCAGATAGCCCACCAAGAGCTTGTGAGGTGCCCATTAGGGATTTTTTTTTTAAAGCAAGTGCAGTGTTCTAGTCGTCATATGTTTTGTGTTTTCATGATTTAATGTTTAAATGCCAGTTAATTTTTTAACTATTGTAATTAAAAGCAAATAATCATACAGAGTGTTATTTGAAAGGGATGTTAAGACTTTCATTCAGTAGATTATTTTGAAAGAGTAGGCTTCAGTACAGATTCTCATCCTTTGGGTAGCCCTCAGTCCCAAAAAGGTT
This sequence comes from Setipinna tenuifilis, assembly GCA_030347295.1. Taxonomy (NCBI): domain Eukaryota; kingdom Metazoa; phylum Chordata; class Actinopteri; order Clupeiformes; family Engraulidae; genus Setipinna; species Setipinna tenuifilis. The sequence goes on from CM059277.1 coordinate 29,060,728, forward strand.
GAAGACCCCTGCTATATGTGATTTTCACCATCCACAGAACTTGTGTGAAGCAGACCGGTGGAAACACAGAGGATGGACAGCCCTGCTTCAGTGGCTGCTGAAGACAACAGCAGCCAAGCATACAGACAACAGTGTCACAAGCCCAGAGCCCAAATGTCAGTTCCTCTACTCCGGTGGCAGCCTTCCATTCTGTGCATGCTGTGCTGCGGGACAGAAGAGATCAGGCTGTTCTTTCACTGGCTTCATTACTATGCTGATTTTTACTTGGTCAACAAGTGGATCCGGCTGTCAACCTCCAAGAATTTGTTCATTGCCTGAGTTACTGCAGTACATGTTCACATTTTGCCAGTCTAAAACTATCTCTATCATGGGCACAAACAACTTCCACTGTGTCAGTGGAAGAAGCACTTGAAGTCAAATGCATTTCATAGGAGATGGAAGCTGCTTGCAAACGAATTATTATTAGTAAATAGATGAATTGCGAGCTTATGTTGATATTCTGAGCAAAATGGATGCCAAACAGAACATAAAACAAATGACTATTATTATCCTAATAATACTTAGCTTAGTGGGGTTAATTTCACAGGTGTATCAATTACTCTTGGAAATGATGGCTGTCAATGTCAGTGTAAGTCATTCATTTTTACCTTAGCTACCTACCTTAACCATAAGAATATGGTTTGGCAGTATTGCTGTTAGTGCTGCATGAAAAAGAAATTACAGGTAATACGAGGCATGCAAAACATTTTATCAGATGGGCTATGAGCCATTACAAATGTGAATTGGGCTGTGTTTGGCCCTTTAGGCCTGACCTTGACCATGCCTAGTATTTTAAATGAGGGATAATGTATTGGCACTGGTGTAGGATATTACAATGAGCCATGCTCTTTTCTTTTGTTACTGAGCAGCCTCTGCTGTGGTTACAATAGTTATCGACCACCAAATGCAGAATACAGTTTTCACATTTGTAGTTGATTATTTATTTATTTTGACAGGGACAGTGTACAATAAGACATTAACCTTGTGGAAAGATGCGTTTTCCAGGTTTTAGCAGAAACATGTCACTTTCTATAGTCGCTGGGCAACTAGTAAGTCAACATGTAATTATATAAATCAGTGCTCACTGCGGTTTAGACCAAGTGGCAACTATCAACATGATGTCTTAACATCTCTTAATAAACAACATGTAGGCTTATCGTCATCTTCACATTATATTACTGCTAAACCTATTGTTCAACTACAATGATTATAGTAGAACTATATTTTTATCAGTAATATATAATGATGCACCCAAACCTACATGCACCTCTTTGAGTTCACCATGAGCAGGTAATCCATACACTCTAATGGTCTTCTCTTCCCTATCACCCCACACCTTTCTTCCTAACACAGAGACACACACACAGGCACACTGACACACGCACACAGACACACACACAGACACACATACACACACACACACACACACACACACACACACCAGTCTGACTCAGCACTAATAAGAGTGGGCATTAAGCATGGCACTGGGGCTGACAGCCATTAGTTCTAATAAGGCTTTATGAGAGGCAAGGGATGGAGGTCAGGCAGTCGGCAGCGGGAGGAGGAGGTAGTGCCAGGTGCCAGCTCAGTTCTGCCCGTTACAGCGCTGCGTTGGCGCGGGATCGCACTCTTTTCAAGGCGCCCGGCCTCTCTCCCTCTTTCTCTCTCTCTCTCTCTCTCTCCTCCACCCGCCACCATCACACAGTAAGCTGTGGAATGTTTTCAGTGCTGCCGTAATGTAATCAGGCACTCGGCCAACGGGACACAGACGTCTTCTCAGCTTTCAGCTGTCTACAGGTTCTGCTGGAGAGCTGGAAATATATCTGTAAGTAAGATACATGGAGGACATTAGATTTACATTACATTTAGTCATTCTAGCCGACACTTTTCCTCAGCAGTGACTTGTGGTAAATTGCGGGCATTCCTCCTCCCCACCCCATCGCCTTGTTCTTCCTGGGAAATGAAAACTTGACCTTGGCATTACTCTGTTAGAGCCTTATACGCCGCCATCTGAACCAGAGGAGCAGAACGGGCACTTTGAAGCCGGGACCAGCGAGTGACCTCTACCACACCGGTCTCCACAGCACACAGCTATATGTGTCACAGTGTCCAAACAGGAGAGGGGGGAGAAAACTCAACGCTTTCCTTCCTGCTGTGATCAGTCTGTTTGTGCTTCAAATCATCTTTTCAGTTAAACTGAGGATAACATGTTGAGATAAATGGCGAGGGTCTCCATAGCATACAGCTATATGTGTCACAGTGTCCAAACAGAAAAGAGAAAGAAAGAGAGAGACTTTATTTGATATTTGGAAGATAAAACACAGAATCATCTCATGCATCGTTCTTACACAAAACATAAAGGATGACACAATAAAACAAAAAAGCTTATTTCCATTGTGGTCTTTGGGTGTGTGGGGCTCAGAGCAGAACTATGACAGCAATTAATTACCACATTAGTACAAAAAGATTAACACCATAAATGACAACCACAAAAATAAATTCATACCATAAATTACACTCAACAACAACAACAAAAATATCTTAGGAAATTAGGAAGCTTTCGTTCCTGCTGTGATCAGTCTGTTTGTGCTTCCAATAATCTTTTCAGTTGAACTTAGGATAACATGCTCAGATAAATGAGGAAATTTTTCCCCTCAATTAATATTAACATCGTCATCCAAATGTGCTTCGACAACTCAACAGCAATCTTAATGTGCGGTGCATCGTTAAAGTAACTCACTTAAAATTCAAGTCAATTACATACAGCCTCATGCTGAGCGCTGTTAGATTATTACGTGAGGCTGCAGAAGGAGTGTTGTCTGATGGCAAAGGTCCGGAGGGAACCATACGTGCAGCAGGGTGGCCACTGATACGGGGCTGGGCTGCCTGGAGGGGGGGGGGGCTGGAGACTCAGCCATGGTTGAACCTCCTAATGTTTCTGTAGGCTCACAAAGAGGATATGCTTTAAAAAGAAGAAGGTGATATAAAAGACTCAGAAAGAAAATGAGCCTATCTATTCATCTCTAATTCTCACATTCACACATGCACGCATGCATGCAAACACGCACGCACACAGACACAGACACAGACACAGACACAAACACAAACACACAGAGAATAAGGAGGCCTTCTCAATCCCTGCTGGGTCCCTCTCTGTCTCAGTGGGCCGCAGATGCCATGAAGGGGGTCTGTAATTTATGCAGACTTAGGCATGCACATAATTACTGAAGAGCATGTCTTATTTATGGCCTTAGATATGGAAGCTGCCCCCTTCTCTCCACCCCCACCCCCTTCCCTTTACAACAAAGCACAAAAGAAAAGCAGACACCTTTGACAAGGGCGGATGACAATGTGACTATCTTTCAACCCCACTTAGCCCCGCAGCTCTAGTTGGGCCTCAAAATCGCCGATGTGACAACCTGCGAGCGAGTATCGATCCCTCCACACTGCATTTTTTGCCTCTTTTTGCTGCTGTTAACCTTGTAAAAACACCCCTCTGAGGGCTGGAAATGAGTTGTCCAGATTCAATCTGGAGCCTGACAGGTTATGTTTAGTTATAAAAGACTTGGATGCAGACAGTCAGGGCGAAGCATTGTTGCATTACAATGGCTTTACAGAGCTGGCGCCAGCCATAAAGATTAGTACAGTCTTCCCTGCTCAACATCTCCACCTTCTGGATAAAAGGGGTACAAACTGAAGAGTCATCCCATTTTTTTTTTTTTTGGTGAGAATTTTGACTCTGCAACAAAATATGCTGTACCAGGAGGGTCTTAGATTGGGTTTCAGCTGTGAAGGAGTGTCCATGCTGTGTTAACAGAAATAAATCTCAGAGACTCAATGCCTTTTTAGATATCACTAGTTCCTATGTCCCAGTAGTTGTCCTGTTATAACTCACTGCACAGAGGGTGGACTTCAAAAGGAACAATGTTGAAATTTCTCAACCACTGAGATCATCCAGAATAACGTATCAATAGATACTGTACTATGTTCTCGTCATACCAGTCTTGTAGGCATGCCCTAGCATGTACCAGTTCTATGTATGACTATATTCATATATATATGAAACATGAAAGCATATTTTTCTGTCACACTCAGAGTCTCTTTCCCCATTGCTGTTGTACAGAATTTCAGAATTTAATTAAATTCAATGAATGAATTTTAATTTGATTTGGCTCCACCGCACAGAATGTTGAGTTGAATTTAAATTGGAATTACAGGAAGTGGAATTGAATCCATTACATTATTCTATCACATACAGTATCAGTAACAATGCAATACTTTTAACATACACTTTTTTCCAAATGGGGATAATTACACCCCAAATACTACAAATGCAGTACAGACACTAACATTAAGCAGACATCCCCTAATGTTGAATAATTAGCATTCTTGGAAATTAAGTGCTGTCCTGTTGTTTCCCACAATTTAAAAATTATAATTTAAATGATTAGTTTTGCAGAGTATGTTTTAACATGTTAATCTGTGGTATGAAATAGGCATGTTTACTTTAATAAAGTATTATGTACATAAGTTCCATACAATAATACAAAATACATGTTTCAATCATATATAATATATACTGTAAAGAGTCATTGTTAAATATAATTTTCATGAATTTCTTTGAATTTAATGGAATTCCAATTCTTTTTCCTACGATTCAAATTTGAATTGCAATTCCACTTCCTGTTTGCAACCTCAATTCAACTCTGAATTTTGTACAACCTTGCTGTTGGAAGATGTGAGATGTGGGTGGTCAATGGGGTGAGTTCTTAAGAGTTTGGATGATTTTGTTTCAATCACTTGTGCTCAGCTGTGCAGTTCCATCCTGGGTTGAACTATGCATCTTCATCACACTCCTGCAGTGTGTGTGTGCGTGTGTGTTTCTGTGTGAGTGTGTGTGGTGTGTGTGTGTGTGTGTGTGTGTGTGTGTGTGTGTGTGTGTGTGTGTGTGCGTACATGGGCCTAGCCTCCCTGCAGTTTCTGCAGCATCACAGTCAGCATGCACTCCCTTTTCCGCTGAATGGGGCACTTTGAGCTCTCTGGGTAAGACAATATGCAGTCACTGGCAGGGCATATGCATTATGGATAACAACCCTAAAACTAAAGGAAACGCAAACAAAATGGTCTGTATACACAAAATGCCATTTCATTTACGATACTACACATCCTGAAACCATATTTGCCTTCCTTTATACATGTATACATACTCTAAAATACACAGCTTAAACAGAGCTGTGTGAGATGCAGAGCTGTGTGACTAATTTGGTTCTGCTTTCACACACCCTTGTGAGCAGGTGAAAAAGCTCTCTCTCTCTCTCCCTCTTTCTTTCTTTCTTTCTCTCTCTCTCTTTATCTTTATCTCTATCTCTCTCTCTCTCTCTCTCTCACACACACACACACACACACACACACACACACACACACACACACACACACACACACACACACACACACCCCACAAAGGTCAGTGTTTAAACTAGCACAGGCTTAAACAGTTCAGAGCCACTCCTGACATGCTGTTCGGATCATGACTCACAGTGTGTCCTCATCATTGCCTTATTGCGTGTGGTTTGGGAACACAGTCCTTGCTGACTTCACTTTTCGCATACAAAGGAACAGTTAACGAGAGACAAAAAGATAATATGCTTTCACACAGTATATGTGGAACCTGAACCCACTCAGCTAAAATTCGTGGGGCAGGAATTAAAGGAAAATGACTCTTACAAAAAGGTATAGGGAATAGTAAAGTTTGACACCTTACAAAATGGAAACTGATCGTGAAGTCTTTCTCAGAACTAAATTAAAAAATGGTGGCTGGCTAGTAAAAAATGCTGAGAGAGAACTATTTTATTGAATTCCATGAAATGGAAGAGACTATACGACAAAGACTGAAACAACCCATTTATCACAATTGTTTACATAATAGTTCCAAATTTCTTCAGTATCTGGTTGTTCCAGAACTCATACAGAGAGCACATGGGCAGATAAGACTCTGCCGCATGCAGATAATGACACCATTTGAATTTAAATCTTTTTTTCCAGTTGTGGTTTGACTATTCCTATTCCGATATCGAAACAGCAAATCTAGTGTGTTGATAATGTATGTCGTTACATTTTCTAAAAGTTATGTGTCTTGGAGTAGTTTTAACTTGGGGGACATTTTATTCACAAAAGCAAAGCAGAAAAGAATGGGTGTAGTGATTTTTTGCAGAACAATGAGACAGCACACAGTACACCATAATCAAGCCAGACTCGTACAAAACTATATCAGAATACTTGAACAGAGGCACTACATATGAATGCACACCCACTCAGACTAAACAACATCCTCCCCACCCACCCAAGAGCATCTGACACTATTTGAAAAACATTAGTCTACTCTCCTGAGACAGAACAAACTTGCCTTCTTATTAACAGTCTTTTTAGAGCGTGAGTGGCCTAACCTACGTAGGACCCAACCTAGATGCCTTGAGATTCCTTGTGCAAAACAGTGTGTCTTACTGTTGTTACAGTGTGCCCAAATGTTCCTGGGTGGCTCACCTGCTTTTCATTCTATGCACAATCAATTGCAGCACCATATATTTCATTATAATTGCTCAATTAAGAATTATAATATCATATATAATATAATAAAGATATGTGAAAAAGCGCAAAATGGACTAACAGGGCAAGTGCCATCAACACTAAAGCCTAAACCTGGCAGAGTGCTATTTACACAAATGACTGTCATCTTATAGGTTGTTATAGGATATAGGTAGAAGGGCCACATTATAGGTCCACATTAAAGAAGTAGTCTATGTCAACATGTGATACTTCCAGGAAAGTATAAATCTTAGATTACAGACCATATAGCAACGATTAGTCCTTGATTTGACACTCTGATATGTTACTACCTTGTGGCATTACCATGTGTCAATTCTTTTCAAATCTACAAATGTTTACATTTTTACATTACATTACACTTAGCAGACACTTTTTATTCAAAGTGACTTACGAAAAAGGGCACAAATCAAGTTACAGATATGCTGAGGAGAACAGAGTAAGCAAGAGCTCAAATTTATATCAATGGTGAAAATAAATTAAATTCATCCCAAGATGAGAGTACCATAGAAGGGGCAATAACGTTGTTATTCTTGTGGTGAGCCGACTGTGTGTGGTACTCTGTTTTCGTACAAACCCTCTCGTGCCACAGCTGTCTGCTAGGAAGAGCAACAGAGTCCTTGACTGAACTGCAAAAGTGCTGACATCAGTGGCACTACTGACACCCCGATCCGTCTACCGGCACCTCAACTGAGATAAACTAGCTTTTGGTCACTAATGATTCTGAGTAAATGTGGCACCCCCGTGATAAAAAGACCCTCTTTCTTCCTCTCTCTCTCACCTCCATTGCAGAGTGAGTAATTTCCGGACCACAACTTCATTAAACCACCAAGGACAACCTTCCAACACAGCCCCCTCCCCACCCCTAAACACACACACACACACACACACACACACACACACACACACACACACACACACAGCCCAACCTCTGCCCACCCTCTCTGTCCCTACCAGCTTCATCAGGGAAGTCTGCTTTGCCCTGACAACCTGGACAAAATAAGGCCCATACAGCAAGAGGTATTAAAAAAAACTTCAATTGTGGTCTGTAAAATTAATCTCCTCCAGACCTTATTTCGTTGGGCGGCTGGCAGCCAAGTCAACAGCCAGTGTGTCTCCATTGAGTTGTAAGCAAAGGAGAAAACAGTCATATAACATTTCACGTCACATCCACTACTGTTTCTGTCATTCTGATGGGACAATCCCTTACATTTATTTACCTGATGAGGAAAAAAAAACAAATTTAATTATTGATTTTAAAATCATATTGCTCAAGGTCTGGTTGTTCCAAGCCTTGGAAATTTTAATGTAGATGTCCTTAGTAATCAGTGAAGAGGCTTTGACTGGCCAAGTCTGTAAGGAAGGGAAATGACAGCTATGGCTGGCCCTCTGAAGGACTGTGGGACTCAACACACAAGCTAGGTTGTGTACCGGTAGACCCAGGATCTCACCAGTCATGAATTATTACTGCTGCCTAACCATTAGCCTACTTTTGTCTCTGAATATGACCCTCATTCAATCATACAAACACGGCTTTCCTACCTGTCGCAAACCATTTCGAAAAATTGCTGTTTCCGAGGCAGCGCACAAAGCAGCGCAAGTTCCACGTCAGTTTTTTTACGCAATGAAATTGCGTAATGGGGTTGAGGGAGGACACGCAGGAAAGCTTCCCGTGATTCCTATTGGTCAGACCACTTCAGTGCACTTTCGAAAAGCGGAACTTGTGGAACTATTTGAAGTAGTTGACATGACTTAGCGACCTACAGTTGAAATGCTGGTGTCTCAGCAGCCTACACATGTGAGATCCCGTAAAACCAATCTTCAAACGCATCATTACATGTTCCACACTACAGCAAAGTTAATCAAAAGTCGATTTTTGGCTATTCCAAATGAATACTTAGACTGAGAGAATGGGTGACACTGAAATAGTCGGCCCCATCACTCGTCAAAGACGGGCGACTTTATCGAACACAAGACGCGGCTCATTGAAAACCGCAAATGAATTTAGCGGAGGACTGAAAACGAAAACTGAGAGAGCAGGTAAAGCGCATCGTAAGGTACAGGAATCCCATACGACTGAAAATGAAAAAGGCAAGCGGAAAAGAAGTGGGGACAAATTGAGGTGAGAACATTTTAGATATTTAAAATCATAACTTAATTTTAGTAACTTTTAGTATTTGTGGGGAAATGTCTGGTCAGTCTGTCGTAAGTAGTTCGTGGGGTGTGTCTCTTCTGTGATAGGGAAGTCAGAGCAGGTAGCTGAAATACGCACCCGTCGTGGAATGATCCATATAAGCCGACCAGTTCTTCCTGCTGCTGATTATTTACAAAAGAAGTACATGAATAAAACCCAGCCCCCGCAGACATACATAATCAAATGACCCACGCATTGCTATACATCATGTATGACAAGGTTATCGCCATGGTGTGACATCAAAAGTTTTACCTCACTTGGAACACTCAAATAGGCTTAGTTCGGAGGCGCTTGTGTCCATAACCAAGCTACGTCCTTGGTTATCATCAGTGAAGTTTGTTTAGTGTACCATACACTAAACTAAGTCCTAGATGTCTAGTTTTTGTCTCATTAATGTTTTACTTGATTTTCTAGGAATGCTGTATATCTTATATATATTATCTACTGGCCTGTTTCTTGTTTTTTGTCAACAGTTGTCACAAGGTGCAGGAGTCTCTGCTGAGTTCCTCCAGTGGATTCAGTAACTATAGAGGCATTCTCAATTGGTGTGTTGTCATGCTGGTGAGTACATAAGAGGACTGAAATATGTGTGTAATGTTTTCTACAAAAACATATCTGTCTTGTTTCTGTATTTTTAATGAAGAGCACACTGTGCTATACAAGTCGTTTTTTTATTATTAAAACTCAAGTCACAAGCAACATTTCATGGTCACGGCTTCATTCTTGACTGCCTGAACTCCTTCTTTTAAAAGAAAACCTCAGATAGAAATCTAATTTGTACTCTTCGTTATTACCAGTATGTAGTGAATAACAGAAACTGAAAATCATATGCAAAAATCTGCATGCATCAAGCAAACATTAATAACATAGTGTTGATGAGCAATTTTAATTCCTGTCCCACTCCTCAATATTACTTGCATGGCTGACCCAAGTAAACGCAGATATCACATACAAATCTTAAAACAAACTGTCACACACAACACACACATGACATTCTTTTTGGTAAGGTCATCGATCTGCCTACACCCTTTTTTCTGACAAGTCTAGAACAGCTCTAGGCTTGACTCTCATCCAGATTTTGTCTTGTAAGCAACGGTAGGAGGGGCTATCTGTTTGCAAAGTGGGTGGTGGGCTGCTATGTTCAATGTGTTGTGTGTTGTCAACTGTATGATTGTCAGTGTAAGTGTGATGTTTTCAGCTTGTCTGATGACTACTGCAGGTTTCCTGCAGGTTTTCAGTGTCCATGCTCTTGGAAATGACCTTCTTTTAGTGGTGGAAGACACTTGCCAGATCTGTCGTAATACCTTGTCTGCTGTTGTTGCTGGTGAACTCTCATTGCGTAGACGTGTCTCTGACTGAAGTTGTTCTTGAGTATTGGGTATGACTGAGTGTTACTGTTGAGTCATGAGCAGTTGAGCTGGTATTGCAAAGCTGTCAATATTGGTGTTACGATATTCAAGATACTCAAGTATGGATCTCACTGCTCAGCTTTGGTCTTTCCATCAGTGATTTGGCAATGTGCACTGTTTTTTCTGTGATGCCATTGCTTTGAGGATAATGGGGACTTGTAGTTATGTGGGTAAGCTCACAGGCGTTGCCGAAGTCTTCAAATTTTTTGCAGGGCAATTATCTGATACAACGATCTCTGGTATACCATGCCTAGAAAAAGCTGCTTGTAGTTTGTGTATTATAGCAGAAGGTGTTATGCTGTTTAGTTTGTCCAGTTCAAAATACCTGATATAGTAGTATTATAGGTGAACAGAAGCAATAGTTTTTCATGGTTGCTCAGAGATGTTGTGGCTGATCATGGACTCCTTGATGTTGGAGGATCTGTACTCCTGGCAGGTGGAACACTTTCCAACCATCTCCTGAATCTGCTTGTTCATACAGTACCTGGCATGCAGTGAAGAAGGAACAACAATTTTCTCACCTAAAAGATGATGATGTCCAACTATGAGAGTTTGTCGCGGTGATTCCAGTATTCTCCTATGAGAATGCTGTGAGGGCATAATCTTTTGCTTAGGCTATCCCTTGCTGATTGTTTTTTTGCAGTTGCCTTAGCAGTGTGTCTTTGTCAGTCTCTATTTTGATCTCTTTCAGCTTAGTGTGACTGACTTGTAGGTTACTGGTGTACCTGCATGTCCATGCCTTCACTGAGACTGTCATCTTGGTCTGGCCACAACTTCCTGGACAGGGTGTCGGCAGCAGGAATATCTTTGCCTGCTGTGGACGATGGTAAAGTCGTACCTCAGCAGTTGCAGGAACATCTGCTGCAATCTTGGAGCTGCTGCTGCAAGAGGCTTGTGAATGATAGACTGAGACGTTTGTGGTCAATCTTTACAGTAATTTGATGGCCATATACATATTGGTGGAAGAGCTTACGTCCAAATAGAATGGCATAGAGCTCTTTTTCGATCTGTGCATAATTCACTTCACTGTCATTGAGCGCTTTCCATGCATATCCATTTCCATGCACATGGGCTTGACTTCTTGCAGTAAGACTGCACTATGTCTGTCTATGTTTACTTGCATCAATTTGTAGTGTGAGTTCTCTGCAGGAGTCAAAATAAGTTCAGACTGGATCTGGCCTACGTGTGATGAGCTTGTTTATTTTCTTAAAGGCTGCTTCATGCTGTGCATTCTGTATGAATTCACTTGACTGTGTATTAAAAGGCGCAGGGATGCATTGAGGCCTGCAAGTCCAGGACCAAACTCTGGCAAGTAGTTAACCATGCCAAGGATTATTTCAAGCTCACAATTGTCTTATGGGGCCTTCATTTCTCTGATAGCTGCAATCTTGGATGGATCGCACTTGACTCCATCTTTAGTGATGAGGTGCCCAGACTAGCTGACCTGATGCAGACTACACTCCGGGTTGAGCCTGACTGCTCTTTCTCTGCAGCATCGCACAAAAGTTTTTATCACACTCACAGTTTTTTCCATATATCAATATATCATCCACTATTGCCATGACTCCTTTTAGGTCTTCGTAGGTCTTGTTCACTTTTGTCCAAGTGGATTTCAGGCCACAGGGTAGATGCAGGAAGGAGGGAGGAGGTAGCGTCCTAACACTGTGTTGAATGTTGTCAGCTTAGACGTCTAGGCATATCATTTAGCTTGCCTGTGTGGAATTCTTTTAACCTGGTAAACCAGCCCCTCATACTTCACTTCGTTTTGTACAGAGGGTCTGGCGGTGCTGTATTGACAAACGTTCTTCTTGCTCCAACTTTAATTCTTTAATATTCCGAAGCGTTGCCACAACAGACTGAATAGCCTTGCTTATGCTGCCATTGTCAAGCTACATCCACAGATAGACTACAAGTGAAAAGTAGCGCACACAACGACGTCATCGCTCACAAACACTCCCTCTGTCTGCTGGTTGGCTAGTATGGAGTGTGTACTACACTTGATTTTCCATGCTCTGTAGCAAGGCAGATATGCAAGTCTCAGGCAAATATGCAAGTCTCAGTGGGTGGACTGCAGGCACTGCATCCTGGTCAATGTGAATGGTACATTCTCCAGGGGACAGTCCTATTCCTTTGATCAGCAAACTCCTCCATGGCTGGTAGCTCAGCTGTGCTAGACACCAAAGTCTCGAGTGCAAAGTCAAAGCATGCTTCTAATCCTAGCACTGGGGGGCATGTGTGTGAACAACATGCAACTTCAGTGTGGACCGCATGTCCTTTGTATTGGCATTGCATGGTGCACTCAGCTTTGACAACCAGTTGTTCACTGCCACAACCATAAAGAGGGCTTGTTGAAGACTGAAGCACATCTTATACTCCAATCCCTTGACAACTTGGGGCTGAGGTCCCGGTGTCCAGCTTAAACTTGACTATTTCAGTTTGGCCCAACTACTAAAGGCAACTAGCAAAGGTCTGTCCTGCATCATGAATGTTGCTTCTTTGTGTTGCTGCATCAATAAACAATTTGTCCTCACTGCATTATCATGTTGTGGTTCATTCTCACTTACTTTGGGAACTCCTTTTTTGTGCTTTGAATGGCACACTATTGCAAAATCATGCACTGTTTTTCTTTTGCTGGGCAACCTTCTTTTATTTCATGTGCCTTGATACCACAGAAGCTGCATATTTTAGTTGAACCTCTGTACTCATCAGGCTTGTGCACATTAATTGAAATTTTCTTTTGTCTTACCTTGGCACTTTTGCTTCTCATTCCATGAACTACCCACTCATGTAAGTTGTTGCTGCCCTCTGTCATTTCAATCTGTGCTTGGGCCATTTTATTAGCTCTAGCAGTGTCAATTGCTTTATCTAATGTCAAGTCAAATCCAACATTTAGTAACTTTTGACAGACTTTAGGCAAATGAATTCCAAACACAATGTGATCGATCCCTTATCATCTCTTCACTGTTAGCATAGTTGCAATACTTTACAAGCAGTCTCAGGTCTGTAACAAACTGTTCGAAAGGCTTGCTAACTCCTTCTACCAGAGACGAAGGACTTTCCTTCTACTTTCTTGTGGCATTTGTAGCAAACATTGGACTTTGGCATAATGTATGCTTTGACACAATAATATGATTGCAGTAACTTACTCAGCTCTTTTGCCAATGTCGATGTATTGTAGATGTCTCTGCCATTATCTCTGACCCATAAACCAAGGCAACTGCATTTCTCATCCTCTTTTTTACCCCTCGAAAAGAACCAAAAACATTAATTCCACATCAAATTTGAATTTAACGCCATGCCAGCATCCCAGTCCATATACGGCTGTGTCCATCTTTTCTGTCTAACTTGTTCTTTACTCTGACACCATGTCTTGTTTCTGTATTTCAAGTGAAGAGCTAACTGGTGTGTTAGGCAAGTCATTTTTCAGTAGAACTCAAGTCACAAGCAACATCTCCCAGCTTCATTCTTGACTGCCTGGACTACATTCATGTACTGATTGAGAATGCACAGTAAGCACAATTAACCAAAGTGAGAGGTGATTGCTATGTTAGTGCAGTTGAAAAATGGAATACAATTCCAGTTCACATTAGAAACAGTGCAAGCTTTAGCCAGTTTAAATTATCATTAAAAGCATGGCTCAAGGCTAATCAAACATGTGATCATTAATCAGTGTGCTGTTTTATAGTAAGCATTGGGAAATGGTATGTGTATTGCTTTTATGTGATGATGTGATAGTATATGTTTTTTTATATGTTTTAGTATTATGCATGTTTTAGAATGCGGTTGCTATTTTAGTGTGTAGGCTACTTCATATTGGCAACAGGAAGTCATGTGTGTATGTTTGTGTTTTTGTAGCTCCCTGCCCAGGGACCACAGACGCAAATTAGCTTTCTAGCTAACTCTGGCACTCGCGATGTCTTGTACATGGTCCCTGTCAAATAAGCTAATAAACTAAACTAAACAATAATATGACAGTATCCAATACGAACTATATTTTCAGAATATGGTATATGTGTACTATACATTCAGAATATTCTGTGTGAATATTACAACAGCTTCATGGCCCTGTGCCATCGGTGACCTCGGTGACTTTTAACCCTACTTTGACACCCGTGGTGGTATAAAAACTGCACAGGACTCATATTATAGTATGGGTATGTGCTCTGTGATGGGATATCTGGCTAGGCCAAGTGGTTTGCTTCATTAGTATTGGGGAGAATCTACAGGTTGTTAATATTATACTTGGCAGTGAGTGACTGAATGCACATTAGCTGAGATGACAAGGAGGGGTAGGGAAAGTGGCATTGCAGAGAGAATGCAATGTTCAGGAAAAAGAGAAGATTTTGTTGTGATTTTCAAGTGCAGTTAGTGAAAATAGCCAGACTGTGAGAGCCTGGAATCCATATTTCTTTACTCCACAGTCAATTTGTTGCTGATGTACATTATTATTCATGTAAATACTGTTTCTTTAATCAAGAACTAAATGGTCATGAGATTGTATTGCAGTTAGGATGTCGAATAATTGTCCCTATCTTGCATTTACTGCACTTTATTGCTGTGATAAGACTACTGAATTCCGTAGCCAGGCCTTATATACTGTCTCACCTTCTATTATCAAACACTTGATCTCCACACTCTGTCTATTCTCTCCCTATATTACAACATTACCTAAGATATAGAGATACGTATAAGGTTAGCTTTTTAACCAGGCTGGGCATGGCAGACTGGACCTGAAATTATGCTTCCAGGGAATTAAACTGGGTCTTGTGTGTATTATTTTTACCAGTTGAACTACAACACTGAGGTGTCGGCTTTTAAATTAACCACTTAGACATGTGTGACTGTTTGTGAAGGTAGTTTGGTTGGTATCATATGATGTTAACCCCCATTAAAATAACACTAGCTTTGCATTTGCTTGCTTGTTACACCTATTTTGTTATTTTTGTGATGATTGGTTAAAATCAGCCCAGATAAAGTCTAAAACATTAAACAGTTATTAGCCATTTTGCTTTTGCGCAATCTGCTTTAATCTTACATAAATAATGGGAGTCACATATGTTTGAAATAAAGATTCACTGAGGTCTGCTAGACTAGGCTCTCCCACACTTTCCTCCAACAATACAGTTAAAAACTAAACTGAGTTTTGTGGGAGTGCTAGGGAGACCCTTAGGTTCTATAAAACGGGTAATATAGTCTGTAGACACCATTTCGAATGATGAATGTGCATGGGATGTGTATACAGGTTTTAAAGTATATTTCCAGAAACAGTGCATTCCCCCCATCTCTCCTACAGACACACTGCCATAGAAATTGTTCCATCCCTGCAATTATAAGTACATTCTGAGCTTGACTGAATTGTTGTTACCATCAGAAAGGTTATTAAATGTGACCTCTTCAAAATACATGTTTATGCTAATGATGTCTAACAGACTAATAGTTATAGTCTGTGCCCCCCAAGCCCAATTGTCTTTGGATCTTTCATTTTCTTCTTGTAATGTTGAAACGTTGCCTTCTACCTGTATAGAAAATTAGTACATTATTTGGTTATTGCAGTACATGATGCCCCTAGAGAACTGAGAGTTTAAGTCAAGTTTATTTGTTAAACATAGTCTCTTAAACATAGCCATTACATACATTGAACATACAGTCAGGCTAATTAATAAATAAATAGGCAGGCCAATTACTCATTTAGTAGTATGTAGTTACGTAGCAGCTATAAACATATTCTTTTTTTCCTTGTGCTCATACACACGACATCGGATTTCGGGGCTCAGACAACAGGGTTTGAGAACAGTTGCTACAGTTTTTAGAGCTTAAACTGGTACTGCTTTAACATGAACATTGCAAGAGTAAGGAGCCTTAGTCCTGGTCGTGTGCGTTCTGTAAATATATAGTTTCTCCCTTAGTGCACTCTAAAAAAGCCTCCTACTTGCACCTCAGCAAGGCTCTCTCACCACCCAGCCACAGCATGCATGTACACAGGACAATTTGTGGAAAAATTGACATTAAAGGACACAGCAAAGTTGTCTATTGGGGATTCAGTGGTTGTTTTGCTGTTGACTTTCATCAGACACTTGGTAATTGCAAACTGTTCAGCAAGTGGATCAGATGTGTAAGAATGCAGGCTGTTTTTTTTAATGAGCTGAATCCCAGCCACTTTGCAAGCAAGGAGAGAATGAGAGCAGCCATGCATGCACGAACACGCCACTAACTATCCTCTCTGTCTTCTCAACAAACTAATCAGTATTTTTGCCCTGGCTCCTCTCTAGCCAGGTGAGTCGTCTCTGATTTAAAACCTTGCGTCAGTGCGGAGGTGTCTATTCAGTCCAGGCCAGGAGCTTAAACACAGGGGCTGGCATACAGAGTTGTATTTTAGAATAGGTGCTCTTGCAGACAGTGAGGGGGAACACTGTGAAATGAGGTGCTCTGCAGAGCAACAGATTACAGAGATGTTGCATTGTGGATGTGTGTTTTTTCTTACTGCAGGCCTGCCAGTGCTTTAGGGTATTTTGTACTTTCACAATGGGCGTGTATGTCCAAAAGCTGCTTTTTAATCTTCTGTTGTTTTTATTGCATGATAAGTAACTCCAAGCAGTGTTGGAAGATTTATCTTCATGTCAAATTGAAAAAGGGTTCATTCAGGATTTAGTTCAGGCAGATATAGAGGCTAATGTAGCTATTCCACTATAGAGTGCCAAACATGGCTATTTAGGGAAACCAGGGACAAAATAATGATGCACAGCTTTCTGCTATAACTAAAATCATTGCAGTGTTAAATGATTCTATTTTTATTATACATAGTTATTGATCTTGTCTTGTTTTATTATCAACTAACTTTTCCATTTATTGATATTGATAGTTTTTTAAATACAGCTTAACTTAATTAAAATATTTAATCAAGTTAGTTTTTGCCCCACATCTAGTAGTGTCATACTTGTGGACCTCTTGTATCAAAAGGTTCCAAATGGCCTAAAGCTTCTCTATTATATGAAATATGAAGGACAATTTCAGTCTGGTATGCTTTAGCCATAATTGGTCACAAGGAAGTGTTATCAAAGGGTTCTAAGTAGACCTTTTCTTAAAATGCCCCTTTAAAGTTCTTTAATAAATACAAAAGAACTATTTCCAAGAATGCCATATTCAAGGAGCTTTTCTATCTCCCTGCTCAAGAAAGTGGGCCACATAGAACACAATATCCAATCACAATGACGCAAAAAACCTTTGGCTTTTGATTTTTTTCTTTGGTTTTAGGGGAAAAACACAGGGCATCCCTATGCTCCACAAAACAAAGGAATAGTATAAGGCCTCAACATTACCATCTGCAGCTCGACAATGTTTAGAGATTTTTTCGCTTTAATAAAATGCAATTCCATTCCCTTTAGCTGAGCACTCTGAAATTAAGAGGAGTAATTATTTTATGTCCTATGGGGGCTGTGTTGAAAGGGAGTGTATTAGGATCTGAATGGGGAAAAAACACCCAGGCAACAGCTCTAGGATTTGAATACAGGCGAGAGCTGCCATCTCCTTCAAAGCTGGAGAGAGAACGCACTCTTAGCGCTAACTAAGATGGAGCTAATCCAGGCTTTTGGGACCAGATCATTTCGTCATCCTAACAGTTTTTTTTACCCCCTGTAAAGTTTATCATATCTTCTACTGAAGAGCCTGACTCTAGCAAAAAGCTCTATAATAAGATGGCACAATCGAGAAAAAAGAGCCAAAGTCCACAGACAAGAGTTAGGAGCAGCCCTGGAAGCCTTGCACGGCTCTTTCTCTCTAACACATTGTCTGAGAGACCTTTTCAAGAGCACAATAAGATTCCTCGGTTATAAGCTGCATCGCTAATGGAGGCATTGTTTGAACTCTGAGGAATTTGATATGTGTGAAATGTTATGATACAACTAATTAAAGGGGTTCAGTAGACATTGCATGGTCTCACTTAGCATTTTTCTCATTTGTTGTAAAACTCCTGGAATTTGACACAGAGCCCAGTGAACTCCCTTAGTTCCTCGGGAAATTAGGTTTGTGAGTAGTACGGGTCTCCAATAGATTTACCGCAGAATTAAGCAATTAAAAAAGTAATTTTCTAAAAAAAAATGCTTCTTTTATGTTTTTACACAAAGAGTGAAGAGGCCTGAAAAAAAGGCAGACTTGCAACTTTGTGTCACATTAAAAAGGTTTTATGTGAGCTAAAAGTTCTGAATCACCATCATAGATGGTGGCTGTCTTATATATGCGCCCCATGTTAGAGTGGTTGCCCAATCACATTTTGTTTCTTTGTGTCACTGTCTTCTTCAAAAAAATACTATCTAAATAAGACTTAAGTGGATTCAGTCATTAGTGCTGTCTGTGCGTTCCTCAATAAGATTGGACATGTTTGCTTCTAAGATGGTCTCATTATTTTGTAATTTTACATGATATTAACCAGCTAAAATCTTTCTCTGTTCGATGTCTGCATGGTAGGTGTTGAGCAACGCACGCCTCTTCCTGGAAAACCTCCTGAGGTAAGAGTATTATGTAAACTTTAGTGGAAGCCTTCAGCCCCCACAGACGACTAGCAGACTAAAATGACAACCTGAGGCAATGCTTGATAGCTGCAATATTAATGCTTGTAAAACAAAAAAACTGCTGCTGTCATGAAATACTGTCACTGTGAAGTCTGTGTGATAACTTCACATAGAAGCACATAGTAGAACTTCCTTGTCGAATCCAGTATGATGTGCTGACCTGTTCTGAAAGAAAATAACATATAGTAGGTCACCCGCAAGACTATTTGTATAGATTTGCAGAGCTATTTTCACGGTTAAAAATCAGCACTAGAAATCTCCCTCCCTGGTTTCAGAGAACAGCCTGCAGGCTCATTCACATCTCGAGTACAGTGCAGTGCAGCAGCGTATTTGTTTTGGAGAGATGGCAGAGAATGTAGCACACAGCAGCTTTAACCGAGTAACGTTGGACCATCAGCCCCATGCTGGGTGCACCATATGCCATCATGTTGTCATGCACAGTACGGCAGGCGCATGGGGCTGGTGTCCAGATGCCAGCGTATAGAGCAGCCATCAGCAAGCATGATGGTGGCCAGACGGCCCCATGGCACGCACACACACACACACACACACACACACACACACACACACACACACACACACACACACACACACACACAGAAAGGCAATCATTGATGGACAACCTGGATTCATAAGCCACAATCCAATACCACCTATTCCAAATTACCTACTGCTACATGTGCACTGAATACAGGTGATTGCATTAATTAACTTCTCTCCCTGGCTGAAGTGTAGTGCTATTCAGGTTGCTCACTGCATCACTGCAAACCATCCCATGTGAACCAGGGTTGCTGTTATTGTAAACAGTTGTGTCTTTCTTTCTCCCTTATGTTAAAGGTATGGAATCTTAGTGGATCCTATCCAAATTGTGTCCCTGTTCCTGAAGGACCCCTATAGTTGGCCTGCAGCATGCATGGTCATTGGTATGTAAACAGTAGCAGTCCTCTTGCTTTTTTTGCTGTCTCCGATATTTCACCAAAAAGGTGCTAGACCAAACCTGTGCATGTTTAAAAGTCCTTTGCTTTTGTACACTTTTGTACCATAGTTGGTTACATTATATCCTCACTGCCTGCAATGACATAGACATAATGGACTGGTGCATAAAGAGAAATGATACTGCATTTACATCAGCTATGAGAGCACATATATGCAGACATCCCAGCGGGACAGAGACGCGGTTAGCATTGTAGAATGGCCCTGCAGTAGGACAGTGGTGCATTAGCTGAAGTGCTGCATCTATGTCCTCAAGAACACCCACCTGCCCTACTTACAGACGAGCACTCACAATAGCAGAGAGGACACCCTCTGTGAAAATGTATATGTGTGTGAGAGAGAGAGAGAGCGATAGAGTGTGTGTGTGCGTGTGTGTGTGCGTGTGTGTGCATGTGTGCGTGCGGGTGTGCGTGTGTGTGTGTGCGTGTGTGTGTGTGCGTGTGTGTGTGTGTGTGTGTGTGTGTGTGTGTGTGTGTGTGTGTGTGTGTGTGTGTGTGTGTGTGTGTGTGAAAGAGTGAAAGGGAGGGAGAAAATGTATAGGAGAAAAGGACTGCAACACAAAAGATGCAGAGTTTGAATTTATAACAGCCCCCATATAAAGATAGCTAGACAATGGGCTTTCCCTAGACGTCCATATGGACTCTGATACTGCATACAAAACTGCATTTACAATGTATAGGATATAAAGCTTAATTGTGGTTATTGCTTTTTTATTTCCACCTGTTTCTGTCTTCTTTGATCTGGTAGCAGGTGTTGCATGGTGTTGGAGTGTGAACATTCTCTCTGTCCGCATGGGTGGACTTATCCCCCTGTCTCTCTTTCTGTGTGTGTGTGTGTGTGTTCGTGTGCACACTTTTGTATGTGGGAGTGTATGTGTGGCACTTGTGTGCATGTGTGTGTGTGTGTGTGTGTGTGTGTGTGTGTTTGTGTGTGTGTATGTTGCATGCTGCATGTTGGTGATGTGTGCATTATGCCAACTGTATGTGCTTGGCGTTCATGCCCTGTGTGTGTTCTCTATCTGGCCTGGTGCCCTTGCCCAGAGTTCAGAGTGCGGTCAGTGGGCTGACCCTCCTATGCCCCCCTGGCCCGCTAAAGCTCTCTCACTTATCTCTGTCAGCTAAGCAGCTTGCCCCTGAAACCTGTCATACCTCGTTTTTTTTAGCAGTTTCAACATTATACTTTTAAATTTTTAGACAGCGTGTTTATAAAGTACATTCTTGCTAAATTTACCCAGGGTGCCTGAAGTAATCTAGTAATCATAATCTGGTACAATCATAATCTAGTAATCATAATCTGGTGCAAGTGTGTTCTTGTAACTTAAATATCTATTCTCTCCTTTTTCTCCTTGCAGTCTGCAATGTGTTTATCATCGTGGCCCTGTATGTGGAAAGACAGCTGGCAATGGTGAGTCAGGGTAAACTGACCTCAGCATGACTGTCAAAAATGGCTTTCTCAGTGTTAAAAAAACAGGGAACAGGAGTCGATGTTGTGGAGGTTTTCTCCATACCTGTCCTGCATTATGTATACCGTTGGCTTGCAGGTTTTTTTGTGGACATATATAGTAAGAAGAGCGAGTAGCCCTTCTCGTTTACTGTGAGGCTCTTGTGAAACGAGGCGGTGTCATCTGTTCTCCCCCCAGGGCTCCATCAGCGAGCAGTTTGGGATGTTTATTCATTTCCTCAACCTGTCAGTCATCCTGTGTTTTCCCATGGCAACTGTTCTGTGCTTGCCCTCCATTACTCCAGGTGAGCCTCCCTCCCCTCCCACGCCATGCCACACCACACAACACAGCCCACTGCAACCGCGAACACTAATTATCCCCCATTGGCTGCCTCTTTCCATATCGACAGCACATAACTGGACACTTTTTTTAAGGTGATCAGTCACCATTCGTGCAGCAAATGTTGTGACACCTTTAAAAAAACTGAATTAATGCATGGAAGCATGTGTGATGCTATTGCTGGGTTTTTGTTTTATCCACTGAAGCTTTTGTTTCTAGCACAACAAAAGTCATGTTTCAAGTGGAAGATTTATCTCTTGCAAATTACTCCATTTTGTCCTTCTGTAAAGTTGTACTCGAAAGTATGGAATCAAACAAAAACAGTGTCATTCTTAAACAAGTGATGGGCCTTGTTCAGTAGGTGCAAGTAAACCGGTGAAATGTTCTCCCAAGTCTGTGGATTCCAAACAACCCACCACTATCAAACGGTGTCAGTAAAAATGGGTGCAGTGAGGTTCAGAAGAAGTGTAAAGCAAATACTGTATGCACTTGCTGGAAATCCCTGAGGGTGGATTATAATAAAGTGAAAAGAAACAACACCACTGGTGGGTCTGATCCTGCAACTTAACCAATCCAACTAATGGATTTCTTTTTTATTATCTTATTACTGAGATGCATATAAACACACCTGATGAGATTTTTGCATTTTTTGAGATTTTTATGGTCCTGTAAATGTGCCCACTGTCAAAACATTTAGAAATTACTCAAATATAAACGTTATGACCTACATGGGTAGTCCATAGATTTCACTTATAGGTAACAGTGACTGACATGAGCGGATGGAAGACACTCCAACAGCACAGTCAAGCACTAGGCACTATTCTGTGTGCTCAGCAACACCAGCAACAGGGCCAGGCCACTGTTTGCATCATAAATGGTCTGGGGACACATCGGGAGGCTCCTGTCACCTGTCAAGCCCTCTGACATCCAGACATCTGAGCAACTTTGGCTTGGCACTACCACCTGAGAGCAGGACCTTAAGATGCTTGCACACTGACCCAACAAACGGCAATAAACTCCAGCAAACACTGAACAGTTGAGTTAAGTGTGAACCATCAGTTTGTGTTTGTTCTTGTTAGATGGTAGCTAGCTGAAAAAAATCAATGTGGGAAGTGTGGAACTAGCAATTGGTGTACTGAACACTCAACCGTACAACAACCGTAGATATAGGATCTAGGTCTAAAGACTTTTACGCACGCAAACTTTGGTTTTAAAGTTTGTTAGCAGTGAGTATTAGTTTATAAAACCCTTTCTTAAAAACTATAGATGTAGAATATGTATACCAACAACATCCAGCTTTGGAATATTGTGGTTTGCTGGGGCAGTGTGATATCAGCTTCAGGCATGTGTGTGTCTGTCTGTGTGCGCAGGAGGCCTGCACTGCGTCCACAGATGCACAGCGCAACTGATTATGTGAGAAGTGCTTGACTTGTCATTTCTTAAAGGCGTCGCCGTTAAAGGGCCTTTTGATGTCCGCGGCACAGGATAAGGAGCTGGGAAGGCAGAAGAGGGTGGCGGTGAGCAGCTGGCTTTTGTGGTTGTGTTTCCAGCCCGCTGCAGAGGAGCAGCTTTGTCAGGTGTGGACTCGGCTGCTGTCTCAGCATCCCCCCGCTCAAAGCCCTAGGTGTCGCTTTCCCTTTGTTTCAGCTCAGCTCCTCTAGCAGCAACACCTGCTGTTGGTCTCTCAGCTCTCCGCTGTACTGCCGCTACCGACGGGGCCTCACGGACGAAAAAAAAATTAAAAACCTTGGCTGTGCATATTTCACTCCCACTCAAATAGGCGTAGAATATGTACACACATACACACGTGCACACACATGCAGCAGCCACGCTCCCTCTCACCATGGGCCCGGCCCACGTATCCTAAAGGAAGGAAAGGGGAAAGCGGTAGAGCCTCCTTTACATCCTCTCCATCCCTCCTACCCCCCCACCCCCCACCCCCACTCCCTACTTTACCTTTCTCTCGGCGCGCCTGTTCCTCCTCATCTGCCGGCACGGTGGGAGGGGACGGAGACGGACCATCTGCCGCTTGTAAGCTCACGCAGAGTTCCCCTGCGCACGCAGCAAGGTCAAGGGAGCGCTGCCACCAACCCACCGGCCGGCACGGGGTCCCTGGCACCAGAGCCCGCCAGCGCCCCCCGCCCCCCGCCCAGCCAGCCTGTGTGCCGCTGCAGCCGTTGCCCATCCTCCTGAGGGCGCCAGCATGGGCCGTTTCCACACAACATATGGCAGCGATTGATAAAGCAGTGGTGGTCCATCAGACGCAGGGACCAGCCATGCCAGACCCACGCCTGCGATGGAAGGATGTGGTGGAGGTGGTGGAGAGAGGAGGAGGAGACGGCGTGGGTTTGGCTCAAGGCTCCATAAACGGCACTGTAGCGCTAAATTTCACTTAAACAAGGAGCAAGCGGAAAAATACACGGTGCCCAACTGGTGAACAGAAGTCTGACGCATGACCTGGCGTGGAAATTGGGAACTGTGCTGGACTTGGGTTACCAGGGAGGCCAAGTGAAAAATACTTGTCCTCACAGTTCTTTCTGGGCATCATTTTAGTTACATGCTGAAAAGAACATACAAAAATAGACACAGTAGCATCTGTTAAGAGACACATTAAGGTTGTTTTGATCTATTTGAGCCTTTTGATTTGCTTGTGTTTAGTGGGTGGAGCCTTTGCCCTGGGAGTGTACACCATCCTACTTTTGAAGCTGTACTCTTACAAAGACGTGAACAAGTGGTGTCGAGAGAGGAGACAGGCCAAAGCACGCACTTTGTCCAGATCACTCTCATGTGAGTAAATGTTCTGCACCTTGACTTTCTCCTCCACAGTGCTGAAGGCTACAGCCAGCTCCTTGACTACACTGTCCTCCCTCCCTCCCTCTCTCTCTTTCTCTCTTTCGGTCTCATTTTTCTTTTAATGGGGGTGGGTTGGGGTGTGGGGAGGGGTTGGGGGCTCATGTAGTGGATACGTGGACCTGTGATGGGTCAATAAAGGGATTTTAAACGTCTCTTTCTGTCTCTAGCTCTTTCTCTCTCTCTCTCTCTTTATCATTGTGTTTTTCTCTCTCTCTCTCTTTCTCTTCTCTCTCCCTTTCTCTTTCTTTTCCTGAAATTATAGTTCATAGTTGCTTTATTAAGATGGCTGTTAAAAAACAGCACCAAACCAAACCTCTCACCCCCCCCCCCCCCCCCTTCAAATTGTCTTTCATTGTTTATTACCTGTATGCCTAGAATCAGTTATGCCCAGATGTTTTAAAGTCGGACTATTTCACTAAGAACATTTGCAGCCCCTGTTGCTCTGTCAAACATCCTCTGATGTTCTTAAATCTTTGAGCAAGTGTGTGGGTGTGGGTGTGTGTGTAAGTGTTGCAAGTGTCTGGGTACACCTGTGACCCAGTTGCTGAGTGCCCTTGATGGACATCTCTGAGCTATTTTTACTGTAAACATTCACATGAGCTACGGAAGGGCCCCATTCTTTAAAAGGCCTCGCTGTACTGCCCCCTGCAGCTGTAAATGGGGAACTACCAGCAGCAGGGCTGCCAGGCTAATTTGAGGAGTGGCTTAAGGGCTGGCTGTGCTGTTTTGTTGACAGCAATCATGCGTGTCCAGTAACATATGGCTGCAGTGAGTAAAATAGTTCATCTGAGTCATGTTCGCTCCCCCACCAGGTCCATCCTCCCCGACGGTGTGCAGCTCGTCCCAGACTCACGTCTCTTACCCTGGCAATCTCTCTCTGCGAGGTAAACATGGCCAGATAGCCCACCACACACAAACAAACACCCACAATCACATGCACAGACAGACACACACACCACACGCACACGCACACACGCACACACATACATACACGCGCACGCACACACACACACACACACACAAACACACACACACACACACACACACACACACACACACACACACACACACACACACACACACACACACACACACACACACACACACACATACACACACCACATTTGCACTATAATTAAATCGGATTTTCATTGGGTTCCTTTTGTCATTCCAGACCTGTATTATTTTGTGTTTGCCCCAACACTCTGCTATGAGCTCAACTTTCCTCGGTCTCCACGGATACGCATGGGCTTCCTGCTGCGGAGGCTGTTTGAAATGGTGATAATAATAACAACAATAACAATAATAATAATCATCATCATCATTGTATGTTTTATTTTTAAAGCACGTTTACAGTGAAAGTAGCTCAAAGTGTTTAACAAGAGATAAAAAAATGTTTATCTTCACACAAAAATGTAAGTCTTCACTTCTAGACTTATTAAAGCCAGAAGGACATGTGACGGTTGCACCGACCGAAATGTTTTACTCCTCTCTTGTTTTCCATTATAGCTCCTACTTACACAGCTGTTGGTTGGTTTGATACAACAGGTACGATACATTTTTAAAACATTGTTGTACTTAAAACAGTGTAAAGTGCAAAATATTCATCGAAATGACAGTTGGTTTAATTATCTGTTTGGTCATTTGTTTGCCAGTGGATGGTCCCAGTTATTCAAAGTTCAATGAAACCACTGCAGGTATAGTACCTCAGATATTTAAAATATTTGTTTAGTTTGAAGGAAATATGCCTCACAACATTACTGAACATACTATACTCACTACTTTTTTTTAGGAAATGGATTTTTCTAGGATGGTGGAACGCCTTCTGAGGCTGGCAGTAAGTGGGCCAGCATTCATTGTGATGTTCAGAAGTTAATGCAGGTGTAACCTCAGGTTTTTGACTCCCATTTTGCTGAATCATGTCTGATCTAGCAAATGTTGATATACTAGAAAGAATAAGAGAACTTTAATCAGGATGTTGTTATAGATCTCAGTTCTTTCTTTTTTATTTTCAGCTATTATGTCATAAAATTCAAATGGAAATTCTACATGATGAGCAATATTATTCACTTAATTTTACAAAGCATTAGGATTATTGTAGAAGGTTATATCTGTTTTACACTTCAGACTCCTAATTCTACAAATCAAGTCAAAAAAGTGAAATACATTCTGTGATGTAAATGTAGGCCTATATTTTTCTAACACCTCATATTTTTAGAAGTTTATTTTCATTTTTTCTTGGCCCTGAAAGCCAGCTCCGACCACAGTCAGTGCAGAGCTCTTATCCTCCCTGCCCAGGTTCCCAACCACTTGATCTGGCTGATCTTCTTTTACTGGTTCTTCCATTCCTCCATGAACTTCATGGCAGAGCTGCTGCAGTTTGGGGACAGGGAATTCTACAGAGACTGGTGGTGGGTGGCTCATCTGTAAACGACTGATAGCAGTTGAATACTTTGTGTCATTTAACTGAAAAATCCTAGATATTTCAGCATTCTGTTTTTCAGTCTGTTTTTTTCTCATACACTATTTCATAATCCAGGCTCTTGTTTGTTCCCCTTCAGGAACTCTGAGACAGTAACATATTTTTGGCAAAACTGGAATATTCCTGTTCATAAATGGTGCCTTCGGTGAGTTTGACAATGGACATGTAACTTAAAAAAAGATAAAACCTACAAGATAGAACCTACAACATTATTCCTTATTTGTTAGAGGCATTAATAGAGACTATAATAGACTATAGCAAATGGGATGGACACTCCTTAAACTACAATTACATTTTTGAACCCTCTTTATCTGTGTCATTACCAATTCTTGTTTGGGTCAGCTATGCATATAGATTCAGAAAGGGAATCACGCCTTCAACAGCTCTAGGCCTGGCGGGTGCGTAGGTTCCAA
Source organism: Setipinna tenuifilis (assembly GCA_030347295.1). NCBI lineage: Eukaryota > Metazoa > Chordata > Actinopteri > Clupeiformes > Engraulidae > Setipinna > Setipinna tenuifilis. Next base: position 29,088,055 of record CM059277.1, read on the forward strand.
AAGTAATCCATGCTCAGTCTAGAAAGAGCTGGCACCTCTACTGTTGATGCAAACAGTTCATATTTGTAATTCATGAAAAGGTAACAGAAAAAGTGCTACCCAATAAAATAAGAAGTGCAAAAACATTTCTGGTCCCAGTCAGACCATCATCAGCTATGCATACAAATACTCTGAGGGTTTGCGGGAATGCACAGCATACGAGTGTTGCATTCTGTCTGTCTCTCTTCTCCCACCTTAGGCACTTCTACAAGCCTATGCTGCGGAGAGGAGCCAGTAAATGGGCCAGCCAGTCTGCAGTGTTCTTCCTCTCAGCCTTCTTTCACGAGGTGAGCCAGTGCAAATGTATGTGTAACCTAGCAATAACGCTTTAAAAAAACACTCCATTTCCTGGGGGAAATATGCTCATTTTCCAACTCCCTTACAGTTAAACAGTTAAGTTGTATCATTTTTTAATCCATTCAGCCAATCTCCGGATCTGGCAGTAGGATCTCCAAATCTGGCAGTAGCACTTCAGCTATTAGTTTAGCATAAATAATTACATTCACATTAAACCAGTAGCATGCTAACTGGTCTAATCCGATTCAATGAGTTATGCTAAGATAACAGTGAAAGTGCTGCTACCAGATCTGGAGATTGGCTGACTTCGAAAAAGTGGAGTGTTCCTTTAAAACCTCAGCAATAATCTCAATAGCATGGTGTGGCAGCATCTAGCGGCCCCATAGCTTATTGCCCTTTTCACAGTCTTCAAAAAGCTACACCATCCATTAACTTACAATGTGCACTTGTGTCTGCCACTTGTGCTCTGCTCTGTTATGCTAGCAGAACAAATATATGTGCAACCTACCTTTATTATAAACTGTGGCTCCAACTTAAAGGAAATGCTCAGTCAGATTCGGTAACCTGGGGTGACCCCCATGCCTGAGCAGTCGGTAAGGGACAAGTGACTGAGTTTGTCCCCGCACCAGTGGCCTGTTTCTGGGCTGGGGGGGATATATACTGTATCAGTGCTCCAGAGCTTAAGTGTCTGTACAGCGCTTGGCTGGTCTCCAGTGAGCTTCATCTGTGCTGAAGGTCAGCACAGAGGGATGGTGAGGATGAGTGTATAGCAGAAGTAGGGGCATTGTGTGTGTGTGTGTGTGTGTGTGTGTGTGTGTGTGTGTGTGTGTGTGTGTGTGTGTGTGTGTGTGTGTGTGTGTAAAAGAGAGAGGATAAGTGTAGTAGAAGAAGGGCCAGTGTGTGTGTGTGTGTGTGTGTGTGTGTGGTAGTAGTAGTAGTAGTAGAAGCAGGGCTTGTGTGTCTATGTGTGTAAGGAGGAGTGTAGCAGGAGCTGTGTGTGTGTGTGTGTGTGTGTGTGTGTGTAAGGAAGAGTGTAGCAGGAGTGTGTGTGTGTGTGTGTGTGTGTGTGTGTGTGTGTGTGTGTGTGTGAGTGAGGAGGAGTGTAGCAGGAGCATGAGCAGGGCCAGTATCAGGACTCCTGCTGGCCGAGATAAGAGCGGAAGCTTCGTCCGGCCGCGCTTGTGCAAGTTGCAAGTGAGATATCGGCCCCTTGGACAACCTTTTTATTATTTTTTTCCCTCAAAGTTCACCTTTAGAGGACATCGCGGGACTAGGCACCATCTCTTGAAAGCGAAAGCTGAAATTCTTTTGAAATTCAGCTCACACTTGGGTCACATGGTTGCACACTTCCAAACACACCTAAACACACAGTTACACACCAGCACACACAAAACCACAATCCTTAACTCCCCCAGTTTTAAGGATTCTGTAATGCAGTTGATCCAACACATTAACCCTGACTCACTGGGATAACAAACAAATGCAAAGTCAAGGGGTCAAAAGGACATAGAGGCACATGTATACGGTACTGCAGCAGTTTGTCATTGCCTAGTGGTTGGTGACTAATCTTCCCATACAGTGGTAATATGGAACAGAGTACATACACAGACTTTGCCCTAGTCTTTGTCCTCCAGCCAGTCTGTATTTCGTCACTGTTGGGTGGAAGCAAGTTGACAAAAACATGTCTTTTCTAAATAATTATTTATTGTGTTGTCATTAGGCTATATATTGACACATGGTCATGTGTTTGCATGTTAAATATTTCTAAAAGTCACACACTGACTAAACTAAAAAAATGATGTTTTATTGCAACAGCAGCGATACGTGGCTTGGCCACACTGTGTGCGTGTGTGTGTTTGACTGTCTGTCTGACTGTGTGACTTTGCTTTGGCAGTATCTGGTGAGCGTTCCTTTGAGGATGTTCCGACTCTGGGCATTCATGGGCATGATGGCACAGGTGAGGAGGGGCCACAGTCTGATTTGGGCAGTTCGCCTTAGATGTGTTTGTCTGCCAGTAGCGATAGGCAACTTCGCCTCAAAAGCTCCAATCCTGAACCATTAATGATACAATACGATGTAATACTATACAATATGATATACAGTATGATAATGTATATTGGATTTATTACTGTGCACATAATGCTTTACTACTTTATTAAAAACAGATAATAGATGACATGAATAAATAACACTTAGCAGACTGTGATGTCACTAACTATAAAAACAATAAAAACAGTACAAATAAAGTGTAGTAAAGTGTAGTAACAGTAAAATAATAAACCAAATTCTAATAAGCACAACTATTCATTCAGTCTTGTGGGAGAGCTAGTTAGTGGCATTACCTACCTAAACTGCACTGAAAGGTAGAACTGGTAAATCTATTAATAGAACAGCCCTGTGACTTTTGTTTTGTTAGGAGAATGAAGCCGTAACACCTTTCTGTTAGCAGGTTTACTACTTCCCTTGAGTTCACATAACTGGGTTAAGCACTTAACCATCTACTTGGAATACCCACCAGGTGATGTGTGTAATATATGGTGCTGGATTGTAGCTTCTGAAACCAGGTTGCCCGTCACTGTTTTTGGATTGCGGGTGCTCTCTGACTGTATTCACACAGCTCTGTCTCTTTCAGCTTCCACTGGCTTTTTTTGTTGGACGGTTTCTGAGGGGTAACTATGGAAACGCAGCAGTCTGGATGTCACTTATCATTGGTCAGCCCATCGCAGTTCTCATGTATGTCCATGACTACTATGTTCTTCATTACAAGGAGCTACCACAGACCATTGGGCATTAGGGTCCACACCTGCCATTCAGGGGCGTAGCCAAACATTTTCTGGGAGGGCCCAGAAAAAAGTGTCTAGCCCAAAACGCATAGATTACTATTATTAGTTAAACAGTTAATCAAACATAGGAATCTCTCTGATTGGGTAGGCTTGATTGACAAGTGGGTATGCACAGGTCCACCCCAGCCAACCCATGGCTACAGCTATGCTGCCATTACCTGGCAGCTTTTATCATCCTGGCCTGCTTTTTCACTGCCAACCATTCATCCCAACATTCGACCATTTCACATGGTCCAGAAACTCTGGGAACCTGTTTCTTAAAGCTTTGTGTAAAGGCAAGTTATGAGTGTAAATTGTGTATTTATGTTGTACACTATATTTTATACTTTGCTATGCTGTACTGTAAGGTTGAAATTTGAGATTTTAGGTCTGATTAAGATATTGATTTTAATGTTTTAAAATAAAGCTATTTAAAACAAACCTGTGTCTATGTTTGTAAGTGTGTGTGTGTGTGTGTGTGTGTGTGTGTGTGTGTGTGTGTGTGTGTGTGTGTGTGTGTGTGTGTGTGTGCGTGCGCCATACTTGCACAATATTGGAATTTTTCAGCCTCACAAGGCAAGAGAGACATCTAGTGGAGAAGTCTTACCAGAGAGTGGCACTGTATTAACATTTCACAATTATCTCCTAGCGTAGAAGCATTCATCAAATATAATTATATTCTGCTGTGGGAGTTGGAGGCATTCTAATCTCATGCTGTGTTATTTTTGCAAATCTGGCCGCTCTTCACAATTTGCTCTCTGATGATGCGAATACCAAGATTTTCCCAATCAGCATGTGGAATGATGAATGGCCCGTGTGATAACACCTTAAGCAGCTCTGGTTAGTAATGTATAAATGTCTTGTCATAAACTCCGCACTGGAGCTTCTGAAATATCATTGTCCTCTGATAGTCTTTTTTTCCTTTTTTGCAGAGCTGCAGCCTGCCTTATATTCTGCCAGGTACACTGAAATGCATGAGGCATCATAGTAAAGTGACATTTTTGGCACAATGGCATGACGTTCACTGGTTGTGTTTATTAATCTGTTACATTTTAAAAGGGAAAACATGGACTGGGGTGCCACTTAATATTTTGGGGCCCATAAAATTATAATTGTGCCCCATCACCACTAGCCTGGCTATAAGCCTGCCTATGCACTTCTGCTCAATTATTTTTTCCCTACAATAGTTGTCTTGGTTTGCTTCCACTGACCTGGTTGACTCCAGTCAAATCTTTACCGGACCAATCACCGAACGGAGGGAGGGTTCGTAAGCGATGACATCGACTTTGTGTGCCACATTTGTGCATAGGCAGGCTTATAGCCAGGGTAATTGCATACGTCATGACCAGATGTAGTGATTGGGTAAAAGCAGATCCAATCATTTTAAACTTCAGAAGAGTATACCCGCAGGAAGCAAATGTTTCTAAATGCAGCATAGTCAGACCCTCTGTATGAAATGAAGTGTAGGGGCTGGTTTACCAGACTACATCACCACCACCACCAATAGCACTACTACTACTACTACTACTACTACTACTACTACTCACTGTAAAAAAAAAATCCGCTGTGGTTGCCAGAATAATCTCGTTAAAAATACAATAAAGCCGTAAAGAACATTACAGAATAACTTGTGCATTTCACTGGGATTCAATGTAAAATTAATGGGAACTAAATGTAAATTTTACAGGTATGAAATGTCAAATAATCAATACATAATTGTTTATTTTACGGATATTCAACGTACAACGTACGGATATTCAACGTACAATTAACAATGATTTCATGATCATTTCAGTGGGATTCAATGTAAAATAAGCAGCTTTAGGATGTAAAATATACAAGTTCTTCCGTAAGTACTATATACGGTATGTACTGTATTTTTAACAGGATTATTCTGGCAACAACTGCTGCCAGTTTTTATCCGTAAAAACAAGCCCCCAGTGCTTATCACACAACACTATTATTATATATAATATATTATTCATTTTGTACTGAGCCAGGGGGTGCCGAGCAGTTTCACGGGGGTGCCTTGGCACCCCTAAAAATGGTCTAGATTCGCCCCTGTCGGTCAATAATCAAAGACAGTAGTAGCAGGAGCATTATTACACACACCTTTATAAATCACCTTTATATCATGGATGGGAAAGTCTCGAAGTTGGAAGTCTTGCCTCAGTTGAACTATGACCCCCGTATTTTGGTCACACAAAGAAACTCCTATAGGAATAGAGACAAAAAAAGAAAGAAAAAAGGATCTCCATTAGTTTCATTTGTTAAGTAAGTCAATAAAGAACAAAGGCGACAGTAGCAGGAGCAGCATCACACACCCACCTTTTTAAATGAATCACCAATCATGGGCTGGGACATCTAGAACAACACCCTGAAGAACATCTAGGGAAAAATCCACTGCTGTGGTCACTCAAAAGAACACCTAGGCCCTAGGGAATAGAGAACACACACACACACACCTCAATGAATCAGTAGCAGTGAAAACAATAAGCCTAACTGTTCTGTACTGTTACTGCAGTAGCAGTATCATGCACTCACCTTTTTAAATGGCCCACTTATCATGGGCTGGAACATCTAGAAGAACACCCTGAAGAACATCTAGGGAAACATCAACTGCTATGGTCACTCAAAGGACACCTAGGGAATAGAGAACACACACACACACACAATTTAGTAAACTAAAAGTATCAAAGGCTCATCAACTAACATATTTTGTCTGGTCTAGTCTGACAAAATGAACACTGCTGTCTGGATACTAGGCACTGTCCCAAAACAGGCAGCACTGTCTGTGCTGGGACAGTCAGGCACTGTACCTAACTCTAAGGACAGTGCTTCGCTCCCCTGGACAGGATCTGGTTGCCCCAGGGACAATGCCTGGCTGTGTTGGGGCGGGGGCAGTGCCTGATTGTCTTGGGATAATGCATAGCATCGTAGGAGATCGTGTTGCCATCTCTGGACAATTGGCACTGTCCTGAGACAATAGGACAATGGCAACAGTACTGTCCTCACTGTCTCTACCATTCATTAAGTGTGCTTGCAAAAAGCACACTTATTGTTATCTCCCCGTTATGACACACATCTGTGGATTTTGTGTACAAGTACACAATTTAGTTCTACGAGTGCACAAGACTTTTGCTACTAAAATACCTCCATAAGAATCTACTACAGGAAGTATGGGCGCACCCAGGCTAAGAATCTACATGTCTGATCATTCAATAACAAGCAGGCTATACAAGTCTTTGTAAAATAAATTACAGTGCAGTATTCAACACAATTAGTATTGTTTACTTACCTTATGATTGTCGCTGGACTGGTGTATAAATCCACGAGAAGTTCCCAATATGTACAGAGCAGCAGTGGCCTTAACATTTCTCTGTGGTGATTCTCTTCACAAGGTTTGACTGGATTTAGCCTACAGTCTATGGATTTAGCTCAGTAGACGTGCTGAGTTATCACAGACCTAAAAAGACTTCTGTCTTTGTCTCCCAACTTGGAGAAAAAAACAAAAACAAAACTGATTTGTTTAGACTATGCTTTCAGAATCAAAATGTTAAAGGGGTAAAATTCTTCCAGTCTTCCTTGTAATATTTCGGGAATCCATGTTTGAAGTCTGCAGAATTTAGTTGTAATTTGAACAAAATTTTACTGTTATTTAATATGCATTATATTGTTTTTGGAATACAGTATTTCTATGTCACAATAACATAAATAAGTAATTTTAACAACAACATTGTGTTTTAAAAACAACATTTTCATGTTAAATTTACAGTAACATTTTGTTTAAGGTTTTACGGAATTACAATGTAAAGAAAACAATGTTGAGCTGTAATACCCTTTACGGTCTTTTAATGTTGAGATTTTACGGTGTTACTCTGTTATTTCAACGGACATTTTTTACAGTGCTACTACTAATAATAATAATAATACTAATAATGATAATAATAGTGTCTCAAAGGGCCCCCTATCATAGAGATTGATATCATAGATTGAATCAGACCTTTCCCCACCAAAGACACCCCTGCATGTAGGATGAACTGAAACAACAGCCCTAGTAATAATGTCTTTGCAGAAGCCTATAGCCAAATCTACTGTATGTGTGAAATGTCAGAATGATATGACACTGTAAAGGTTATGGTAAATGTGTGTGATTCTTAAGTAAGAGATGATGTGTTTACTTGAAACTGACGGCATGAATCTGAGGGAGGTGCAAGCGTATGCAGTGCATGGAGTGCATTGCATTAAGCTGCAATAAGATCACTAAATATAGTCGCACCCATATTATTATCTAATAGAAAATATCCTCATGTCCTAAAGGTTAAGTCTAGTAATGAATTTGCCCAGGGATTATAAAAAAGAAAACTATAATAAATCAGTCTTGCATAGAGTTCGCCCCAAGCACCCACACAGTGTAGTTATTTATTTAGGCTTATTTATAAGGCCCTCCAGATAGTCACTAGAATGTAAAATTACACTCGCATGGCTGAGTATTGGTGGCTTCACATGCCCAATCTATAACAGTGAAATATGTATTTTTTGAGAAAACACAAGATACTTGTGCACCTAGGAAGAGTACCTTTGGGGGTATAGATTTAAGCCTTCGTGACTACAAACCATATTCTAACCTATTGTTTGCTAGAACACTTAGCACTTCAAACTATGTTGACAGCGCTCATAGACTGTATATTTTGAATATTATTTAACTATTTTCAATGTTCTAACTCTTTTTTTAGTTTAGGGATTTTGTTGTTTGCCTGTGGTCTCATTGAACATAGTCTTACCAGTGTTCCATGCTTAAGTTGTTTTCCTAATCCTTCAGCTTCTTTTTTAGATACCTTGTTCAAACATCCTGAAACACTTTCTCTTCCACTTTTATCCCTTCCCACTGAGAGTCCTCTGTGTGTGTGCGCTTGCATGGGTGCGTGTGCGTGTGTGTGTGTGTGTGTGTGTGTGCCTGTATGCATGTGTGTGTGTGTGTGTGTGTTTTGTGGGGCTTTGGCTAGTGTGTAGAAGGAGATGAGAGAATATGAGTGATGGATTGACTGCAGTCCATTGCCTGTCTCCTTCTCCTCACAGCACGATCTAGCACAGGGCTTGGGGAGGAAGAAGACGTTCCTACCAGGACTCTTCTGGAAATGTCAGTGTAGTGGCTTTTACTGCTGCCCATTGATACTATGCAGGGGCCTGCCTCGTACTCTGTCGTGTTTCTGTCTATTCCGGAGAGAGATTAAGTTATTTTCCATGATATGGTTGGAGCTGAAGAGGTCAAAAGGTTACCACCTGACCTACTCTTACACACCCCCAATTGGACTGGGTCCTTTTCTGCGTACCTCAGTTATACTGTTAACATAAATTGGTTCACTTTTTTATCGTTCTCTGCTGGAAAAATTGTTTGTCAAAAGTCTAACCTCAGTCTAATAAGACCACAGTGTTTTGATCTCTCACACAGATCAAAAGAGGGGAAAGCTAAGCATAAGACTGCCTGTTTGTTTTGATTGTGGCATTGTTAGCGTGTTCACTTTTGGCAGGCTGCATACCACAGTGTGACTTCCTTCTTGGCTACTCATTGTGATGAAGTATGTACATCTGTCATGTGACTCGTCAGAGCTGGTTTGTTTTTTTTTCCAGGTTCAGCAGAGAACAGCGAGTCTGTTGTGCTATTTGAAATTACAGTCTAAACCGGTTTTACTGATTGGGGTGATGTCAACCAAGATTCAATATTGTCACTCTGTGTGTCAAAGGCCTAGTTTAATGCTGCTTTTATTCAAGACTAGGTTTATGTGCATTTCATGTACACATAATGACTTAGAAATAATCACTTCTTCAATAATCTTTCAGTGGAGAAATGTCTTTTACACATCTGCTCTCTTGGCATAGATGGGTGAACACAGTGAGGTATTTGTGATGTATTTACCATTGCTGCTCTTATAGGGTAAATGGGTAAATGATTTCACAGAAGCTGCTGATGACTGTGTATGGGTCTGCACCATAGGGGTGTGTGTATGGAGCTAAGGGCAGCCAGGCCAGTGAGACTGAGCACGGCTCTCTGCGCTTTGTCATTGTGACAGTGTTTAAGGTGGGCTCAAGCCAACTGTCACAGGCTCCTCAGAGTATTTAACAACCATAATTAAAGGCTGATCTTACTCTTCCTGCTCCACAGCAAACACTGTCTGAGCCATAATTTGTAAGACAAACTGACTGATTATGTGGTAAAGAAACCTCTCTCTCTCTCTCTCTCTCTCTCTCTCTCTCTCTCTCTCTCTCTCTCTCTCTCTCTCTCTCTCTCTCTCTCTCTCTCTCTCTCTCTCTCTCTCTCTCTCTCTCTCTCTCTCTCTCTCTCTCTCTCTCTCTCTCTCTCTCTCTCTCTTTAATTGCAGTCTTATGCAGTCTGATGGTCTTAGAGTACCTCAGGGTCTTTAGGGGGAAATTATTGACTGTACATATCAATCACTATGTCTTTATTTACCATACAAGAACAGTAGACATCAGAACATATACATATTAAAAATTAGTTTTATTTACCCATACTACACTCATACACTCAACTCAGTACCAAGGAAGTATTCATTTTAAGTTAAGACCAACTCCTCTAATGAAGAACTCATCTTTAGTCACAAGGCATAGGCAGGCAAGCATACAACATATATGACAACATATATGCCAACAATTTAAAGTACACACGGCAACTGTAAAAAATTAATTCTGAGAAGAGTCAGAACATAAACTTGTGATTTAAATAAATCTTTCAGTGTTAATGTGTCCCATTATATGCCAAGGAAGCGTCACCATCCTGATGATGTCCCATCTGTAATATAAACTTCCTCTCTGAGGGGACAGGGGGGCTTCAGCAGCAGTTCTGCCATGGGACACATTCACACACGCAAATAGACACCCATAGACAGGGTGTCTGACTGCTCTGTTCGAGGGGAACACTATGACAAAGAGGCAAAGCTGAAAAGCAAAGGGGCACACAGAGATAGTCTTGGACTTGTGGGACACTAAGCGGAGGAGTTAGAGGGTGGACGATAGTAAGAGCATCCGACGGGACACAAACTGGTATTACCTTGTGTTTTATGTAAGGCAGCAGGAGCCTTCTCTCATCCTTTCTTGATGCGCAGGTGGGTCAGGATATTACTGTACTTCAGTGGTATGCATGGTATAAATTAGGCTATTGTATTTTATGCAAACAGATTACAATATCATAGGTAACAACAAAACAAATTCAAGAAGGAAGAATCAGTTCAAGAGTAATGCATTAGTCAGTAAACTGTATTCTGTATGCCAAAACAGATATTAATTGTTGCATACAATTTAAGAGAAATAAGGTTTTGTGAGCAAAATAGACATTTTATAGTCTCTCTGTACAGTACTAAACAGTAACACTACCAGTTACTTAAGCATGATTTTTTGTTTACTGTAAAATAGGCAGATAAAATAACTAGCTTAACTAGCATCAGAATCATAACAACTGTCAATAAACGTAGTGCAAAAAATAACAAAATATATTGCAAAAAGAATTTCAACACTTCCCACTTATTTGCAAATTATAAATAAAAAACTAGGGGTCCTATTATTTATGGGACAATGCAAGGAATATAAAGTGGTTGTCAGAAAGGTACAGTATGTGAACATGTTTTACTAAAGACCATTACTCAGTTCTTACAACACTAAACATTTGGCAAATTACAAATTCAAACAGTAAAAATATAAATAAAATAATTATTTCTGAGGTTTTTATAAACACACAAAAAATGTTTTTGTAATTTTTCATACATAAATCTAGCTATTGTGCAACTTCAGCGTAAAATAGTAAAGTGAACAGTCCTTTAGTTTTATGTTTTTCAGGTTCACCACACAACAATAGCAAAAAAGTCTTAAATCTTCATGCAAATAGGAATGTAAATACACTATTTACAAAATCTAGTTACTCTAGGTTGCTAACTTAATTATACACCGTTTACATCTTCCCAAGTTTAGTCTATTGCATTTTTACTTAATTGCTAACTTTAACATTTGCTGTGTGGCATCCACTGTGAGCTGACACATCCTGCCTCTATTGAGGTCATCCCTGAGATTCACTGAGGACTATTTATTTGCACAGCATTCCTCGTGCTCCTCTGCTCCCAGGCAGAGTGTGTGTGTGTGAGAGAGATGGTATTAGCTGATGGTGGCTCCCACACTCTGATTCCCCTCAGGCTTCCTGAAGGAGTGGCAGCTGACAAAAAGTCAAGTTGGTTGACTTAAGCAGGCAGAGCTGTGAGAGAATAGTAGAATAATCTTGAATAGGCCTACTTTGGGCAAAACTATCAACTTCGCAAAATTCTTTACTGACACAGAGATAATCAAATTCTGAAAATTGAGTTAAGATTGGTATAATTGACACACATACAATTTCTGAGTTTATATTGGAGTATAACTGAAATGCATGCAGTTGATTTTTTCAATGGCGTGTTCTGTCATATCCATTGGGCAGAAAAACAGGCAGAGTAGGTAGAATCATTCCATAAATCAGAATGCCATTCCACTGTGTTGCATATGCTCTCTTTCGCTGCTAAAACACACAGGCAGAGAATGTGAATAACATTCACAGAGGCACTAAACGCACATGTTCAAGTCATAGATGTGTCATGTAATTTCTAACAAGTCAATTGCTGCATGTATTAATAAACTGTGCACCGAGTCTTTATCATGATAAATAGTGACCAGTGCTTCAAAATGTTTATCGTCCGAATATCTATTATTGTTCTTCCACCGGGCGTTCTGGAACATTATGCAACTGAACTTATTGTGGGGAACGGACCAGAGGTTTAATTACTTTGTCCTCCGTAATTAGTAACATTAAGCTGAAAACTGACGGCCACAAAAAAAAACAGTCCTTAAAAATACTGTAGAGTAGGCATATTCACCCAGACGAGAGTCACTCTCAGTATCCTTTCCCAATTAATTTTGGCATGCAACCAGATTAATTCCATTTAAATCTTAATTTAAGACTTGTACAAAATGAAAAGGTACTGTATATTTTTTACTTTTAGAATTACTCTAAACAATAACTCACTTTTACCCATATACAGTGGACAATAACGAGTGCCAACAACTTCACTTCTCATGTTCAAGTACTTTCAAGCATTTGAAGCTGATTATTAAACATCTTATAACAGATCTATGCTTCAAGTTGTACAAGGAGACATGGTCTGTATACACAAATAAATTAAACCCAAGGCCCTGACAGTGGGCTTGCTGTAACCTAGACAGTCCTGACAAACAAACTCAAAAAAAAAAAAACCTGAGAAAGCTGTACACCCCTCACATTTCTGTACATTTTTTTATTATATCTTTCCATGTGAGAAGTCTGAAGATATAACACTTTGATACAATGTAAAGTAGGTGTAAGCTGTACACTGCCTACTTTACATTGTAAAAGTGTTATATCTTAAGACTTCTCCCATGGAAAGATATAATAAAAAAGTACAAAAATGTTAGGGGTGTACTCACTTTTGTGACATACTGTAATTCTCCCTTCTGACAATCAGCTTTGCCAATAAGCCCATCTCATTATGTTTCCCCCTCAATGACCTTACCCTATAATGCTATGTCACCATATGACTGTACCAACTTCCTTGAACGGTTCCAAGTATCAGAATAATGACAAAATGGTAAATCTTTTGTTTTCCATTGTGTTCTAGATCAGCTAATTAGTGAAATCACCTGTGTAACAGTTTTTACCATTTATTTTCACACTTTTCTCAGTACCATGTCAAACAGTCATAGTGCCAAACAGTATTCCCTTTCACACTGCTTTAACACAATTGCATTCGATCACCACTTCAGCCAAAATTGACGTTTACTTCTCTCATGTTCATGACCAACAAAATTATGTACAACAACAGCTAATTTTGCAGACATTTAGATAATATGTGTTTATCTCTGATCAGGTATTGAAGCAGTTACCGTGGCATGGAGGTGCCCTCAACCATGAGGTCATTGTCTTCAAACATCAGTACAACCTTGTGTCCAGTGGGTTCCTCTAACGTTTCCCAAAGAGAACCCTACCTGAATCGTCTGGCTCATCTGGACGAGGGACTCTACAATGACTTCTACAGCCTGTGGATTGCACTGGTGGTCATCAACACTCTTATTTTCATAGTCGGGATGATCCTCAACACTCTGGCCCTTTACGTCTTTTGTTTTCGCACGAAGCCAAAGACCACGTCTGTGATCTACACCATCAACCTGGCAATCACTGACCTTCTGGTCAATCTGTCTTTACCCACACGCATCATACTTTACTACAGCGGTGGGACATGTCTCAATTGCTCCTATGTGCACATCTTCAGTTACTTTGTCAACATGTACCGTAGCATCCTCTTCCTGACTAGTATCTGTGTGGACCGATACCTGGCTATAGTTCAGGTGGAGGCCTCACGGAAGTGGCGTAGCCCTAATGTGGCAAAGATGGCCTGCATCTGCATCTGGCTGTTTGCTGTGGTAATCACCTACTCGTTCCTGACCTGCTGCCTGACACACCTCTTGGCGCTGACGTTGTTTGAGTTCTTCATACCGCTGGTGATCATCGTGGTGTTCACCGTGCGAATTGTGTGCGCTCTGGCCAACCCCGGCCTAATGCAGCAGAGTCGCGAGCGTAGACGACGGGCAGTGCAGTTGCTGACGAGCGTACTCATCATCTTCACTGTCTGCTTCACGCCTTTCCATGTGCGACAGGTGCTGGTCTACTTTCACCCGGAGTTGCCTCACCATGTGGTGGCGTATCATGTCACTGTAACCCTCAGCAGCCTCAACAGCTGCCTGGACCCTGTAGTTTACTGCTTCGTTACCAACAACTTCCAGTCCACTATGAGGGGATGCTTCCAGAAGGCAGAGGCTGAGCAGACCAGTGGGGATATCATCAGCATGCAGAAGAGCTCCAAAGGTTCAGGCACCGTGACAGCAACCGCTAACAGCATGATGCTAATGAACCTGGCAACACTGCAACAAGAGGAGATTAACACATAAAGTCACTACTGTTTATCAATTCATAGACCTCTGCACTGGACAATGAATTTGATGTATAAAATAACATTGGATGTTTTAAACACCACATTAAACATAACGCCATTTTGGGTCTGTTTGTAAATATTTTTGTTTTATGGGTTTTGAGAAGTATGTGTCCCCCTGTGTTTGTGACCAAATTATCTCATGTGTGCTCCCAGACAAAGCAGAACAAACAGCTGTTCACAGATTATACAGAAACATGCTGTGCATTCTGCTATCTACGAATAGTTTACAACATGCCTGAAAGAGATGCACTGCCCTATTGCTAATACATAGACCACATCACAATGTATACAGCTATACTCAAGGCCTTTACCTAGAATGTAACTTTGTAGAGTTGGAAACTACTATCTTCTCATCTGCTGCGCATGTACACTGAAACTAGTGTGTCTAGTGAGCTGCATAGAGATAAATATTTTTTTCTCTCTATTCGATTCCAATTTCCCCTACTCTCACGCCAGATAGTATAAAATGAGTATAAAATTGGTCACATTTGTACAGAAAAAAGCAGAACTTTCTTGTGTGCTTGGACAGAGATTATTTGACACATACAAACAGGCCACTCGGGCTGGAACACAAGAGTTCAATGATTTCCTTGTCATGTTCATTTCACAATAACCTCTCAGGGCCAAAGGTGAAGATTTGGCTTTAGAAAACCAGAAATTCTGCCCCATTTTTGATTTGACCATTTTCTGTACCAGCTAATCGGCAAACAAATCATCGAACAGGGCAACTAATTACTGAAATCACCTGTGTTACAGTTTTTACCAATTATTTACACACGTTTTCAGTACCATGTCTACTCTTTCAAAACTCTTTTGAACCTATCATAGACTATAGGAGCCAAACAGTGTTCTCTTTTGCATTGCTTTAACACAATTGCATTTGATCATCACTTCAACTAAAATTCAAGTTTACTTCTCTCAGTTAATGTTCATGACCAACAAGATTATGTACAACAATAGCTAATTTTACTTATCAAAACGGTTAACATTAGGGTCAAAACCTAGAAGAAATAAAAGACTATATAGCAAAACACAACATGTTGCATTTTGTGACACAAACAAAAGGACTGTACTTGAGACATTATCATTTTTGGCCAAATAATTATTACTAATGATTAGCAGACTTACACTAAATTTCCTGTTTTTGTTACATCATTTTAGAAATTTCAAAGCTTGTTACCAGATATACAAAGAGGTTAGATTTGCATGTATATAGGCAAAGCATTATCATGTAAGTTTATATTGAAGTTGCTGTGTATTCCATTACCACTGTAGTGGATGTACTGTAAGCCATGGCCTATCCAAAAAATAGGCTACAGCAGCACAGCTCAGCAGTACAGTATGCAGAGCCACAACCAACTTCTATAGACAACATATATTACATGTAATTCCTGTTGCTGTGCATATTTGATTGATACAATGTATCTTCTGTTCTAAAATATATTGCACTTTTCTTTTGCATATGTTACTTCACACACATTTTGTACTGTGTAGGCCTAAACACCTTATTCATTTATTGCCAGGGGTGCCCAAACCTACATAAAAATGTCACTTAGGCTACATAGTTTGATACAGTGTAATTTTACAGTACACAACAGTAACGTGTGCCAAATGGTAGGACAAAGTCTAGACTGTATGTGATTTGTTTCAAGTTGTGTTTTTAGCTAATTGTACATTGAGTGCTATTGCAGTCTTGCTAAGTGGCAACGTGTTACTTTTAGTTTCTTCTATATTGTAGAAGTAATTTTGGGTGAAGTATGAAAGGTTTTGGTAGCTGTAGTGCATTTTGTAGCAAATAATGTGCTTAGATGTGTGTTGGTTTAGCACAGTGTTGTAAGAGTTTTGTAAAAGTGGACATAGTAGTGAGCCAAGTCAGAAAATGACTGGCAAAACTGTAAATGCATGGCAGGGTTTCTACCCTCTGAAGATGGGATTGCCATCTCTGCTCAAGATTAAGAGAATGTTTGGTAAAATGGGTTTATTCTGTTTAGATACATGTTTTGCAAAGGATGTATAAAGCATTCCAAGCTACAGACCTTGCTAGAATTATGGTGAACACAAAACACTCTAACTGATAATAGTTAGGAAAGCAGAGCAAACACGCGCTCTAAGCTAAATAAAGCAATTTGAGTAAAACAGAACAAGTGCCTGTAGGTAATCATAATTCCATGGTCAATTGCTTATATGGAAATACAGCAAGGGAAACACTTTAGGCTTGTATATCTGCGAAAAGAGGTACCAAGTGGATTTTAAGAGGTTCAAGTAGGATTTTTCAAAGTACACACATTGATGGTTATTGATTGAGGAAGTGCAAAGCTGTGATGCCTTGAGTGTGCACACATGAATCCACCAAAGCTGGAACACTGGGGATTTGCACACCTGACAAAATGAACTGAGGGGCCTTGGACCAACCTGAGTATACAGAGCAATACATTCACATCAACAGCCTGAAAGTAATGGCCTTGGCAAAGGGGAGTTTTTTAAGGATCCTGTCTGCAATTTAAATCTAAATACACTTTTGGCAGATTGCTCCTCACACTTGTAGGTATCCATTTTCCGAGCACAGAGGAAAACATAGCTTCTTAGAATTGTCTTGCCTTTGTGTTTCAAAAACAAATCTTATGTTAAATTGATTTGAGAAAGGTTTCATTTGGTAAGATTTGTCTAACTCTTAAGAAACAGTGTATCAGTGAAGCTTGATTTAAGTCCAGTCTAAGTTCAACTTTAGACCTTAAAATCATTCTATATTGTTCTTTTTCTCCTTAGGGGATTTTAGGAGAAACAGTTCAGAAGTCAATAAGATCTTATTTCGTTATTAAAGACAGGGAAAAGAGTGTTGTAAGTATTATTCCTCTGGGTTGGCTCTGTACATGGGAAACAAATATAGATTAGACCAATGGTTTCTGCAATTCCCAACAACATGATGCTTTGTGAAGACATAGAAAAAGAATAAGTTGATTGGGTGTTGAGTTAAAATATCAACGTTTTACTGGGATCACACACGGTATCATTATGTCCTCAACCAGTATATCCTGCAAGATATTTCTGTTTGAGTTTTGGTTGTCTTGATTTGGAGGACATCCAGACACTTACCTTAACCTGATGCATATGTACACTGAAACTTTGGCTGAGGAGAATATCAAACAAATGTTGCCAGCCAGCAAGCTAATTCAAGAGTCTAAAAACAAATTAACAGAGTGGAACTTCCAGAAGGTAGAAATGAATGCACTACGTAGCCATGTGTAACATGACTGGTGCTAATGTTTTATACCTATCAGAGAGATACAAAATCACAGTCAAAGTGAACTTTATTGTCATTCAGACCACACAACAAACACTGCACAACAGAATGAAACTGTGTTTTTCCACATGCCAAATGTGTTGTCTAAGTTCATTTACAAGTTTTAGTTACAAGCTTCACAGTGTACGCTTACATACAGTCAGATGGGAAAGACGAATGCATTTTCTCTAAGATGTATTATGGAGCCAAGGGCCATGCCAGCCTGGGTCTCTGAGCTTTATTGTAATATGTGGAACTACAAGCAAGTTTCAACTGGACCAGTGGCCCAGGTCACTTGCAAAAGAAATGGCTTGAGGAAAAAACATGATGACAAAACTGCAGTGGTAAAAATATAGCTTTAATAACTAACAAACTATCAAATAGCAATGTGTTGTGTCTGATGTCTTGTAATTATAATTATAAATAATCCATTATGTCTTACTAAGTAGGCTATTTTGTAAAAACTGTGTTGTAAATTGAACTGACTTTTGAAATTTGGCATAGGCCTAGGCCTACATATTTGCTCCGATGATCACAAAACTTGGCACATCAAGCGCACTTTTAGCATTCTCTGCGGGAATGCAGTCTAGTTCCTTATGTATTTGTATTTTTGTATTTGTATGTATGTGTTTTGTAAGTCTTTGTTGATGTCTCTTTTTTCTGTAGCTGACGAAGGTACTTAAAGCATTTCGCTATAGTATGATAGAGTCGCCTATGACAAACTTTTAACTTTCAACTATTGTATTTTTTTGATGCGGTAGCCTTTGCCACCACATAAATGAAGTATTTTCACACAGGCCTACAATAAAACTTTCAGATGCAAATTTCAACATCCTCTTTTGGCAAAACTTGTTTTTCCACGTTCTTTTGAAACGGGGTCGGTGAGTGAGCGTTTGGCCGTCACTGAAAACTCTCTCGTGGACGCTTCTACAATGGACTGGTTGTTTTACAATGCGCCTGATTAGGCAAACACACCTACAGGATTGGGCTTAGACATTCAGTCAGGTAGTGTACTCACATGGCATTATCATACGTAGACTCAGTGACAGTAGTCCAGTACCTCTTACTAGCAAAGTGATTAAAATGCATATGCCGCTGAAAGTGTAATAAGGTAGAAGGATTTGGCTATTCTATGGCAATGCCTATTCGTGGTAATAGTTAAGGTAAGCTAGCAAACGTTAGCAGGCTAGTTGCTCGGTGTAAATCTGTTTAGTTTGCTAGCAAAGTCTGCTTCAGTAAATAAACGTGTGGTACTACTTTTAGAGATGACCCTAGATAACCCAAGATGCCGTTACTGGTGAGCACATCTGGTGTTCGTTATCTGACTTCTCTTGGTTCAAAACGGAGCATTAACACACGCTGTTACCTTGACACAAATGATGCAGTTCTCTTGCTAACTATGTGGGGTAGATGACGGCAGCTAATTAACCTAACGTTCGTATTGCTATCCTGTTTAGTTACCATCTCGTCCTAGCTACCGTTGTTGTCTAGCGTAAGTTAGCCCACTGGGCTAGCAACACTGAACTGGTGTATTAGGATGCGTTTAAAGTTGCATCCTGAACTGTTCTGTAAATATTTCGCTTTTGATTGGCAGCCTGCCGACGACGGATACAGTGATGTCCTGTGTCACTGCTTCAATGTAAACATTTTGGTTATGCAGTAGGCACGTGTGTTCGTACGAGGGGATCATTTGAGTTAATGTTGAACTAGAGTACCGTTAGCTTACCCGCTAATGTAAAACAGGTTAACGTTGCTCTTGTTGGGTAAGTTCAACCTGTCCGTACGTGCGTTTTGTATGCTATTAAGCAACAAGTCCAATTTTTTTGGTATTTATATGTGTGTGTCCACTTCTATTTCAGTTGCCAAACGTAGATGCACAGGAGTTGATGATCACCTGATTTTTACCTGGCTGTTTTAACATGTTTTGACTAGCTCAGACTCGAATGCTGGAAAATTCCTAAGTTGATTCTTCAAGGGTGGAGTCCTGCTTCAACAACGTACCAAGGGGGATGGGCAAGTGCCGACAGCATTAGGTCTTGTGGCAATCACTGGCATGACCAACCTGCCGATACGAATCGTTTGTCGATGTTGCCTATGACTTCTGTTTTTGCACGGAACCTGTAGTTTTCTTCACTGTAACGCTGTACTTTTAGTGAGCTGTTCCTTGGGACACCCACCAGGTAAGTTCTTTGCAGTGTCTGAAAACAACTGTAATGCTGTTTGATCGACATTTTTCTTTTTTCAGGTTTATACCTTTACACATTTGCTTTCTGTGTCTACTGAGAGTGCCCACAAGCTAACGTTTCCCAACTGTTGTCGTGTCTGTAAGGTTGTCACAACAAGGGATATTGCATCAGTGCTATGTTCCTTAAACCAAATTCATGTAACCTTTTACATGTCACAGCCAGGGGGATCAAGTGCTCAGATGTATGGACAGTACATGGTCTGATATTTGCGATGGAGATACACTGACTTGTTAATTTGCTATACTGCTAATTTTTCAGCTTTAGACAGTTTTGTAGTCCCTTTTTTATGATGACGCAACCATGTTAAGGAACTGATTGTGGCATGGTATTTGTGTTGTTCATGCTTCTGTTCTGCTTCCATCACAGGCTAAACAGAAATGCTTCACGCACCACAAGGTGGAGAAACACCAGGGAGCCTTCACATCGCACTGGCCGGTCTTCCTTCTCACAGACTCTTCCCTGTGGTTCCGGTTATGCCTTCCACACCTTGTGTACCTCTACTTTTAAAACCAATATGGATTTCTGGCCATAGCACTAGACGGTGAGAGGAGTCTGTCAAACCAAATGGTGTAACCCTTTGCTACCTCAGCTGACACATTTGCTTGGTGTGTCTATGCGAAATCCCCTGGGAATGTGTGTGTGTGGGACATCCTTGTCTTGGACGTTCTGAAGAAAGAGGAGCAAGAGAGGTCATAAAGGAGGAAAAAAGAGAAAGAAAGTGACAGAAGTAACCTGTCCGTCAGTCTAGACAGGTACATGCAGGACACCATGGCTCCAAAGACCGCCGGCACAGAGGCTGTGTGTGTTGCAGACGAAGCGGCGGAGCTGCCGGATAAATGTCCCAGCGGCGGCCTCCTCCACAAAGGGAAGGAGAGCAACCATGATGCAGAAAGCCATGATGAGTCGACCAGCGACAGTCCCACCCGGCGCACCCCAGTGTCCAAATGGGTCATGAATGGCGCAGTCATGTTCGGCAGGGAGTTCTGTTACGCAATGGAGACCGCCCTGGTCACTCCTGTCCTGCTGCAGATAGGTGAGTCAGAGGTGGCTAGAGGTGGAGATATGCTCTTTAGAAAGTAAGAACCTTGCTATGTATGCCCTTCTGCCTGTGCACTTAACAGAGGTGATTTCTCTAATTAGCTGGTACCTCTCTGGTGAACTGTGTACTCAATAGGATCAGGTGGTTCAGAAAAAGTCAGGATGTTCATCTGTTAAGGTGCTCACTTAAAGCCCATTCATATAATTTTGGCATTAACCTCTTCTCGTTAATACAGATCAACCTTGTCTGAAAACAGCATTTTTCTTAAAGTTGACCATGGTGCCCGCCTCCCCATCCTCACTCTCTTCATCCTCACTGATCTGATCTTTTTAAAAAGTTCTTTTCACTAACCTTGATGTTGCTTGACTAAAACCTTTGGCCAGCCCTGTTGTCTTCTCTGTGGCCAAAAAAAAGGAACAATAGATGAGGGGTGGGGGTGGGGGGGGGGGGGGGGGCGGTGTAGGTTGGAATGATTGGAATGTGTGAGTCGGCACATTTCTCTGATGTTGTTATTCTGTAGTGTGAAATTTGCGAGGTCATCACCAAAATAAATGGAAATGTCTTTGTTACTGGAATTTAATTGAGATCTTTTACGCTATCTGTTAATCTGTTGTTAGAAAGTGTATGAGGGAAGTGTATGTAATAGTTGGGATGTGGTGGTAGTCCACCCACCTGCCGATGGTAGCATTGGCTCGTTGTGCCTAATAGGATTGGAGTCAGTCATTTTAAAATGCAGTTGTATCCTTTTGCTAAAGATTTAAAGAGTATTTGAATTAGGCTTGTTCTCACTAAAATTATAAAAAAATGTTTTTATTACATTATTTTATTACCAGAATATGATGCATAGTGTTTTTATTTTTAAACTATCTGGACTAATGGTCATAGCAGCTTAAGGCGGCAAGGAGTTTGCAAGGCCATTGAACCATGGTTTGCCTTTTCTGGCATGGTTCTTTAAACAGAGGTGTAAATTGTTGGACAAGAAGTAAGATCTTGGTTCATGAGCTATTGTTTCATACACAGGAAACAGCTTGAAGCCTGTAAACTCATAGGTTAAGCCACTATTTTTGTTTCATGATTTCTGCCGTTATGAGACTCTTTCAAAGAGTTGCCTTATCACAGGAAATTGTTAGTCACATAATGTAATCATTTTAGCTGATAACGTATTCCTAATAAGGGAAGGGTTTTGGTGTGTGTTGGACATGATTTAAGCAGTTATAAGGTGTTGGTCTCTTTTTATGTTTTACTGTTCCCAGGTCTGCCAGAGCAGTACTACAGCCTGACATGGTTCCTCAGCCCTGTGCTGGGTTTCATCTTCACCCCTCTGATTGGCTCAGCCAGTGACCGCTGCACTCTGAAGTGGGGTCGGCGACGACCCTTCATCCTTGCCCTCTGTGTGGGGGTGCTACTCGGGGTCGCCCTGTTTCTCAACGGATCTGTCATAGGTAAGGGCTTTGCAGTCATCTCCTTGGGACTGGGAAAGAAAAAAGTATTTGTTTTTTGTTATTTGCCTACATTTAAAAAGGAACTTGCACACTTGTAGTTGCCAATGCAAGTAGTTTAATGCATCAAAAATAGACTTTTTGACTTGCAAGATCTGTAGACCTTTATCAGTGCAGTTTTGTTTGATAGATCAGTGGTCATGTCACATTGTTCATGGACTTTCACTGGCTACCAGTTGCTGCTGGAATCAAACACAAAGCACTCAGTGCGCTCACATGGACGAGTTGAAACCGATTGGAACTGGTTTGGGATCGTACCGGCTTCATGTGTACGGGATAACGATCGGCTTGAGATTGGTTTTCCGAAACCACTTGGAACGCCAGGCTTGGGCCAGTTCTAAACCACTTGGTGCTGCCATGTGTACGGGATCGGATTAGTTTTGCGTATTGCGCATGTATCAACGAAATAAAAAACGCAGTTTGTTCCTTCATACAGACTTCCTAACACAGCAGAATGCACAACATGTACGCGAATGCGTCAAACTCCTGGAACACCATCTTTGTATGCCGCCAGAAAGTTTGTTTATTGTCTTTATTTAGTAGGAACAGTGCAGAGCCCATAGAAGATGTACCAGAGTAGCCTATTACGTTTTTGTTTAGACCACCTTATTGTTTAAGTGGGTAATAATATCAAGTGAAAGGAGGAGGCTATGTAAATACATGTGCACTGACTGACTTGTAAGATTTTCTTTAGCCACTGTTTTGCGATGTGGAATAACCGGAATGAGAGGTGAAAAGTTCAGTCTCCTCTACGTGTCGCCTGTATGCACTGTAGGCATATGTATGCAGTGCTGTAGTTTGCTGTTGCGTATCTTACCTACGTAGCAGCTTTGTTGTGGGCAAATGTTTACTCGTGTTATGTCCATTATTGTAGTTATGTTGTTAGTCGCGTTATGTCCAACATTATAGCAGCTAGCGTTGTAAATCTTATAAGCCTGGGTCGGCACGGTTTGGCCGATATCTTTGGCATTTTTTGCCCAAACAACACGAAACTTGGCACTGCACACACTGGTAACATTATGATGACGCCCTCCAAATGAGATCAAGCGGATGAGTGGTTCAAGAGTTATGCATGGAACTGACGTTCCTTGCATTAAAAGATAATAATAGAAAGATAGAAGTTGACTACAGCGCCACCCACCTAGCGTAGCGGAAAGGGCCAGGTCTCTGACCATTATCCGCTTAGACGAACTGCATGTGAACAAGGATTTTGGGACAGACCACCCGTTGGGTAGCAACACCCAAACCAATCCCACCATGTGAACGCAGTGACTGACACTTGCTAGGCTTCAGGTTCCGCAACTTTACATACTATTGTTCAACCCATCCTTGTCCTTCCATCCGTCAATGTTTTTTTAGTACTCCAAGGTCATTTTGCAAAAGAATAGGATGTTCAACTGTATGCTTTGGCAATGCTGTATTTCAAGTGTTGCTAATAAAGCAACTTTGAATTTCAATTTGCTACAAGAGAATGGTGATTCGTCTCTGTTCAAGAAGCTCGCCAACCCTTGTGTTCCAACAACACCTTTTATCTTATAATTTTAACAATAACAAGTCACACAATCTTCCACATGTATTCTCTTCCTGCACTTAGCCTGTAGTCTTGTTACTTACGCTTGATTGTCCTTCTCCAGTGTAAGTAATTTTGGAAAAGTGTCTGGTGTAATGTGATGTAATATAAACTACTTGCATCAGCATTTGACAAGTATAGGTGTGGTTCCTTCTTTGATTGCAGGATTTTTATACAGGAACCAATGCACCTGCCAGACCTTAACTTGTTGGAGCGATACCCTACCTGCCTTTTTTTCCTGAACTATTTGTGACTTGAAAGCGTTTACAAACTGAACAGCAGGGGTGATGTCTGGTGACCTGAAAAGTGTTATATTTTAATTTTGTTTTTGTCAGGGACAAAGCATGCCGGACTTTTGGAAATCCTTCTGTTTTACCTGAAAGTCCTTTTTACTGTGTGTGTATGTGGCAGGCCTGGCCGTCGGGGACAGGGTTGGCAGGCAGCCCATTGGCATAGTGCTGACGGTGGTTGGTGTGGTGGTGCTAGACTTCTGCGCGGACGCCTCGGAGGGCCCCATCCGTGCCTACCTGCTGGACGTGGCCGACACGGAGGAGCAGGACATGGCACTGAACATTCATGCCTTCTCAGCAGGTATGCACCCACGACACTAGCTTGGTAAACCAGCCCCTCCTACTTCACTTGGTTTTGTACAGAGGGCCTGGCACAGGTCTCATTAAAATGGCTGGTTGTAGGCAGAATCCTTCCTAGCCAAAACAGAGCACAGAGCGAGTGTATGTGAACATTCGTAAGTGGTCGTTGGTAACCACTCTGCAAATAGGCCCAGGTTTTTGGGATTTCATAGTTTACCTCAAAACACTGAGAGACTAAGGTTAAAGGTTAACTGCTGATGGAAAGTGTCATATGCTAAGCAAAACTTTAACTTTTGCTTTTTTTGTCTGGCTGAACATTTCACTTGATGGATAATCTGTGTTTTCTCTGTGCAGTGTATGAAGGATCTCTGTTTTTTAATTAATATATGTAGTAAATACAAAATTGGCATCAAAAAAAGTGTTGTTCTTTATCTTAATAGCCGTGTGAATTCCCTGTAAATGCAAGCTCATTAGGGTCTACAGAGGTTCTCATTACAAATAAATTGTAATTATGGTTTAAACAGTTAATCATCAGTCATAATATAATGTGTGTTGTGTATGTATATAATATATAACACTTGTTTTTCCTGTAAATGTTCAGTAAGTCATGAACACCTTCTTGTCTACGTAGGGCTGGGAGGAGCAGTGGGTTATATGCTGGGAGGTCTAAACTGGACTAACACTGCTTTGGGCAAAGCCTTCGGGGCACAGGAGCAGGTCCTCTTCTTCTTCGCTGCCATCATCTTCACCGTCTCAGTGACACTGCACCTGTTCAGCATCAAAGAGCAGCCGTACAGCAGGCACCAGCGCAGTGGTCTGGAGAGCGAGGAGGCAGATGACCTGTCTGTAGCCCGTGGCAACGGCAGCCTGCCCCAGCTGGACCTGATCGGAGAGGAGGAGTCGGGCAGAGGCGAGCCTGATGAGTCAGAACAGGAAGTGCAGATGGACTTCCTCAATGTGGACATGGTGCGAAGCAAGAGTGACTCAGTGTTGGCCATGCCCGATGCCACCATCCAGCTGGATCCCGACCTGGACCTGGATCGGAATCTCGGGTTGATTCCCGACGTAGACTCGCCGTTCGTGTCTGAGGGCGATTCTGTCTTTCAGGACTTTCAGCCTGCACCACAGAGCCCTCTGCAGGGTTACAGCAGCAGTCAACGTTCCCTGGCCAAGGGCTCTGCCAGCAGGGACGAGCGGCGCTCCGCCGGATCTGCCAGGACTGGTAACGGAGCTCTGGCTGGCTCCAGCTCGGGAGCTATCGCTCTGGTTGGAACCGGCAATCAGCAGGGCAGAGCAGGTCAGCGACTCCCCTGCCCCCCCCTTGCACGCCACAGACACTTCTCCTTCTACCGGCAGCCTTCGTTCACCTTCTCCTACTACGGCAGGGTGGGCTTCCATCGGCCACGCCGTGCTCGTGTGGGAGCGTCGCCTGTCCCCATCACGTCCACACGCAGCATGAACGACATCTACGAGCTGGCGCGGCGCAGGCCAAAGCGCCGGCCACAGCAGCGCGGCACGTCAGAGTCGAGCAGCGAGGACGAAGAGAGTGAGGACGGGGAGGCGGGCACTACGGTCAAGCTGCTGTGGCTCTCCATGCTGAAGATGCCCCGACAGCTTGCTCGCCTCTGCCTCTGCCACCTCTTCACCTGGTTTGCCATCATGGCCGAGGCCATCTTCTACTCCGACTTCATGGGCCAGGTCATCTATGAGGGAAACCCCAAGGTAAATTCAGAACGTTTTTTTATTTCACGTGGCTTCAGAGTAAAAGTCCTTGTTTGCAAATAACAGGGGAAATGAAATGAGTAGTTTGTGATTTTAATAGTCAGACATGGACAAATCGTCTTATGCAAATTATAATTTCTGCCATTTATCACTACTGCCTGTGCTCTAGGCACAGGTGATTTCACCAATTAGCCCGACCACTTGGCTGTGCTAATTAGGATTAGCCGGTTCAGTAAATTGGCTGATGTTGGCAGAATGTTTACTTTCTAAACCCAGGAGGCCCCCCTCTGCTTATAATCTGTGCACATGAAGCTGAGCCCATCATCAAAGCATTGGAAAGATATTGTGGATTGTGGATAGCTCACCTACCTGCCTGAACAGTTATGCTGATTAGGATCAGCTAATTCAGTGAATTGGTTGACAAGTTTGTGGACTTTTGCTGTCTGAACCCAGGAAGTCCGCTTCTATTAGTAATTAAAGAGATACTATGCAACTTGAGAAAAGCATATGAGTGCTTTTCTCAACGGAGCTCCACCTAGTGTCTCCCAGTAAAGGGACAAAACAAACCACTAGTGTACTTGCACAGGTCTGGCTCTGTAAGTAGGAAACAAAAGCAGCTCACACTTAGTCATACACTGCTCTAGCCAATCACCACCTGGCTTCGGTAAAAACAGAAGGGTGGACTGTAATTTGATTTAGTTGCAACTTGTATAAACAACCTGTTTGTTATTCTGAGTGTGCACAAAGAGGTTACTTCAGTATGTCGTCTTCTGTCTAGGCTCCCGCTAACTCCACAGAACTGCAGAACTACCACAAAGGGGTTCAGATGGGATGCTGGGGGTTGGTGATCTATGCCGCCACAGCTGCAGTCTGCTCAGGTGAGTCACTAGACCACTACTCTGTTCCCATTGCACCCTTCACTTGATGTTCTTCCTTTCCTTTGAGTAACCTGGGCCGAATCTGAAACGTTCACTCATTCACTATATACATTAGTGCCTTAATTTAAGAGTATTCCAACTTATGAGTTTTTCAAGATGTCTCTTAGGCGTTTTTTTTTTTTTGCTTTGAGTTGCAAGCTTAAATTTGGGTTACAAGCCAGCTTCAGATACCCCACGGGTAGCTAGCACAGTGAACACCACAACATGCGCCCAACATCCCGTGTCTGAAGGCCGGGGCACACTTCCCATGTGCAGTGTGCGTTGTGTAGCCTAGGCGTACTTTTTTTTCAGTTGGGTCGATGCGCGTGAGGAAGTGTTCGTGAGAGGACTTTTGGCTTTGGCTTCTGGGAGCTCCAGACAAAGCATAGCCCATAGCTACAAAGTGAAAATAGGCACAGGTCGATTCCAAAGTGTTTAACATAATATGTCATATGAACATTTATATATATATTGTCAATATGTCAACAAGCATTTTTTCCATGACTAAGATGAGAGGATGGCGGAACTTGCAACGGTGTTCTAGAACACTGACTAAAACGAAATTCTTGTGCATTTTTGTGGATGAGAAAAGATTTTGAAATGTTTTGCATGAAATAAAAAAAAGAAAGATAAAATATATTTTATCGTTCAATATACATTTTTGTCCTTAAAACATAACAAAAATGTGTTTTTTTTCTGGGTCCGAATTGGATTAATGGCATTTCATTTTAATGGGGAAAACTGATTTGACATACTTGTAATATAAGTTACGAGCTCGGTCACAGAATAAATTAAACTTGTATGGTGAAGCACCACTGTAGTGAACTATGTTGAGAACAAAACAATGTAACTCGCACCCTATGTAGTGCACTATGTAGTTAATGAATGAACATTTCAGACAGAGCCCTGGATTTAAACGCTAGAATCCAGTACCACATAACTCCAAATCACCTACTTCCTCCTGTGCAGATACAGGTGATTTTACTGATTACTGAAGTTTTTCAGATGGCTTAATTGGCTCATTAAGAGCATGGCTGGAACAAATGTGCTGCTGTATTGTAGACTGTAAAGTCAGGTTTCTCATGACTGTCTGCCGCTACACATTTATCCAACCATCTTAACTGTGATATTACATTGTGATAATAGTTGAAGTAAAAAATCAAAGGATATCTTTGTGTTAGAGGTCATTTTGCTTCTGAGGTGTTACTCCTGGATTTAGACAACCCCAACTGGTAGTAGGCAAAAATGAGGAGGCCACGAACTTGTATGTCCGAATGCCTCAGTAGGCTTTCAGTGAAAGTTAAAATGTACCTGGATAGCTTGCTGCTTCCCGCAGAATTTTGCAGTCTGCAAGTGAACCACACTACGCTATCCCATTAGCCACTGTGAGGTTTAAAAATTTCTGGGTCAAAGGGCAGGCAAGCTGGTGGTGTTTTATACTGCTGTAACGGTCGAGGGGTAGGCACTGACTAGAAGGGAGTGTCTACTGAGTATTCGGATGCAGCTCCTGTTATATATTTGATTCAACGTTTTTTTTTTTTTAACCAATTGATTCTAATGAGCACACAAATAATCAAACAAGTAGGTCAGCTAATGAAATCACACAGAAAGAGAAGGATGGGCAGAGCAGGCAGGGTTTTTACTTTCTGAAGCCGACAGTGACACCTCTGTTTAAACCTGACAGGTAGTCACTGTCTACTTGTATTTGAGACTGTTGTTGTTGAGCCAGATGTGTACAGTTTCTACCAAGCAGTGTATCTAAAAAAAATCTTAAAATGGTGTAATCACATCTGGTGTGTCGAAGCCCAACATTAGATGTCACTTCCAGTAACATTTGTCGTGGCAGTGTTTTGCAGTGGTCAGACAGATATGTGATTGGTTTGTGTCTTACAGCTGTACTCCAAAAGTACCTGGACAACTATGACCTCAGCATCAAGATCATCTATATGATGGGCACTTTGGGTTTTGCCATGGGGACTGCAGTGATGGCTATTTTCACGAATGTCTACGTAGCCATGGTGATGATAAGCACTATGGGCATCTTCTCAATGAGTATCTCCTACTGTCCGTACGCCCTTTTGGGCCAGTACCACGAAATCAAAGAGGTTAGTATATTAAGTAAATTAAAGACATTATATTTTGTCTGGTTTCTGTTACAGTCATGCATGTGAAGATGCTTTTGTATCCACCCCTGCACCAAATGTTCAAGACCAGGCCAAATTTCCAGCTTAAACTTTTGTGGGACAGTGGTGGCCTGATGGTAATATGACGGACCTGTGACCGTCCCCACACACTGCACCCCAGGCGCTGTCATGGTTGCTCTTGCCTGTGTGTGTGATGGATTAAATGCAGAGTTGTAAACTTCCACTTTGAGGAAAAAAAAATCAAACTTAAAAACTTAGCAAGATGGCATCAGTATCACCCAATGTCAATTGCAATTTATGTAGTGTATTTCCAAATGAAAGGATTTCTAAAGCTTAATTGGATAGACTACATTGGTAATTGCTATGACAGTATGCTACATCCTGAAATTGGGGAATATGTTTCCTTAGCCTGTCAGCTGTGAAGCTAACAAACTAACCAACTATTCTCTTTATGCAAAAAAGTATCAAGCCAACTGACACACAAAGATCATCGGTCCTGCATGTGTTTGTGTCTCATTATTTTGCTTTGACCACTACAAAATACAACACTTTAAGTTGACCTAGTCACTTTAAAAAATGCATGCAATTGTGCATCTCTCTGATGTCATTTCTACTAGTGATCTCGGGCATTTTCCCCTTTTCATTTGTCCTCATGTAGTACATCCATCACAGCCCGGGTAACTCCAGAAGGGGCTTTGGCATTGACTGTGCCATCCTCACGTGCCAGGTGTATGTGGCCCAGATCCTGGTGGCATCTGCGCTGGGTGCAGTCGTAGACGCCGTGGGCACAGTGAGGGTCATACCCATGCTAGCATCAGGAGGTTCGCTCTTGGGCTTTCTTGCTGCCACGTTTCTCGTCATCTATCCCGACTTGCCTGATGATGAGGAGGAAGAGGAAGAAGAGGCTAATCAGATTGGTAAGGACCCGAGCATCACTGTGGAGTACCACCTTGACAAGCCCAGTGACCTGAGTCTGACACCTAAACACAATAGCTGTAAGCTGAAGATGGAGTCCTCCATTTAAGGCTTGGAGCAAACCAAGAGACTGCACTACCTGTCCTTCCACTTACAGAATGGACTGCCAAACATAGACAATGCTGTGATGCTTTTGAGGAGACCCCCTCTTTTTGATGTGACCAAGGTAAAAACCTGCAGCCTATAGCCAGAAGAACCTACCAAGCCAAAGGCCCAGCATCTCATGCTGATGTCCTGAAAGCCTCATCCATTATCAAGAGTTCCAAGAGTGCCTTCACCATCAGGGGACACCTAGAGTTCATCTAATCAGATTATGTTGTCAAGCTCATGTTGAGCATAGTACTGAGCAATTATTATTATCAGTTAAAATAGAGAGGGTCATTTACCAAATACCTTAAAAATTTAACTTTCAGTCTTGCACAACAACAGTCATGACCAAAACAGGGTACACATGCTCATGTAAGTTGTCTGAGCATCAATAAGTAAAAAGGCTTTGCGGCTTCTGTTGTCCACCGTTCTCGAGTGTCTTGTGGCATTATGTTTATTTAGTGTCAAATGATTTTACACCCCATCTACAGTTGTTATGTCGAAGATGACTGCAAATTAGACAGGGTGCCACACATTTGTGAACTGCTCTGAAATCTTTGTTCCTGAGTTGCCACCTCCTGTCTCTTGCCTGTGTTAGTAAGTCACACTGGCAGTGCCTGCAAAAATTCACACAAGCCCCCCAGAGCTACACAAACACACTACCCCTCAGCTGGCCAAATACTATGCATTATGCCAAAAAGCCTAAGTATAAGGGAAGCAAGAACTTTTCATTAAGCTTTTGGGAGAACGTAAGTGTTAATCACTGATTTAAAAAAAATGCCATGCTTTAGAGTGCTTCTGGTTGATTAAAACCCATCTGATGTTAAGCTACATGATTGCAGGAATGCATTCTGTTCTTGTTCAGGCTTGCAAGGTTGTGAGAGTGCCAACCTAAATGCTTGAGAAACTACAGCGGACCTACTGGGACACAATGTACACTGGACCTACCGGAGGGTCCATATGTCCTGTTAGTAATCTATTTCACACTGTAGAATAGGCCTAAATTATATAGCTCAGTACATAGTTTAAACCACAATCCCTCCAAATGCTATGCACCTGTTCATGCAATGATTGTGGTATATCAGCGAAGGTAAGAACTCTAGGACCAATTTTGATGTGTTTGATTTTACATTCATGGGATTGTTTTGATATTTACCAAATAGAGCTGATCTTTGTACCGTTTTCACTGTAACATTGACATTGTGCTGCTGTCGAAACTCGTTAAGAATTGTTATTATATTTAAAGGGAAAGACAAATCATTTGTATCTTAAAGAGATGTAATTTTTTTAAGTTCTTGTATAATACCAACGTGTGCTGTGTTTTAGTACTGCTGTGAAAAATATTTTGTTGACAAGTGAAAATGGAACGTGCTTTTTTTTATTAAATGAGTTTTGCAGTTCATTGGTGGTCCTTTTTACGCACGACAACGTGTCAGGAGGCTAAATAAAAAGCGAAAACTGTTAAGCCAACAAAGGCTCGCTAGGTGGCATTGATATGTCCCTTATTCGTGAGCCGAAAAAAAGTAGTCTACAGCTCAATTTTACTTACCTAATGTTCATTTAGTGAAAACCTACACAGCAGCAGGTCAAGAAAATGTAAAAGGTCATACTTGTATTAACTGGCGAGACCCAAATGACGAACGTTACATTCATACATAACGTTTCAATTCAAGGACAGGACAGGTTAAGCAGGAAGAAGAGAGATCAGACCTCGCGCAGTCTTCGCACGCCAAGCACTCCTGTCTGCGCAGGGATTCTGAGAGCTAGGAATCCAAAACCATCAATTGTTGGCTTTCTTTACACTACGCAATGAGATCTGTTAAACCTATTCGCGCAAAGCAGGTAGGGTGGTTGGTCTTGTCATTTTGTCAGTTGGTTTGTGTTGGTTTTTGCACTGGTTGACTTGGCTTCCTTTCACGAAATCAATCACGTACCTCAATTACTGCCTTGTCAAGATCATATGTTTTGGTGTCAGAATTTTCGTAAATCGTGTTCTCCAGGCTGTTGTGAAATGACCCGCCTTCTGCAGTTTTACGTTCATTTTAAAATTTCTTTGGACGGTTTCGTTTACATTGGTGCAGTGCAGGTTTAGGTTACACTTAAAAAGGTAAATATATTTACCTACTACATGCAGTATTTGGACTGCGGAAAGTTAGCTTGAAATTCGACATTCGCCTGAAATGCAAAATACCGGTGGGTGTTTAGCCTACCTTATTGAAAATTGATTGGCAACTTGTATTCAGTTGTGAAATACTTGATAGTCTCGAGTTGGTTAAGACACGAGGTTTATATTGACGGCGCTGTTAGTCAACTTAAATGAGAAAAGTTGCTCTCTTGATTTAGAACTAAAATGTAAACGGCGTAATAGGGTACTTTCCGTCATGTGATAACCTGTTGCTTTCTCTTTATGTGCTGTAGTCCAAATGGTTGAGAAATGATTCGACTATTGTAGGCTGTTATGCAGTCAGAGAGGTTCGTATAAATGAATGTTCTAGTTGCCTTTACAACTTCCTGTGCTTATTAAATGGCATTTGCAGGCTAAGGCCACTGTTTATAATGCAATTTGCGCACTGCTTATTGCCAACATACCCAATGTCCCTCTTGCTGACTCATAAAAGTCAATCATTTTGAAGACTTTTTTTTATTACTGGAATGCCCCCAGTGTTCTGCCATGATTCGCTGTTCTGGGTCACAGGTCTAAACGAAGTGAAGTTATTGTTCTCAGGTGAGATAAAAAGCCTCGTACTGTGCTCCTCATATATCAGTATAACTGGAAAACCTCACATGGAGTCTTGATGTACACAAAGCAGGCAGTGATGGGCAATTTGGCCTCAGAAGCTACTATCCTCTACCAGGTATTTGTTCCAGCCATTAACTAAATCAGCTGATTCGAATTAGCACTACTCTTCAGCCAGGTAGAGTTAATATACATGACCTAAATGAAATGCACAGGTACAACCAAGTGATTTGGAATATGTGATACTAGATGGTAGCTTCTGAATTCAGGTTGTCCCTATCTGAAGGCATGTCTGAGTTTAATTAGAGTTATTGAGACCTGGCAGGCTGTATTCACCCTCCCCACCCCCCTTCCCACACGCCTCACCGAAGAGCAATCACATGTTTCCAGATGTTGACACCTGCCTGTACCAGGACCTGCCATTAAACATCGCAATTCATTTTGATAACTGGTTTGTTCTCATGCAGAAGTCTCAAATAAGTCTGCCCAGAAGCCCTGTACCAGGTTCCTGCACACAGTGATGTGACTGTGGTAGACAGCGCACTCTGGCCTCAGATGGAGGATCACCTGCCCCCTGGGTTGCTGGAGGCCTGTGTTGTCGTGGGTGCAACCACTGATAAGCTTAAGGAGGCATACCAGGTAAAATGAAAGTTTCATTTACAGTTTGACAGTTGGCCTCAGAAGAATTGAGTTGGTCGAATTCAAAAACAGCCCCTTTCTTGCATTCCCAGAGACATCAACAAGGAAACGGTGTCGAGTTGCTAGTATTGGAGGCTGAGGTTTTGCAGGTCCACGTGCCCCCTTTTGAATCAAAAGACAAAGCTGCAGACTGCGCAGGGCAAGGAGCTTTCAGCCTGGGTTCAGCGTAGACGCTCTTTCATCAAAAAGAAGGAGAGACCAGCAGTGCTTCCAGGGGACTCAACACAAGACATCAGTGTCCCAAAAGACATCGACCTTGTAGGCCTGCCTCAGCTCTGTTTTCCTGGTAACTTGAATTCCATAATCACATTAACCATATCCGTGCTCATTAAACTATACTCATCCCTACCCACAGGATAATATTACTTCTTAGAATTGTGTTGATTTCAGAAACAAACAATATCTATTAGGGTAATTTGTATATTTTCCTCCTAAGGAGGTTTCAGTTATAACCAGTTCAGAATTCAGTCAGATTTCCACATTGCCTCATACTTAAATTCCTAAAAAACAATGTCCAGTGAAGCTCGAGTCAAAGTCCAATCTAAGTTCAACCTAGTATTAGGTGCACAGATAGAACTATGTGATTTGGAATATGTGGTGGCAGTGGAGAGTAGCTTCTGAATCCAGGTTAGCCATCACTAGACAACCACAATACAGTTTATCGTTTGAGAGAGTTTGTCTTGATAAGCACGTAGTTGTTTTCTTTCACATAAGAATCTTAAATATTAATCTTAAACTGACTTCAAATTTGGATCCAGGTTTGAGTCACTGTGTTTTTTTAATGTGGTACAACACATTGGTCACGAGTGTGTATGTATATGTTTATTCCTAGGAGGTTTGACTATTTGGAGTGAACCAAAAGAGGCTTGCTTTCATTTCCTGGTGTTCACTGATGTGTTTGGAAATCAGACACATGGAGTGGTTTTGCAGTATTGTAGGCCAGTACAGGTACTTCTCTTTTATTCTCTTCAGCTTTGTGACATGTCCCATGATATAAAGAAAAGTGTAATAATTGGCA
Source organism: Setipinna tenuifilis (assembly GCA_030347295.1). Taxonomy (NCBI): domain Eukaryota; kingdom Metazoa; phylum Chordata; class Actinopteri; order Clupeiformes; family Engraulidae; genus Setipinna; species Setipinna tenuifilis. The sequence continues at coordinate 29,122,793 of CM059277.1, forward strand.
GGTCATTTTATCCAGGTCATCTGATGTAGTAACAACTCCCTGTCAAAACCAATGGCATCGGACCCCCTCCATCCCCAGTCTTAGAACAAGTTATGGCAGTGTTCTGTTTGATGGGGTGGGGGATGATCTCATTGACAAGTACAATAAAAAATGAACAGAAAAAAGACATTGAGACTATTGTTCATTTGTGATATTCTTCTTCTTTAGTCCTGTTAATTTGACAGGTGTTTGCTATCAAAACATGTTTGTGGTGGTAACAGTCAACAGTGTAACGTCAATCTAGCAACACATGTTTGTGTGTTCTTTCTGCTCTTCCAATTTCCAGCTTTGTGAGTGTACAATAACCTGCTTTGTTGATCTAGAAGTCTTTATTGTTACAATACAAGTACAGCGAGATGTTGTTTGTAGCAGGCCAACAGATGCACAGTAGAAAAACAGTGGAGTAAAGCAGTAGGATAGAATATAGATTCTAAAATGTATTTCTCTAATGTATTTAAAATGGGGGGTGTCTGAGGTTATATATATCTAAGGCCAGTGTAGGACTGTGCATACTTCTATCTGGGTGTTTCAGACAGCAGGCCTTGAAGCACCTAATGAAGCCTGTGTGCGGCTGCAGATCATAAAGGCAGGAGAGATTCACAAATAGAACAATGCACTTGTTTGTTCCTAGAAGATCGGACAGTTAGCATGTGTATTAAGGGCACTCAACTTAAAATTACAATGTCATGGCATGGCGTTGACATGGCAAAGAAAGACAGCACACATTTCTTTTGCATTACTTGTACTGAGAACTCTGCGTGACCATGAATTCCTGTGATTTCCCAGCTGTTTCAGGAGAACTCTTTTCAGCAAAATGGGCACTGGTCTAAGGGTTCTCGACTCTACACAGCCTACGGCGTCTGTGTAATATCAAAGTATCCCTATTACACAGCCTTGAGGGATTGCCTGTCATGGTAAGAGTAAGTCTACTTTTCGTCTTTCTTTTTATGTAACTCTCTCGCTTGATTTCAACAAGGAACAAGAATACAAAACACAACATATCCCACCCACCCATTACAGACAGCCATCCAACACAGGCATTACCAAACAAGTAATACAAATAAATGATATTATGAAATATAAGTAAAAATATGTATCGATAAAAAGGGTTTGTCTTTTATTTTAATGCTGCCAAAGTCAGCTAATTATATGTTATTCTCCACTTCATTTGTGTTTTTGGAAATTGCAGTCTTCTGAGTCAGCTGAAGCATTGCCGGATAACAGACTTAGATCAACGAGTGCAAGAATTTTCTGCCAAGCTTGCACTAGTGCCCATTCCACCCCCTGGAGATCTTCATGTGGTTTGTTTATCCAAATAGTACTAGTTATTATTTACTATTATTGTTATTGTTAACTCAGGATAACGTTCTTATTCTATGCCAATATTATATGATGACACATAAAATGTCTGTGATCGGCAGGATATGTCTGTCATCTTGTTTTTGGCAGGTGTTCAACCTTAGTCCTCTGGTCATCGTGCTTCCTTCCAGGGAGGATAAGTACCATCCTGTGGTCGATCTCGATCTTCACCTTCCGTTCCTATGCTTTCAAACAAGGGAACTATTGCAGGTTTGACATGGATCCTGACAAATTCTTCTCGATTGCTCCAGAAGCAGAAAAGCTCACCTCTCGGAGTTCCTTACAAAGCCATTAGCCTCAGAAGCTACCCTCTAGTACCATGTATTTGTTCCAGCCATTCACTAAATCAGCCTGTTGTAATAAGCATAACTCTTTAGTCAAGTAGAAGAATTGATCATTCAATTAAAGGGGCAGGTAGAACCAGGCCATTTGGAATAAGTCATACTAGACTGCAGCTTCTGAATGCAGGTTGCCCATCACTGGAGCCGTTGTACAATGGAAAAGTGCAAACCAACTTAAAGTTTGATCCTATTCAATTCATGGTGTTATTGTGCTGCTGGCTGGAGATGATGAAAGAATAAAACTGTAGTACATATTTATACTGAATTTTCGAACATTAATTTTCCAGCCCCATTGAATTTTGCACATTTGTTGTTAGAGGTGGATAATCCTGCCCTGCCATGTATTGGTTCTACCTGTGCACATAACATAGGTGTTTTTACTTATTGGGTGTTCTACCAAGTTTAAGAGTTGTGCATATTAGAATGAGATGATGTTTGGAATGGAATGGTCTTTTACACACTGAAGCTGGATTATCCACCTTTTTATCAGTTTTTGTTTTTATTGACTTTTCTCTGTCCCCTCTCTTTCCCGTGCAGATCATTACAGCCATCCTATCAGAGCGGCGTATCGTCTTCTTCTCCGGTGACTGGGCACGGCTGACACTAATGGCCGAGTGCTTCATGCTCTACATTCATCCACTCCACTGGCAGCACCCACTGGTGCCCACACTCTCACACCAGATGCTGGACTTCGTCATGGCGCCCACCGCCTTCCTCATGGGCTGCCACCTCAGCCACTTTGAGGAAGTGTCTGCGGTGAGCCTTTTAAAATGAGTTTTATCATTTGATTAAATTAACTCAAGGTTTCTAAATGCAACCACTTTTTAGAAGAACATTTCTTTCCAAGAGCAGCTTCCTCAAGATGGTATGAGTGCAAATTTCTATTTTAGTGGTAATCAAGTGTATTTTCCCTTTCCCCTTGGTTCTACAGGAAACAGATGATCTGATTTTAATTAACATTGACAACGGGACAGTGTCGTCTTCCAGCTCTGAACTTACTGATCTACCAGCTGTGCCATCAGCCGCCGCTGAGTGCTTCAGGACAAGGTAGGACATCACACACACATATCTTTCTCATCTCAGCAGTACATATGTATGGAGCTGTATTACAATGGGATGACTTCTGGGAGACATTTTAACCCACCCAAAAGGCTTCTTCAGCTCTCCGAGCTGATGGTGGAGTTCCAGAAGATATATGTACCTCTAGTAGGGTGACACTGGAGGTTGAGTGATACACTGTGACCTGTTGACCACCCCCATTGTGATGTAACCCAGGGTCACATGAGTGAAAGTTGTTAATGTCATAGGATCCAAGGTGTAAGATTGTTCAGGGTGTGAAGAACAGGTAAATCTGTCATGAAAAAAATGTCCAGTTGCCTTAGGGCTATGTATACATGCCCGTCCCATACTTTAGGTATACTTGGTACCCTGGTGTCTCGAGTGCACATATGGGCTCTGTGTAACTGAGAGACTTTAAGTTCTTGCCTGTATACTACAGAAGTACACTAGAGCCTTAGCAATAGCAGTTATAACTAACTACCATGAGCTGGATGAATTAGATCCTGCATACACTAGTGTGATTAAATAAGTAAATGTGTTGGCGTGTGTTGTGCAGGAGGAGTGGCCTTCAGCTCCACTATGACCTGGAGGTGAGCCAGCAGGGCAGCAACACCAGTGTGAACGACCTGAGGGCCCAGAGACGCCACTGGCAACAGCGCCTCAACGTCGAAATCCAGAACATCACGCTGGAGCTCATCGTCAACATCTTCAGGTCAGGTGCAAGTACTAAAAATACTGGTGTGACCATTGAGTGGCTCATATACTTCAGTGTCAGCTTCAGAAAATAAATCCCCATCACTTTCGGCTGTGCATTAACCACTGGTGATTTTATTAATTATCTAACTTATCTGTCTGATGATTTTGTGCTCACAAGGATCAGCTGATTCAGAAAATGGTTAAATAACAAAATGTGGCAGGCTTCCTACGTTTTGGAATGGGTTATCTCCACCTTCCACACTTTTTCGAAAGCCTCTCCCATTCTTTTTTGATTGTCTAAAAATGTTCAAGTGTAGAGGATGTGAAAAATGTCTTTGTCCAGTTGATCAAGAAACTGTATCACCTTTTCACATTTACATCATTTATTTGAATTTTTCATTGTTAATCTTAGGAATAGAACAAAACAAAATTAATTTAGCATTCTAAAATTCTGAGTTGGTATCTCTTTCCTTAGGGGTGTGGCTGATCACTTGAACTTCGAGCACAGAGTCTTTAATAGTCAGGAATTCCTCAAATCCAGGGATTCCTCTGACCAGCCATTTTATAAAGAGGTGATAAAGATGCATTTTAGAGACTCGCAGTGTTTCACATTTACATGTTTGTCAATTAGTCACCCGATGTATGACAGCTGCCAAGGAGAATGACAACATCTCTGTTCATGGCAGGTATTAGAGAGCCATATCTTTCACTCCTTCCTGAAAGATCGTTTGAATCAGAAGATGGATGCTTATACTCGCATGGAGCAGAGCACTTATTCAGAGACTCAAAAGTAAGTACTCAGAATTGATCACACATTTGCTGCCCTTGGTTTACTTGGGTTGTAATTTAAAAACATTACCCACCATTTTAAATATATTTTATCACAGAATAAAAGTCATGATTGACAATCTTCGTCGGCCCACTATGAAGGACATAGTGCGTCGGAGCAATAGCTCAGAGAACTGTGTTAACAAGAGGCTGGGCACCAGCCTGCCCAATCTCAGGGAGGAGAACCACCTAAGCATTCTCCGACAGACCTCACTGATCGAGACACGTAAGATCATTGCCATTAATATGCACAGCTGACTCTGCTCAGCTAATTCCAGATCAGACAGCCCAAAGAAGTGATTTTGATCATTTTTGTTGTACTTAAAGAGATATCGTTTTTGTTTACATGTTCTCATTTCTATGCTCATTTAGGAATTAAGCTATTGAACAATGAATAGTACAAATGACATTTTTCTCATGTTATTGAGTAAATGATTGAAGATGGAAGAGCAAAGCGCAGTAAAACATCAACCTGTGTGTGTGGCCTTTTTCTTTTTCTATCCAGCTCTGAAGATCCGTCAAAAACACATCAAGCAATTCAAGCTACCAGATTTCCACCCTCATTTGTCCTATCAGTACGTGCAGGATTACTATGCTGACCTGATTGGGCTTCTGGGCAAAGCCATCTCCTTCGCACCTCGTGAGAACTCTTCTCTGCTGGCTCGCTACTACTACCTGCGTGGTGTGGTCAACACCATGTGTGGCCGCAGGCTGGATGCCCTGAGTGACTTTCAGAATCTTAACCACACCGATGTGGAGATCTTCCCGTCTGTGCTGGTGAGGGCATTGGTAGATTCCCTCCAGCACGAGGAGCAAGCGCAGGTAGACCGGCGTCCCGAGCTCAAGCGTCTGGTCTGTAGAGTCAAGAGCAGTGAATCTGGAGAGGACACAGTCCAGCCCACCAACGATCATGTCAGGAATTTTCAAATGCCCAAGACGCACATGCCACTGGAGGACTTTGTCACACATGTTCAGCAGTCGGGTATTGTCAGAGACGTAGGCACAATCCATTGCCTTTTTGATGCCCTTAGTGTTGGTAAGATGAACATTTTGATAATAAAATAGAACTTAATAAATATTTATTGTTTGCCAAAGTGAAAAATGACCAACATTGTCATGTTGTTGTAGCTCAGTAATCTCGTTAGTCATAATTGGGTCTTATTCTGTTTTATTTCGGGATGCAACTTTGGCCTTACATTGATTGATCTAGGCCGGTATTGAACCTGGTGGCTGATGCGTCTAAAAACAGTTTATGCTGACAGTCACATCTGGAGTCACGCCTTGAGAATGCAGACATCCCAAGTGTCTGGGGAAGTTCTGGGAGTTTCCTGCATATTTATAGCAGCCTGTAAATTAGATAAAATATCCCCAAATGTAGAGCAAGCAAGCAGAAGCATGCACAACAGTGACAGTGTTGCGCACAGTACTGATTGTAGTATTGTCTATGGTGTGTTAAGTGATTGTAAAATATATGTTGAGGAGAGTTTAAGTCTGGTCCTATCTATATTAATGTGCTATATTCATTGCTATATTCATGTGTCTTTCAGTACCGAAGATATAAGTTTCTCAAATGACTCTTTCAGGTTGGGATGTCTGAGAATGAGTAGATGGATAAATTATCTTTTGTCACCAAACAGCCATAACAGATACTCCTGTGTTTGTAGGGCCACATAAAGAGGTCGACCCAGACGTGTTTCGTTTGTTCTACACCTTCTGGAAGGAGATGGAAGCTGAAGCACAGGATGTGAACCTGCCGGCGGATGCGATCGAGCAGCTGGACCACAGTGAGTGTGTGTACAAACTTTCCTGCTCGGTGAAGACCAGCTATGGTGTGGGCAAGATCGCCATGACACAGAAGAGGCTCTTCCTTCTTCCTGATGGACGGAGGGGATTTGTGGACATCACCAAGTTCAGGGATATAGTGGTATGTCCTGTATAATCACTAGTTACTAAACATAAAGTTATATCACATACATCCTATTTTACGTCCGGTGCAGGATCAAAATCAACATGAAAGTACAGAAAAAGTAAAGGTCTGCACACGAGAGCTCCCATTGGTGAATATATATAGTGGTATGTCCTGCATAATCACCACACATTGTAAAAGGTGCTGTTGGCATCAAACTTAAAAACATTAAGGCAACATGCTGCATGTATTTTTTTACATTGTTTTGACGTGCATTATTATTTCTAGTACCCAGAACATATGTTTGTTAAATAGTGCAAGTTAAACCAACATCAAAAAATGTATTGAACATGTTGCCCTAATATTATTTCTAAGTATTTTAAAGTTGGTTCTAAGTGGCACTTTTTACAGTGCAGACTCTGGCCATTGGTCTCTATGGGGGAAATGAGTGAACCCATACAAGCAGGAAATTTTCTTTTTGTACACAGTGATGATGGAATGGTAAAAGTCTGTCTCTCCAAAACAGGAAGTGAAAACGTCTTCAGCTCAGTTCCTGCTTCTGCGTATCCCTTCTCTGAGGATCAAGAGCAGCCTGAAAAAAGAGATATTTGAGGCCAATCTTAAGTCTGAGTGTGACCTGTGGAGTCTGATGATTAAAGAGATGTGGGCTGGTAGGAAGATGGCTGACGATCACAAGGTATGTTTACTTCTTGCAGACCTCAAGGTGAGGTTCTTCAAAACAAAAGTAATTGTTGGGGAGAAGTCACCTTAACCCAGTTGCAGTCACTATACCATCTGATCTGCAAATGGCTGGTGTCCCTTTTAGATACTCCTAGTGGAAAACACAGATAGATTACACTGTGTGTTTTGCTAAGGCTAACAGGATATCCCCGCCTATGCCCCTCTTTAATGGAACATACTGTGTTATCTGTCCCTCACAGTTGTCCCATGGGTGTTTTAAGTTCTGGTGGTTAGAAAACAGCCCCAGAAAGAACAGCAGACTGTTCATATACACCCTCCCTTACCATGCCTCACTTGTCAAGGCTTTTCATGTCACTAGAACTAGAACTTTGCTTGACTGTGCAAAAAAAAATTGTTTTTCAAATAATGACACAGTTATTTGTCATTTGTTATGTTTTTAAACTTTTCAAACCACCGTAGAGTTTTTCACAGCATTTCCACCTATCTGTTTACAGGATCCTCAGCACATGCAACAGGCTCTCACTAATGTTCTTCTTATGGACACTGTAGTTGGCTGTCTCCCACCACAAAAAGCCATATTGGCGGCTTCTAAACTGGCTTATTATGACCGGATGAGACAGGAGGGTACGTATGCATCTTCTTCTTAACACAGATACATGCCTCGCCAATGTCTCTTTAAAAGGTAGCCTAGTTAGGTATGTAGTCTCTCTCTGCCTGGCAGGGAAGTGTCTGTGTTGTGTGTGCGTGTGGGTGTGTGTGGTGGGGGTGGGTTAGGTTTGTTGCAGAAGTGGTCAGGATGCTTGGGTGTGAGTATGCGTGAAATAAAATGTGATGATGTGTGTTTCTCCTCTATGGCTCATCAGTGCCAACAGCTGTTCCAAAGACCACCTCTGAGACTCTGAAGCACAGGATCAACCCCTCCCTCCATCTGCCCTCCCAGCAAACAGTGGATGTTTTGCTCTATACTCCAGGTTTGGGCACACAGACACAATGCTGTAGATCTGCCACAATTGCCTCTAGTCTATTATTGAGCTTTCAGACATTCTAAAGTACTTTCCAGATTATTTCTTACAACTTCTTACAACAGTCTTAACCTTGTCTCTCAGAAATAAGATCATATTGACTTCTGATCTGTTTCAGATTTCAGATCTTACTGAATTCTGAATTGTTTCTCCTAAAACCCCCTGAGGAAAAAACAATAATCAATTTAATATGATATCTCTTTTTTTCTGAAAGGCAAAGTTGAGACAGTTCTGAAAAGCAACATTTTTCTCTTGCGCCTTTCACCCAGCACAGCACAACTCGGTCATGAGTCAACATTTAAAATGCAGCATGCCCAGGGTTTTTTAACGGCTGTGGGATTTAAAACACATGGGCTAATTTGTCTTTACAAGCATTCTCACAGGTTCATGGGAGATACCTGGAGAGTTTGTCTTGCATTTGACTGTTCAGGGCTGTTTGTGTGTTGTTGGAAGGTCACATGCTCGCATGATGTAGAATGGTGCTAAAACTGACCAATTTGCATTAGTGGCACAGCTGATCTGAAACAAGAGGTGCATTGAGTCCCTTGACCCAAATGCTGCAAATTCACTACTGGAACAGGGCCAAGAGCCTTGCTTAGTGGATCTTCAGCTGCCTGGGCATGCCGAAGAAACTCCCAGCGCCACCGTCAGGGTTCGGAAAATGTCAATACGTGTTTGTCCATCCGACTCTTGCTCGATTGCAGTCTCGAAGTGTAACATGTTTTTGTCCCATGTTGTTTTCCACAAGTTTATTGTGCTCTAGTCTGCACTTTATCTGACCTGAGATTTAGTACCAATGAAATTAAAGTGTTATGACCATTTATCTATGCTTTAATTATTTAACTCATTCATGTATATGTCCTGGCATTAGTGTCACTTGCGTCTGTTGCATAAGGTGACCATTTGGTCTCTGTTATAAAAAAATTAAGTGTGTTATGAAGGATGAAACCTGCTCAACTAAAAGATTCACTTAAGCAGTAGGGAGTGAAAAAAAACATGGTTAGAATGTTTTTCCTTTGACAGAGGGCAGGATTGACGGCGCTTTTTTTCTCCTCCTTGCTCCCCCTGCAGGCCAGCTGGGGAAATCCGACATGGAGGGAGACGGCAACCCTAAGCTGTGGTGCGGCCTGAGTCATGGGAGAGTGGTGGTGTTCGACGCAGCCAGCTGGTCCATGAAACACACCTGCATTCAAGTGGGACTGCTACCTCTGGTGCGTCACTCACAGTCAGGGGTGTGAAGGTGGGGGAGAAGGTGGGACAGACTAGCTTGACAAGCCAGCCAACATGTGTCTGGCCATAATGGATAGGCCATCCTTAACCCAAGGGGCGGCATTAATGGTTGCCTTTTTTTAAACTGCCTCTTCACACAATAGGATAGTGCTATGACCAATCAGAGCAACAAACTTGTTTACCGTAACACAGTGGTGTCACTAGGGCAATTTTAGGGGGTCTCAAGCTGCCCTACAACGCCTTCAAGCCCCCCTATAATTATAGAATCATGGACGCAAAATGCCAAAATCATACCTATTCTTCTGTTACGTTACTTCAGAATGGTGCACTATAGCATATCAACAAAATAGATGCATATAAACAAAAAGAGCACAACCTGGGCTTTTCAATGGTATACAATACCTATCTGCGCACTTAAGTGTTGATGGAAAAACGAATTTGAATTGAAAACTTGTACAGTTACAGTCTGTATAGTTATATGAACACAATACTCCATTTTCAATTATTCGCGACTCCGCGATTGCACAGATATATATATATATGAAATAAAAGAGTAGAAACTGAGCTTTCAGATGGTACCAAACTCTCTCCTGCACTGAAGTGATGGCATTATAAACGAAGATGAAATATGTGTAGCTACAAAAACAATAATATATGTTTTTTCCTAATTCTAATTTCAATTATTTGCAAACCTGCATCCCACAGATATCACATGTATGCCAAATAAAAGAGCAGAAATTGAGCTTTTCAATAATATCCAACACTACCCCCCTGCTCTTATGTATCAATGGTAAGCTATTTGTTCAGAAAAAAAGGTAGAAATTACAATTACCTCGTCAGGCACACAGGGTTTGGTTTTTAGTACGGGTGGGAACTCTAGCATTCCTCCTTCACGGTTCTTATGTTCCCAGATAGATTCCCCTACACAAATATGTAAAGATATTTCTACTAACAGCTTTTTTGAAAAATGCATGTTAAAATGTAAAAAAATTGTGTGTGCAATATTTTTTTCCTGATATACAACAAAAAAAATCAAAGTAAATCCTAGCACACAAAATGATGGCAGATTGGATAGCATAGAGTGTCCTAAAAACAAGATATAAATCTTATATCATATCATCTTTATTATGACCAAGATAACAGCTTCAACGTAAAGGTAGCAAAAACAAACCCAAATGAAACCAAAAAATCGGCGTGTGCATGTATTTCACTAATCCTGATGTCCAAAATACATTTAAAATTGTCATTGGTTACTGCTCCTCATTTGCATAGAGTTGATCCTCGCTCAACTTTAACACTGCTCCTCATTTGCATAAAGCTGACTTTTACTTTCTAAACCTAGGATGTCTGCCTGTTGGCGTCACAGCCCTGTCTTATCCTGTTAAGCTTGTCCAGCTACTCTCTATAAGGATAGACTGATGTAATTGGTCTGTCCAGTTTTGGGAGAAAAGCTTTTGGGCTTTAATAAGTCATGGATAGATTGTGCACAGGGTAGAAATTTCAATTGGGTATGTCTAGATTTCAAGGCTGGCGATTGACTATCCAGGGCCCAAGTTGTAGTAGGCCAATAGCAAGTCAGATACATGAGAAATACAGAAAAGAGGGTGGTCCTCAAAGACTGCTTTTATATAGGGCTTTTTTAAATAGTCAAGTGCTACCCCTTAGTGTCACTCACAGTCACAGCGATCCTTAACAAAGAGAAAGTGGCTCCTCTCACTAATGCTATATTTACATTCTCACCGAGCACCACAGCACTGTCAGAGACATAGGCCACAGGATTGTGGGGGATAGACAAACTCAGAGACAGATTCAGATTTAGAATTTATTGTTAATGTATAAGTACAACGAAACTAAAAGCTCTTGTTTGATGCACTGACTGTTAAAGAAAACATTTAACAAAGGAGCAGTCCTTTATTTGATTCACACATGTGCAATTATACAGTGACATACATGCCATAACATACTATACAGAAGTGCCTGACCTGTTTTCCAATCAGAAGAAGAGGAGAAATCCACATTTCAGTAATGATGAATGGATGAGAGAGAGACACGTGTTACCTTTCTGAATTTCAGAAGAGGTTTAGTTTAATGTGATTTAGTGATGCTGCCACCTGGTGATAACTTTATAAGTTGCCATCATTTGTAAACGAATAAGCAAACGATCACGTTCACCTTCTGGACATAATCAACAGGGTGCTGGATCACTCATAAACTGTTAGTGATGTCCTTTATTTGATTACATTTTTTGCCAGGGTTACACAACCTTGGCATTGATGTCATTACCTTGACCCAGTGTTTCACATCTAACTGAACACTTAATAACTCCATGGAAAAAAATGAGAAGAAAAGATTGACTTTATGAATAACAGCAAATTTTAATGTTATTAATGTTTTAGGATAACACAGACATTTACCTTTCTCTGGACAGGAGTATCCTAACTGACATTAAGCTGGATAATTGCAAATGAAAGTGTCTTGACGTATTATCATAGCATGAAGGAATTTTTTCATCTTCTTTGTCTTTGCTCCCCTCAGAGCTGCATGCTGGGGCTGGACCAGGAGCAAGTGTGGATCGGGTCGAAGGATTCCACCATTTACATCATCAACACGCGCAGCATGTCCTGTCACAAGCAGTTGACTGAACACAGGAGCGAGGTCACCGATCTAGTCCTGGAGGACAGACATGATATGTACAGGTGTCACACATTGCTGCAGAAGGGAGAAGGTGTCTCCTAAGTCTGGACCCACAGGGCAAAAACAGTAAAATTACAAAATGGTCACAAATTTAATTTATTATATAATGTGTCGAAAGTTTATAAAACAGTGTGTTCAAAGCAAAATAACTTGAACTAATTCTCTTCTCTCTAGTCAGTGGCATGGGTTACCTGGTACATAAAAAAACAATATCTTAGAAATCTTTATGGGTCCAGAGTTATGGGACACATGGCATTCCGTCTGATTCATGTGACTGCAACATTAATCACTCATTATGAGTCATGATAAAGTTCCACTGCCTGAAAAGGATATTTAACTAGTTGAAACATGAACACAATGGTCCAAATCAGCCATTCTAAGCAGTACTAAGTCACCAGGTGGCAGTATCACACATACATTAAACATGATTGTGACCCAATATAAAACAGACAAAAAAAGTCAGCTTCATGGCTTTTAGAGTCTCCAGATTACTATACAGTAGGGTTAATTCAAAGCTGTTACCATGTATGCAAATATAATATTTATGGAATATGTATAAAATATATTTTTTAATAAAGGTATCAATCACAGCTTGAGACAGTAAAACCCCTGCTATGTATTTCAGCACACTTAACAGATGATTTCACTAGTTAGCCGACCTACCCATTTCATGATTTGTGTGCATATTAGGATCAGCTGGTTCAGAAAATAGTTGATCAAATATGCGGCAGGGTTTTTACTTTCTGCAGCTGGGATCTCCACTTTTGATAATAGTTGATCATCACCTCCTTACAGCCAGACACTGGCCTACTCATGCAGTCTGGACGGCCTGGTTATTGTCTGGGACGTCTCCACCCTAAAGATGAGGAGGCAGTTCTATCTGAGCTGTGACAAACTCACTTCTATGCAGCTGTACAACAGAACACTGTGGTGCTGTAAGTATGTTCAAATGCTGATCAACACGACAGACACATGTGAATTATATAGAGATCACAGATCACAGAGAGTATTACTAGAAATAGTAGTAGGTTATCTTCATTTTGTAAGCTAGTCTACTTTGCTACTATATGCCCATCACTGTACTACATTGTGACTATATGCATAGCATTAGTATAATATAGATCAAGATGTAATATATGCTTGATAGTATATTGGACAATCTCACACAGTAATTTGTTTGCTGTATCAGTCAAGTGATTTTGTTTGAACGTGTGTGCCCAGGTGCACATGACTGCATCATGGAGGTGAGGAAGACTGGAGTAGTGCAGCGTAAGATCTGCTTGCCCCAGGACCCCACACACCCTTCTTCGCATTTCAATGGCATTATCATCTACCTAGAGGTTTGTGAGCTTTAGAGGTGCTTCGTATAGTGTGCCAGTGTTGGAGCATTATTGTGGTGTAGGTGTTGTAGGTGTCAATTTCGGCTTCAGGAAAACTCTGCTACATATTTGATCCAACTATTGTATGGACTAGCTGATCCTAATGAGCACACAGATCATTAAACAGATAGATTGGCTAGTTAGTGAAATCACCTGTGTTAAGTGCACAGACTGGTGAGTATGTAGCTGTTTTCCTAGAGTGCTTCTCCACCCTTAGGAGGAATTAAGCTCCAACAAATCTGGGTCAATTTGAGTTGTGAGAGTGCATCTGCTGTATATGGGTGTAGTGTAGAAAGATGAGATTAATAATTAGTTCTGCTCTGTCTACCTCTTAGAGGGATCAGATTTGGACCAGCTGTGTGGATTCACCTGAACTGTGTGTATGGCACTCTGAAAATCTGGAGAAGCCAGCGCAAATGATAAAGCTTCCTGACTGTACTGGAGTCACCTGTATGCTCAGGGTCAAAAACCAGGTGGGTGGACTCCCTTTTTCACTCAGTCATATTGCATCCTATCCATGAAAAAGAGGGGGAAATGGTTCACTGTTGCACTCATTTCACCTGTGAGGATGATGTGAACAAGCTCGTGTTTTAAAATAGCGCACAAGAGTTTACAAGCTACAGCAATACCAAAACCAGCAGTCCAGCTGTTTTCAGGAGGCAATGCTTCTCTACAAAGATGAACTTGAATCAGTCTTTTTTCCAGGAAGCCTAATATCCATCTTTGTTTTTAATTCCTCTGTTCAGATCTGGGTTGGCTGTCGGGGCTTAAATAGCCAGACTCAGGTGGTGGGGAAGATCTTTGTGGTGGACGTGGCCCAGGCCGTGGTGGAGAAGGAGCTACTGGCTCACACAGACAACGTTCGGGCACTTTGCTCGGCCGAAGACCGCTATGTGCTGAGCGGCTCTGCCTGTCTGGATGGCAAGATCGCCATTTGGAAAGTAGAGTAGGGGACTCATGGGCCAGTGGTGGCTGACCCAATCCTTTTCTTTAGTGCACTTCTATCACAGGTAGACAAACTGGCCCGAGAAAGTGAAAGTCTTTGCCAGGTATTCCTTCTGCCTGCACTCTTACTACAGGTTATTTAACTAATTAACTCATCTACCTGGCTGAAGAGTTGTGCTGATTAGGATCAGCTGGTTCAGTGAATTGGCTAGAACAAATATGTAGTAGGACTTTTTTACTTTCTGAACCCAAGATGTCTGTCTCTGACTTAAATATTTCAACATGATCCTTGGAAAAAAAAAAACTGTTGTGCTGATGAATCATTTCACTAGGAGAGCCAGTGGCTTCTGCTCTGCGCAACCCATCTAAATATCCAACTGCATGACCATAGCCATACTTGGTAGCTTGGTACTGACTCATGTTGAGGTATTATTCTGTAAATAAGACCTTAACTATATCACGTCCACCACTGTAAGGTTACAATTCAATTTCCTGAAAGGTTTAACCACTACCACTTATTTTATTACAGTTCACATTTTGATACAGATTTGACATTGGTCATTTATAATAAATGGATTTGTTTATAGCCAGAATGTATTAAAGTGTCAAAACATTTGTCAGACCATAGAAAAGCAGTTGGCAATGATTTTCACAGTGTGCCACTAATCACCTTGCAGCGATTGCATAACTTTTAAAAACAGGATTTTTTCCCCCACATTCAAGTTAAATTATAATAAGCAAAAGGCAGGACATCTTTGTAACGGTGTAAATTTGCTGTCCCTTCAAAATAACACACAACCATTAATGTCTAATGTCCACTGGCAACAAAAGTGCGTATACCATTAAGGGAAAATCTCCAAATTGTGCCCAAAGTGTCAATATTTTGTGTGGCCACCATTATTTTCCAGCACTGCCTTAACGCTTTTAAGCGTGGAGTTTACTAGAGCTTCAGTAGGTTGCGGGTGCAGGTTGTCACTGGAATCCTCTTCCACTCGTCCATGTTGACATCACAGAGCTGGTGGATGTTTTGAGACCTTGCGCCCTTGCGCCTTCCGTTTGAGGATGCCCCACAGATGCTCACTTGGGTTTACCCTCAGTTTCTTTAGCAAGGCAGTGGTCGTTATTGTGTTGGAATACTGCCCTGTGGCTCAGTTTCCGAAGGGAGGGGATCATGCTCCGCTTCAGTAGGTCACAGTATATTGGCATTCATGGTTCCCTCAATGAACTGTAGTTTTCCAGTGCTGGCAGCATTCATACAGCCCCAAACCATGACACTTCCACTGCCATGCTTGACTGTAGGCACTGTAGGCACACACTTCTTTTTACTTTTTACTCCTCACCTGGTTGCCGCCACACATGCTTGACTACTTTTGAACCATCTTGATCTCATCAGACCAGTAATCCACGTTCCAGTAATCCATGCCCTCAGTCTGTTTGTCTTCAGCAAACTGTTTGTCATCCCAGAAGAAAGTCTCCTCCAAAGATGGCGCACAAGAAAGACCACAGCCATGCAGACCAATTTGATGCACTGTGCAGGCGTATGGTCTGAACACTGACAGGCTGACCCCCCACCCCTTTAAACTCTGCAAAAATGCCGGCAGCACTCCTAAGTCTAATTTGATCTATAAGAATCTTGTTATACCCTAGGCCATCTTTATGTAGAACAAGATTTTTTTAAAATCCTCAGTGAATTCTTTGCCATGAGGTGCTATGTTAAACTTCCAATGACCAGAATGAAAGTGTGAAATCAATAACACCAAATTTAACACACCTGCTCCCCATTCACACCTGAGACCTTGTAACACTAACGAGTCACATGACATGGGAGGGAAAATGGCTAATTGGGCACGATTTTGACATTTTCACTTAGGGGGGTACTCACTTTTGTTGTCAGCAGTTTAGACATGAATGGTTGTGTGTTGAGTTATTTTGAGGGGACAGCAAATTTACATGGTTATACAAGCTGTACGCTGCTTACTTTACATTGTCTCAGCCATATCTTCAGTGTGAGGGGTGTACTCACTTTTGAGATACTATACATATACACAGTACAGGCCAAAGGTTTATATACACCTTCTCATTCAATGTGTTTTCTTTATTTTCATGACTATTTACATTGTAGATGCATCAAAACTGTGAATGAACACATGGAATTATGTACCTAACAAAAAAGTGTGAAATAACTGAAAACATGTCTTGTATTCTAGTTTATTTAAAATAGCTGCCCTTTGCTCTGATTACTGCCTTGCACACTCTTGGCATTCTCTTGATGAGCTTCAAGAGGTAGTCACCTGAAATTGTTTTCCAGCAGTCTTCAAGGAGTTCCCAGATATGCTTAGCACTTGTTGGCCCTTTTGCCTTCACTCTGGGGTACAGCTCACCGCAAACCATCTTGATTAGGTTCAGGTCCGGTGACTGTGGAGGCCAGGTCATCTGGTGCAGCACTTCATCATTCTCCTCCTTGGTCAAGTAGCCCTTACACAGCCTGAGATGTGTTTGGGGTCATTGTCTTGTTGAATAATGGCCCAACTAAACGCAAACCTGATTTGATGGCATGTTGCTGCAGGATGCTCTGGTAGCCATGCTGGTTCATGGTACCTTCAATTTTGAATAAATCCCCAACAGTGTCATCAGCAAAGCACCATCACACCTTGTTCTCCATGGCTCACGGTGGTAAACAGACATGTAAAATCCATCCATTCACCTTCTGCATCGCACAAAGACACGGTGGTTGAAAGCAAAGGTCTCAAATTTGGACTCATCAGACCAACGCACAGATTTCCACTGGTCTAATGTCCATTCCTTGTGTTCCTTGGCCCAAACAAATTTCTTCTGCTTGTTCTCCTTAGCAGTGGTTTCCTAGCAGCTATTTGACCATGAAGGCCTGATCTGTGCAGTCTCCTCTTAATAGTTGTTGTAGAGATGTGTCTACTGCTAGAGTTCTGTGTGGCATTTATCTGATCTCTAATCTGAGGTGCTGTTAATTTACAATTTCTGAGGCTGGTGACTTGAAATAACCTCAGCAGCAGGTGACTCTTGGTCCTACTTTCCTGGTGCAGTCCTCATGTCAGCCAGTTTCGTTGTAGCGCTTGATGGTCTTTGCGACTGCACTTGGGGACATATTTAAAGATTTCACAATTTACTGGACTGACTGACCTTCGTTTCTTAAAGTAACGACAGCCACTTGTTTCTCTTTACTTAGCTGACTTGTTCTTGCCATAATACCAATTCTAAGCTGTCGGCTGTGTATCAACCTGACTTCTGCACAACACAACTGAGAGTCCCAACCCAATTAAAAAGGAAAGACATTCCACTACGTAACCCTGACAAGGCACACCTGTGCAGTGAAAATCATTTCAGGTGACTCTCATGAAGCTCATTGAGAGAACACCAGGGGTTTGCAGCGCTATCAAAAGCAAAGGGTGGCTACTTTAAGGAATTTGAGGAATAATTTTGGTGTGTCTATGGACGCTCATGTTGGCATCACACTCCATCTTTGTGCTTTACTAGTCAGGACTACGTGTTCACTGTGGTATAATGCTGGATCCCATTAGAAATGAATCTGCTCTCAATATGTAGGAGATATGTATCAAGCTTAATGTTTTGAAACAAAGCTTAATCTCACGTTTTTGTGCCGGTGTTCTATCATTCTATCCTACCTATCATTTTATCCTACAAACACCCACGGCACATGCGCGCGCATGAGCAGATCACGATACTCCATTTCCCGCCATTTAAACATCATTTTGTCCTACATCAGCTGTTACTAAAACTTTGCAGAGCAAGCGGGGTAGATTAATGACGTAAATTCAATATTAACCACACAATGTAATATAATTCTGATTTTAAAAAGTGAGCGAGTCTTGAAATACAAAAAATATCTTCCCTAAACAGTTTAACTTTTCAACTTTTCATACTTTAGGTTGGTACAGTCATTTATTTAGGTGTGTATAGAAAACGCCAAACTGGTGGCGTGGTGGGTATACTACCTGCGTATCAAGTAGACTAAATTGCTGGTAAACTTGAATTTTCATGACGTCCTGCATTCGTGTGTTGGCTAAAATAATACTCGGAAGTCTACATTATCCTTAAATGTTGGGTAGGTAGCCTATCCTAAAACATGTTATGGTAAAGACGTGTCTGATAGTGTCATTCCTCCTACCGTAGGATGCTTTGACAATGTAGGACAATCTGACAGATTATGTCTGTCGAGACATCCTACCGTAGGATTTTCTGACAATGTAGGACAGAATGACAGAACACCGGATGTCTGTGCCGTTGTATAGCCTACCATATGTAGCCTGTGATAATACTGAAAATGTCTGAATGACTGAAAGATTTGTTGTATCACACACTGAACACAGGCATCTTCACCACTGTCACTGCACCTTCATTCTCTTAGCCATCATTGTCAGTCTTTTATGACTGTCAGTCAGTGACTTGAACTGTGTTAACCACTACTGATGAACTGTGAACAGTGTGTATTGTGTGGTGTCTACAGTGGTGTGCATTCCAAACGCCCATGAGGAAGGCTGTGATTCGTGCCCCCATTGGGAGATGTGGGAGGTTGCCCCTCAGTTCCACTGACCTTGTGTGTGTGTGTGTGTGTGTGTGTGTGTGTTGGTGTATGCTTGTCTGTAAATGTGTTTTACAAGAGGAATGTTTGGGGATGTGCCCTGCAACAATGGAGACACACATCATTTCAATCCTCTTCTAGTTTGTGTAGGTGTTCATGACATAGGCCCATGAAACAATTCTGCAACTGCTGGGCATGGCAAATGCATGTGATTTGAGTTCTGACCAATATCAAGTGAGTTATTGTGATGCAGCTAATAAGTTTTCACTATGAACAGAGCTTTACATTTTAGTAAGGTGAGTTGCTTGCAACCAATGTCAGCTGAGATGCAGTTCACAGGTTTACATCATACCTAAGGAGTAACACATTTCATAGTGAAACTATGGCCAGTTACAACAACCACAGGACTATTTGCACCGGAGTTCTCCACCTGATGACCACTCAACAGAATTCATAAAGGGCGTTTCTCTCTGGTTGGCCGGGGTTACTGTGCGTCAGCCATATTGGAGCAATCATCCCAGGATGCAGTGCCGTGGTGACAGTGGGAACAGGAGGGAGAGAGTGTAGCTGGCGGAGGAGAGATAGAGGAGGAAGACCCCACAGAGCCTGAGGAACTACGCTCATAACAGGATTTAAGCGTTTTTTGCGGGAAATAGGAACTGAACTCAAAGGGGCCTTTTTATAAACGCGTGTTTTACGGGACAAAGGTAAGTTTGGAGATGCACATGCAACATGTTCATTTTGTAATGTTAAAGAATATTGTCATAATTGAAATGTTAGCTTGTTAGCATGGGGGCTACGGAGGGTTAGCGCGGATCCGTTAGCTGGGAGGGATGATATTTTGCTGACTCGCATTGTGTGTGTTGTTGATTACTGCAGGTTGCTTCGAACAATTCATAGCCGTTATGACATTGACACAAAAAGGGTTAACGTAGTATTACTGGCAGCTGGTGTGTTGACTGTGTTGCAGAGCCCAAGTGTTTTGCCATGCCAAATCACCAATCATCAAAGGTCCCTCCTCACGTAGCCTTTTCCACCTCTGGTCGTGTGTTGTTGGACTTTGATTTCCTGATATCCCCGCTTTTCCTACACGGTGTGGATTTCAGAATGTTGATTGCCTTGCATTGATATGAAATGGAGCACCACTGAATCATCACGCAGCACTCCAGTTTTGACGTACCATGTTGGTGCAAAGAACAAAACGCGTTATTTATTCAGAATGCGGCGGTGGGACACATTGTTTCCTTAGCAGTAGAGTAGGAATGTTTACTAGTTTAATTAAAACATTTTTAGATTAGACTAATATACTGCTGGCAATTCGTCTATACAATCATGTATAAACTTAATTTGTTTACGTTTCTTATCTGATCCACGTTGTGTAATTGTTGCTCTGATGCGCTAGAACGGTTTGTTTTGAAGTTCAGCAGAGGGGAGATCAGGGAGACGGCGCATTTGCTTGGTGTTACCATTAGTGTCCACTTTTAAATTGATTTAAGAAAAAACAAGCATTAAAAGTAGATGCACTGGCTGCAGAACGCGTGCATTTGTTGCGAAGGGTATATACACTTATTTTAATAGAAAGTTAAAGATGGACTATAACAACATTATAGCATAAAAAGAAAAGGCGAAGAAAAACCTTTTAAAAGTATCCTATTTCTAGCTTTGCATTTCATTTTTGTAACTGCTACACTCTGTGGCAGTATATGGCACATATAGGATCAAGTGCCGTTTCTTCAGAAATGAATCAGTTAAATATATTATGAATGAGAACAGATCCAGACCCACTCTATTTGAAGTCGCTGATTCTGAAAGGAAAGTAGTGTTTTATTAATGAGCTGACATAGAGCACAAAGACATTGAGTAGACCACGAGTCTTTGTATGATGATGTGACCTCTGTCTATAAGGTCTTAAATGATTTATCTTCTTGCATTCTTAGCAGTCAATGTCAGCAGAGATGAGTAGTATTAATAGTACTTCACAAAAAAAACGACTGTGTTGCGGTGACTTTAGAAGGCAGTTTGTAGAATAACACTGTTGCAATACTTAGCAGTGATTTTGTTGTCAGTCTTGTGCTCTTTACTTGATACTCTAGGTTTGTCCCCAAGGTCTTGTACATAATCTGTCCAGCTGAATAGAATGAATCTGTTTATTGATTCAGGTCGCTGTTCAGTGACTACCACTGCAGAGGGAGCCTGTTTAGTGACTGGTCCTACCTTTCTAGTGTGTAAGAGGTGGTGGCTTGACATGTCATAGCTAGCACTAACGCTGAAGGAGGGGCAGGAGGAGGGAAGGTAAGAAAAGGTGGAGTACGTTTCATACAAGGTTTTTTTTCATCAGGTATGCGTCTCAGGCAGCATGGTGGCTGGCTCTCAAAAAGCCAGGCGGAAGGAAACCTTAAAATCACTTCTATTTAGGTAGAAGCGCTAAAAGCGACTAAGGGATTTCTAACGTGGGCCTCAGCCGGTTAATAGAAGAGTGAATCCAAAAGAGCACCATGCAGTTTTGGAGCCTTCTCAGCTGTGCACAGGGAGGTAGGTCTGTAAGGTGGACTGCTGACTTTATTTGATAGCCTATGGCACCAAGACACCAACATGTGGGTCTGAAAAAATGGTACAGAGAAGTAGTCAAAGCTTTTTGGCTTCCTTTTGCAGGAACTAGTCTCAGTTGTGTTGTCTGGTGTAAGTAACTGAAGCGAGGTTGTGTAGATAAGATGAGGAATTTACCATCACGTTCGCAGTACAAGCTCTTGCATGTGGGAGCATTTTGAAGGAATATCAGTCAGACATTTGTGACACTTTTCAGGTGGATGTTGTGAAATGTTGCCTAATTGTTTTGGCTTTCGTATGGAGGAGAACATTGCTTAACTTACTGGTTGAGAATTACTTCTGACGCAGACCTACCCACAGCTGTGCTTCATATTTTGAATGTTAATGTGACCAAACGAATTCCAGAAGAAATACCTCACTGAGGTATACTGCCTCAGGGTATACTTCCTGTCTTTGATAAGTATGTGATAAACAGTCCAAAGCTGATGAAAATGTCACTTTCTATGCTTATTCAGCTGTTTGCAAATCAGATGCTTAAAAGTCATGTTTATAGGCCATCTGCAGTGACATCTACAACCTGATTATAACTCTTTTAAGGGGGTGGAACAACTCAGTGTCAGAACATAACAAAAACTTCTAACTTTACAGACCATACCTTTAGCTTGGTAAAATAGACAAGTAAATACTAGGCACAAGCAAAGACATGTAGCATTCACAGCTTTTATCTGTGGTTGTGTGTAATTAAAGACTCAGGAACACTATATGTAATGGTGCTGAAGTAAAATGTCAAAATTGGAGATGTCTGCCAATGCACTGGTTGTGTAATCTTGACTGCATTATATACCACTCTAAAGCCTCACATGTTACTAACATAGCTAATCACAGCATATTATGGGCACCTCTCCTTGATATCGCTCTTTAGCCTATGTATTAAAAGCCATACAATCTGAAGTGAGCCGTTATATACACTTATGAATCATATTTTGTTGAACAGTCCGCATTAGATAAAATTGGTCCACTGTAGTTCTGTGAGTTCTGTAGGGGATTGGCATTGATTCTAGCTCTGTTCATGCTCCAGGACATTGGTTCAGGAGATGATAAAGCTGTTCATACTCATTGAATGCAGTGAAATGTCAACTCATTTGTAATCCCTTTCTGCACATTCAAAATGGTATCCATTACTACCCTGCATACTTCTGTGTATCCTTCCTTTCCATTGACTCTATACTGCCCCAAAATTCCTAATGATATTGCTCTGTTTGGTCCTTCATCTCCTTCAGTGAATGAGTCTGTAAGAAACCAAAGTCGTGACAAACATGAATGTTATTCATTTTACCAAGATAGACTATGTAAGAGCTGGAGTATTAAGTGATCTGAAAAGGTTCAATGGTTGCTCTTCAGTCAAGCCTAATAGAAGATGAAATGCAGTGGGATGTACCTTAAGAAAGTCTGAAGGCCCAGACTGCTCTCTGACCTATTATTGTTAGCTACCATCCTTAGTAAATTCAGAACCCTACAAAAACTGTTGGTGACTGCAGTATGCTTCAATTTTCTATAATGAAGCATTGGATGCGGTGGTTTGTTTTATAGTTTTGTATTCTAATGTGTGTACTTGTGCAAGTTAACGTGTGTTAACCACTAGGTCATTATTAGTTGAACAAAAGCCGCAAGCAGAAGTCAACAGAAGTAACTAAAGGCCATTGATATCTGTTAAAACCAGAGAGGAAATCAGGGTAATGAAAACAGAATGTGACTGTGGAGGAAGACATTTTCAGTCTATTCAATTTAAAATGATGTTACATTTTTTCATCAGTTGTATGTTTACTCATGTTTTCTGAGTATATTTTGACGATAAACGAATCAAAATCGTGCTTTGTCCGTTGCCGCCATATTTCCTCATGATATGGAGGGCTTTCTCCACTACATTATGGTGTGATATCAGCACAATGGATGCATCACTTGGTTCTATTGTCAGGTATAAAATATGGGGGTGGGGCAAGTAGCTCATTTTTTTATAAGGATGGAGGTTTTCTCAAGGTAGTTATTAATTTTCCTTATCTAATTTATTTGTTTTCCCCTCTGAATTTATATTAGTCCCCCTCTCCGATAAATGTCACTTAAATTTCATTATCTCGTATTTCTACCACTAAAAGTATTATGCCATCACTCTTACTTGTCTTCATGTGGCCAGGCTGTGATGTGTCTCACTTCAGTGTAAGCAATGTTGTTCTGAGATGTAACATTACTATTTTCTAAGCTTAAGCAGAGTGATTACAACATCAAATCTTGAGGTTTAAATCAAAGGGAAGACGCATACAATTAAGTATTAAAAAAATGTACTGTACATAGGCCTACCCCTGGATTCAGTGAAATCATCAGGGCTGATTTGGTGACTCAATGTTTTCCATATATTAACAACACAAGCTTTACTGAACCCCTACTGACATTCTGGATTCTACATAGCACATTTTGGTTAAGCTACATGGGTCCTAATCCTCTACAGCAGGGCTGAAGCCTTAAGTTATAGGTATACTGACACAGACCCCACTACATTTGGTTTGCTTATAGTGCACATAATGGTAATTTCCCCACTAGGATGGCCCACATGGGTTGTCTGTGCAGTACTAAAATGTTGAATCTGTTTACAGCATGGTCTTTTGCCATGTGCATTAAACTTTTAAAGCTTTGGCTAACAGTCAAGACAGAACCAAACCCATTTACACTATTTGTTTATTAAGCAGATACTTTGATATAATGGCCTTGCATTAGAAATACACATTTTTATACATAATTATAGACCTAGAAAAAAATGCTGTAGATTTTAATGTCAGAGTTGCACAGAGGGATATGACCCTCTGCATAGTTTGAAGCCACCAATGAAAATGCATGCTTGTGCATAGTATATTATATAGAGCCATTAAGTACATGTTAAACCAAGTGACAACATGCATGCACTATAGACACACGTACACACTGTAGACGAACACGCACATTTTTTCATGCCCCTTCACTCACACCAGGTGCTGATGCCTTGGTCTGACGGCCAGAGGAGGATCTGGAAGGGGTAAGGGCTTAGGGGCAGCCGTGACACATACACATACTGACCAGTTTACATGTGGAGTCGATTATGTTATTAGCCACCAAAAGTTTGTAAATTGCAGAGGCACTCGATTGAATTTGGATGATTTATTTGGTCATGTTCAGACCCTTGAACTACAGGCTACAGGAGGGCCTGGTCAAGCTTTTCATGATGGACAGACATGTCATTCAGGGGGACAAACTAGATGAGCAATGATTTAAGAAGATGCTCTCCTGATCATGTAGACTACATCCTGAGCTGAGCTAAATTCTCCCTTGTGTTGACAGGCCCTGTGGTTTTGTGAGGGTGTGGAGGTGCTTATGCATTCGATCGGACTTACTCAGGCAGTCTGTCACACGCTGGGGAGAAATGCCTTCCTCTCCTGTAATCTGCTGCCATTGCATCGGCTAAGCGGCTCCTCCCCAGCTGCTGGAGCCCTTAATGAGTGCCATTTGATGGGGTTTGTGTTACAGACCGTAAATAACTGCTGTTATCTACAGCTCAAACGCAGAAGGTTTTCTCAAAGGTTGGTATTTCTTAAAGACCTAGGCGCTGCGTCTCGCGTTGTTTTTTTTTTCTTTCTATAAAACCACTGACCCTGCCTCGGCATGTGTATAATGTGATTATGGTAGTGGCAGGTATTAAAATATTTTAAAATATAATTTATTGATTTTTGAAAGTACTTTTTTGTATATGGTTTAGAGCATATGTAAAGTTGTGTATATATGTATATCACGTTTTGTTAGTACGTAGTAAACCATAGATGCTACTCCATTATTATTTTTTTGTCTGAGGGGGAAAGGAATGTTATGAAATCAGGGTTTTAGAACAATTAGCAAACTAGCCATGGAGGCTTTGAGAATGCCAGCTGGTTGGTGGGCATGGCTGATGCAGCGCTCGCTTTTTAACAGGAAACAGGTGATCACCTGGAGAGCTGAACTGCCGTCTGACTAAGTACTCTAGCTGACCACTGCCTGCGGGAGGAGGAAGTCCGGATTGCTGTAAATTTTATTAGGATCATGTTTGTTCCTCTGTAGCTCATCTTGGTTAGATTCAGTCTTTAAAACCTGACCTGTATGAAAGAAACTAAGAGGGACATGGCTGATCTTGAGCAGAGGGAAGGCCTGGTATGGAAAGTGAGATGTGCCATGCTGGGGTAAGCTGGTTCACTTAGTAGATATGGTTCACTCAGTGGATATGCCTGTCATAACAGACAATATCTGTACAGTGTCAACTTCACATACCACATACATACAGGATAGGTTACACATAGGCCACAGTGAGATCATATTATAAAGCCCTAGGCCAGTACTTTATAGTGTTTTGTACGTATTGTGTTTATTGGCTGGCTTCCAAATCTTTTTGTGTTTTACTATCCCATGTATTTGCATAGCAAGAATGTGGATAAGTTACAAGCCTGGCTTACTTAAAAATTGTTGTAAACCCTGCACTTGATCTTGATTCTTGCTTCTTGACTAGAAGATTCCAGTGGTATTCTTAAGTAGAGAATTAATAGGCCTATTAGACTCTTCAATCAGGAAGTTTACCACTCATTCTGAATTTAACTTAGGCTGTTTAATTGTCAGTGTTTTTTGAATACAACCCTGGGTCTGTTACACATTCTCACATCTTCATGGTATGCTATAATTTCCTGTAATGCTGGCCTTATTGAACTGGTGTCCTGTGTTGTTATGACTGTGTTAGGTATTTTGGATCATGTCTCAACCTGTTTTCTCACCTAAAGACAGCAGTCAGCTGACAGCCGTTGGAATACTTGTGAAAATATGCAGATATGATATATTAACTCTGTCTCAGATTGGTCAGACTAACCTTCAACAGAGGCCTTTATCAGTGACGTCCAATGTCTGTGTCATCCCCTATCTGGATCAGTGTGTGTGAGGGTGCTGTAGCTGTCTGCCCTTCTTTAATTAGCTGTGTGAAGTTGGGCCTCTGTAGTTCTTGTAGGCATTGACTCAGAGTGCTGGAGTGCACGGGACCTGCATGACTCGGCGATCTGTGCTCCTGATGGCATTTCATTCTGAGGTCTCTCTTTACTGGCCACACCGGATGAAAACACACACTCACACACACACCACACACACACACACACACACACACACACACACACACACAGACAGACACACACACACACCCCTGCTCGGCAATATTCTCACACCCTTGCAATACACTAGCCTGGTAAACCAGCCCCTCGCACTACATTCGTTTTGTACAAAGGCTCTGGCCATGCTGTATTGAAAAACGATTCTCTTCCTGGAGGTGTGGACTCGATTGGATCTGCCTTTACCCACATCGTTAACATCTAATTGTGACGTTAGTTGTTAGTCTGGAAACTAACAGACTAATAACTAACGGAGCAAGCTAGAAGATTAAACTTTTCCCGAACCCTGTGGGGAGTAGGGCCACAACGTCTGTTTCACAAATAAAACTCCTCAAACATTCTTCTTGCTCCAACTTTAATTCTTTAATATTCCGAAGAGTTGCCACAACAGACTGAATGGCCTTGCTTACGCTGTTTTCCGCTGCCATTGCCATCCACTGAGCACACAATGACGTCATCGCTCATGAACACTCCCTTGTCTGCTGATTGGCTAGTATGGAGTCTGCCCTACAACCGGCGCTCGGAATGATACCAGTGACAGACCCTCTGTACGAAGTGCAAAGTGAAGTATTAGGTGCTGGTTTACCAGGCTAGCGATACGCCACTGATAAGATCACTCTGGATCTTTCTACCTGCAGGATATTTTTTGTGATTTCTAAAACTACTTAAATCTGCACCCTCACTAGAGGTTAGAGGTTAGAAACTTCTTTGTAAGATCAGAAAGAATAGAGTAGAATAGAATTTAAATTAAATTGCTAAAATTAAACCACTAAACATATTAGTTTAGCATTAAATTAAAAAATGATTTATGTCCATTCTAATATAATGGTCCATCCACTCCCCGATCTTCTCGTATGTCATTACTTTTACTACTTTTCTCTGTCTCCTAATCTTTGAATCCGCTACTTTGACATCATTTCACTGCGTGCAAGGCATCTGAAACCTTTGCATTAGCATTTGTTAGTTTCACGGTGGGTGGATACTTTCTGCTTCAAACAATCTCTACCGATTGGTACATTTAAGCTTTTACCAAAACCTGTAGGAAGTAGGCCAATAACCTCTTTGCCCTCAATAAAATTCCTCAAGCTTTCTTCTTGTTCTGGCTTTAAATCCTCAATTTGAAAGCTTGAGTTCAATGTCATCATTTTCAGTCCTCCATTTGTTCGCTGATTGGCTGGAGCCAGCTGAGCTGAAGCACTAGTCAGCGCTAGCCTGGAAACCCTGGCTTCAGAAAATAAAAACCCTGCCACATATTTAATATAACCATTATCTGAACCATCTAATGACCAAACAAATCAGACAAATTTGCTGAAATATTTTATTGAAATTATCTGTGTTAAGTGCACAGGCAGAAGCAAAACACACAGCAGTGGGTTTTTTTTTTAACTTTCTGAAGCCAACATCTCCACCTCTGGTGTTATCGGTCCAAAACGATCTCTTTACAGGTTGTCTGGCATTTGGTTTTCTTGGTCTTACAACAGATGCTGGCATTGCACAGGCTTCAGGTCTGTCCCACATCACCAGAGCATCTGTGTGAGGAGTGAGCAGGCTTTGGCAGTACAGGCAGCAGCTGGGCCATCACCTTGACAACAGGTCTGCTGCAAAGACTCAGATAGGTGGAGAACAAGCCTGCACGACATAAGGAAAATGTGCAGTAAGCGATAACATTGCTGAACGTGACCAATTATATGACTTCCAAAAAATAAGTGAAGCACTTAAATGTACAGTTCAAACATCTATTAGCTCTGTTTTCACCACTAGGCCCTTGACAGTGAGCAGCCAATATTATGGGGGAGGGCATCAAGGGCAATGGGGCTCCATCTGGTTTGACAAATATTTTTTGATCTGAGCGCCAAAGCACAGAATATATAAATACACCATTTATTGCAGCTGGGCCAAGTTTTCTGATATGTACACTATATTGTGATATTGTATGTTGCGAAATTGCAATAATGTCGATATACTGTGCAGCCCTAGTGATTTGATTTCAGGTCAAACTTCTCATTTTCAAAGTCAGCTGCCATTGGAGAATGCTAGTTTCCCACCTCCACAACCCATCATTCCTCTCCTACCTCACTCCCATCAGTCCTTTCACTCCACTCCCTATCATCCCTCCTGTTTGACTTCCCATCGCTCCTCTTTTCACACCAGCCCATCAGTCATTCAGTCAGCAGCTCTGAACACTGGCAGTAAGCCATCTCAAGCACACTTTTCAGTGCACACTGTAAGACCAAAGCCAAATCCAAAATGTTAACTCGTTGACTTTATATAGTATATATCACTAGGGAGGAAACAAAACAGTGTAACTCGCGGTAGTTAGGTGCACTATGGTGAACGAGTGAACATTTGGACATGGCACAAGAGTACCAATTCACAACGCTAGCAGTGAAAGGATTTTCTCTCTGAAATGAGAGGAGTGGGAAAGGGTTCCATGGGTTACCACAATGGAATGGATATGATTAATTTTGTATGTAATTAATTTGTAGTATTATTCAATTAGGCACAAACCAAATCCCAAGGTGTCACTATGAGTCAGTGCCCATGCAGTGCTGTTCTTTTCTGTTGATCACCCTTTTCATGTTTGGATAAAGTGTTTTTCTCTATAATCTCTACTAAAGCTGCAGATTTAGTTTTACAAATCACAAAAGCACTGCTGGTAGAAGTGAGTTATTTAATGTCTGGTCTGATGTGATGCATAATGTGGAGTTTTATGCCACCTTGTTCTCTATTGGTGTAGGCTACGGTATATTTTCATCAGTATGTGTGCTCCCAGCCTAACCCACTCATGACCTTGGGTAGCACCTTGCGCTACCAGTGAAGCTTCAGCAAACGCAGTTAAAATGTTTTTTCATCGGCGTGTTAGCCTGATATGCTGAGATGGCACTAAGTACCACAGGGAGGGCTGATGGTGTTCGCTCTGCCATCCGGCTGTACTGAAGGCAGTCTGCCACCCCAGCGAGCCGCTAACAGGACGACGCTGAGCGTTGCCCGTGGCATGGCTGGTGTTAACGATGGCAGCTTGGCTGGCGCACACAACCTGCCCGCTCACCAGCTACCGCTAATGACCTGACAGCCAGAGCGCTGTGTGTGTGTGTGTGTGTGTGTGTGTGTGTGTGTGTGTGTGTGTGTGTGTGTGTGTGTGTGTGTGTGTGTGTGTGTGTGTGTGTGTGTGTGTGTGTGTGTGTGCGCGCCCACCTGGCATATTGTGGTGGACTGTAATCAACTCCTTCAATGGTGTGAAAACAAGTTGAATAGATGGCACAGTCTAATTGTCTTTCTCTTTTCCTTTCTCCCTAGATATTTCAAGAATATCTTACTACACAGGTAAGTGCTGACAAATATAATTATGTCTGTGTTTTATTGTCATTTGTGTATTTTTTGTGCAGAATTGGAAAAAAATACTAGTGTTTAGTGCACTCCCCAATTTTTTGTCAGAATTTTCTCTTTCTTCTTTGTAACAGTGAAATATTTTCTGTCCCCAAATGAAAGCAAAGCATAGATTTCTGTTATTTTTCTCTCAGTTTTTTTGTTATTTTCATCAACAAAGTGCATGCATCAGCTAAATATTATAGATGACTATGGGTCAAATTAAAAGCATGTTTAGCATGTGTATTTCTATATTAGTTGAATAAAACATTCATTTATTTGTTGTACTGCCAGTTTATTGATGTATTTATTTTTGCTGAAAATTAAATGAATTTTATAATGTGGGACACTGTATAACTTAAGGATTTTGGGGCTTGGGGAAGGTGGTTAAAACATACGCTATTCACCTAAAAATGTGAAATGTGGAAATATTTTTTAAAGGAGTAGTAGATCTTATCAATTGTTAAAAGTGCTTTATTGTTAAAATGTCCACTATTCTTGCGATTTTAATTTAATTTGGGACAAACATGCCAAAAACAGCAAAAACTAACCAAAAACCTAAAATGCTCTCCATGTGCACAATTTACCTGTCTTGTGGCAGTTGTAGCCAGTAGGATTTAGATGGATTTCTGTCTTTTTCCACTGGAGGCCTCCAGCGTGAGTGGTCTCCTGTGTCTCAGGAGGATGTGGCTTTCTGGGGCTGATATTTGAGGCTGTGAGTGCTCCCTGAGGGAGGCTAGCCTGGCAGGAAGTCCCCCTGTCTCAGTCTTCGATAGAGGAGATAGATAACCTGAGACTCAGCAGTGACATGCTTAACACCGGGGACTGCATTACAAAGGAGGTACAACCTCTTCTGCTAAGGCAGCACACTTTTGACTTCTTTCTGCCTCATACAATGCAGCGTGAAACCAATGCACATCCAAACCGTATATGTAGGTGGGTGCAGGATCAGAACCAAAAACGTATTGTATATTTATTAATTATATCATCATAATATGTTTATTAGAGCGATGTTTCCACCTATGCACCGCTTCCTCAGAGGAAGATTGAAGAAGAGCCACACAACTTTAAATGTCACTTTTATATATGGGTGGTGCTATCGTGTGTGGATCATATAAAACTTTCATCTTTTACATGTTACGAAAGACATGATGCATGCTTATCTTGTGTTTCACAGGTCTTTTAGAACAGTAAAGCATCTGTCCAGCAGGACTGTGTATTGGCAAGAATCTAATGATACAGGTGTTATTATTCTCTGTATATGGTGGTTTTTAGAAATAAAAGAAGAAGAAGATGCATTGCAATTTTAATCACAGATTTTAGGAAAACTGATATAGTTGAAAGAGTGCACACCACCCTATAATAATCTTGTGTACTTGTGTAATAAGTGTAGTTCTTATGCAGTAAGAACACTGGGATCACACCACTCATTATGTCAGGGTATAGGGCTTTCAAGGGAACACAAATTGTTGATCGTAATTTCAAATCCATACTGTTTTTGAGAACATAGATATATTAAAAGACAAATTATGGTATAGTGATGGTCAAGGGTGTGCATATATGTCAAAGTGGTGAATAAGTACATGCATATATGTATACAGTCTTGCATCCCTACTGTTGGAACAGAAGATTATAATTGTGTTTTGTTTAATGATGAATAGTTTCTGTTTCTTTGGTGGTATTTTTGTGTGTTAGGAGTGTCACTGTATTGCAAGAGGGGAAGTGAGAGGAGTCAGCAGTATAATGGCATTAGAACTTAAATGGTAGCAATCCAACTTGTTGCATCTCTCATCATTATTTAGATGGCGGTGTTCTCTATGACTATGTTTTAACCCTCTTCAGCAAGCTTTTAATCAAGAATAAAACTCTAAACACTCTGTGATTCTCTAACATATAATTGTTCTGTGCAGATACAAGGGGTAGACTCTAATGCCTGTTACAAAAAGCAGGCAAACTAAGCCTAGAGAGGAGGAAAAAGGGAATTTAAAATGCAGACAGTGTGAAAAACCACAAACGGGAACAAAAAACAGACTGCCAGAATGGCACATAACGTAGAGTACATAAAAAACAAGCTGACAGGTTTGGGGGAAAACAGAGTGAAGGGCAAGTGATAAAGAGGGTAGGGCTGGAAAAGATTGAGTAATGTGTGGGGCTGGACGATTAATCGATCGCAAATTGAGATTGTGATAAAATTCAGGTCAATCACAGGGATCAGCCTAGTGCATATTTAATTGATCACATGGCAGATCCCCGAAGCTAATGCTATTTTGGACAAAAGAAAGTTTCACAGTGTCAGTTCTGCACTGATGATTTTGTCATGGCCAAGGTGACGTGGAGAAAATAATGCAGTTATGTGAAATATGTCAGTGCCTTAAAAGACAGGTTTCAATTCAGCTGCTTTCAAATTGTCAGTATCAGGAGAAAGAATTTGTTATAAAAACCGGATGACATGAGAAATTATATTGTGATAATGTTTTTTTTGCTATACCGCCCAGCCCTAGTAATGTGAACACATCGAGGACCAGGTGGGAACAGACAGTGGCAGAAAATAAACAATGCCTGGGAGTGGAACACAACAGGTGGGGGGCGGAGTCAGATACACAGGAAAATGGAGGCAGATGACAACAGGACAGGACATGACACTGGTACTAGAACCAAAGTCAAAATAAAAGTCCTAGAGAAATCCCTGACAGGTGTGTTTTATTTATGTATTTTTTTCCAAATAGTGCTGAAAGCGCGTTTTTTTCTGTTGTTTTCAGTTAGCCATTCCTCAGTAGTGTACTCCGCTCTCAGGGCAAAGGAATGTTGGATAAATAGAGTGATGGCTCAACACATGCTTTAAATAATTCACTCTCAAACTGGGCTTGATTATCATTCCTCTTGGAACAGAATGCTAAACAGTGCCTCTTGTCTTTTGGATTGGAGGTCATTAAACTCACTGTTCGCCTTCTCGTGGTTTTTTCCTTGTGTATGTATCTAGTGGTGCTGTGTTTGGATCACTTTGCCTTTGGCCAGCAAGTAACTGTGCTCTTAGTGGTGCAGTCTTTTATTATTTATACGTTTATAAGTAATAAGTGTCTTGCCCATGAACTGCATGGTGGGTGAGAGCTTGTTGGAGTTGTTTTAATGTGAGGTTGCATATTTCAGTTAAATCAGTGTCAGAGTTATGAATCCAGATACAAATCCTGATTTTTAGGTGTACCCCAACCCTCCGGATTACACCCAGATGGACTTGTCCTCCTGAATTATATTTATTTTATAATTCATTAGGACACCAGAAGGGCACCACAGCAGGTGTGGCCAAAGGTTAATCAGGATTTGAGTTTTTAGGGCTTATATTGTTTCTTTCTTGTCCCCTCTTCACCTTGTTTTCCTCTCATAGTCCTCTTTTACCTGACCACACTGTGTGTGTAATTCAAGACCTGGAGTGGTGCCTTGTGGTTGGAGGGCTTTTGGCAGTTTTCCCAAGGGCAGTGGGAGCCAGGGGAGGGGAGGTGGGGTGAGGACATTTGCCTGGCTGGCCATTCACATAACAACCTGGTCAGACTGGACACGCAGCTCCCTTGTGCTGTGGAGAAGGCTGTGTCATCTCTGTAAACAGGGGAGGGCTGAGCCTGAGCGGATGGCTGTTAGGGAGGGAGGGACCTGCATATGAATTAGGACAGTTCCCCCATTTTCAATGGCACGGCCCCCTCACTCTCTCTGCCTCGCTCATCCGCTTCAGTCAATTGATATGAGCCCTCACTTTCTTTCTCTCATTCACTGTTTCTCTTGCTCTATCTTTCTTACTCTCTCTCTGTCTCTCTCATTCACTCACTCGAACTCTCTTGCTACCCCATTCCACCGTCCCTCCCACACTCACTGCCTGCTTTGCGCTCTTTCTCTCTCTCTCTATATATCTCTCTCTCCCTACACACACACAAGCCCTCACACACTTCCACTCAGCCCACTTGGGAGAATCTCACTGCAACAGCACTGTGTCCTGGATATGAGCGGGAGTGGCTGAAAAGAGATGTTCACTCAGAGCTTTAGAGGAATATATGCGTTTTTTTTTTTTTTAAAGAGGGTGCTTCTGTTTTTTTTATACCCTTCTGTGTCGTGTCTTCCAGCTGTGTTGTCTGCCTTGATTAGTTTTCAAAAGCAACACTCCTAGCAGGGGATTTGTTTTTGATGCTGTTGGCTGCGAAACCCTGTGGATCTGTTATAACAAGGGCAGGACTGTGACAGGCGAGGCAACGCAAAAGCAGCCCTTCTCTGATGCCATTCTGCTTTATCCATGTGACTTAACAAACCCTGTTTTCTGGGGCTCGGTTTTGTGGAGTTGGTGATCCTTGGAGCTTAAGAAATACCTGCCCTGGTTCTGCTCCAGGAAGCATCTGGACGTGAGCCCCCCTCCCCACCCCTCTGCTGTTTTGCCTTTGACAAGCCAGCCAGGAGGGGGCCGGGCCGAGGGCGGCTGCCCAGGCTCTATGCAAACGCAAGGGAGTGGTGGGGCAGCCGCGGGGCCTGGACAGCAGAAGCAGGTGGAGACCACATGGAGCCTACGGGCTGCAGCCTCTTCCCCCTGTGCTGGACACGGGGAGCCTGTGTCTACTCCTATGGCCCACCTTTTCCAAGTACGTTTTTCTCCCTTGCAGCAGTCGTGCTCTGCTGTTGTGCATGTTTGTGTTAGACGTGGTCATTGCTTTCACTTTTGTTTTGAATACATTGAATACATGTTAAGTGACTTTCTGATTTAATTCAATTAATAATTGTAATGAATGATATATTTTAAAGATGTCCTTTAAATTGCACAATCCATTTGCTTTTGCTTGGGCTGTCTGTTAGCTGCACATTGTTCTTTGCAGGTTGACAGATCTATGATGGATCTGGGGAAATGTCATTGCATAGTGCCACAGAAAATCGAGTGTTCTCGTATGTAACGGTGCCCGAGCTACCGAGACCTCTTTATGGTCCAGCCACATGTAATTATGTAATCTTACAACAATCTCCACTCCCACTGCCTCATATCCATCAGCTGTTTTAATGACTTATCTCTCCAGTAGCAGTCGGTACATGATAAACTCCTATCTGTGCCCTGCCGAGGAGTCGCTGTAGCATGAAGCTGCTTCATTACTCAGGGAAGAATTCCCATTTGTCGTGGACTGATTAAGTGTCAGTGTGCTGTGTGATTAGTGTGCCTTCCCAGAGGTGGATAACTAGGCCATGTACCTTGCATGGCGCCAGCAGCAGCTGGCTTGCCCTTCTCAGGTCTAGTGTTTTACTGGAGCTGGGTTGGATATCCAGTATCTGGGTGAAGACTAACTGGAGCACTGTAGATAAATCAACAACTCCAGAAAATAGCTTTGCCTGCTATGGTAAACATTGTAAAAATGTGAAATTGTTTTTTTTTGCAGAAGACCAGATCTCCTTTTAGCGATAAAAGTACAGATCTGATTTCCTATACTGAGATGCAGCATATATTTTGCTCTGCATTCTCTGTTTGAAATTGTCAACGGAATGAGAGTAGATCCGCCAGGTACATTACATTCGTGAGAGTGGGTTTAGATTTTTTGTTAGAATATCTGAATGGCTGCCTGTTCTCATTTACTATCTCATCCCGTCTGACCGCAATATAACCTTTCTCCGACCCTGAGTGTGAATTTAAAGTTTGCATCTCAGGATAATTCATAATAGGCAAGGGTAAATGAAAGCCAGCGCCTAAAGCTATGCTTGGTGGAGGTGTTATCTATCATATTGTCTCCAATATAAATGCATATCCAGGCCAAAGCTATCAGGTTTTAGAATGCTGTAGGGAGTCCTGTGTTTACTTCGGCAAGTGCTCAGCTATTAATTTCAGTCATTTAATGACAATAATGCGTTGCCATGCTATGCAAGCAAAACAAATTTAGTCAGTCAAATTACAGCTTAGCCATATAGGATCAGCAGGGTGCATGTATCTCAACAAAATTTTGCAAGCCATGTATTCAGTGGATTCTTTTAAACCTGGGCTTGGTTCAGAGGTAAACAGGCCAGGCCTTTAACCACAGGAGTTGTGGGCTTGCTATTGTTGCACTGTTTTTGTGCTCCACGTCTACAGGGTTGACGGGTGAATGTATGGAAGTAATGACTGCATGAAAATCCCCTTGTAGGGACCAGCCAAGAGTGGACAGCTGAAATCGGATAGTGCTCTCTACTCCGACCTTCTGTGAGATGGCCTTTCATAGTCTACCGTAGAGCTGATCTTCTTACTCGGCTCTCACAGCTTCTCTGTACTCTGTGTGGAGGCACCAGAGACCTCCGTGTTCCTTTCACAGGCGCCAGTAGCGACTACGCTATCAGCACAAGCTCTGAGGGGAGACAGGGGTCTCTAAGCGGATGTGGGATCATGTTCACCCATTGTGGCCACAGGTGTAATCATGTTTAGAAAAAGGCTAAAGTTGATACTAGTGATTGTTGCCTGGATATCCTGTTGCACTACACACCATAGCATGTGGTTGTGAAATGTTTTTTTTTTTCACGTGTGCAGTGATGGTCATTCTTGCTCTGTGAAGGCCCCAGCCATTCACGTTAGAAAGTAGCTTCCACTTCGTCACAGATTTAAGCTACATGTTCAGCATCTGACAGGTAAGATGTTGGCAATACAGCATATGCACAAAGAGATTATTAAATGCATACTTCTAAGTGTTTGCCTTAACTTTCAAATAATTCTTCTGCTGTTACTGTATGAATAAACTGAATGTTGGAGCAACCATGTTGGTGCACAGAATGCTGAATGGTCTTTTGTAAGCCAGGGAAGGGGCGTGACCGCAGTGCCCAATCCATACAAAAAGACATAACTGTGTTGTACAACGGTCCAATCAGATGATTTTAAATCTCGTGACGAGATTAAGTTGATATTGACATTCGATGCATTCCTGGGAAAAGTCACTCAGGAGTCACCTGCAAAATGATTTGGAGGACCAGTCATGGAACAGGAGATATGGTGTGTACACACTCAAAAATGAGCAGCTCCTCCTTTGCTTGTCTCCTTTTGTTGTTCTCTAATTATCACATTTATTGTCAACATCAATGAGCGGATCACATGTCACTTGCCTCTCAGAGAGTATAGAATATGCCACAGAATAGATGGCACTAGTTTCTCATTGTTTTGTCCTTCTTTGCCGATACTGTGGAAGATGGAGTGCTTCTCTCCAAATCCAGCTGTATTCATTGTTTGTGCGGTAGAAGCCATATGTTGGGGGGTACTGTTTTTTTCTTCGTATCCACTTGTGGTTGTAGCTTGTTTTGGCTGAGCTCTCTGGGCACCAGAGCACAGGCCATGGCATTCGAGTAGAAGGAGCGCATATTGATTGGACAGTTGCACATTCTCCCATCTCGCTGCATCTGCTGCCCATTCAACCAGCAATCTACAAGCCTCTTCAGTTCCGCAGATGGAATTCGTCCATCCTTGTTCACCAATGATTAGTCAGACAAAGGTCTTTTGAAAGATTGAAACACTGCAGGCTGTGGCAATGGTGGGCAGCTGGCCTGCATGCTGTGGAAGCTGAGACTCAATTGTGTTGAACTGTACCACCTTACTTCTTCAACCTGAGAGTTTTCTTTTGGGTTTGTTTTAACCACTCATCAACATCCAGTATGTTGTATGTTTTTTCTTCTTGTTTTTTAATGCAGGACTAATGTGTCAACTTTCTTCCATTGCCTCATATGTCAGATGTCGGCGTAATGCTTTGGAAACATTCAATTTTAAAATGCAAATCACCAGTTTCTACTGTTTTATCAGTACCTAAATTAAGTTGAAATCAGCAGTGATTATTTACTTTTGGGCCTTACTCAAGGGTTTGAACAGGGTTTGAAGTCCGTTTGTGTCACACCACAGATGAGATATCATAGGCTCCACCTAGCTGTCATGCTATCTGACCGAGAGCTTATTATTTGTTTACCAAGCTTTTCTTGGATTGCGAGCCAGCCGGTGTGCTCAAGTATGTTGGTAGTGCTGAGTTCACGACAGAATCCCATGCCGATAAAGGACTGTTTTCGATAGGGCTAGCCCTGGCCGTAAGCCCATCCTTCAGGAAGGAGTCTGCTGCATTCTCGGGGGCTCCGGGGAAGAGAGAGACAGGAACACAATCTGCTCTGCTGGAGGATTCATAGCAGCAAGGCGCATTGTGATAACCAGGATGTGACGTGACTGCAAAGGAAACTCTGGGAGGTGTGTGTGTGTGTGTGTGTGGTTGGGAGTGTAATCTTTTTTTACTGGGGCTGGAAAACCCCCAAAGAGATAAAGAAATTTGAAGCAAGTGGAGCTGCACTGGCACAGTGAAGGTGGATATCCCTGGAGCAATAAGTGTAACCTGGTTGGGTGTTCATGTGTACAGAGGGCCTTCGCCGGCTATGCTGCTGCTGCCGCTTGCCACTCTGTGGCTCCAGAGTGGTGTGGACCTGCTGGCCTTTTCTTGTCAGAGGTAGGGAAAGCCAGAGAGTAAACTCAAGCTCCATTCTACCTTTAGTCTGTTGCAGACTGTATAACACCAGAAAAGTTAAAGGTTGTATTTTCCTTCGTTATGACTCCATGCTGTCTGATGGCTGTGTGCATTTTATGGCTGGTGGTGTTTACATAGCTCTCTTTCGCTATTATGCAGCTCCAAAGAATTTCTGCACTTTTAATTGTTTTCACCTCCGGCTTATAGGAGTCCTGGAGTCTGTTCATGTTTCTGTTGTTGTTGGACATGATATGTGTTGATAGTAGACACAACGTTTAGAGGGGTAGAGTTTAAAGTGAGTGACATACTTAACAATGGATGAGGAGATATCATTTTAAATTCCCTTTGCAAAACATTTCCAACCAGAGGAGTACTCGGAGTGCTGACCTTTATCAAGGCCCAAATGTGTTTCCATGTTACCAAAAGTAAAAACAATTTTTTGTGCAGTGGCTGTATGGCCTATTTTTATGTGTTCGTATGTAGTTTTTTAAACCATACAGTACCTATCAATCACTTTAGTACTTTCAAATGTATACGGCCAAGATGTCTTCGTCTCTGTAAGGTCATCAGCCATGTTGCGATTTAACAGAGGAAATGAAGACCAAAAAGAAAAGAAGCTTGAACTGCTGAAGTGAGGAAAATACTCATTCGGTGTCCAACTAACCTTGACTGTCTCCATTAAAAGAAAATTCCATCAAACTACCCACATGCCTTGTAAAAAAAGGGGGGAAGAGGCTGTTTCCCAACCAAGCATCTAAAGGTAGATATCACCTGGTGTACTTTGGCAGATCCTTTACATTCAGTGGTTGGAATCGATGTATTAGGTGTAGGACCCATCTAATGAGTTGTATATGAAATTGGCTTTGGTTGCAGAGGATAAAAAAGGACCCTACACTGAAAAAACACATGTAGGACACCTAAAGATGTTTTTATATGTCCATGCGACACCAACGCGTTTTTTTTTTTTTTGCTAACCTTCAAAGGGTTACGTGTGATGCATATCTACCTCCGTGGTGAAAAAACCTGGACAGCTGTGAACTGTGGGAGTGATGACATGATACTGTGGGGATGTTTTTTGTCAGGATACTTGTCTGCAGGAAAACACAAATGTTTTAGAATTTAATGTGTACAGAAATGAGAGCTACATGACAAGATATAGTAATCTGTTGTAAAACTAAGGCTTGAAAGAGGGTTTACTTACCAAGTTGCATATTTACCCAATACAAAGCTTAAACAACATATCTGTTAGAAAAATGACAGATTGATAAAAAAGTCCCGATGAAGGTTCAACTCACAATCTATAGTTTTACAGTCCAGCACCACTGTCTTCTCAACTTAGATGTTTTATATCAATACTACCAGTCAGACAATGTGCAAAGTAAATAATTATTTACCAATTTTTAATATAATGCATTTTAAGATTCAAGTAATAATTTCAGAAAGCACATTACAATATATTTTAGGATGTGTGTTCATAACAAAAAATATTGAGTGGGAAATATTAGGGCTAAACATTAGAGCTAAAAAATATTCTTATTGTTTATTAATCTGTAAATCATTTTCTTGGTTCATCGGTTAGCTGATTGTCCTGTAATATCAGAAAATGGTGAAGTTGTACTGACCACACCCTAGTGTGGGGGTAGGGTACAAGGGGTAGATAACTAATTTTGGAACTTGACAGACATACTTTAATGTATCTGCAAAGAGCAGTTTACACACTTTATCACAATATTCATAAAATATGTTTACTAATCAACAGTGAAAGTACCATCGTTATGAAATGTATCCAGATGGTTATATGTCGAAACCTTTGGAGAATTGTTTAATAACTTGAGGCCATGCTGTATAAAAATCCTCAATTTATGTCTAAAAATAAGGTGGCTGACCACGAGCAGTTCTGTCTTGATTACTTTTGTTAAGCAGAGAGAAGACCATGAACCAAAGAGGAATCAAACATTATATGCTAAACACGTCCACAGAAATGTTTTAAATGAAGGGCCAGATGCTTCCTTTTAGTACGCTTATTTCTGTGTCATAATCATTTCCTCTATGAGCCCCACATCCTCCAGTTTTATCCCCTGTAAGCATGGGGACAAAGAACACCAGTAGTCACAATCACACATCAACGGTCAAGTTTGACACTCTTGGCAATTGCATTCTTTTGTACTGCGTTGTCATATTCAGATGGATGAATGTGACAGAGAAACAGTAAAAAACAGGTTGCCATATGATTTTTTGCAGTGAATGTGGGTTGCACATCAGGATTTGTTTTTGTCTTTAGCCTCGAAGCTGCAGTGAAACTGGAAATAATAAAGTGGCAGCAGCAAAGCAGAACAGCAAACAGACCATAATATTCTTTTATGACATTTATTGTGGGCACTAAATGTTGATTCATTTATACTTTTTTGCTAATTAGACATCTTACCATCTAAGATTCATATGTCTATGTAGCTAGCATAATGCCAAAATGGCACCCACTCTACTGTCAAACCATGGCAAATAATAGAAAATTCAGAACTGTTTTTTCCGTTTGTACTACTGCTGCTCAGTGTGATTGTCCTCGATTTCCTAAAGTGCCTTTTATGGTTTTTATCAATTATCAGGTGTCACTGCAATACCCAACTTTTTGGACATGCCTATAGCCAAACATTTTGGGTCCAGAAATAAAGCTCCTGCCATGTATTTGTTAGAGTCAATTTACTGAACCAGCTGATCCTAATTAGCGCAAGTCTGTATCCAGGTACATTGTCTAATTACTGAAATCACCTGTGTTAAGGCAGGCAGAAGAAATACATGGCAAGATTTTGACTTTCTCAAGCTGGTTTGCCCACCTCTGGTTTTGCCCATGTTTACTTGGTCATTAAGCATTATGGGGTTGGGTAATGATGAATCTCCTCTCCTTTGCAGAATATGACGGACACCTAGCACCCACCAAAGGTATGGCGGCGGCTTACCTGGACCCCAACCTGAACCATGCGCTGTGTTCGGGGGTTAAACCCCGGCTCAGCGCAGGAATGGATCGCCCCCCTGGTGCCCTAGAGCGAGTGCTCAAGGTCTTCCACTACTTTGAGAGCAGCAGCGAGCCTTGTACGTGGGCCAGCAACATCCGACACGGGGACGCCACAGACATCAGGGTGAGGCGTGGACATGTGACGTACACATACACATACACATGCGCTTACACACCACACCCACACGCACTTACACACCACACACACTTTTACACACCACAAACTCTTACCCATCATACCCACACACTCTTGCACACCACACACACACATACACACACGATTTTATTCTCACCTCAACATTTCCCTTTCAACTGTTGCTGCAGTGCAGAGGTCTTCTTCTTCTAACATTACACAGCTGGCTGTTTTTATCTCCCATGGTCTTTGCTGTTCTCTAGTCATGTCCTATTTGATTCTTTTCATGTTCTAGCTAATCATCATGTCTTCTCTACAGTCAAATCTGTGGTGATGCATGAGGATTATTTAAAAATAGCTGCATCTACTATGTAATAACATTTTATGCTGTATCTTATATCTTTAAATCTCCTATTCACCATAAGGTCTTTTAAATGTAAAGGAAGACTGCATCACTTTAATTTAACCTGCAGAGGCCATCAAACTTCAGATAGCTTAATGCTCTACATGTTTGTTGACAGATTGAGGTCTTCAAAGAAAACAGTCTCTTCTTATGCTAATTAATGCTTCTGTGAAACATGGTTTTTTTGTTCTCCTTTAAGTGAAACATCAGTCATATCTAATTAGGCATCTCTCTGTTTAGCCAGCCGCCTTCTGTTTCGAACAAAGTCATGGTGTTTTTGCTTAAAACTTCATAATGGCATGAAACCAAGCTGACCGTTTGATTGTTGAGGATAGCAGAAAATGCATCCTATACCTGCCAGAGTACAGCCATAGTAGTTGAGCTCTAAATTGGTTACAGGTCTATCCTGGTCATCTGTGGTATAAATCAAAGACTTGTGTTCCATTTTTATTTGTGCAGGGATCTGTGCTGACCTACAGCTTTCGTGCTTTTGGCCATTTCCTGAAGTCCTCTAAATCACTGACAGGTTCTTTTCATCAGAGACCTATTTCAAGCATCATCACATTTAACTCTGGAGTGAAACAATCTGTTAGTTTAAGAATAATTTGGTTGTTAAGTACATTTATATTCAATACGATCTTGGTTCATGTTTAGAGTTTGTAGTAAGAGTAAGTGTAGTCATTTAGGAGAAGGCAAATGTGTACAGATTTGTTATTCCTATGCTGGCAGCGCTGGTCAGTTGTAACTCATACTTCTGTGTCTTTAATGTAAAAAGTATACTAAGAGAAGGCGTCCTCTCAGAGCGTCCATCACTGCTCTGATCCCTCACCAATTTCAATCAGTACAGCCAGACCATCATCCTAACTTACACACATCATCAAGCTTGCAGGTTTTTAGCTTACTACCAAATAGCAGATATTACAAAGCACTATCAAACCACATTATCAGGAATGAAAACTAAGCAGAACTTAGTCTTTCTTTTCATAACTTCATAACTAAAATGGCATGCTCAAGTTGTAATGTATTAGTAAAATATGGCTGCAAGCAGCAAGGAGGGGGCCAAACATCTGCCTGTAACATCACCTGTATCATTTTTCCAGTAACAGTGCCCTCTAGCAAGTGCCGCTATCAAGTTTGGTTGGCATATGTGAAGTCCTTCCTGAGATGTGACCTCACGTTCTGTTTGCCAGCCTTGTCATGAATTTTGGTTGCCTGTGACATGCAAACGCTTTCACTGACCAAATACTGTATAGTTTGTTAGGCTTGGTCTGGAGATCACCTCTATTTTCAAAATATCCAATATGGTAATCAGGTTAGCATGAGGAATTTGCATGTTTTGGTCTTAAGGCGCTTTGGTTTATTAACCCACTCAAGAATTATGCTCTAAAATAATAACACTTCAGGAGTTATAAGCAAACATATTTTTTTTCCCATAACAGCTTCACCTAGTGGCCAAAAGATGCCATTTTCAGTATGGCTGCTCCGTATTGGGTCCCAAGTG
Organism: Setipinna tenuifilis; assembly: GCA_030347295.1. Taxonomy (NCBI): domain Eukaryota; kingdom Metazoa; phylum Chordata; class Actinopteri; order Clupeiformes; family Engraulidae; genus Setipinna; species Setipinna tenuifilis. Next base: position 29,166,189 of record CM059277.1, read on the forward strand.
CCTTTGTCAAGTTTGGTTGGCCTATATCAAAATCTTCCTAAAAATGACATAACTTCCTGTTTAGCAGCTTTGCCACCCAATGCAATTGGCTGTGACATGCAAACGCTGACCTGTAAAAATGTACTTTTACTTTTGACATTTTTGAAAATGGCGGAAAAATTTAGTACCTGGAAATTGATATCATACCCTTGCTGCTTGGCCTCCCAAAAAAGGTAATATAATAATGCTGTAATGTAGTTGTGAAGAATTTTGTGTCAGGCTAGTTTTAGTGGCATGTGTTCTTTTGTCGGAACAGTGTTCTCTAAGGTCTGTGGTATAGTCCTGTGCGGCAATTCTCGTCATTTTTAGTGACACACTTGTTACGCACACCATGCTAGTTGTTTGTGCATGGAAGTATACCAGGGGCCTAAGAGGTTCATTTTGATGTTGACCAAATTAAAAACAAAAAAATTGAAATTTGTTAAATGGAGTTGAACCCATGTAAATAAGCAGTATCATGGCATTACGTATTCCACAGGGGGTCATCCAGAAGATTCTCGACATCCATAAGGTGAAGTGCGTCTCCTGTTTCGGCCTGCGCCTCAGCCATCTAAAGACGGGGGAGATCCATTGGTTGCACCCCGACATGGGGGTGTCTCATGTGAGGGAGAGATTTGAGCGCATGCACCCCCAGGATGAGTGGAGGTGAGTCTGTAAAGTGCCTGGCCCTCCCTTAAAGAATATTGAAATATTGCAACTCCAACAGAGTTGCATTTCTGTCTTTAGTTAAATAATGCTGTGGTTCCATATAGTGCAGTTCAGTTTATATAACTTAAAATTGTCCTGCAAGATGTCTAAAAATTGTCTAACTGCACAATTCCTTTCAAAAAAGTTTTGTTTGTGTGGACTTGTGATCTTAAGTAAGACTAGAGTATGGGGTCCTCTTGGCGAACAAATGTTGGTGCTTTCTGCTGAAATGTGCAGGCTTAATGAAGCACAGTAATAGCACTTTAATTTAATTGCACCATTGTTGATGTTGAAATCGCTGCTGTAGCCGATAGGCAGTCACCCCCTTTTTTGCTCAGCGTAGTAATGAACAGGCTTTTGAATCATTTATGCTAAGCTTTCATTTCCAGCGTTAATTAAGGCTGCTTTAGCCCTGTAGCCTTGTGGCCTCAGTGAGGACTGAAAGTGGAGAGGAGTAATACCAGGCTCCATTAGTCTACATTGGGCCCCAGTTCCCCCTTTTTTGTCTTGATCTGGGCCAGAGTAGCAGCATTTCTAACTGAAGGGAAGGCAGAACGCTGATGCATGCTAATGTAAATGCTCTCACTTTCCGTCTTTGCCAATGCTGAGTAAGTTTGGGTGATTTAAGAAAAAAATATTTAATACAAAACTTTTTGATTAATTGGGGGGTGAATGACCAGCACGCTCCTCCATCCTCCCTCGTGACTGAGGTGCCCTGAGCATGGCACTCTCCCCACACACTGCTCCCCAGGTGCTGTTGTCATGCCTGCCCCCTGCTCACACGTGTGATGGGTTAAATGCAGAGGTTACATTTTGTTGTGTGCACTGTGTGCTGTGGTGTACTGTGTGATCACAATGGCGAATGGGAGTCGCTTTCACTTTCAAATTATCATATCACTACCTTGAAACAACTTGGGTCTTGAGACTTCTCTGCCCAATGAGGAGTTGATTTAGAGATGATGAAGTTGAGTAATAGTAATCACTACTGACTGGTTTTGCCGTCTCATCGGAAGAGGAGTGAATTGTTAATGCTGTAAGCAAATACAGTGTGTGAGTTTCCACAGTATAGAGTTGAGATGCTGTAGCACCATCACAGTTCAATGCACTGATGGGTTGGCTCATATGTTGACATGTTGATAATGCTGCAGTTCTGTGATCTAAAAACATGATTAAAAAGAACTAGGCAAATGCATAAATTCTTACTCTCAGTTTAAACCAATTTAAATGTAACAACACCCAGCTGGTCAGGTGGTGAGCATGTTGACCCTCCCTCCAAACGCCTTAAGGGGATATGCTTTTGACTTGGCTAATAACCCCGTATTCTGTCAAACTGGGCTACTTGTTGATTGGCTACTGTGCCAGTGCAGTTGTGGTCAGTTAGCATTAGGAGTAGGGTTAGTTGATAGTAGCATTCTATAGAATTTGAGGTAACATTTTGCAATAACTACTCCCTATAAATCATATATAAATGTATTTGTTAACTCTTATTTATACCACAGATTAGTTTAATTTTCTTTAGAACTAAAACAATACATTAGACATAAGACATTTCTTGAATGACAATTAATTTTCTATATACGCACACCTATGAAGTAGTTCCTGTTTTTTGACCATATAACGCTTGTGTATCAATGCTCTAAGTTTGTGGTGAACTGTAAATAAGAGAAAAAACAGAGTATTAATATGTTAAATGCGATTTTTAGTGCTGTCACGATGCCTTTGGACTCCCAACCAACGTGATTTTGCTAAGCTATGCTTAACAGAACATTGGAATGGCTAGCTTGACAACTAAAGTCATGGAACTAACAACTGGGACTTGGCCATAGCAACCTCCTGTTTGGAATTAGTAGCGGCAGTTTGTCCAGTAAATTATGAAAAGGTACATCTTGTGGTGGAGGGAAGCGGTTCTACTAAGAAGTTTGTTTTAGCATTACCATGTCTAAATTGTAACATCAAATTATAGGACATAAGGCATAAGGCAACTGGTATAAGTGGAAGAAAGGACTTCACAGCATTCGTATCAGAAAGTTAATGCATTTTAAGGTGTAACAACCTCGAACATGCATTAACTTTTTGATATATGAATGCTGTGTTATCCATTATCCCTTACTTAACACTTTGTTCATCATTTATTAACCGTTATTATCACATTGTTTCTCATCAATAAATCATTTATGAACATATTTATATTCTGGCTGCTTGTCTTTTAGCTCTCTGTCTGTATAAACAGAGTATTAGGCATTCTTTTTATTTTAGAACTCTTATTCCACGCTAAGTTTCCACTCATGAGCATGACCTGTGTGACGAGGTGCATGTAGACAGATTGAGTGGGTGTAATTACTGATGTTCTGTTGCTTCTGGCAGAGGAACATTGTTCAGCTCTCATTTGTAATTTAGGCAAAAAAAGTTTACCACCCTAAAAGAAGGCAGGCCTACCCCCCTTGTCTGTAATATTCTCTCAAGGCGGCATTTGATCACAAAAACCAGGTGAAGCACAGTATCACACAGCTGTTGAAATGCTCACAGATGACTGATATTGACGTATCACAAAAGAATTTTTCGCCAGACTGGCTGTAGTTTAACAAAACTTACTTCCAGCTGTGATCATTGCCATATGCAGGACTGACCAGACGGAGGCCTTAATTACCCCACTCACGCTCTGTCCACGAGCTCTGCATCTGATGCAAACTGAAAGTGCATTTAACCCCTGAGCTTAACATGATGGGCATTTGGTGCTTAATGCTGCTTTTCAGAGCCTGAGCAAGATGGCTTGCTACAAAGTGCTCATCAGTGTCTGCCTGACAAATGCCTCTGTTCTGTTTAAACAGCCCTGTGCCAGCCTCAGTGATGGTGGTTAGGTGTAGAGAAGGACAGCCACAATTTCATAGAAAGACATCCACTGAAGTCAGGAAATTAACCATGCAATGAGAGGCCTTTCCAGCTCTGTGTGTGCCCTGCATATTAAAAAGCTCCTCTTTATTGATGTGGTCTGCTGAGCTCTGCTTCCTAAGATCAGCTCTGATGCACTGTTCCATATTTACTGAGCTAAGAGTAACCCTTGGAGACATCCAAACCAGAGAACACCAATATCTTTGAACTTTGTGTGATACAGTCTAGTCAACATGAACCAGAATCTGATGTTTTCAACATCTTGTGTGGAGTTTTTACCACGAGGATCAAAGAGGATCTTCTGAAAGCAAAGGGAGACCCCACCCAATATGATAGTGTTTCTAATAAATTGATTAGAGTGAGTATACATCAGAGGTTCACAGCTTCAGAAAGTGAAATCTCTGCCACATATTTGATCCAACCTTTCTCTGAACCAGCTGATCATAAAGAACACAATCATCAGATAGACTTATTTAACCTGTGTTAAATGCAAAGGCAGAAAGATTACTGTACATGGTAGGGTTTTTACTTTCTGAAGCCAAGGCATCCACCTACTGAACCCTTGAAGTGACTTAATATCAAGCTGTGATCTTGTTTTTAACTCAGGTATGAGTTGCGGATACGCTACTTGCCAAAAGGGTTTCTGAACCAGTTTACTGAAGACCAGCCAACGCTTAACTACTTTTATCACCAGGTGAGTTTGACGATAGTGCGGTGTGTTACATGACATTACACTTTTATTCAAAGCAACTTGCAATAAAGGACACAAATTAAGTTACAGATATGCAGAGGAAAACAGAGTAAGCAAGAGTGTAACAAAATTTGTGCAGACAGAGAGTGTTGGTTAGGTCAGCTTTGTTAGGAAGGAAAGCACTCCTGGAAAAGAAGGATCTTTAAGAGTTTCTTGAAGGTAGAGAGAGATGAGAGAGCAACTGGTAGCTGGTGGGACAACAAAGGAGAACCGTTTCGACTGAGATGGCTAGCATTGTGATGGCTTTGATCATGAGGATCGTAATGCCCGTGTTTCAGTAAAAACTGAGTATCTCAGTGATGAGGACTGCAGCTCTGCAGCATGCGCCTGGCAAAGGTTAAATGGGTCAGTCCCACTCCGCTCCACACGTGATACCCGAGGTCAGGCCAGGACATGTTCAGCACTGAGGGGTGTTTGTAGGACAGGTGTAGGGCACCATATCAAATCTGCTCTTGTCCATCTATAGACCGTGAATGGTTTCCGGTAGTATCGGAGCCGTATCTTTGCATGTAATTTGCTGGCGGCATAACCCTAGTCCTAACCATTATCTTAACCCTATGGTACAGTGTACATACATAATGTTATTGTTACTAATTGTTTCAGTGTACTTCATAGATTGTAGATACAGTGTAACAGTGACCGTAAAATAAAGTGTAACCCTAAACAATATTGTCTAATAATCTGCTTTGCATTGCAGTTCTGAGGAAACTAGTTTAGTTTTTTTAACCCGTGGACTAGATCACCACAGATCTAGATACTGACATATACTACTCAGCTTCATCTGGTTCGTCGCTGTAGATGTCTATCTTTTCTCTTCCAGGTTAAAAGTGACTATATATTGGAGACGGGGGATCAAGTAGACCAAGACATTGCTCTTAAACTGGGCTGCCTTGAAATCAGGTGAGACAGACAGACAGTTAGAATTGTTGGGAACAGGTACACTATTCTTACCACTCTAATGATGTCCTCTCTTTGTTTGTTTGTTTGTTTTTTCTGCAGGAGGTTTTTCCGGGACATGAGAGGGAATGCACTGGACAAGAAGTCTAATTATGAATTGTTAGAGTAAGTTCATCTGTGGGTTCTAAATCATTAAATATGCCATTTACCTACACATTAAAGTAGTTATCCTCACTCCATTACAATAATATGCACTGAGTTGATTTTCAGATAGCAACAACTGTCAACATGCGTAACATACTAGTGCTTTAAATACCACTTTTTTTTGCATTTTTGCTCCCTCTTGGGAGCCACAGCACACTCCATCCAGCCTCTGCACTGCACATGTTTCAGCCTCTCAGCCAGTGTGTGAAGTAAATATAGGTCAGCGTGAATGAACAGCCTGCCGAAGCATGCAGTGCCCTATTTATAGCTGGAAAACTAATTGATCCACACACACAAACACACACGTTACAGAATATCAACAATATAAGCTGCAACAAGTTATGAAGTTGGACAATTCCCAGGCCAATAGTCTTCTTAAGTCCTTCTTAACTCCCTCCCAGCCTTCTTATTTCCATCCATGGTTTCCCAGGCCAATAGTTAAGAAGGCTACAAAGAAGAGGTCCGCTAAGAGGGAGCATTAAGATAGGAGTGTTTTCCAGACACCTTCTTAATGCCCTTTTTAACGAGCATCTTAGCATCCTTTTTAACTGCCTTCTTAACTAGACCTGAATGAGCAGTCCATCCCAGAGTAGCCGATTGGATGGCATAGTTACCATAGTAACATGCTCCCAAATGTGAAGTTTTGATCTAATAAATGGTGTCCGACTCGCATCAATAAAATTACCTAAGAAATAAATTTGTCACATTTTTTAATCAAAAACATTGTATTTTTAACTTGTCTAACTAGGCCTACTATGTTGCTTAGGGTATTGTTTTTCCAGCAACATTTTGGCTTCTGCAATGCATTAATACACTATTTAAACCATAGGCAGTACTGATTGCAATGCTATGCGACAGAAAAACGAAGAGAAGTAGGCAGGCCTTTTAAGGTCTGTGGATCTTCCATCAGTCCATCAGTCCATCCCATCGTCCCAAAAGATTTTCAGCTCAACTTCAATGTAACACTCAGAAGTAATTCGCTAAATAGCACAACATGCTGTTAACACTTAGAAACACTAGACAGACAACTATACAACCAAACAGTTTGTATACAGCAAGCCACTCACAACCCATTTGGCAGTGTATGGACTTAATGCCCCCTTCTTCCACATGTGTCTTAGATGTAGATCTGTTTTCTAGAACCTCGTCTGAGTTTTGTTCATCATGAGTCTGGGGATCGTCTTATTCATAAGTGCCAACCTCCATCGCAACATTATCATTATTTCTTGCTATCATTCTAGGTGTTAATCTAGTTGTTTTGCGTGTGGGTCCTGTGAAATATGACAATATGCTGCTCTGAACACATTTTATATTTATCTTGGTCTCGTTTTGTTGGGTGACGTTAGGAGCAGTAGCCTAACTGCATAGTTCACTGTGATACTAGATGCAGTGCCCATGTTTTTAGATTGTTGGAGATTAAGTAACATACATTGAGCTGCATTAATCGCTATAAAGGGTGGATAGTCCTTGTCCCTACTGGAGATAAAAATACTGCCGGGTTTTTCTGCTGGACCCTGACTCTGTTGGGCTTATTCCATGAGAATGACTGCCTTGCAGAACATTATTACTTACATAATTGACAGCATAAATTAATTTAGTGATGTTGGCATTGTGTCACTGTCTTGCTACATTTTTGTTTATAGTTGACCGCTGAAAATGTAACTATGAGTTGTTGTGCAATCTGGTTGCTTTCTGGGTATTTGTAATTGCAACGCTGGTTTGCATTGCCACCAGCACTGGGCACCTCAGTTAGTCCTTTGGCATTAGTCTGGCAGTTGCTTACTCTTATCAGCTGTCATCTGCCAGGCTCAAGTCAACATCTTGCTGTCTCATCTGCACAATGCTAAATTAGCATAGACCACCAGATAAGGGTGTGAGCCTCAGTCCTCTCACCCTCTCTCTCCTTCAGACAAAGGGTGGTGCAGGCGTCTATACAGATGCTAATGCCGTCTTGTCTCGTGGTCAGAGCCCCTCAGCCTGGATGCACAAGTGACAGCTGAGACGGTCACACTAAATCATGCGTCTCCCCACAAGCTGTTGCATATGCTAATGGGAGCTAACAGCAGCGACAGAATGCTAATACAGATTGCACCCAAAGGAAAATATGACTTCTCAAAACAGTCGTATAATTGTATCTCAGAAATAAATACTTTAATCAATAAGATCTTATCTTATATATTCTGATCTGTCTTTCCTAAAACCGCCTTAAGAGGAAAAATGTTTTGGAACTATTTTAAGATCTTTAGTTGAAATTGGATTTATTCCAGACTTCACTGGACACTGTTATTTAGGAGTGTAATCTAGAATTATGAGATAAAGGCCAGATCTCACTGAATTCTGAACACCCCTTAGGAAAAAATACACAAAGCATCTTAATATAAGATGTTATTCGTTTTTGAAAGACAAAGTCAAGACAGGTCTAAGAAGCAAAATGGCTAGCCTTTTCTATGGCTAGCCTTTTCTATGGCTAGCCTGTTTTGCATGGTTGCGTGTAGTGTCCCTGGATCCTTCACAAGCTGAATGTTGTTGTGTTCTGACTCACACAGAAAGGATGTGGGCCTGAGAAGATTCTTTCCCAAGGGGTTGCTGGAATCTGTCAAGGTGAGTTTGATCAGCAAAATGCTAAAGGCAAAGAAGCACAAGAGTCATAAAGGGCCATTTCAGATATGAGTTCCAGCAGATACTGTGTCAGTGCCAGCATGAATATGAGTCTCCCGGACCACACTCATAGTCATGCACAGAATTGCTATGTCAGGAATAAGCAAGTGAAAGCTATGTGTGACTTACCTCGTACAGTCAAGCACTGTATATCTTCTCTCTCTCTCGCCCCCTAACTCAATCACACACGCACACACGCACACACACACACACACACACACACACACACACACACACACACACACACACACACACACACACACACACACACACACACACACACACCATATAGACCTACCCGTACACCGAGAAGTTTGTTATAAGGAAAGGCATGCAGTTTGGTGCACTTGGCCTGCCTACCATATGCTCTCCACTCAGCCTTTACATTTTGCACGAAACACATCAATTTAAATGGAAATGTGTGAGAACCATGAGCATAATGTATTTATTTGAGACATACAGGATGTGTAAAATTGTGTGCAGAAGTTCAGGTCAGACACACTTGTTACTATTACTATTACTTTAAGTGAGTGAATGTTGTGGTGTTTGCTGCGTGTGTGTGGTGTGTGTGTTGTGTGTCTGTCTGTCCGTGTGTGTGTGGCAGAAGTGAGGCAGAAACCTTTTGTGTCTTGTAGCTCTGTAGTCTCAAGAGATAGTGTCTGTCTTTGCCTCACACAGGTGAGCATACACACACACACACACACACACACACACACACACACACAGATGTTGGTCCTGTGTACAGCTGCTCCAGGCATCTGTCGGTCATGACAGACAGTGTGTTCATTTGTCTTGGTAAGCCACGCTTCACAAGAGCATTTGCTAGATTCAGAATCTCATTACATGGATATTGCCTTGATTGTTAGAGGTTAATTAGCCTTGTGCAAATACATGCTCGATATTTACAGCTCCATCCCTCATGTAAATTGCCCTCTCTCAAGTTTCTAGGTTCATCGATTTTAATTACTGAACTCCCGTCTTCTTAGAATGATTAATATGCTGCAAAGTCAGCACTACTGTGTTTTTTGTTCTCTGAATAAATATAGTCATTCTTAATATTAGAATAAATGGTTGAAATATAGCTACTTCTGCATTTTCTGCAAGTACCATCAGTTTGACCTGCTGATAAGTCATTAAAATGAATCCGTTGTCATGCTAGTTCTCCCATCGCGTTTTGTCTCCCTACTCAGGCAAAAACACTGCGCAAGCTGATCCAGCAGACCTTCAGACAGTTTGCCAACCTCAACGATGCACAGTGCATCCTTAAGTTCTTTGAGGTCCTCTCGCCGATCCACAGATTCGACAAAGAATGTTTTAAATGTGCTCTGGGGGTAAGCATTGCGGACATAATGAAATGATAATTGTTTTTAATGTCTACACTCAAAAGCTGTGTGCTTTCACTTAGGCTCCTGTACTGTACTCTCCTGTAATTGGGAGTCTTCCTTTTTTCCCTTCTTGTGTAAAATCATTTGTATTAGCAAATGCATTGTGTGCCATCCAAAAGCAAAGTTTGGCTCACATGTATTTATGTAAAGTTTTTTTCTCAGTCTGTTCGTTGGGTACCTTTGTGCGCCTCAGCAAATTGCGCAAATGTTTTGCTTAAAACTGGGACTATCAGTGTTCACTTACCAAATGTTGTGTTTGAAACTGGAACTGTCAATGTGACCTGGAGCTGGTGTTATTCTTGACAGTCCAGCTGGGTCATAGCAGTGGAGCTGGCCATCGGTCCTGAGGAGGGCATCAGCTACCTCACAGATAAAGGCTCCACGGTAAGGACTCCCGTCACTCTCTTCCTGTGTCTGTCAGTCAGAATGAAAATCAGATCAGCCAAGTATACTTACATATACAAGGAATTTGACTCTGGAAGATGTCGACTCTCTGGTATACATTCAACATTTAGACATGTAGTAAATCAATAGACCGGTTAGGTAACCCATCACAACAACTGCAGTTTATGAAGGCCAGTGCATGAAGCTGTTAGATTCTAAGGTGCCACAACTTCTTTGGTTTTGTCTTGTTTGTTTGTTTGTTTGCTGGATTCCTGTGAACATCATATTTGATTTAACTTGCTGTATTCACTTTGATTTAAACTGCTGCATTCACTACTGTTTGATTTGCTAAATTGCTCTTTAAGACTTTGGCTTCCCTGTACTGTTGTTATGGCTAAAGGACAAAGATGGACACACCAGCATGAAAGTAAAGGTCCTGCCATGTCTTCCCCCTGGGTCATTTTACTAATTAGCCCATCGACCTAGCTGAAGACTTCTTCTAGCTAGGATCACCTGCTTTACTGCATTGGCTGGAACAAGTCTGTGGCACACGGGTCCATGTTTGAACGTTTTCAACTAACCCACTACAGGATAATTATATAAGGATTTCCTACTACAAATTGTATTGAACTAGTCTGTTTGGTCATGCGGATGCCTAATTGAAGCTCTCACAAGCACAAAATGCAGACATAGAATATGTTTACAACTCTTCATTAACATCTTTTTTGACAAACCAAACACAGGTGCCCAAAGACTGAGGCTGCAATTGTACATACACATAGCCTATAAATAAAAATATTCACAAATACCCAACATATATATACAGTAAGCCTAACCTGGGCTTAAAACGAAGGCTATAAGGTGGCACTTCTAGGTACAATACATACATACGTACATATGTACATGCGTACAGACAGACAGTAGCCCAATACAGTCAGCCAATTCAGCCAATAAAGACTATGTAGGGCCTATTTCATAGAAAATTTTGTCTACTATATAAATTACAAAAGTTTAATTGGCATCTTTATTTCAAACCACCCGACTGACCACCACCGAAATATCATTCAAAATATTTTTTGTGACTCGTAACTGCGGGTGACCGCGGGCACCCGCTCAATTTGGATCAACCCGTGCATCCCTGATGTCTTCCTCTGCTAAAAGTTGTAAATGTGTAACTCACAAGCATGGCAAACTGTCGACTGAGAGTTCACTCTGCCCCCTTCCTCTCTCTGTCTTTGGATGCTGCTAGCCCACCCACCTAGCCAACTTTACGCAGGTGCAGAGCATCCAATACTCCTCCGTGGAGGACAAGGACAGAAAAGGCATGCTGCTGCTGGATGTAGCAGGAGCTCCTGAGGTACCAAAAGCAAGAGCAGAATTACTAAAAACACTCACCACAGCAATACCTGCCATAAAAAACATCTGTAGACTTTGTGAAGCGATTAAGAATATACAATATTGGTACAGATAATGCCTTTCTGTGCTGAACATTGTTAAAATTGCTTCTTTTTTACATTGGTTTTACCTCTACTTTTTCCTGCACTTTTTTTAGTGAACATATCTTGGTGAAATAGTGCAAGTTAAACAGATGTAAAAAGATTTATTCAGCACATTACCTTCATATTTTCTAAGTATTATAAGTATTTATAAGTATTTTTAAGATGGCTCTAAGCAGAACTTTCCACAAAGTATGCACATATTACCAAGCATAGATGATAGTGGTAGCTGATTCTAGTAGATATTATAGTGTTAAGTGTCACGAGTAGCATCTCTCCTTTCCCCCAGCCCCTCGCTGTGACCACGCCGAGTCTGACCACAGCCGAGAACCTGGCCGACCTGATCGATGGCTACTGTCGCCTGGTCCATGGGGCATCGCGCTCCTTCATAGTTCGAGTGCACAAAGGTCAAGGGCCTTCCTTAATTGTAATTTGTAATTTGTGTTTTTTTTTCCCAATTCCCCCTTTTTTCTTTGTCTGACTGTTATTAGTTTTTAAATTATTTTTATATATTATATATTATTATTTTTATTACCTTTTTTCCTCTTTACCTCATTCCCTCTCTTTTTTTCATGTTCAGCACAGTCGTAGTGTGTATACGTCTCTTGTATTGCCAGTCTTTTGTGACAGCTGATGTAAAGTTTTGCTAGTGATGTTTGTCATGCTGAAGGTTTAAGCATAGTAGCTACCACTTACCACTATGTTTTGTTTTCTTTTTTTGTTTTTTCGACACAACAGAGGGAGAGAGAGCTTTGCCTTCCATACCCAAATCAATGCCAAAGTAAGTACCTTTTTATTAGCCTTTTAAATTACAGAGCAGTAAACGCCTAAACTGAAAGCAATCCTGGGTTTAGTGTTGTGAGGGTGGGACGAGTAGGATGCAGCCTCATCCGCCAAGTCCTGTGCTATCCTGCATTTGGCAGAACCATGAGGAATGTGTCAGTGTATTGCCATGTGGAGGCTGGTCCTCGCTCTTTACTCGGTCCTGACCCATCAGCCTCAATCTCCCGCTCACTCAGTACACTCAAGTGTGTGACCCCGTTGCAGCCAGGCTCTCAAACGCCCTCACTGCTCTGTGCGTCAGTCTGTGTCTGTGCAGGATGTATAGTGTTCATCTCCTTCCCCCTCTGTTCCACAGAGTCTCCAACCATGACAAGCGCCTGGAGGGCATTAGGACAAGGGCCATATCTGTCTCAGGTAAGAAGGGATCACATCAAGGCGACTGCAGAAACACTTCAGCGCATGTCAGTGCACAGCTTTGTGTGATAGTGCAGGTGGTGTTCTGGGCTACAAACATCAGTGATTAGTTTGAAAGATCAGTTTGCCCCTTACATGTGTGCATAGATGGGACCTGGATGTTATTCTGGCTCTAATTTTTGGTAACACTTTATTCTAAAGTTGTTTTTTACAATGTATTTAAATGTACATGAAATTTAACATGTAATGTTATGTACTTGCACTGTACATACCGAACACAACCTGTACCATAGGGTTGGAGTTATGGTTAAAGTACATAATGTCACATATTGTTACAAACTTTGTTACAGTGTATCCACATCATGAAGTACAGTGTAACAAACACGGTAAAATTAAGTGTAACCTAATTTTGAAGTGAGATGGTTCTATCTTTGCGCTGTTTCAAGTATTTTAGTCATTGTGTTGTGTGAGATGTAGTGGCTCCTAGCTAGAACTACAGAAGCGATGTGTGATCGAGAGTGTTAATGGGGGAGTTCGACTCCTCGTGCTCTTGGCCAGTCAGCTCAACTCCAGAGTTGTGCTCCGAATAATAAATGGGTCTTATCCAGACATATCTGGAGACACCCACAGATGCAAAGGCTTAGAATTGAGCTTTGCAGATTTGACATTTACTCTGACGTCTGTGCTCTGCGAGCGAGAGGTCTTCAAGGAGATAGCCTTAGCCTTTTGTACAGAGGGAGAACAAAGCCAAACATGAAGACCAGTTGGGATTTAACTGCAGCAGATTAGATCTAGAATGTTTTGGGTTCTTAGCAGGTGGATGATATCTTTTATTCAGCTGTTAACAGTTATAGTTTTGTATTGTGTGTGGTAATATATTTTAACGTGAAATGCAGGAAGAAAAATGAATTACGGCTTTGTGTTGAGAAATAGTAATACAGTATATAAGAAATAATTAAAACAATGATCTGCCTACAAAAAAAACAGATATTTAGTACAGACATAGGAAAACATGTGTGAGTTAAATTTGCCCTGAGATAACCATGCCAATGCCATGAGTGAGCCCTGGGTGAGGGGTTTGGTGTGTGCTTGTACGATGGTCAGCAGCTCTGCTGCTCTTCTTTTGGGCTTGTTTCATCTGCTTTTGTAGCTTTAGCACTACCATCTTCTCTACATGCTGCTTTAAAAAATAAGATGTGTTATTCCTCTTTGCTTTGTTCTAACCTTGGTGTTTCCTGTAGCTAAAGAGTAATTTCTCCTCTCTCACCCTCAGGAGTCTATTAGTTGAATGTCCCCTCCATTATCTTTCTCTTCACCTGCTCCCTGTGCCCCAGACCATTTTCTCTGCAGTTCCATGATTAGGTCTCCTTGCTCCCATTTCTCTTGTCTCTGACTGCCCTCATCCTGACCTCTTGTCTCTCTTTTCTTTCTCTCTGGTCTTTGCATGCTGCATGGATCTGCAGAAGACATAAGCGGGGACGGTAAAGTTTTGTTTCTTATCAGTTTGTTGTATGTGTGTAGGTGTGTTGGTGTGTGTTTGTTTGTTTACTTCGCTGTTCATAGTCGGGCACAAATAGCAGAAAATAGAAAAGAAAAACACAACTGTTAAAAAATGTTATAATAAGGCATTAAGAATGTGGTGATTACTTTGTTGGATCCTGTGTCATCAAGCCAGATATCCCTACACTCTTAGCTGCAATCCTCCAGAACCTTATTTGAAACCACGAAAACATTTCTTAGAAAGCTGATGAGGATGGCACCATGACATAATGTGTTGTTGCAGATGGCGTGTCTTTGTCAGAAGAGGAAAAAACACATTGTTCTCTCCCTTCCTCACATCCTTTTGCTCTCTTTTCCTCTCTTCTCAAATACATTAGCTTGATTGAATCAACAAGGTGCTCTTTGTATGATTGTGCGCGCGCATGCGTGTGTGTGTGTGTGTGCGCATTGGGTGTGCATATGTCTGCATGTATGTGTTTATGTCTTGACATGTAGAGCCATCAGTAGCATGTGTTTATGTCTTCATAGAAACGGACGACTATGCTGAGATCATAGATGAAGAGGACACGTACACCATGCCCTCGAGTAAGTACAGCAAGCAATCTTCAGATTGGGGAATGTGTGTTTGATCTAGGAGGTTTAGTGGAATATTAAGATCACGATTCTCCATGAATCATCCATCAGCTTCTGTGTGTGTGTGTGTGTGTGTGTGTGTGTGTGTGGGTGTGTGTGTGTGGGTGTGGGTGTGTGTGTGTGAGAGAAGCCTTAACCTAGATTTACAGTGCTTGCTCTACTTTTCTGTTGTTTGTGTGTGAGCTCTCTGTGCTTTACTGTTCAAAAACACTCTCTGGTGTCTCTGGTCCTTAGATGTGTTGGTGAGGCTTCCAATCTCAAATCAGTTCCATGCTCCATCAGATACTTTCACACCAGAATAGATTCCTGAGCAGAGATCTATCGGCCATTAACTCCTTTATCCTGTTCCACACTGTGGTTCTGACTAGACTAAGGGACTCTGTTATGCATGTAATTAAGAGGAAAGAAGCGTAGTTGCTGAAAAATTACACATAATCTATAGTCACAGTAACTGACTGCATTACTAGATAGTTGTTTGTTTGTCTGTGTGTGTGTGTGTGTGTTTTTGTCCTTGCGGAAACTTGTTCTGCTCTGTACTATACATCTGATGCAGGCTAGGCTGATGTTTAGTCTTTGGCTGTAGTGCTGGCTGCCCTGTAGAGGAGTGGAGGTGGTGTGTCCTGAACTCTCCCGGGGTTTTGGAGTGCGCCACCAGTGTGTTTGCTGCAGTGGCTCAGCTTTACGAGCTCTGGTTGCACTGAGCTGAGAATGAGCTGCAGGCTGTCAGTGGCCCGTCACCCTCACGCTAAATGCTAACGGCGGGAAGGTGTCGTCCACATGTTCCACATTAGCACAGTGAACTAGAAATCGGCCCTAACACGTGATTACTGCAAGTCTGCGCTAGAGCTGTGCTCAAAACATTGATATCGTGATATATTTTAGTGTGCTCCTGTATTGATGCGTAGCAGGTTGGTGCTGTGTCAGTACAGCATCAAAAAATAAAGGCCTGTAAGACAACTGAAAAGTTCATTTTCAGGCAGTAATTGTCAGAGCTGAAACTGAATCTGAAAGTTTTAAATAAAATGTGCATTAGTATTTAAGATCTGTGAGGGCCTTAACTGAAGTTTTGTTAAGTTGTGCAATTCTATAAGCTTTAACTTTGCTGTTATATACAATTAGAATATGTATTAAAGAGAATTCTGTTTTGGACATTGTCATTATTTAAAATAAACATGTATCACAATACGTTTCATATCGTGGCCTTTGTATCATAATATATATCTTATGAAGTTGCAGAAAAAAACCCAGCTCTCGTTTATAACCCCCACCAAAAATGGAATTAGGTCATCTATCAGGCCAATCAGTTCCACACGAATGTAACATCTTTATACCCTATCATGACCCAGCAAAATCAAGTGACTCCCACGTTTCAATGATTGATGTGTGTATTATCCAATGTTGTTTCTCCTTGCATCATCCGCATTGAAGAGTACTATGGATTAGACGAAGGTAAAGGTCTTTCTTTCTCCCCCACTCTTGCCTCCCTTTATTTGCCGTGTGGTTGTTGCTCGTGATGGTGTGCCTTTGTGATCGTGGACACTTATTTGTGATCTTGATATTGATTGAATGTTGTTGTTTTGCTATAAGGCAATACTATTCTTTGTGTGGAAATATTGTTCATGAGTTCTTGTGAGGCCCTTTTGTTTTGTAAAACTGTACAACACAAAACAGCTGCCACAAAAAACGTGACAGGCACGTGGTCAGTGCTCGGGTTCAAATCCAACCTGCAGTTATTTTCAGACACCTCTCTCTATCTTTCTCTTTCAGCCTCTACAGGATTAAAATAAAATTAGTTTAAAACAGTTAAATTGCAAATACAAACTCTAAGGAGAGAATTAACATAACCGTAACACCACACCAAATCAAAATTCTTTTTGAGTGCATGCATTCAAAAACATGTTTGGAAATGCAGGATTTGCATGACGTTGAATGGACTTGTTTTTTTTCCCCCTTTTCACTAGACCCCAAATGTGCATGAAATAAATAACTGTTACTGATTTAATGTGGTCCTCCATTAGAAGACATTAGCACTTACCTGAGTGAGTGAGGTAGTGGTTTTTCGATCAGATGAGCACAGCAGCTTCTCTGTTCCATGTCCACCCCATAGTGGATGATGTGCTGAGTCTTGCATCCACAAGTGTGATGGAGCACAAACAGGTTCGGAGTAATAATGATAATACATTTGATTCATCAGGTCAATAAGGAATATTAGAAAAAGGTAATGTGGGGTAGACTAATCTGAACAGGCAACTATCCAGTGTAGATTTTGAAACGTAAAAGAGTGGAGTCTTAAGAGTCTTAAGGGGCCCGTCTAAATAATGGTGATGATGGACAGAGCTGAACTGAAGATGCACTTACTGGATTCCAGCGTCAGTGTGAGCTTGTGTGTAAGCTGCTGACGTTCAGGGGCCCTCTTCTTATGGAGGTGCTGGCTCATGCAAATCTTTACCTCTGTAACAATTTTTTCCCCCCATAACCCCTGCATGTTGATTCTGTGGATTCTAACTGGCTACACAACTTTCTCAGATGTGTGTGTGTGTGTGCGGGCGGGTGGGTGGGTGGGTGTTGTGCACGTGTGTGTGTGTGTGTGTGTGTGTGTGTGTGTGTGTGTGTGTGCGCGTGCGCGCGCGTGTGGTTGGTGGTTGGGTGGTTTGTGGTGTATGTGTCCATTTGTGTAGATGCTGGTACTCTTGAGATCTCTGTGTTGTGCTCCTCCTTACCCATTGTAGCCATGCTGGATCTGTGAGGGTGTGTAATTGTTTGGTGTCGCTGATGGCTGTCTGTGTTCTCTGCAGCCCGAGACTATGAGATCCAGAGGGAGAGGATCGAGCTGGGCCGCTGCATTGGGGAAGGCCAGTTTGGTGACGTCCACCAAGGAGTTTACATCAGCCCGGTATGCCACAAACCTCTCCAGGACCGTGCTCTCATCCAGCACCACCTTCCTCCAATACATGCACTAGTTAAAGGCCAGGCAAAGACAAAATAATATTGTCTGTAACTTTCTTATATCAAAGAAATCACCTTTTTGAGTGAATGAGTGTTGCTGCAAAGAAAAATTAGACAGTAGACGGTACTTTCTGTGCTCAAATGCTGTCAGGGTTTTGGCTCAAAGCACTGGGGCGTCAGACATGTAATGCTATACTGTGCAAAGATATGACATAAGTATAGAATGTGTCTGGTGTATAGTTGTAGGGCTATGCTGCACTGTTTGCATGAGCACCATGTTATATCTCGTACCCCAGGAGAACCCTGCACTGGCAGTAGCCATCAAGACCTGCAAAAACTGCACTTCAGATAGTGTCAGAGAAAAGTTTCTGCAGGA
Source organism: Setipinna tenuifilis (assembly GCA_030347295.1). Taxonomy (NCBI): domain Eukaryota; kingdom Metazoa; phylum Chordata; class Actinopteri; order Clupeiformes; family Engraulidae; genus Setipinna; species Setipinna tenuifilis. The sequence goes on from CM059277.1 coordinate 29,184,231, forward strand.
GGCTTGTAAGTTTCCTTACTTGTTTTTTTTAACTCTGTCTGTCTGTCTGTCTGGCAGTTCACTTTGAGTGATTAAATTCATGGTTTTAGATTTAATATACAATATGTGTATGATATGTGTGACAGAACAGTATGTGTATGTCCTGCAGTAACAATGCGGCAGTTTGACCACCCCCACATTGTGAAGTTGATTGGCGTGATCACTGAGACTCCAGTCTGGATCATCATGGAGCTGTGTACCATGGGGGAGGTGAGCATTACCCAAGACTCGATTGTTCACACTGACTTTAAAAATGTCTAAGCTGTCAGGACAACGTGTGACTACAGATATACAACCTGGCAATGGTGGTTAGCATCACAAGCACTCGATAAGCAGAGTTGGGTCTCGATGAAGTATAAAGGTGTAATATACCATGTTAAAATAATGGCAAGGAGCAGATTCAATAAGAAACAGATGTTGTACTTGTAATGCTTTAACACAATTACAAGGACATTTTTAGTCCAACCATTTGTACTCCATGGTTATGATTTTGCTGTCTGCACACTGTCTGATACGGTGTTTTTGGGTGCCATCTAGTGGCACCAATATGGCATATATGTTTGTTTTTGTTTTTTGTTTTTGTTGTTTTTTATACAAAGAATAGCAGAGGTGGACAAACCTGCCATGTATTCCTTTCGCCTGTGCTCTTAATGCCAGTGCTTTTATTACTTAGGTCATCTACCGGGCTGAAGAGTTGTGCAAATTAGGATGAGGTAGTTGTGAATTGGCAGGAACAAATATGTGGCAGGACTTTTATTTTCTGAACCTGGTATATCTGCCTGACTCTGATGAAGAGCCACTGTGTGGTTGTTTCTGAAGGCTCTTTTCTTAACGTCCTGTTTTCTCTCGTCCCCCGTGCTGCAGCTCCGGTCCTTCCTCCAGGTCAGGAAGTATAGTCTGGACCTGGCCTCCCTTATCCTCTTCTCCTACCAGCTCAGCGCTGCGCTCGCATACCTGGAGAGCAAACGCTTTGTACATAGGTCAGCTGGACTCTGTCTTCCTTAGCACTACCTTCTTGCACCTAGCCTTGAGCTAATGGCATTTATATATTTGTTCGTGAGTTTGTTTATTTACTGTAAATTACATTACTATTATTTGGGCATTTTTAGCTTTGCCAATACCTACCGCTGATATTCTGGGTCATGGTTGCTGCAGAATGTTTTTATTTTCATATTTTTATGTGTTTTAGTCATTTACTGTGCAGTGAAGTACATTAAGTAGTACTGACACTGTAGGTAGGGATTCTATTTTCACTTAAAGGTGTATATTATATTTTGAATTTTAGCCAAGAAATGTTTTGTATTGTACATCACTTTGGAAAATAACATCTCCCAATAAGCATAAACATTATTGACACTTTTTTGGGTCATATATGATAAAAGCAACTTCATTTTACTGTTCTTAATTTGTGTACTTTAATAGAGACATCGCTGCTAGAAATGTGCTTGTGTCAAATGTGGATTGTGTGAAGCTGGGTGACTTTGGTCTGTCAAGATACATGGAGGACAGCTCATATTACAAAGGTACATTTTAGATATACTGTTGTAGAGATACCATATGCTGTTGTCACCATACTGGGGTTGTATGGATAGATGGAGGCTAGCATTGTTCTGTACCTCTTGGTGTTTTAGTATGCTTTTTTAAATCTTGGTTTGAATTGACTCAGTATATTTTGGAAGGTTCGGTGTGTTAAGTCCAGTTCTGCAAGTTCAAGGCTAATTCTTTTATGTTTTCTTAGCTTCTAAAGGAAAACTTCCAATCAAATGGATGGCACCAGAGTCCATCAACTTCAGACGTTTTACCTCAGCCAGCGACGTTTGGATGTTTGGTGAGTCTTTCTTTTTCATGAAGTTACTGAAGAGCAAACCATGCATTGCATTAACAACAACAACAACAATGCATTAATATGTATAATAAATTGTTTAAAATCACAAGCGTAAAATGCTGAAGTAGTAATGGTATGACTGACAGTGAACAAACTGACGTAGTTAGTCTGTAGTTAGTAACTCATGCAGTTCTACTGACCCTAAAAATATGTATTGTTTCCAGGTGTCTGTATGTGGGAAATCCTCATGTATGGGGTCAAGCCCTTCCAGGGTGTGAAGAACAATGACGTCATTGGCCGCATTGAGAATGGCGAACGGCTAGCTATGCCCCACAACTGCCCACCGACCCTCTACAGCCTGATGACCAAGTGCTGGGCCTACGACCCCAGCAAGAGACCTCGCTTCACAGAGCTCAAGGCTCAGCTCTGGTCAGTGGCTTGTATTTACTACATACTATCACAGACTCGCACAGTATCTGAATATTTACTACATATTTATACAGACTCACATTATCAATCTGACTATTTACTTCATATTGACCCACATTCACACAATTAAGCTAATCATTACTAATGTTAATTAGCCAATGTATCTGTCTGATGACTTCTGTGATAAGGACCAGCTGGTTCAGAAAATGGTTGGATCAAGCATGTGGTAGTTGTTAAAAGTACTTTCTGAAGCCAGGACGAACACCTGGTTTATAGGTTTATCAGCAGGGGCGCTGCCAGGGATGGGGGTGTAGTTTGGACGCAGTATTGAGCTTTAAGGACACTATTAATATTCTTATTAGTAATAAGGGGGGGCAAAATTAGTGATTTTACTAATTAGCCGATGTACATGCCTGATAATTTGTGTGTTCATTAGAATTAGCTGGTTTAAAAAATGGTTGGGGATTTTACTCCCTTAAAATGTAGCAGGGATTTTACTCTCTGAAGCGGAGATTGGTGCCTTTGATTGTTTTTGAAGATGTAATGAATGTGGACTGCAATAACTGCAATAACTGCAATAAATATTTCCACTTTATTTTTCTGACTCTGGAGGGCGCTGTTCAGCTCAATGCAGGGAGCTACACTGTTCTGGGGAAGTCTCCAAATATCTGACACTGTTTACATTCTGTTGCTAAGAGACAGAGTAGACATTTCAGGTGAAGTCCTCTTTGGAGTGACACAGAGTCACAGTACCAGTGTGTTTTTCTAAGGAACTTTTCTTAGGAATTGCTGACTCAATTCAGCCATAGTTAGTATGTACAGTACTACTGTCCCAGGATCAGTATTTGCCCACGATCTCATGAATGTGACAGGAGAGGGGAATCTGACTTCAGGTCAGGCGTCTCCCTGAGCCCTGACTCACTCTGTGCCCGTCTGTGATACTTCCTGTCTGGAGGATGACCTCATTCTTGCCATGGCGGGAACGAGCAGGAGGACACACCCTCTGCTCTCATCTCTCTCCTCTCTCTTACCAAACAGGCCGCAGGTACGGCTGCCAAGCCCCTGCTGAGGTCACTGTGAAGTCGTTCCCCACTGATGCAATTCAACAAAAACTTGTCCTGAGTTCCCCATTCATGTGCGTACCTGCTCTTTGTGCCAGTAATCGCCTACCACACCAACCGACCCAGGACATGCTGAAGCAACAAAGCCAGTCAAGCAGATTCTTACCTCATACCTTTTAAAAAAGAGTTTTTCAGTGGCTTTTCAGTCAAAGAGGAAGCCCAGACCTTTTATGAATAGTGAAGACATTGTGCAGCGTAGAACACCCAAACATTACTTTGCTTGAGGTACCACAGACATACTTTGAGCTGCGTCATCACGAAGGTGTGATTGATCTTCAGACTCCTCTGATTAATCTTCAGACTTTCCCGCCTGATGCGTCTTTGATAAAGGTCAGGGCAGGCTGCTCTTGTCTGAAGATGGTTTCACAGGTGGACATTATGGCTTGGTGTATGCTAGGACACGGTCCAGAAAATGTTTGGTGTTGGGGGATGGGGAGATGTGGGAGGTGGGGTTGTGGGGGTGTTGTGTTTTTGGAGGCTGTGCTTTTATTGCGCTGTTTTAAGAGCTGGCATGACTCAGGGCTTCAGTTTTTTTCGCTGCTCCCACCACAGCAGTGCAGTTGATGGCTGCAGAGCGGCCGAATCTGTGTCTTGGAGACGCTGTAAATATTTAGACTCTTTATGCTATTTATATAAAGCTCCCTAGGCCATAAAAGGCCAAGGATGTGGGGGATTGTTGCAGTGGCTGCTTGATCTTATTGTGATATTCCTGATAGAGAAGCTTGGTGCTTTCTGTGTCTGCAGCCTGTTTGGTCTTCTAAACAACGTTCTTGGACATGCAAGCAAGTAGTTAATTTGGAATATGTCATGTAACACTTTTAGGTATGTTGATTTAGACTATGATTACTAAAAACCTAATCAAGGAAAATGTATAGACTGATCTACCATCAGAGGTTATTAAAATTATTACAGAACAAATAATATTCATTCATTCACTCATTCATTCATTGTGATATTTAGAGGGAAACTCTAGATAAGGAACAGTGTTTTATAATTCAACAGAAGTTCACCTCTGCCAAATCTTCAACTTTGCCATTTTGGGAGGTTCTAGATTTTCATGATTTTACCCCAAATTGGCCAAGGCTTTTTAACACAAGTAGTTTGGCCATCTTTAGTCTTCCCTGATAATGATACTGCTTATTACAGTTCACTTTCAGTGATGACAGTATTGCTGTTCTTAACTATCTCAACAGACAGATAATGAAGTCTCATTTTTAAATGGAGAAAACACTTAGTTGAGTCCCCTCCCCTCCACTCCCTGTGCGTGTTTGTGTGTGTGTGTGTGTGTGCATGTGTGCGTGTGCATGTGCGCGTGTGTGTGTCCTGGTGTAAGCTGCAGAAGGGTCTGGGCAGGCTGAGCGATCCAGAGCTCCCTCCTCAGCCTCCTCAGCCTTGGCCTCCACAGTGGCCACCTGCCAACCCCAACAGTCTAACAGTCTACTCGGGCTGAGCAAGAGAGAGTGGGAGGCGGAGGCTTCATCAGAGAGGGTCAGTCCTCCAGCTCTCCTCTCACACTCTCTTTCTCACTCTGTCTATCTACTCCTCTCTCCTTCACATCTCTCTTCTTTCTCTCTGTATTTTGTCTTTCTGTTTCCTCACACTCTTTATCTCTCCATCTGAAGCATTTTCCATCTGATAAATCATCTTACTGTGGTTACGGGTAAGTTGTGCTTTAGTGCTGCTGACTCTTTTCACGTCTAGTTCTACGAGAGAGAGTATGTTTGCATACTGAACAGGCTATGTACGGTATTGTGTGTTAAAGGGTGGGTCTCTTTTCTAGACTGATAACGAGCATGTAAAGAAGAAATGGTTAAGGCATGTTGCGTTTTGACTGTTGAGCTCCTCTAGACTTGTGGAATGTAAGGGTCTGTGAAACACTTAACTGTTGCAGTTGGACTCCTAGCAGAGAGAGGTTTGCTAAAGGCTGTGTTGTTGAGCGGTGCATTGTGTGCCTGAGGGACAGATGCAGTGTAGCTAGAGCTGTCAGGTTTGTGCTGGAGAATGACAGGACAGGTGGCCTTGCCCCATGCTGGCGCCCCATCCATTGGCTGCACAAACACTCTCCCAGCTTGTCACGGCTAACGCCGTTTCCAGAAATACCCACTCCCCTTCACCTCTGCCTGTCCCCTCTTCCCTGTCTCCTGCTCTCCCCTTGCTCTTTCTCTCTCTCTCTCTGCATCTGACTGTGCTGTTGACTTGCTTTGGACTGACCTTTTGCAAAAGCCTTCACTGGGGCAGCACTGACAAGTATCCACTGTTGTGGAGTCAGGTATGGCCCTCTTCATTGTGTTATTGCTTTCTGTTGTTCTTTCAGTCTGGATAACTGTGTGTTTTATCAGGTGCTACCATTCTTGCCTCCGTATGGATTGTGTTCTGTGGTGGGGGACCACAGTGGGGTTGTTGGAACAGCCCTTTCTTCCTTCGGGCCTGGAAAGCCAGTGCACCTTGAGATGTTGTGTTTTGCCATGAAGCCCTTCTCTTCTTCTGGCTATAAATGGATTGTGAGTCTGATGGTTATTGCAGCCTTTGAGGGAGTACAGTGTGGTTTTGGTGTGTTTGAACAGCTCTTGTGCTCACTCTCACTCTGCCCTGTCCCGTGGCTTGTAGAGTGGACTTAGAGCTCTGTAATCACTGTAGCAGACTCATGCTTAATGCCCAGGTCAACCACCTTCAGAGTCAGGCTTTTTTTTACCTAAAGGGGATTTGCCTTAATCATCCATCAGTGTTTGTCTGAAACTTGATCGGGGGCTATTTCCAAGCATTTTTTTTACATGGCTGAAAAGAAAATTTACCTTTTTTCTACATGGAATCTGACTTCCTACCGCCCATCTACACCTGGAATCTGCATCGGAAAATCTTACAGCAAGGTTAAAGAGGGTCGAAGACAAGGCCATCATCCCTGATTAAGCGTCTGTAGTCTGACAGCCAGCCACTATAGAGCCTGGCAATCAGAGTTGCTTGTTGTTGTGGACGGATGCAAGCACACAGTGCCGATGGTCTGTCAAGTTATGCTGCTTCTTTGAGATGAGCTACTTATAGCTGAATTTGATGAAACGCTACTATTTACCTAACCCTAGTACTAGCCCTAACCCTACTCCTAACCTTTACTTTCACTGACTGCACTTGCGCGGTAGCCCAACTCAAGAAGTAGCCCAGTTTGACAAAACACTGGCCCGCTACCTTGACCAACGCACTGCCTCATAATACGTTCTCTGTGTGTCCTCCTCTCTTTCCTCACGCAGCACCATACTGGCCGAGGAGAAGGCGCAGCAGGAGGAGCGCAACCGCATGGAGATGAGGCGGCAGGTCACCGTGTCCTGGGACTCAGGAGGGTCTGACGAGGCACCACCCAAAGTAAGTCCACTGAGTCAGCCATGTTTCTAAGAAATCACCTCAGTACGGCTTTTCTCACCTCACTAAAGTACAGCTTTTCTTATTGCAAAAGTATAGTACTAAAATACAACACTACTTACATTACTTAAGTACAACTTACAACACTGAATAACTTTTCTGACATCAGTATTTTTTACTTAGTCTGAGTATTGTTTACTTCGTTTTTCAGTATCATGACTTGAATTCTCACATCAAGTGGCGTGTTGTACAGTTTTCTGGCTGACCTTGAAAATAGCTGGAATTATCATGGGTGGTCTGTTTCCAAACCAGGCAGTTTGGCTGCTCCTTAGCCAGGAAACCATGCCTGTCAGGAGGCTGTTCGTGTAATGTTGTGGTGAAAGTCTGAAAAGCCGCATGAAATCCAGTGAGAGAAGCTCCAGAAGACTCTTGGGGTCATAAAGGCACCATTTGTCCTCAGGAGCTACCACATAGTTAGCCTGGTGGACCAGACTCACTTTGTGGAAAGAGTCTGGCTTACTCTCTGTAGACATGTATTTGCTTCCTGGTGGGCAGATACTTTCTGTGACCTTTAAAATTATTGGGACTACTTTCAAACATTCGCAACTTCCTGAATGCAGCATACATACTAAAATTAAACGATTAAGTTTAAAGTCATGGATTTGAGCTCTTCCACCAAGTGACATGGCCCCCCTGGTTTCCTGAATGGAAGCCAAAGCATTAGAGAGGCTGAGAGTTAAGGAGCACTTTTAACTGCTGCCTGTATTTCGCTACAGTAACTCTGTCATTGTTGTTTTCCCCTCCGAATGTCCAATTGTATGTACTGTATTTGTATTTGTAAATGTTTTAATATATGTATTGTATGTTGGACTTTTTCATGTGACAAATGTTTAGTTCAGTCAAACCTTTTTTCCTGCAGCCACACTCAACAATAGTCGCAGGCCCCCTTTTCTCCCTCTTTGGGCCTTTTTGTTTCTCTCTGCTGGTAGCTCGTATCAGGACTGAACTGAACTGTCCTCATTTCTGGAATCCTCCCTGTTTGCCAGGAGCAGCTCTGCACGCTGACTGCATCTGTGTCGTCCTTCTCATTGTTGTTGTTTGCGCTCAGCCTAGTGATTGATGGCCTCACTCCTGCAAAACGCCACCTCCCTGACACACATGCAAACACACCTCCCTAACAAAAACACAAATGTGCATACACATACACACACACACACACACACATGTTTTCTTTCTTTCTTTCTCTCTCTCTTTCTCTCTCTCTCTTTTTCTCACCCATCTACTCTTCTCTTCTCTTACTCTTCTTCTTACCTGCCTCTGTTTTACAAATGCACACACACACACACACACACACACACACACACACACACACACACAAATCACTGTCTGCTGTTGCTGCTTGCTGTCTCCCACTGTTTGTGTGGCTACTGGAATTTACAGTGTGTCCCTGCCCCAGTGAGCTCTGCTGTGTTTGACTGGGCTTGCCTTCATGCTGTTTTGTCTCATGTGTGTGATTGGTGTTTCCATTACATGTGCAGTCTAATATGAGTGTTTGGCTTTGATATGTGTGGTAGGTGTTCCGGTTTCATTTTGTGCAGTGTATGTGAAATTGGTAAGTAATGCTGCGTTCCAGACAAGACTAAAGTCTGATATTTCCGACTGAAAATTCCTCAGTTTCGCACTCAAGTAAATGGATTTATTCCAAGTTTACAAGTGGGAACTCCCAACTCTGACATTCTTGACTTCCATGTTTGCCTGGAACGTAACAAATGTGTGTGTGTGTCCGTGTGTGTGTGTGTCATCTGCAGCCTTCCCGTCGGCCCTCCCTCCATCACAGCTTTAGCATGGACTGTCTGTCTGCACCCGTGTCAGCTCGGCCTCCACCCTTCGGCTCCCAGCTCTCGCTCTGCTTTAGGGAGCCCCTACCCCCATCCCTGCGCCCGCACCGCCAACCCCCACCACTGCTGCTACCGCCACCAGCACCACAGTCCCGTCTCAGGAGGAGCCCCTCTCTTCCCCCCCGGCCCCCGCTAACCCCCCAGCTGCCACCGCACCACCACCCCCACGCCACCCACCACCCACAGTGCCCCTCCCCACAGGCAGGTGTGACAGGAGAGCTAACCAGCAGCACAGGGCCAGGCTGCTTGGTGTGACTACACTAGACCAAGCTAGTAGCTATGCATCAGCCACCTAGCCCACCGCCATCTATTGCTTTTGAATTGGACTAGCATTTACAGGCTTTGAATTTAGCATATAGTAAGAACACTGTACTAACATTAACTAAATTAGGTCCTTTAAAACCACATCTTATTCTTAGATAAGATCTGATTTGATCTTGAAAGTGAAATGCCAGTGACTGGATTGCATGCCAACTGGCCATGCTGCTATATGAGGTTTTTTGTGGGCAACAGTGAAATGCAGGCTGATGTTATGGCATGCATACTGATGTCTTCGGGGATTTTTCACAGGCTCTTCAGCATCACTTTGCATCATGATTTCTCAGTGCACTGTCAGGTTTAACAAACTTAACACTTGTCCTAACTGTGCCCCAACCCCCACTCCTCTGGTGTTTCAGTGACACGACCCAAAACCAAATGTGTTTGTTTAGGGATACTCACATGAGTTTGGTTTATTCTGCACGTTGCACATTGTTCCTCAGTCCTCATGTTGTCTGTGCTTTGTGTGTGTGTTTTTCATCTTGCTAATGTTTCCCACTGTTTCTCTGTGCCTCCGGAGGTATGGCCCAGAGACACCATCTATGAACGGGTGTTTCAGGTAGAGAACCCATCGCGTCGACCCAAAGGAGCTGACTCCCTGACTCGTTCCATGCTCCAGTGGAGATTTGTTTTTGCCTGCCTGTCTAAATCACTCACACTGCTGCGGGGCCATTTTTACATCATCTTCCCTCCCAGAACCATGTGAAGCAACCAAATAACCGAATCGGAATTCAGTCCGCCTCCCCCCCCGTCCCCCCGTTTTTGTTTTCACGTGCTAACCGCCTGCCTTGTTCTTTTGGTTTTGTTTGGTTATCCCCTTCCCCTCTCACAACAGCTCAAACTTAACACACACACACAAAATGCATCTGGAATTTTTTGTGTGTCCCTGTGGTGTGTGTGCCAGTTGTTAACCGTGCTTTCTGACAGACGGCTGCCTTGAGGGCGAAAGAGTGAAGGAGTGTGCGTGCGTGCGTGTGTGTGTCTGTGTGTGTGTGTGTGTGCCTGTGTGTGTGGGGAGGATACAAGAGATTTAACGGAATGCCCTACCCCCCACCCCCTACTGCTTCCTCATGTGCAGCCCAGCAGGCCTGGTTACCCCAGCCCCCGTTCCAGTGAAGGATTCTACCCCAGCCCCCAGCACATGGGCCAGCACAACCACTACCCAGTAGGTCTACCCCCTCTCACCATGATGTTTGTGTTGATTTACAGGAGATGTATCACATAGTGTAAGGATTGGTGGTAGAATGACAGTGGTATAAATCACAATTTACTAACTACTTACTACCTATACCTATTTAACCTTATTAACTATTAAAAGGAACTGTGATGCATATGCTTATAAAAGTGCACAGGCTGAAGGAATACATTGGACAGAAGTTGTGGACTTGTGCCTGTTAAAACCCAAGCCAGAGAAAAGGATTCAGTTAGTTTTCAAGAAGATTCAAGGACTAAGTTTTGTGTGCTATAGTGCACTCTCTCTAGCGTCACTTGGCCCTGTAGTGAGAGGGTTGTGTGGTAAAAGCCTGTCACACCTAGCAACAAACTCACACTTGTGCTGTGTCATGTGTGTGTTCTGCAGATGCCCGGTTACCCCGGTATGCATGGAGTGCCACACATGCACAGCGGAGGTGGAGGGTACCCTCCCCAGGCGTCTGGTCTGGACACGCACGATGGCTGGAACCACCACCGAGCCCCACACGAGGTGCCCATGTGGTCAGCCAAAATGGAGGTGAGTTGCTGAGAGCCATAAGGTGTTAGATACCAGCTAACTTTAAAGGAAGGAGCTGACACCTGTTCAATAGGCAGAGAGGGTTGGGAGCAGTGAAACAACAATGGTCTAATCCTACTCCTATCAGTCTTTGACCATACTGTAATGCTCATTCACATGCTGTCACACATTTTCCTCCCACACACACACAATAACTCATTTAGCACTCAACATCTATCACCAGTGTTTTGGGTGTTTTTTTTTTTCTTTTCTTCTGAGGAGAGATGCCATAAAGCCATAAAGACTTTTACTCTCTCGTACTAGGATAATGAAAAGTAGTAAAGACAATCTTAAATGTTTTGGGCCTGTGTTTTGTCTCTATTATACTAGTACAGTGAGAAGTGATGAAGACAATCCTGGATGTGTTGTGTCTTTGCAGGACGGCGGTGCATTGGACATGCGAGGTCTGGGACAGGGCCTGCCTCAGCACCTGATGGAGGAGCAGCTCATGCTGCAGCAGCAGCAGATGGAGGAGGACCAGCGCTGGCTGGAGCAGGAGGAACGCTTTCTGGTAAGGAGGGCCTGATATGTCCCTGCCTTGAGGCCAATTTATAGTCAAGGCAACAAGTGTCGCTTGACAAAAAAAGTAAAGTAGTAGACAGATGTTGTGCCACTTAGAGGCTTTCATAGTTCTGTGCCGGCGACAAAAAATCTGTTATAACATCAAACACTTTTTCAAACCCATTCAAATAAGGACACGTGTTGTGATCAAAGTGATCAAAGCAACACTCCAGTACACAAACCATTGAGTTGATGTCCAACCAAAGTAGATGACAATTTTGGTGTCATTTTGAATTTTTTAATGCAGACAGAAAATCTTGACCTTTTTAGCATTAAGCAACGCTTGACAATTGGACTTGAAATTGGAATTTAGTCCCACAGACTCACTAAGTGTTGGCATATTGATTTTACCAACACAACCTGCTGCAGGACAAAATATTGACATGAATATAAGGGCTAAACACGGTTCTGGGTCGGATTGCTGTTGTCTGCCCCCAAGTGGAGACCTCTAGTATCGTGCGTCATGGCCACATGGGTCTACACACTGTATAGTACTGAGGCAGAAGGTTGTGTATGCGTGGTTAAACAACAACCAAAAGGTTTACACATAGGGCTGCATAGGAATCTGACGTGATCTCTACTGCTGGTAACTGACTAAACATGTGTAAGACAACTTGGGGCTTGAGTCAGAGTTTCAGTGTATGAAACGTGCATGTGGGACGTCGTGTTTTTCTGCCAGAGTTGTGTCCACAGGGTGTGCTGTAGGACCATTATGTGGAGAAGACATGGGTGTGCAGACAAAAAATGTTGTGGAATTCCATTTTTACACATCAGTCTAATCCGTTTGTGTAGGTCTGCTAGTTGAGCATGGAGTGAGTGGTAGCACTTTTATTTTATGGTACCTGTTATAGCGAATCTACATTATAGAGTACAGTGTTACTAACAAAGTAAAAATATGTAACATTATGTGCTTACACTTTACCATAGGGTAAGACTTAGGATTAAGGTTAGTATTAGGTATGATATTAAATGTTAAATTTAGTTACACTGTAAAAGGGCCCATGATCTGGGTGATTTTGTGGGCTGAAAGTACAGGTTCTGTACAGGTACAGCATTCTTTGTTTCACTGGAGAAAAGTTGTTTCAGGGTGGTTGTATTGGTGTGATGTCCATATTACACGTACACTCTTATCTAGCTAGCCTCAGTCTCCTGAAGGAATGATGAAATTGACAGTTGGCAGTGTTGGCAGTGACACATCTGTCACACAGCTGTTCATGAGAGATATTTTAAGATTCTAACTTGTGACTATACAGAACAGCTGCTGAATTACATAGCTGGCATGGTACAGAAGTACATTCTTTAAATGCGATTTTCAGAAAGTAAAAAAGGCATCTCCGAATGGGGTAGGCATAGCTACTTCAGGGCAAGCTGTCATGTGAGGTTTTTTTTAATCCGAGTGATGAGTGCAAGAGGTATAAAAAAGGAAAAAAAGCGAAGTGATATGCAGCTGTCACTGTGATGGAGGCACTGCTGTCATCGTGCCCAGATGTTGGTATGGAGGAGATGTCCACTCACAGCTGGAGCACTGGCTGCTCTCTGGGATAATGACAAAGGCCAACAGAGATGTCTCCTGCAGAATGTCTGCTCGCTTTGAAGAGCTAAAACTGTCTGCTGTCACTGTAATGGTGGCTTGGATGAAAGAAAGTCTGTACAGTCATTAATCTGACACTACATCTTATAGCTGTAGCTTTATTTTAATATTTTATTTTCATCTGCCAGATGGCAAGAAATAAATAATGTCTGTTTTATAATAGTGCACTTGAGGCACTGGGCCATGACTTTAGGATGGGCTTTACAGACCATAATTTTGAAATTAGTGGTAAAGACAAACACTATAAAGTTAAGATTGAGCTAATTATACAAAATAACTGAAACATTGCACAAGCGTTGTGTACACATCACAGATAAACCAAACAACCATTTAATGCTACACTTGTGCATGCTTACACAAGCACGAACAACTCCAGAATAATGAGTACCTACAATATACACTAACACCTATGTCCACATAGACCACTAACCTCATATTAACCCTGATAGAACCTCAAAAACAATTCTGAACTAGCAGAGATCTAGTCTGTATCCAGAACCTACAGAACTTACCAGAGGAACAGGGAAACACCTAAAGCACACACAGTTAAGTTAGAATCCACCAGTGGTAGCCCTCACACTTGGAGCAAGGCCAGAGGGAGAGGGAGGATGTGTCTGTGTGTGTGTGAAAGAAAGTGGGAGGAGAAAAGGGTTGGGCTGGAAGAAGTTGGGTAGCTCTCGACTCTGTCGTCAGTTGTGAATCAGCCAAGGCGCATATATGCCTGAGCATGAGAGGATGAGACATGAAGTAGCTCTGGTCACCGGCAGTCACTCCTTCAGTCCCTCCTGCTCTGCCCACCATTAATGGAAGTACTGGTTCTTCAAGCCTCATGCGCATTCAGAAGGAGACACCATCTCACCGCCACGGATGAAAGGATGCAGGTGTTCAAGTCCTGCTTTGGCAAACTGGTACAGCACGCATGGGGATACAGCAGGGTGGGAACCGTCTGTAACAACTGTGTGTGTGTGAGGGGGGATTTAGGTTAAAAAGGGAAAAAAACACTTATTGCGTGACTTGTATGCTCCAAATCCTCGAGATGCTCTTGAAGGAAGATTGCTTAATATGGGCTGAAAAAAAATACAAGTTGTGCAGATGCTGATGCTGATGCTATGTGATGAAAATGAAAAAATGACTGACTGCCACTACTGGTGGTTTCCTGTTTGTGTCTGGGAAGAAAAATAAAAATAGAATAGAAATGAACAGAAATGGGGAAAATGCACATTTTACTACGCACAATTTGTTGGTGAAGTACTTGTTGTCTGTAATATCAGGAGAAAAAAAAGGAGGAAAAAAGAGAAAACCCATTGTCGATTGTTATAGAATTGGATACATGGAATAGTTTACGTGGATAAAGAAAGAGACTGACAGTTGTGTCATTTTATCATATTTATATTATGTGTTGGATGATGCATGTTTTTGGAGCACATCGAGACAGAAACCATAACACTAATCATCCAGAAAAGTTATATTGCTGATGTATTTCTGGGATTGTTGGTCTTTACTCTGTAATTTAATGTGTGTTTTTGTTTTTTTTGCTGCCGTTGTCATTGTGATATTCATCCGTGTTTCTGCGTCATCACTCATCTAGCTCTATCCTATCCACCTTCAACAGAAACCTGACTCAAGGGGCAGCATTGACAGAGAAGACTGCAGCCACCAGGGTCCAGTAAGTCTCAGTGGATGTTTTTTTTTTCTTTTCTTTTTCTCATGCCAGTTAGATTTGATCAAACACACACACACACGCACACATATTCAAATATTTACACACACAAATATTCAAACGTTTACACACACATTCAAACTTATACACTTCCCCACAACATTTCCTAGGTGAAACATGAGGCATTTGGTGGTTTCTTGCTTGTTGCAACAGTGCCTCTCTCTCATACACTGCCCGGGGTGCTGTGTAGCTTTGCACACCCGCATGTGGAGGGTGTGTGTGTGAGACGTGTGTGGCGATTGAAGAGTCAGCCTGACTCGTGTGTTCTAGACACACACACACACACACACACACACACAAAACAGAGGCCTTCCCTCTCCTGCATACTCATGGGAAGAGGAAGTGTTTGGGGCACTGGAGGTCAAGCAACAGCCAAAATTAATATTTCAGCTTACAAACATTCATCATTATAAATACTGAAATTCAAGAAGGGAATAATGCTGAAACACTATTTGTTTTGTTAGTCAACAAATATGGAGCATCATTCCTCGTCAGTAATTATACACGGATGAGTTGTGTATATTTTTCCAGGAATATGATTTCATTCTGTGCTTAGACTGAGTTGTGTAAATGGAATGTCATGTGGGTGCCAGATCATCACACACCACATTTCCCACTTCTCCACTTGTACTTGAGGAGTTGGACAGGCGAGGCCAGGTTTGATTGGTGCTTCTCCATAGGGGAGTAATGATTGACTGGCAGTGTCAAAGAGAGCTGGAGAGTGATTAGACAATCTGTAAAATGGAGAAATGTTTTCAGAGCATTAGTCAGAAGAACTGTAGGTCTTGCATACTGCATACTTTTTAAATCTGTGAAGAGTAAATCCTCAAGCAGTACTTGGGCGCCTAAAATGGCTGTGGAATATTTGTGATGCTACTCCGCATCTGTTTTTTCCCCAAGTACCCCAAGTGTGTTTAAAGTTGCCACCAAGGTTTCCCCACTGACACAGAATTGATGTAACACTAAAAAGCGTTTGACTCTCTGGCATGTGAAATTATAACCTTCAGTGAGAGAACGCTGGCAGGCATGCCGAGAGAGAACGCTGTTTACCAGACTTGTGGGTGAATGTGGGGGAGACGCAAATGCGCTCCTCCCAGGGACGAGGCCCTTTTAGTGGGATCTCTCCCCCTCCCTGGTCCCAGCCCAGCCAAAGGCTCCGCCGCCCTCCGCAGGCAGCCCACATGAAACACACACTCATACTGTGCATGCTCGTTTACTGCACAATTTGCTAGAAGCCCCATAGGCGTTAACTCCCCGGCACGCTCTACCCCCACCACTTGTCTGAAAATGATTAGAGCTTGCATGAAGGCAGTAGGTACAGAGTGACAGTTGGGGGGGTGGATGGATGATTTGTCAATCCTGGTTTTTCATAGATGTTTGGGGATGCATGTGTCAGAAGATCCACAAATATTATTTGGCTGCATGGAGCAGAGTGCAGTGTTGTTCCGTGGCCCGTTTTAGGGATCCTCTTCACCTTTCTTTGGATTAGGGCTTGGGAAAGCTGCCATTGTAAGTGTTGCTGGGACGATTGGTGTGTTTTCACTGGCATGCCATGCCAGGGTGCTTCTTGGCATTGAGTCACTCTGTGGTTCAAGCAGATGTGTCTGTGTATTTGTGTGTGTCTGTGTATTTGTTTGTGTATGCGTGTGTATGCGTGGGTGCATGCGTGTGTGTGTGACTGCATGTGTGTATGCACACAAAAGTATCTGTGGCATGTTGGCTATTTGTGGTGAGACCACAACAACACTGAGGGGACGCCTAAACAGAGTTTCCATGAAAAGACGATAGAGAGCAAACATGCATAATCTCTCTCTCTCTGTGTCTCTCCCCCTCTCTCTCTGTCTGTCTGTCTCTCACACTCTCTCTGACATTGTTACAGACCAGGAACTGCAGGTTGAGATGTTTCTAATTGTTTGTTTGTTTGTTTATTTGCAGACAGGAAACCAGCACATATACCAGCCCGTAGGCAAACCAGGTAAAAAAAAAACTCCAGCCAACGTGGCTTTCTTTTAATTACAGCCGCTTGCACTCTTTGCTTTAAGTTTTTTTCCTGCTGTGCCACACTTTTGTACAGCACCACTTCTGGAGTCCTCTGGAGTGCTGCTGTTTCAGACGGGTCTGCCCCTGTAGCCCGAGTAGCCCTTTAAAGCAGCAGACTTCCAGTCATCAGCAGTGCTGCTTTACACATCAAGCCTGCCAGTGTGGCACTAGTAGCCCACTGGAACAGACTCTTTCACTTTGTTGAAAAAGTCTGGACGCTCTCTATAGGCATACATTTACTTCCAAGTTGCCAGGCTCTTGGTTTAAAATTCATATCTGTTGGTTCTGCCTTTAATTTCAGTTCAATGATTGGTTGCTAACAAATTTAGTCGAGGGACACAACTAAATTGATAGTACTATATTAAAACACGATGTTGACCAAGAGCACTACGGCAGTGCTAGCTTGGCTATTGCACCAGTGGAAGGGCAGACAAACCCTAGCCTTCTCAGGCAGTGGCAGACATCAAAAAATAAAAGTCCTGTCACATGTTTGTTCCAGCCAACTTTGCTGAAGTAGCTGATCCTAATCAACACAACTTTTCAGCTAAATGAGCTAATTAGTGAAATTGCCTGTGTTAAGGGTTGAGGAAGAGGGAATTTATGACAGGACTTTTGCTTTCTCATGTCTGTTTTTCCACAAAACAGAACAACAAGGATTCTTTGGAAGTTGTTGAATGAAAGGAGTTGGTAGGAGTGGCTGGTTAGTGAAAACAGCATGGGTTAGACCAGCTAATCTGCTAAAGACCGCCATGTTTGTCCACAGAGCATGCAGCACCGCCCAAGAAGCCTCCACGTCCAGGAGCCCCCAGTCACTTGGGGAGCGTGGCCAGTTTGAACCCCGTAGACAGTTACAATGAAGGAGTCAAGGTAAGGCTGCAGCAGGTAGACATGGAGCACCCACCCATACATGTTGCTATTCATATTGTAAAGAAGCATTAGACTTGGAAAATAGATTATTATCAATCTCTCATGTCAGTGAGGGACAGCGTAATCCTGGGTCTCTATTATCACTGTGTGACTTTCTCTTTGACTCACTGTCTTTCTCTCTCTCTCACACACACACACACACACACACACACACACTGTAAATGTATGATGGATGAAATGCAGCATAACCCAGGAAAGCACTCCAGCCTAAGCCACACTCTAGGAGACACATGCCAAGCCTCAGCTAAAGCAGTCCCAGCTGCCGAGCACCACCCCCCTCACACACACACACACACACACACACACACACACACACACACACAAACCCTCATACCAGTGCTGCACACACACATGCACACACACAAATGCACTTAGCGCTGACTTCACATAAAAACTCTTAGACAAATAAACTCTCATGCACATTCAAACCCAGCTCAGTTTCACTAATACACACATGCATAGCTAAAGTCATCACCAATACACATACACTCACACACAATCTCCATAGGCGTTCTCTCATAAACAATGCTCAGCTCTCTAGGAGCAAACAGTTTCCATCACACCCTGTTATTAAGAAACCCACAGGAAATTATCCCCAAAACAATGTACACCAAGCAGTTGAGTTTCTGAGGAAAACCGCCATCCCACAACCAAAAGTGCCAGCCAAATAAAGCAGGATTTTTTTCAAAAGTACTGCAGTGTATACACTTACACTGCCATGTTTTGTGCCCATGTGTAAAATGTATATATTGCACATTGTATGGATCCTTAAAGTGCCAAGGTCTTGTACTATATACAATTTCTGTGTTTCTTTTTTCTTTTTCTTTCTTGTTTTCCACTTTGTGTCTTTCTTTCTTTATCTCTCTTACAGTCTCTCTTTCAGACACACACACATGCACTTTTCTATAGCATGAACTCTCAGCTTTGCTCTTCTGTCAGTGAGTGCACCTTTATGCATCCCAACACCCAGGCTGATTCTCTTTTGTGTGTTAAAGCATGTGTAATAATTTCAGTAATATTCTCTCTTTCTTTCTCTCTCTTTTCTTTTTCCTCTTTCTCTTTATGTTCCCTGTCTCATTGTCTATTTTGCTGCTTCTGCGTCCCTGTTGTTGAACATAGCCCTGGAGGGTAAGAACACAGTGGATGTGTGTCTACGTGTGTCTTTTTGGTTGTTTTTTTTTCCTAGTCGCAAATCTCAGTTTGAGTCAGAAAATGTCATCTACATCTCATTGCCTCATGTAGAGATTTTAACTTTTAATTCTTTCTGCCTCTTCTAATTGTCTTTAATGGTGTGCTTAAACGTTAGTGATTAGCTTTTAATATTAGCATAAAAAACTAACAGCTGTTGTACTTTTGAGACTGTTACACTTGGACACACTTACACTTCATTGTTTGACTTGGAGTCTCATGTATTTCAAAACATTTGTTCATCTGTCTTCCATTTCCTTCATTTGTAAATACAAAGAACATCTAAGCTTACTGTGCTTAGTATTGCTCAGTGTTTGTAATTGCTACAGTCCTTTCGATTTTAAGTCGACTTTGTATGAATCGATTATCAAGTCATTTAAGTAGAATTACAGTTAAAGTACCCATATTATCCCACAAACTATATCTACTGAGCCCCTTTACAGATGCTTAAAATTACAGAAGTCTTGCTATAACCTTAGCAAATACTGCCACCTACTGGTTGTATATTACACTTACAGCACCAGCATCAGCCTCTGAGTGAATCACAGTTTTGCATAAAATGTTCTGAAAGAGTTTACTTTGTTGTTAGATCCAGCCCCAGGAGATCAACCCTCCCCCCACGGCGAATCTGGACCGCTCCAACGATAAGGTGTATGAGAATGTGACAGGGCTGGTCAAGGCGGTCATCGAGATGTCGAGTAAAATCCAGCCTGCTCCTCCTGAGGAGTATGTTCCCATGGTAAAGGTAAGTGCCACTTGTAAACTGCCACATGCCCCATGAATGCAGTGTTAGTAACACTTTATTTAAAGGGGTATGCAGAAATTATGTCATTAGGCTGTATCATGGTAATATTAAATTGTCATAAGAAAGACATCTTAAACAATGTGAGTTGACAATAAAAAAGACAAGGACAACATACATAAAAATGCATTTATGCTCCTGACGGGTGTCATGCTATGGTTACAACACTCACAGTCTTATGCATACTCTTTTAAATAAAGTGTTACTGCAGTGTCTTGTCAGCAAGTGTCTGATGATGTGAAAAGAAATTCATCATTCATATTCTCCATTCCTAATGTGTGTGTTTCAGGAAGTGGGTTTAGCTCTGAGAACACTCCTGGCAACTGTTGATGAGACCATCCCCACACTGCCTGCTAGTACACATCGTGAGGTACGGAACATTTCTGAAAACTAGTCAGAGGTGGACAAACTTGACTCATGGAAGTAAATGTACTGTCATGTATTCCTTCTGCCTGTGCAGATGCAGGAGATTTTACTAATTAGCTCATCTACTAGGCTAAAGAGTGATAATTAGGATTAGCTGGTTCAGTGAATTAGCTGGAAGAAGTATGTGGCAGGATATCTCCTTACAGACCCTGCAATTTCCACCTTGGCACCTTATTAATTATGAGTCAGAACTAATAGAGAGGTGGAGGCCACAGAAGCCTACTTCAGGGAACACTTGAATTGAAGTTAAAGTTGAAAACACTTTATTTTAAGTAGGGTCACAGTATTTTAAAAAAGTAAGTTGGAACTTCCTAAATAGAATTGTAATTAATGTTGAATGATGTATAACACTGTAGTAGAAAGAGCACTTCTTCAGAGCTGTGGACATAGTTGCTGGAGGTGTAAAACTAAACCTGTTAACCCACACCCCCCTCTCCCCACCCCGCCTGGCCTGCCACAGATTGAGATGGCTCAGAAGCTGCTGAACTCGGACCTGGCAGAGCTGATCAACAAGATGAAGCTTGCCCAACAGTACGTCATGACCAGCCTACAGCAGGACTACAAGAAGCAGATGCTGACGGCTGCTCACGCCCTGGCTGTGGACGCCAAGAACCTCCTGGATGTCATCGACCAGGCCCGGCTCAAGATGATGGGTCAGCCTCGCCCGCATTAGGACTCACCTGCTCGCTAACCCAGCGGGGGAGAGCAGGCTCGGATAAACGGCCTGGACCACCCAGGCAGGCGAGCAGCCTCTCTTCCTCCCCTAAGACTGTCTCACACCAGCATGTAAGGACTTCGCTATAGACTCTTGAATGAGAGAGAAGTAGGAGATGATGACATAGCTTCCAAGAAACTCACTACTGACTGACTTGTCCGCCACATCAGATGAACAGACTTCTGACTGATGGCAAGGCTGCTGTAATCTATTGTGTGTGTGTGTGTGTGTGTGTGTGTGTGTGTGTGTGTGTGTGTGTGTGTGTGTGTGTGTGTAGTATGCGAGTGGGTATGTATATATGTATAAATGAGTATGTATGACTAAGTGAATGAATGAGAGAGTATGTATGTATAAAACGGTTGTGTTGCTCAAAGGCCAAGTGCCACTCTGGAGTTAAAACATAAACAATCACCTTCAAGGTGAAGGAGCCTAAACAGATGAACTGGAACGTTTGCACTGATTATCTGGTGAATCTTTTGGGACTCCCACACACACAGTGTCAGTATCGATCACCTGTCAGTGCGTGTTCATTTCAGCTCTGAGCCAGACTGGCTTGGCACTCTCCAAATCTAATAAAGCAACAGATTAAATAAACCCATCACAAAGTAATAAAGAAGAGGTTTTTCTTTTACGAATAAACGTGAATATTTGAAGAAAAGGTTATATGTGAAAATGTGGCATTTCTAGTAAATGAGGGCTTTAGCAGACACATCCACTTCTAATTCATGCTTTCATGCCACCTGTGCATTTAAATTCATATTGTACTTTTAGCTGTTTTCAGTGTGGATATCCCTACAGACAGAGCAGGCTCAAAAGTATTTTTATTACAAGCACAGGTGGGTGAAGACGAGACTAATGTTCAGCCAGCTAGCGTTATGGTTCTCGAAAATTTTATCTTTAGTCACAACTTTGTGAAAGGTCTTCAATGTTTTTTTATTATGATAACAGCTAGTGGTGTATCTGAAACAAATTCCTCCAGCACCTGGAATAAATCCACATCTTGCTGATGTAAGTGATCCTGAGCACTCCTCCTATTGTTGTTCTGAGCCAGTTTTCTGCAGGTAAGTTGCAAGTATTTTCAAAGTCCTGCCTAGAAAGTTGCAGTGCTTTTGTACCGTCTCAAAAGACATGGGTGGTAAAAAATCTTTTTGAGACCATTCAAAATTTCTAGATAAAAAAAAAAGTTTTGCAAGAAAAAAACAAAAAAAAGGCAGAATCTTTTATATCTGCAAGGACAGTTACATTCTAGACATTATGACCCTGAAATTACCCTTATGTTGTGTATACTTTGACTTCACCACCACCAACCAGATGATGTTTTACATTGATCACACTAGACATATTGTTAATTTGTGATGTTTACTGTTTTGTGTAAACAGAAAATGGGTTAATGGGTTCTTCCAGTGCAGTTATATCTTTTATGCATTCTTCAACAGTAGGCTATACAGTAACTTTAGTTGACACGCAAAAAAACACTTCACAAACATGCCACAACATAGGAGTACAACCTCAGTGATGCAAAACATCAAGCCTACCTCTAAAAGAAAAAGGACACTTTTAAGGATGCTGATGTGTGCAGTTTGGACAGGGAAGATATATGCTTTGAGACAGGACTAAAGGAGGAGTCTATATTGACCTGGAACAATCCTCATTAAACAGAGGGTGGGGAGGGACATCATGTATCAGCCATGAGATCCATGACATTACATTACATTTAGGTCTTATCCAGAACAACTTACAGTGAATAAGGCCATGTAAAACATAATGCAGTGGATGCATAACATTTCCGAAAAGAGCACTGCTATATGTTACAGCATGGTAATTTTATGTGCCTACAAAACCAGCTATGAGTTACATAGACTGAAATGTATCATTTAATGACATAATAAAGACATTTTTGGGGTGTTTGTGCCATCTTTAACCAGATACACAAACACTGTTTCTGCTGGTATGTTACAAAATGTTAGCCTGGTAAACCAGCCCTCTTACTTCACTTTGTTTTGTACAGAGGGTCTGTCTGTGCTGTATTAAGAAATGTTTTTCTTCTGGAGGTGTGGACTGAAATTAAAAAAGATGCGCTGATTTGGCTGCAACCTACAATCTACATCAGAAAGTAAGAATATTGGGGGTCGGTAAATGTGTCCACTTACAGATGCATTAGCATCATTGCCGTTTGCCTTAAAACATTTGCACAGAATTAGCACTTCATTTTCTGTCTGCTGATATTCTGCCCTAAACTCCAACTGTCCTTCTCCACTGACACACTTTTGTTTTCAGCCTGTTGAACTTTTATCAACCTATGGGTATTGCAAAAACATAAATACGGCTTATAATGCCATCCCCTGGGGATAAATAAATGTTAAATTTTAAAAAATTTTAGGGCACAGCTGAGCTCACTATCCTTTGAATTTTTTGGTTGATTTTTTTGTTGGATGTGTGAGACTAGTATTTTACAAGTAACACACAACTGTTCACTGGTGTATTTATTATTCACAGTTTTAATGTAAAATAAAATGAGCACCAAAAATTACTCAGAAATGCTTTCAGTTCAGGTTGGCCTTGGGGATAGACACCTAATTACCACGTCTGGTTCACTGGTATGTGGTTAATCCTGTTTTTCAATTTACCTGTTATCAACATCTCAAGCAGCTGGAGGAGGTGAATAATTTCTCTGTGAAAGGTTACAATGAAAAAGACCAGGAATATTATCTCACAATGTTCCAACTTTAAAGGGACATATTTTTTGTGTATTTGTATTAATGATACAATCTTGTCCTATGTTGAATCTTATGTAATTTGTATATTCTGAAAAAATGAATTGACCATGTATTGAGATGTAAGTATTTAAAAAATGTTCAAGTGACGACACAAGATCTCCAAAAACAATTGTAATTGTTTTATTTTCCAGGCCGAGAACCTAGTAATGTCATGACAACCAAATAATACATTTATCTGTGTCTTACATTTGAAGATCTATTGTTGGAGAGCTACTGACTGTAAAACTGACATAGTAGAAATACATTAAAACAAAGGACATTGCCTGGTGACAGTCCTATATTTAGATACTGGAGATCAGTGGTTGCCTAAAACTGAATTGTGATTAAAAAGATTATATAGTCATACAAAAACTGGAGTTTATCTCAAAATATTTACTAAGCACATGGACTGTGTGAGATACTGCTTGATTCGTTCTGTAAAAAATGTTTTGGAAACATTTACTTAAATCTATTAAAGTTTTTTTCTTAAGAGCAGACATAAATATTTGAAAGAATTTAAAGTAATAAAAATCAATACCAAAATAGATTAACATAAAAGATGATCCTCTGTTGACCTGCTAGGTGATTAACTAGACCGTGTGCATCAGTGTGACTGTGAGGAGGCAGACAGGCAGCACCAGGAGCCATCGGTGTAGGCTGAAGCTGGCCGCTCCGCTGTAGTTGCAGAGGCGGGAGGCGCAGCAGTACACCTTGTTGCCGTTCCCAGCGTTGTCCACCGACGCGCTGGCTGCCGCCCCCTGACAGGTAGCTCTGCTCGCGCACTGCTTCACGATGGCCGTCACACCGTCTGAGGGAGAGACAAGAGGACAATAAATCCTGCCCTGCTAATACTCATAAACAGGGGTGCTGCTAGAAATTCTGTATGAAAGAATACACCCCCAGGCTCAACTCTGTCCAGCTCAATACAATTATATTTTGCAAGGTGAAAGAACAGTCTTTGACAGCAATGACTAGAGATTGCAAGCACTGTACTTACTCATAGTGTCCACAGTGGCCATGCAGGTGTCCAGTGGAGGATTGCAATCTTGGCTGTTCTGGTTACACTGTTCATTACTATTGGTGGCACTGCACACATAACATTTCAGTGTGTCCACTGAACAAGACAACAACAGCATTAGGGTCACTTTATACTGTTTTATCTATTGGTCATCTGGATTCTCACGAACAAAAAGCATCAGAATAATTAGAACAACTCACTATGTGAGCTTTTAAGACAAAAATAAATATAAATAATAAATAACATTTCCTGTGGTGGTGCTTTTAAATTCTAAGTTAAACCTATTCTAGTTACCAGCTACATTACGAGAGGCTGTCTACTCTAATCTGGGAAATCTAAACCGGCATGTCAGGGAAAAGGTAACAAGCCTAGATGCGATCCTTGACTGACTTAAGCTTTGAATCTCCCATTCAAAAAAGTCAATTGAACCTGCCCTACTGTGGGTTTCAGAAGCTCCACCTAAAAGGATTGGGGAAGCAGCTTTCTCATATTATGCCCCAAAGAGATGGAACGCCCTACCACTACACATCAGGGAAGCTGAGTCCATTGATGCCTGCCAACGACAACTGAAGACTTATTGTTCGTTGTGTGATTGAAAACAGTCACACTTAACTGTTCTATTCATGGACCTCCTAGTCAATCACAGACTTTTTTGTTTCTACCAGCCCTGGCAGATGGGCTCCCGTAGGGGGCCATGGTTCTGCCTGAGGTTTCTTCCTGGACTTGAACAATCCAATGCAAACAGGGAGTTTTTCCTCACCCCTGTCGCCCCTAGGGTATACTGTGGACACTAGCAGGAACTGTCAACAGTGCTTGAATGAACTTCCTCTTTCCCGGCGCTACCAGGCTGCAACAAATGCTGGCTTGTGTTTTTTCCACCAAACTGTTGAAGCACTTTGAGCTTCATCATATCATATATGTATTATGCTATACAAATACAGTTTATTACTATTATTATTAGAATTATGTTGTTCACTACTTGTGGAAATGGCAGAAAGCAGTGGCACAACCCAACCGTGTGTGTTCGACCCCGAGTCTGATGCTCCCCGATCTGACATCAGCATGGGGGTAGCCAGGAAAAATGGCTAATAAAAGCATTCCTGACACCAAAATCTGTCAACTGACTCAAACTCACAGCAAACGAATGGATGGGCTTTTTGGTGCTTGGAGAGTTAGTAAAGACCCAAATGACAATACCAAAACAAGCAAAAGTGTTTTCTGCATAATATGTCCCCTTCAAAGGCTAAAAAGGTCTGTAAGATGTTTTTTTTTTCTGTGAACATTTATGAAGGAGACTAAAAAAGCTTTTTGAAAAAGACAACTCAATACATTCTAATAATAAAGTAGTAACACTTCATTTACAGTGCCTACTGAAAATAGTACCGAGAATAAAAATGCAATGTAATTCTTAATTTCTACAAAGACTACCTTAGAACAGTAAAACAAAACATAGTGCAAGCATGTCATTGTTTCGATACATTGGAACAAAATTGGGAAATTAACAGTTTTTTAATCATAGTGCATTTCATTTCTTACTGTATTGATTTAATGCCAGTAATTGCAGGTAATATATTCATTAAAATGTATTTATTTGTCCAGCTCTTACCTGAATGCACAGATAAAAAAAGAAGGAACAGTCCTGAGAGAGACTTCATGTCTTGTTCTGAGTTGGGCATGGGTGTGTGTTTGTTTTATGTGACAGGTTTCTGGTTGACACCTACCTCAGAGAAACCACCCAGAAGGCATTGTTACATGCACATTCTTCCTGTATGTCAGGATGCAAAACATCTTAAGACTACATTCCTAGAGACCACTACTGCTTGTACAGTGTCACCTGTGTAATTTGCAATCAGACCCCATGAAAAATACGGTGGCAGCACATTTTCCTATTTAGTTAATCAGAGATATGATAACTGTACTCTTCTTTATCTGTGTCATGACCGGTGTTTGCACAGTGCAAATACAATATTTGGTAAATAAGTAATGTGCAGGTAAACCCATGTCACTCCACCTACTGTAGAAGCAATGTGAAACTGGATCACGTCACCACCATTCCTCCGTCTTCACAACACTGAAAAAAACTGGACTGTCCTCTTCAAACAAGAGTGAAACTGCCTGAATGATACTGTTGAGA
This sequence comes from Setipinna tenuifilis, assembly GCA_030347295.1. Classification (NCBI taxonomy): domain Eukaryota; kingdom Metazoa; phylum Chordata; class Actinopteri; order Clupeiformes; family Engraulidae; genus Setipinna; species Setipinna tenuifilis. The sequence continues at coordinate 29,210,858 of CM059277.1, forward strand.
CAGATGTAATCATCTTTTTGTTTGGTTGATTGTTCTCTTGACAACCACATATTTGACATACAGGACTCTATGAAGAAAATGTACTTCCTGAATTTTTTATTCAGATGAATAAAACATTAATGCAAGAATAGAAGTACAGAGTCACAGCCAAATAACAGTACCACAGAATGAAACTTGCAAAGAATAATAAAGAGGAAATGTTTTCCCTTTTTAAACAAATAGAGATGCAAAGTGACCTTAAATTTAAATGTCAGATGTTATCTCATTAAAGTGCAAGTCTATTTCGCATACTAAAATTTTGAGTTTAGGTCCCTTTTAATCATCATTACTATACAATACTGGCAGAGAAAGTATTTTTTTATAAAGAATGACAGGTGGTGTTTTTAATGTGCTTAATATATAGTGTTGTAAAGAATAGATGTCATATCACTTCATATCTTTTTTGGGAAATAGTCTGGCAGTAGGATCTCAAAATCTGGCAGTAACACTTCAGCAATTAGCTTAACATAAATCATTGAATTGGATGAGACCAGCTACTAATCTAATCTAATTCAATGATTTAATAATAATACCTCAAGTGCTACTGCCAGATCCAGAGATCGGCTGAATGGCTTCAAACACTGTAAAATCAACTGTTTAACTCTAATGGAGTTGGACAATGTCCCAATTTCCCAAAAAAGTGGAGTGTTCCTTTAAGGAGATTAAATTACGGAAGACCGAAAAGCTTTCTCAGTGTAGGCATCATCAGGCAAAATGTGTCGTGCAGACGTTGGGGGAAGCTGCGTTTTCAGTTATATTACATTTTTGTTACGTTTTACGTTATCTCCCTTGTTCTGTGATTCCAGATAATCATACCTGAAACCTGAGCTATGGCAAAGCACACACTGATTCCAGAACAGCATGCTAGGGCAAGAAGGTTCTGGAATATGGATGCAAGCAGCTTATTCAGGTTCTCTATGTCAGTCATACTTCCTCCAAGATCCTGAATAATCAGGCTTCGTTCAGCGTGGCCTCCTTCTGCTTCCCTGAGGACACTCAATCCTCGTGTGTTTTCCCTTTCAATCTCTGCCTGCAGCATGCTCCATATTCTCGGCCACGAGTCTTTCTGACAGGGTATAGTCTGTTAAAACAACAAGGACAGGCATGAATAGCCTCAAAATAGGAAGAATGGGCATGTATAGATTCAAGCAAATGTCTAAAGTCACCTTTACTACAGCTTCAGAAAGTATACACACTGTATCTGCCATTTATTCTTTCTGTCTGTGCACTTAACAGATGATTTCACTAATTTGCAGATCTACCTGTCTGATAACGTGTGTGCTCATTAGGATCAGCTTGTTAGGACTTTTGCTTTCTGAATCCAGGATCTCCAACACAAGCACAGTCAAATCTTGAATAGGCTTAATTCTTAAATATTGAGTAATGCTTTAAAATATCAGGCCCACCTTCTCTGATACAGGTGAAGAAGAAAGGTGACATCGTCCCGAAAGCAAGCCAATGGGTGTGTTGGAACAGTAAGGACGGTGCCGAGGATGTCGTTAAGAAAGGTGCTCATTCCCTATGACAAACAAATCATCTGTTTTACTACTGAAGTATATCATGTTGAATAACCTGTTTATTAATGAGCTGAAAAGTACAGTGCTTACCTTGTACATGTAAATTGAAGACTGCAAATGTTCAACTGATTTCAACTAAAAATAGAAGAAGTTGTTGTCATGTAAAATTCAACATTCAACAAATTCAAATGTTTTATATCTAAAATTAATCTTTTGGGTAATTCACATCACCTTGTAGTTCACATAGAGCTGAGGAAACCCAGAGAGGAAGCCAAAGGCGTACACTCCTGATGCAGGATGCACATGCGTGCGCACACACACACACAGACACACACACACACACAGACACACACACAGACACACACACACACACACACACACACACACACACACACACACACACACACACACACACAGACACACACACACACCAGGTGCTATACAACACTCTGTTTGGCTCAAGGGGAAGTCAGTTGGCACTCCTAAATAGCTGTGATGTATGTGCCAAATGTTTGATCTTGTGTCATCTAAATGCTGAGGTGGAAATTGCAGCTTTAGAAAGTAAAAACCCTGTCATTTATTCATTCTGTCTGTGCACTTAAAAGGTAATTTCACTAATTAGCTAATAATGCCTTGTTTGCTCACAAGGATCGACTGGTTCAGAGTTTGGTTGCAGTAAATATGAGGCACGGTTTTTATTCTCTGAAGCTGGAATGTCCACCTCTGTCTAAAGAAAGAGTGCAGTACACATTTGGCCATACAACCTAGGCTGAGGTTTACATGTGAATATCAGGCATTCCAAAACAAAATACTTCATAACTTACCAGTAACAAGGCTGTTGATAAACCAAGAGTACAAGCTGAAAGAGACAAACAACATCTTGGTTATGTCATGTGTCATGTGTTATAATCTTTAGAAACACAGAAGATGATATTTTTTGGGAGGCTTCTAGTTACCTTTTATTCTTCAAGTATAGACAGGAGTAAGTGACTCCGCTGACACAGAGTGGACACAGCAGATACGACAGAAATCTCATTCCCTATGGCAGACAGAGAAGTTAAGTCAAGTTGATGAGATTACTTATGAAGAAATAATACTATTAGCTTAAGTACATTTGTAAAACTTGTACTCATCGTTTTTAATGTTACCTGGGAATCATATCCTGCAGTAACTCTCTCTGGTTCTTCAAATTTGTCATCCTAAAAAAGTTATAGCAGAATTCACTAAAATGTTATTCAGTTTTATGCTCTTATAGCAAAAACTGCAGCAGCAGTTTTAACTGCATCTAATGGTAAATGTCTACATGGGAATTCTACTGAAATATTTTATTTCCAACCCCGACATGTTTTCAGACCGTACCTGAATGGTGAAAGCTTTCTTAAGTTTCCATAGCTGCAGAGAACACACAAACACATGTCACAATACTAAAGAGCATACACATTGGTAGTGCTTACACATTGAAATCACCAAGCAGTGCCTATTAACACTGTGAAAATGTTGACTAAACTTTGTTTTTAAAACAAAGTTCAAGAGGGGCTCTAGGGATGATACAGGCAGTCTTCCCTCACCTCACTTCCCCTCTCTAGGAGGTGTAACCCTGCCCTGCCTGTCCACCATGTCACACACTTTGTCAGACTGAGATATCCTATCTCCTCTCTATTCTCCCCCTAGACTAGATGCTCTAACCTCACATTACTCCTTATCCATAGGGACTGGACACATTCAACTTGACTGGGTGGCTAGCTAAACATGACATCAAATGAGATCGGACGAGTTGGCTAAAGTTTTACTGCTCCCACAAGATTTTAATACCGTGACATTTAAATGAGATTATGCCAGCTGCTTTTTCCAATTTGACAGCTGTATGTCCAATCTTGTTTGGTGTCATAAGCCAGTTAGCTGCAAGAGAGCCAAAGTGGAACGAGCCCATATCGCCTGAAGCCATCTCAGAACCGCTGCCAGTTACCACACCCAACATGCTTTTAATAAGATCTGTAAATCAAGCATTCCCATAAGTGAACTAGTCATCTTGCCAAATACCAGTGCACTACTTGCTCAAAACTGAAACCATTAAATGGGTTTAGGTTTTTTTAAGACAACTGCTTGACAACTAGAATACTCCTGTGCTGTCAAATGATCTACGTCATTTAAAGGTGCAATATGTAAGAATTTTACAGCAAGTAATCATAAAATGGTCCTGATATGTCAGTGGTACAGTAGTACAGCCAAACATTTTAAACATTTAACATTTTAAATGCCTTAAACAGCCTGCAAATTTTTGTTTATGTTTTGATTTTGTGTTTTGCCTCTTTATTCTGTAGGGGGGGATTATGCTTAACAAAACTTTGAATTTGATTACAGTACCCTATATAGGTCACAGTCCTATATAATAGTACATTTAAACACAAACACTTGAACAAGTGTTGCAGTGTTACTGTCACTGACCTCCCTGTGTGCTCTCATGTTTTAGAAGCATACCTCAAGTACCACTCCCACACTGGTCGGTATGAGAAGCAGCCAACCTGTCTTCTCCAGCAGCAGGTAGAGAAAAATGACCAGCGTGCTGAAACAGCGCCACACCACTGCAGACACAAAGACACACATAGCTGTTTACAGTACCAACACCAGCAACATCCCCATCACAATATTTATTACATTTTTTGGTATTGCTTACTGTACACCAACACCAGTATAAAGACATGCGTAGCTCTTTAATACACCAACAAATGGTCAACTTCCTTTGAAGGTGTAAACATTTATTGCCAGTAGACTATTCCTAAAATGGTTAAAATGTTCACCATAAAATGTTCCATTGCCTGAATACATCACCAGAGAGTAAAAAAACATGTTAAGCTCAAATACTGATTTTACTGACAACTATAGAACAGCCAGGATATTCACACTTTAAAAGTTACTTTACACCATGCAAATTCTGTTTATATTGTTTTGTGTTATGCAAAGGCACAAAGACACACATAGCTGGCTACTACACACCAACACCAGCATCATCACCACCACACTCTCTGCAAATGTCTTCTACTACCAGGAAGCTCCTCACCTGATCTTTTAGACATGCCAGTCATGGTAGTCTTCTTTCTCCAGAAGCTGATGTCATTTTTAATAGCAAGGAACTCACACAGAAGCTGCAAAAATATCCCACTTTTAAAGCATGTGCAAATTAAAATGTGTTTAAATAAAAAAAGATATTTTAACTACTTTGTGTTACACTGAAAAAAGTGAAACATAAAACCAACTCAGGCAGTGAGCTGTATGCAACTTTTTACATTGGTTTACTTGCACAATTTGTTAAGCATCATGAACTTACATTGTCTTGTTCATGATACTTCAAAAATAGCACAGTGTAAAAAAGATCCATGCAGCATGTTGCCATAATTATTTTGAGTTGGTTATATGCTTCACTCTTCACAGACATTGTGGAAATGTCATTGTAAGGTGTGCTAAGAAATGGTGCCAGCATGGCATAACAAATCCACTGTTAGTGTAAACAAATCTTACATTTAGTATAGCAGCAACAATTGTGAGAGCCAGTACATATGGGTTTGTGTCTGAGATCACACCTTTGATTTCATCTACTTGGTACTCCGTAAATCCTGCAACATAAATTAGCCAGATTACAAACCATATAACAAAATCACATACATGGTTACATGTGGAGTAGATTCATTTATTTTAACTTTCACTAACCCTGCAAGTTTTGCTTATATTTGTTATTATGGTAAAAAAAATTGTATTGTGCATCCCTTTGGAAAAAAGTGCCTGCAAATCATCATAAACATCAACATGGATTGATATGGATTTACACTGGGCCATGATGATGTTACACATTCATAATATGTTGAACTCCTGTATATCAGTATATATAGTATATATATATATATATATATACTGATATACAGGAGTTCAACATATTATCTATGATGTTATTTCCTACAGGTAGTTGGGGTTGATGACCCTCATAACAAGAACGTTTTGCATATGTATGCAATTTCTTGAGTCCATCATGTTCCACCACTATGGCCCACCCTGTATTTTATCACATTCCTGTGTATTACATATGATGTATACAGTAAATGACTTACCAAATTGTTTTAAAGAGTACATCACATCCCTTACATGGCTCCATAAGCGGAATTTCTTTAGGGAGACGTTTTCATACGTTAAAGTCAAGTAGACCTCAGCTATTGACTCATTGATTTCCTGTATGGGAATGCAAAGGCTTTGATTGTATAAAAATGAATCCACTACTGTTAGGTAAGGTAGACTATTTTAAAATAATGTTACATACAATGAAATCTCTCATTCTAATTCGCAGCTCATCCACAACCACGAGGGGCAAATACATTTTCTTCTTTCCTTCTTCTACCCTGGTGGAACCAAAAACAAGAGTTGGGTAAGATCACTAAAGGTGTGTGAGACATAATCCTTAAAGGAAGATAATTTAACACACTATAATGAAGTACAACATTAACATCTGACTGGTGCAAGTATGTCAACAATCAAGACCAAATTGATTTCTATCCACACACATTGTTTTTTCTTCCACATGCTTCATTTCTAATCTGTCACAGTTCCAGAGCCCCAAAATGACAGACTGGTGTGGGGAGAACAGGCAGAAATGTGACAACCTCGTTTTGTTTCTATTTGGAAAAGGACTTATGGGTGGCAATGTAGCCTACATTAGTGAAGCATACAAAGAGGAGAAGAAATGACAAGACCAGTTGGTTTCTGATTGGCAGGCACTGTCCTAATTTGGACATTTAAATTTAGTCTGCAACAATTCTCCAGGTGAGGGATCAACTGCAGGGAGATAGATCGCTAGATAACTAGATAGATCGATGTACTTTATTGGTCCCACACTGGGAAATGGTGACTTCAGTCATTTAATTGGAGTAAATAATCTAAAATATATTTGATTGAAAAAATATGCCTATTCTATCGTACTTAATATGTTAATTAGGCATATTTGTTAAATTGTAGGCCTACTTTGTGGATTAATTAGGCATATTCTCAATGCATCTGCTGTCGAGTCATTTGTATTTGGCAGGCATATGCCCACTCTTCTCTGATTAGTTGATCAGATCAGTTCAGTGATTCTTTTTGCTGACCCTTAACAGTAGTGGGGTGGTAAAAGGGTAGAAAACAAAATGCTCAGCAGTAAAAAAGGTGAGTAAACTATGCATATCTTTAAAGTAAGCAATCATGAAAAGGCAAGTACATGCTGGTTTGTAATTTAAAAAGGGGCATAAATGACATTTACAACCCCTCCATTACAGTGCTGACCCTAAATAACTGTTGCAAAGTGAGGTCTATCCCTGTGCCCCTCGTGCTGGCACTCACACTTTCATGTGGCGGCGGATGTCACTTGGCACAGCCCCCTTGTTGAAGCTAAAGCCCTCGGCCATGATGCTGAGGCAGAGACGCGAGTGCCAGTAGAGAACAGGTGCAGCTGGCACAGAGCCAGACGCCTGCTGCAGCTCCTCATCTTCCTGTGGACGACATGCACACAGCTGAAGTTAAATATGTGACCTGATCTGACAAAATTAGTCCAAAGCTGCAAATTCTAATTTTAAAAGGTACAGGCCAATTTTGGTAGAAAACCTTAATCTCAGTTTTTTTTTTGTTCTCTCCACTTTTCACTGTGGATATAAGTATGTTAAGGTTAAAAATTCAGAAATTTAATTGCAGCGTTGAAATATCACCAAAAAATTGATTCTCAGGTTTTGAATTTTAACAAGATGGTGGGATGCCATATTTGAAATGACTATCTTGACAACTGTTAAAGGTGTGCTCTGACCAAGAAATCATTTAAAAATATATTGTCTTTTCACTGGTACTGTTACAACCTGGCTCGTATGCCACAACATGCAATCGAGACAAACAAGTGTTACAAAAAAAAAAAACTAGTTTTTATTTAGAATAAATAGTCAAAACTGAGTTAAAACTGAGACAAATATGTCAATGAGCACCCATACTGCAACACCACAGAAAGAACACGAGAGCTTCAAGGAGAGAGAGGGCGAGACTGACAAGGGCTTTTATAGCCACACAGGTGTAACTGATGAACTTTAAGTCCCCCCCCCTTAAGGGTTCCTCCAGGAGCCCAAACCAAAACACGAAGGCCCTCTGCATCCTTTTTCCATGTGGTCCTTCACATCCTGGGCCCTGGGACAAAATAGTGAGGAGGACGGCAGGCAGAGACAGACAGAACAAATGTACAACACAAATTTGGAGCGGAATTGCATCAACGCAAGATTCTAACAGCAACAATGTGACCAACAAATGTGAGGCACAATGTGGGGCAAACCAAAATGGTTACCTCACCAACGTTACAACACTGAAGCAGTAATAGGTAACCCAATAAAAGTGGACTGCACCCTCACCACAAAAACACCCCAAAGGCTGTTGCACTGCCACTGCAAGGCCAGTTGTGGTGCATTCACTTTGAATATGGAGAGCATTTATAGTTCACGCATGACATGGCATGTGTATGTCTTTTACATCCATTTTATGTCTTAAGTCCATTATTATTTTTATTTTTTATCACTAAAGAAACATAATTTCATTGAGAATTTTGTTGCTACCCCAAAATGGATGGCCCTATCTAAGTTAAATGACAGATACATTCCTAATTATAAACAACTAATACCTTTACCTGCACCGTATCTTCATCGAGTCTAGTATTTACCCCAGGTGGAGGTGGTGTTGTGTATGACGTGAGCCTGGTAACGTAGCTGACGTGCCGACTATCCTCCCATGGGGGCCCACTGCCACTGTACACATAAATGACTGCAAACAATGTCCCATTGCTTCTGGTTGCCTCTGGGAGGGACACATTCACTTTTCTTCATACAAACACACACACACACCACACAATATTAAAAACATATTAAGGCAAATGTTGCACAATAATCTCCCTTTACACTAGATAAAACATATTGTTGTTTAGGTGTTCACATTGACCTGTAGGGTCCACATATCGACGGATGTGCTATGAAATAACGAGAATCCTATGACTATTACCTCTCGAATTTAGAGAGGAAATCAAAGCCGTTCTCTTGATGAATCAGGCTATGTCCTTTCACATCACCGGGATCTAATGTTGAAAAAATGCTGAGCTTTGGGATGAAAACAGGAATTCTTGTCAACGACTGTATATAGCCTATAGTTATTTTGTGTGCATGCAATAGATGGTTGCGGTCACTCACCCGAGCGTATTTTGCAAGATACGGGGTGATGCAGTTGTCACTTCTGCTGGTGACACAGGGTTTTGTGTACAGAAATCCGTAAAGGACCCAGCAGGTATGCAGCACATACACGACAAACACTCCCACGACCACCTTGGTGACAGGCGTGTTTGTATAAGCGCCGTTCTTGGGCTTAGAATAACAAGATGGAAACATACTAGACTCGACAGTTAAGCTACTATTAAATATGAATTTATGCTACAGACTACGCTAAACTACACTACACATCCTCTATCCAATGCAGGGATGGCGAGATGTCTCAAACCTGAGGGTATAATTTTGAACCATCAGAGGCAAGGGATACACTGTATCAATGCAACATACCCCGCTAGCCAATTACATCTCGTACGGCAGCATGCTACACCAATAGTAAACACAGAAATTATTATGGGCGGCCCCAATGCATTTTGCGAGCATTTCTCAGTAGCATTCTGTATTTCAAAATAAACCCGGTAAGTAAGGTTAGAAAAGAAAAATGACAGTAAATAAATAGCCTATAATTCAGGAATCAACTGATAGATGGGAAAATGTTTTTTTGCATATGGATTTGAACGTGTGGTACTTAAAGCAGACAAAGCTTGCAGTGCTTAGTGAAACAACTATTTATACAGTAAACTGCGTATGTTTTATCCATTATTTTATTCAATGTTTCCTAGAAAATGTAAACGTGTGGATGCGACCTTGCAACGCAACCTGTGTACACAAGTCTACAGAACCACTGACACGTGCTCATTCTATACACCCCATTGCATTGTGGTTAGGATGCGACTTCCATAGCTCAGATGTGACACTGAAACGTTTGGTCCATTTCATGCGATTTAACCTCTTTTTACAAATGTTTTATGAACTTTAATTTCAGTGGACGAAAAAGACACAACGACGCTTTTGTAAACGTTGGCACTGGATATTTTGTTTAATTGAGCCAACGTTAGTGAGAACTTTCCTATCATGGTTTAGCATGTAGCATAGCGAACTCAGAATGTGTGTCAGGGCTAAGTGGGTAGGTTGTGATTCAATTTGTAAAAGGGTAGTTTGATAAGATGTGGTAGAAGAATGTGTTGTGATTGAAAGGCCTTACTTTACGAGGTGTTGTATTAGTGAAGTTAAAACTACTACGGCAGAAATATAAAGATTGGGACTGCATCCGGTTGCAGCTGGAATCAGCTGGCCACACTTACTAGCTAGTTACACACACGGTCCATACAAACACCATGGGCGTGCTCCAGAAGAAGTTATACTTTTTCACATAACATCGGCAAAATGGAAGCCTGTGTCAAGTTTCTGTCGAGAGAGGGACTGCGTGGAGCAAGAGAGCTAAAGTTTTTAGCTTGTTCATCAATCTGCCTTCCGCTCCGAACGGTGAGAAGTTCAAGATCACCTTTCAGATGTCCTAACGTTCATCATTGTACGTTAGCGACGACGAAAAGGCATGGGGGCCATATACACCAACATTCAACGCTGTTACAGAAATCACCTTTTAAGAGTAAGTGTCGTATTTGATCATCCGATTAGAGGTGTGTCTTTGTGTTCTTACATTCGCCAAACTCACTGACAGTTCTGCGTAAAGCAATAACAGTGTCCCTATTTTGTTTTGACAGCGACTGTGTTATGTCGCTCCAAAGTGTCAGAGTCCCCACAAGCTTCGCTGTCGAGTGTTTCTCCAGTGTTTGTTGTGGTATGTACAGTACTGCCTTATCTGCAAAGAAGAACTAACTTCTGCATCACATTAATTAATAACTCCAACGTCATCACACGCATTGAGCAACGGTAATATCATACAGTTTATGTAGTTGTATTTAACTTTATCTGAAATCTTAATCTTTGAACTCGTAGATGAGATTTGACAAAAATGGAACTGTCAGCTCTTCAGGTAAGTCCATAGATTGTTTTGTAAGCACAATAGCATACCCTATTAGTACACTTGTCTGATGTTTTCCTCTTTCTGCAGAAAGGAAGAAAACAGAGCTTTATCAGGAGCTGGGTTTACAGGCCAGAGACCTGAGGTTCCAGCATCAAACAAGCATAAACACGCGCAGCAATAGCATCATTTTACAGATGGAGGTACTTCTTTCTTTCTCTCTCTCTCTCTCTCTCTCTCTCTCTCTCACACACACACACACACACACAGCCTTTATACTGGTTCTGTGACATGCTTGGAGAAATGAATTCATCAAACACCTGTTATCATCTTTTATGCCTTATTTATCGTCTATTATACTAGTAAGCCAAAACATAACTTGCTGTGGTATTGATTTTCCATATGCTGCTATGACTTGGACAGTAAACTGTACAAGATGTGTGACATCAACACAGAAGCATGATACACTTGACACCACATCCTACAGATCGCGTACGAAGTGACACATTTTCATGAATTAGTATTTATACATGAATTGTATCAACTAAACCCACGCCATAGTTGTGATTATCGGAGGAGTCTCGTTGCAGCACACATTCTCTGCTGCTGTCGGCATTGTGGCACAATTCCCACAAGCATAGTTAGCAAAATATAAGTATGTAATAAATATTTTATGTAAGAGCCCAAAATCCTGACATTCTCCCCGCCATACCTCCTCCACCAAACTACAGTAGCCTAATACTAGGGTTTATGAAAATTAATGAAAAAAAAACAATGCAATAATACCTTTAAACTTTTTGTCGTTTTACTTAATCGTTGTGAGCAGTGTGGCTGAGAATTGACATGTTGACATTTACATTTGCTACCTTGGTTGGACCCAGGAGATTTGTTTTCCGAATACTAAATGCTTCTGTCATTTGATTCATATTACTGTTGACTGGCTGTTTCAGGGATGCCCAGACCGAGTGATCTGGCCATAACCTTTTGGCCTTTATCAAAGCAGGCTGACGTCTAAAGTTGATTGCTAATTTAATATATCTGTGACCTTGAAGTAATGCTGTTAGGAGAGAATCTATACTGTCTGCATCATGTATCGGCTGTAAGGTTTTGGTTCATTCATGGTGCATCAGGTTGGTTTTTTTTTCACAATTCTCATTGGAAGCCAAACATTTTTGCATAAGTGCTAAACATTTATGTCACTCTCAGAGTTTTTCAGTGGAAACTCATATCCCGCAGAGCAGTGTGTAAGGGGAAGCATAAGAAAAAATAGAGCAGACACAGTCCAGGGCGGGGCAGTTTGATGTAAATCAGTGTATAGCCCTGTTATTCAAGGTCACAGAATGTTGCTGGTAGGTAAAAGAATGAGAAAATTCCATGCAACATAGACCGAATATTTAACTGGTAGCTAAAACTAACTGAATGGGGCATAGAAACTAACTTTAAGTTTAATTTTCCTATGCCCCATTCAGTTGGTTTTAGCTACCAGTTAATTACTCGGTCAAATATTCTTGTCCATTTCCCTAACGACAGCACTTGGTGATCTCGAAGAATAAGGCTATGGATTCTTTTTACACTGAACTTCTCCTTTAAAAAAAGTGCATATGACAAACATTTTAATCTGGCACTGTATCTTATGTGGTGTCACTATTTTTTGTGTGTGTCCAGTCTTTGAAGGTTGAAGTGACGCCAGAATGCCTGCTGGTGCTGACTGGTTATTTTTTTAGTTATCCTGGAAGTTTCTGTGCCCCTCACATGTGACTCTTGACATGTGTCAGTTTATTTCTAGATCACTGTAATGTATGACCTTGTAAGCCATCCAAACTTGTACTTGTACAATAGATTTTTCAGTGACAGGGTCTGATTATGATTATTATTTATGTCTGCAGTCCTTGAAGGCCATCGTGACTCCAGACTGCCTGCTTGTGCTGGACTTCCGGGGCCTGGGGCTGGACAAGTGGCTGGTGCTGGAGCTCGGCCCTCAGTTGGCAGGAGACGGGGCCCTAGTCACCTACTCCCTGCCCTTTGAGTTCAGAGCCCTGGAGGCCATCCTCCAGCACAGGGTATGCTCAGTAAGGGATAATGCCCACCGAGGTGACCTGTTCCATGGACAAAATGCCAAGGTGGAGGCAAAAAACTCTGCAAAACAGAGTGGAGTACCCTCTGCCAAGTCATTATTTGTACGGAATATGTCAACTTAAAGGCCATTATCCTGCTTATCTCTTGTTTGCATTTAGGAAATATTTTTATTTCACGTCAAATGAAGCCTGTTCCTGCAAAGTTAATACCTTCCTCATCAGCCAATCAGAAAGTAAAATTCCATTGCTAAGGGAGATGAGGCTCTTTAGGTGTATGTTTGTGAGGAAGTGTATTCCTATGATGCCAATATTAGAAAATATAAAGTGTGTAATAAGTTCTAAAAGATTTTATCTGACATTTTGTGAAACACTACGTTTGGGTTCAATTCTCAATTTCATTATGGACTGCAATATATAAGTGTATTAGTAAGCAAAAAGGTAATTTATAAATGAATGTGTCTGTTAAAAACACATGGAACTCTTAGTGAAGTTATTCCAGATGTATAATAACACAGTATGATTAACGTTTTGTATTAGGAATGTCTAGAGGATCTTTGAAGATTGCAACAAATTGTTTTTTTCCTGAGTGACCTTTAGGCACTATCCACTATTTAGGCACTATGGCCTGTTTACAGGTGAACACTCTGCTTACATTTATAGATAAACACTCTGCAGGCCAGGCTGAATGAGATGCAGCCTCAAATCCTGGACTCTCTAGAATCTCTGGTGGATCCAAAAATCCTGTCTGCAGACCGCAGCAAACTACACATGCTTTTACTCAATAGCAAGGGGTAGGTAATCTCATACTTCCTAATTTTCCTACGATTTATGTGTGAATAGATCAGATGATCCAAAAAGATAACCTGTTTTAGGTTCCCCCCAAGTGACATGTCAAGCCATATGCTCATCACACTAAATGTAGTCTGATGAAGACCATAGGGCATCACTTGTGGGAACCTATAACCAATATTTTTACTTTTGTGTTGTGGTGGTATCTCCTACCATTTCAGACATACCTCTAAATCCAGGGCAGTGATTTGAAATGGAAAAAAAAAGAAAAGAATGCCAGAGGCTTCCAATTTGAAACCGATAATTGCATCTATATTTAGTTTACTGGTAATGCTTGATCAGAGCAGTGTCCAGAGGTGTCTGTAGTCACAATATCAAAATGTTATGTTAGATTTTCCATTTAGCCAACTGACCTACTTCATTACATCCTCTAAAGTATAATATTTGTAGCTTTTAGGAGTCTCTAGGAGTTGGAAACTACGAGTAGTAGAGATATTACCTGAGAGGACATGATCCACCTAATCCTTTATGAAATAGGGCTTGCCAGCAGCAAACTCCAGCTTTTTAACGTGTTCAGTCTTTCAGAGTTAGAGACGGACATCAAAGTGTTTAAGGACAGCCTGCTGAAAATCCTGGATGAGGAGGAGCTCATTGAAGAGATGTGTCTGACCAAATGGACAGACCCACGTGTGTTGTAAGTCAGGTCCTCCCTCATCCATCACATCTAGTCAGTCAAGCAGGTTTAGTTAGATGTGCCAAGTTCAGGTTCAGTTTACTTGTATAGCTCATTTAATGCAACAAATGCTGACCAAGTGTGTAAATAGAATACAACTAAGTAAATAAATAAAAAATGAATGGTAAAAGTATAAAAGAAAAAAACTATTTTTAAAATGACAAAATAAACATACAAACAGCAAGTAAGAGAGGAGAGAATAAAGAAAAGACATGTTTTTAAATAACACTTAAAACTTTCAATAGTTATACAACATCTGTGCCAACACAGTGTGTGTGTGTGCTTGGCAGTGAGGAGAGCAGCCTTGGCATTGACCATGCAGAAGAGATGGAGCTGCTACTGGAGAACTACTACATGCAAGCAGAGGAACTGGGCAACAAGACTCGAGAGCTGAAAGGCTTGATTGATGACTCAGAAAGTGTCATCTTCATCAACTTGGACAGGTGAGTGTGTTTAGAAAAAGGGAACCATAAATTTAAAATAAACTATGTTGAACAATAGGCTTTGGATTTGTACCACTTTGTATCACTTTTGTTGCTGCTTTTACTAGCTGCTGTCCAAATAGCATGAATTGTGTCATTTGCCAATGTATCAAGAAATATTGTTTCAAGTAAAATGGTATAATGGAGTTATCCAAGCATAGGTGTAGTTAAAAGGTAATGTCTTGAATGTTACTTTGCAGACTATAATGCTCATCTTAAAGCAACACTATGTAGTTTTTCAGCCTTAAAACTATATTTTCAAAATTATACTGATGGTACAACAACTGAAAATGGCTTCAGTTACACCTTTGTCATCACTTGAGAGTGCCTGTATCAACCAAACTAGCACTATGCAACTTCGGGTCTTGGGTAGGAACCATGCCACCATAAAAACTACAAAATTTGACTGCCTTATGGCATACGTCACATCCCTCCCCCTTCAAAGAACGGGGTAGGTGAACGGAGTTAGAACCATAGACAGTAAAAGAAATGAGAATGAGTAGTTGTCATGGCTAAAGCACCACGAAAACCAAAGCGGCTAAGTGTGTATTCAGAAGATGCAAAGAAAAGAAGAGGGGGAGAGTGATAACTAGAGCCTGGACTAGCGTGAATATTGGCCCTGCTTTCACTCGCTGGAGTGAGGTGAAGGAGGTGTCTTGGCACTGTTACTGTTGGACAAGTATAAATCCTTTGCCTTCTAATAAATAACTCTTGTAGATGACAATTGTATCGTAGTTTTTTGTCTTTTCTGATATTTCAAAAGAGTGTTTATATAAAATGCTGTAAGGATAGCCTACTTGACAATTTCCTAAAATAACCATAGAAAAACTACAGGCCAACATTATTTAAAGTTTTTGTAAAGTTCCCTGTTAGCTTTGTTTACCTCACCACACATGGTTGAAGACATGGTTGAATGCAGACATATAGTTCAACATGAATCAGTCCTGTCCGCATGGACTTCCACCAGCATCAAAAAATGCATGAGATACAGATTTCACAACAGTTGCTACAGACAATACGGTTTCTCGACTGTAGGGGGACCCCGTGAGCAAATCCTACATATTGTTGCTTTAAATCTGACTTACCTGTTAGATCAAAACTATTGTGATTTTGTTTTTTTGCTGTGTGTTATTTTCTTATAATATATCTACAATCTGGTCCAGTAATGGTTCTAATGTGAAATTATTCATATCCCAACACTCTATATCTTTGGTGACATGATGTGATTCATGAATATCATCCTGTCCTTGTGACCCCACCCCAAAGTCACCGAAACGTGATGATGCGGCTCAACCTACAGCTGACAATGGGCACCTTCTCCTTGTCCCTGTTTGGACTCATCGGTGTGGCCTTTGGAATGAACTTGCAGTCCAACCTGGAGGAGGTCAGTTGGCTATGTCACAGCAGTAAGGCAATGTCCACAGATGGTGTAAAAAAATTTTTTTAATACTTGTGTCTGACAGACTTTAACAGAGTAGTGTTTCTTGTACACTGTCTTAGAGTGCTAGAGCATTGCTTTTAACTGCCTCACACCCCCTAAGACACTTTGTCCATCCATCCGAATACCCCAATTAATCTTTTATGTAGTAGGGAAAAATGAGGAAGCCACGACATAATGTGCCCAAATATATAACTAGGTTTTCAGAGAGCCACACTGTTATCCCATTAGCCACCACGAGGTTCAAAAACGTCCAGATTAAAGAACAGACAAGATGGCGGTGTTGTAGTACTTCTGAATTGTACCTGCTACTAGCTAGTTTGCTATGTAGAAGCTACTATTGTGATAGGCAAGTGGTAGGCACTGACTAGAAGGCAGTTTTGGATGCAGTAATTATTTGTGGTCAGTGTGTGGAACTGATTAATGTTAAGTTTGATAATTCTATAAAGGTTACCCTGATGATGTAAGTGTTTGTAAATGAAATGACTGAAATTTACAAATGCAAGCTCAACCTGTGAGAAATCATCAGATGACCTTTTTTGGCAGATAAGGCTCAGCCAGGAGATTGTTTGCAGCAGAAACTGAGTGACTGTGTGCGTGTGTGTGTGTGCGTGCGTGTGTGTGCGTGCGTGTGTGCGTGTGTGCGTGCGTGCGTGCGTGCGTGTGTGTGTGTGTGTGTGTGTGTGTGTATGTATGTATGTGCGTGTGTGTGTGCGTGTGTGTGTGTGTGCTCATCTCTGCCTCTTCAGGACCCGCGTGTGTTCTGGCTGGTGACGGGAATTATGTTCCTGGGCAGTGGGCTCATCTGGAGACGCCTGCTCTCCTTCCTAGGCCGACACCTGGAACCGTCCTCACCACCCCCTGTATGTAGATAACTCGCTTCACACACACACACACACACACATTTTCCCCTTTTAAACACACAAACATTACACATACACAAACACATTTTAAAAACAAACACACACACAAAAGCAAACCCATAACTAGGCCTATGCAGTCGTCTTCGACTGCTAAAGGTATATCCCCGAAACGCGATGCTTCAAAGCCCCCAACATTCATACTGTATTTCATATTAAGTATAAAATTCTCCATGCTAGGGCCTATGTAATCAAACACTCCCCCTCCCTTCAATAGATAATGGACCGCATCATTGTGTGCTTCACAAAGCCAACAAAATACATGAGAGCAAAACTACCCCAATATTTGGATCATTGACAATATTGTAATAGGAAAGCAGAATTTGGAAGGACATGCATATTTTGTGCTAACAATGTAGAGCCAATGATTTTAAAAGTATTTAGTAGTTTATTTCCAGAATTTGTGCTGCCTATGCTCAAATATTACTTTCCATGAAGGTTTACCACCATCGTGAAATTTGCAGCGGTATCAAGTATTCATGATGACATGAAAATTGCACTTTTCATACAGGAGAAGGAGGATTTCCATATCTGCCATTTTGAATGTGCAGAAATGGTAATCGTTTAGTTGCAAAGCTTAGTATACTTGGTCACACTAGTAAATAGTTAAATACAATTTTGCTGAACAGCATATTTGCAATACTCTGGCCACAATCCTACACAGTGTATCTTTAAAGTGGATCAGTCATTAATGAACAGTAGTTTGGCATCTTGGGAATGAAGTAGCACATTTTCACCAGTGGGCTGAGCTGCAAGGTGCTGAGCTGCAAGGTGATAGCTTAATGGTTTCTCAATCTTCAAGAGCCAGGTGGTAATTGAAGTTAGGGGCCCAGGTTTTCAAAATAAGAGTCGTACCAAAGAAAGGGATGAAAAAAAATCAATTGAACTTGGGACCCGCCAAATGAAAATTCCGCCATTTTGAAATTATTGGCCTCCAAAATCTAATCAGTTCATGAATCTACCCTAGAACATTGAAACACCAAATCTGGGACAAATTCATCCAACTGGTCAGAAGTTATGGGCCAAACCAAAATTCAGCCATCTTGAATTCAGCCATCTTGAAAGTGTTGGCCTCCAAACTCAAATAAGTTCATGAACCTACCCTAGAGCATTAACACACCAAATCTGGGAGAAATCCATCCACCCAGTCAGAAGTTATGGGCCAAACAAAAATTCGGCCATCTTGAATTCAGCCATCTTGAAAGTGTTGACCTCCAAACTCGAATCAGTTCATGAACCTGCCCTAGAGCATTCACCCAAAAAATCTGGGACAAATCCAAACATCCGTTCAAAAGTTATCGCGTTAACACGAAAGACCTTACGCGGCGGACGCGGCGGACGCGGTGGCGGCGGCGGCGGACGCGGCGGCGGCGGCGGCGGCGGCGCACGCGAAACCATTACATCCCCGACGCTCCGCGTTTCGGGGATATAACTAGGAGTACTGTGGCAGTGCATCAGTTCTACTGTCACTACTGTGTGCACACTGTCCACCACTGAGGCGATAACACCCAGATAACCTTCATGAATGTGCTCTGTTTATTTACACAGTCAGCATTTAAGGAGCTGTACAACAGCAGCAGTAGTCAGTTTTCAGTTTAATTGCTGTATGTCCGACGATGTAGATCCAAGATATGGAGATCCTGTCTTCAGAAAGTTAAAAACCTGTCATGCATTTGTGTTGCCTGTGCATACAAAAGACTTATATTAACCAATTCTTCTGTCTAATCATTTGTGTGCTCATTGGGATCAGCTGATTGGAAACCATGGTTGGACCAGATGTGTGTCAGGGTTTTTCCCTTCTAAAGCCTGGAACTCCACCTCTGAACAACACGTCTGGACATGCATAGAAATGAACTAGCCCTGCTACACGAAGTAGATTGTCCTTGGCTATGTGACCTCCTAACTGAACTGCTGCGTACCAAATGCCTGATGTCACTGTTCTGTCTTACAGATCCCACCTGTATGGAAAAAAGGCCATATCGCCTCCTTAAGAGGAACAGAAGTTAAAGGAGGAATCAGATGATGGTTATGATGATGGCAGTGGTAATTATGATGATAATGCCAATGACGAAGGTGATACTTGTGATGTGATGATGCTGGTGATGAAAGCAGAAACCAAATCCTCATGGAAGGCTGAATCATGCCTAAATCAAGTTTATAGACCACAAAAAGGAAGAAACAGACTGTGTTTTCAATTCATGTCATTGGAGTACAGATTTCGTGTTTACATTTGAAATGTAAAACTTCATATTGTAGGTTTGTGGTTTTGAACTTTTTTATTTATTTATCATATTGTGCACCCACACGTAACAAACATCCTCTAATCCCATCCATATCCTGTGGAATAGCAGATGTGAGGTTCCTGAATAGACCTTGCCAATATTACATTATATATGTTATGTAGGCTAATCCCAGTGACAGATACCTGGATGTTGTGTTGATGCCTCATGGGGAAAAAAAAACATTTGTGCTCATATGTTTTTGTTTAACACACAATAACAGCACTTTACTTTTTTCCTGTACCCACAGGTGTAAGGTGATGTTTAAAATGCATATAGCTGTTTTATAAATGGCACAGGCACAATTTAAATGGCCAGTGACAGATAAACTGTGATCAGAGTGTCCTTGTAACGGTATCACACAATAAAGTTTAGTCTACAGACAAAATTATTTGCTGTTCAGGTCTACTTCCCGTATCCTATGTGTGTTCGATTGCACATAACTCTCACTGTGTCTTGGAGCGTTACGTGTGCTTATAACAATGTTGGATTTTGGGAACAGAACGGAATGATCGCCAGGGGGAGACAAGAAACCAGGTAGGATAGTGTGTTCTGTGAATAGCAAAGAACAGATACAATTTTAAACGCTGATAATTTCTTATTACTTATTGAGCATTTGAGAAATTCTGTAGCCTAGTTCTATTGGCCTTTACGCGAATTAGGCCCCAAACTGAGAACAATCATTATAGCATACTATTAACACATGCTACGTAATTTTTTAAAAGAAGGCTGCTGGTTTTGTTTAACCTTGCCTCGAGTGTAGGAACTAGGACTACAGGACTACAATAATTTCGCTGCTCGTCATATTGGTTGCCCAGATGGTTGACACGCTTACAAAGTGTACGGTACGACCCCCTCTTCCTCATTGCCCAAGGACCTGTCAATCAAAGCATAGCCTTTCCCTCGGCTTCCTCGCGTATATTTGCATCCACTGTGTCACGGTGTTTTCACTGCTGCTTCCAACGTTCAACGATGCACACGCTCCGATAAGCAGTACGAAGCGTCAGCGAGGTTGGCAATTTTTCAAGAACATCAGCCAACGGGGACGTTGTGAGAAGTAAAGAGCGGATAGTAAGGCACTGAGGCATTAGAAAAATTGGAAGACGCGTTTTGGACTTTCTCTGGAAGCGCAGGCACCGAGTTGATTTGTTGTACAGCGAGAAAGACCCTTGAGAGCTCTATACGACGCCGTAAAATAGACTTGCCATTTTGAGGAATAATGAAGCATATTTGGATACTTCTGACTTTTTCCGCGCTAGTCTGTTTTTCGGGAGAAAAGGTAGGCTATTGTTAATCTGATCGCCGCGTAAAACCCAAACCTTTGTTTTATGTGAACTTAAATAGTTTGGGTGCCTTTGTATGACACAGGATGAAGGAGTCTAGTTGTAAAAACATGTTCTTATGCATTATGTTAAAGTAGGCTACTAGTAGAAGTTTGATTCGGCAAGAGATATGGGCTCTGTCAGACGCTTTTTGGTCCCCCTTTTAGTTGCTTTGGCAAGTTAAGTAAGATGAATTTGGGATCAAAATTTACTGGAAGTATGAAGTATAGATGTCTATCAGACTAAAACTATATTCTAAAAGCACCAGGCATCACCCTTGGATGTAGTCTCTTTTGTCTACCCTATATATCTTTCATTTTAGTTACCAGAAATGTTAACATTCCAGTGAAGTTTTCTAATAGAATCAACAGACTCGCTTCTGGAAATTAATTTTTAGTGGTTTCTGTGAAACCTGATTGTTGTCACGAGATCATGATCTAGCCATGGTGCCAGGGCCAACCCGCGTATTATGGTTAATGTGGCTAAAATGAATGAGTCACCGTACACAAGGCGATTTTCAAACTCCATTATGTCATATAAACCACAGGCTCTGATTGCTTTGCTTGGTGTAGCATACAGTGAGTGAGACCAAACCAAACTCACCGAAACATCACGTGTTGTCAGTTCCATCCTCTCTTCTTTTTGGATACAAAGCGTAAAGCGTCTTCCAAGCCTCTCAGCTATGGCAAGCCAAAGTGTTCACATTTACGCCTGTTTTTAACGCGTTAAATAAGGAATGCCCGTAAAAAACGCCGTTTTTTCGAGCATTTTACGCCGTATTTTACGCCGTTTTTCTAGAAAACGGCGTTAAATACGGCGTATTTGACTATTTATATTACGGCGTTAAATACGCCGTTTTCTTTGCTTATTTGACGCGTATTATAGGTTTATTTGACGCGTGCTGTAAGCTTATTTGACGCGTCAAAGGTTCTTATTTGACGCGTCAAAGATTATTATTTGACGCGTCAAATTCGTTCAGAACGCGTCAAATTCTTTCAGAACGCGTTCTAATGATAATGATCTCCTCCCTCTGGTTTTCCCAGTCAATGAATTTAAAGTGCCTTCAGCCAATCACTAACCGAAACAAACAGACCAGAACAGTCTGATACAGACCTCCCTGTGCACCGATCTTCCCTAAAGCAATCAAAGTTTTCTCAAACTCACCGTAGGCCTACTGCTCATCATAGCTATCTGTCAACGTAACTAAGAATACAGCTTCGTTCAGTCCAGACGCTCGCTTTGTTGTTATTTTAAAACGAAACCGAATGGAACATTTACCGTGCTCATCTTTTCTGCCTGCCAAGCTTTTACTTAGATTAAACTGTGTTTGCATATCTTCTGTACGTAGGTAGCTAGCCTTGTGGTTAAGTCGTCTGCCTGTTGTGGTAGTGGTTGTTTTCGTTGAGAGTTCGAATCCCCCGCCATTCCACAGACTTTTCTCCAGCAATTCTTTGTCTTTATGTTAATGTTGTGCTCATGTTTTTGCATGTCACTCGGCTATATACTGCAACGTTATTTTAAATGAATGTGTTTCCTCGTCCTTGACTGGGCAATCATGGTCCATCACAGGGCATTTGTTGCAAAAAATTAACTCTACTGCAAAGTGCAAAGTGTGTGCACCCGTTAGCCAAGCAGGCTAACAGTCTTTTCCGTGTTTTTTTGTTTGTTTAAGCTCTGTTTGTTTCCCTCTGTCCTTCCCTAAATAGCGATCTCGTTTACATGTGATCCTTCTCAAATATTAAACATATTAACGTTATCTAGTGGTTATAGCCCTCGCACCTGACATGGGTCAAGCTGTCAATGCAACACTGTATTCTTCCTTCACAGTCTTTTTGTATATCACTTACTTTAACCTTCAATGTAATTTGAGCTATGTGTTAAATATCTTTTTTTTTTTTTTTTACGTTTTTAATGTGCAATTTCTCACATTTCTTACAAAATAAGACTAAATAAGACACTGTGTAAACCGCCATCTACACAAAACGCATTTTTCATGTGAATTAGAACACAAGATGGCACATAGGCTAACACAAAAATAGAACACAATAGAACAAATCACTGCAAAGCTTTACATTGAATGTTACAATATTTGAATTTTGGAAATTGATGAGTTATGAATAATGAGAATAACTTTCACCACATACTTTACCCACACATACACCCTCTGTAATAACATTCAACATCATTCAATCATGCAAAGCCACTTTCTTAATTTATCATGTTTGTGTTTTGGTCTGCTTCACTCATAGCATTAAACAACTGTACATGCTCAACCATAGGCCTACACTTTTGTGTATCATGTACTAGAGTTATTAATTTTAGTGCTTTGTCTATAATTCTTTCATACTAATCTCAAACTGTCCAACAATGCACCTTATGGCAAATAAATACATAAGGCAATAAATAATTTGGGTGAAGATTTGAGAAACACACACAATCACCCATTCTACCTCTGCCTCTCAAGTAGCCTGCCCAGACTGCATTCTGCACACTTTATCCCCCCCCATGCACAGACAAACAATCACCAATTTCATTGCGTATCCTACTCTACCCAGTATGTCTATGCATGTGACAGTAAACTGTCCTTGTATCCTTGTAAAAAATAACTAACATGACTCTGAGCAAACCACAGAACCCCAGAGTGTATTACCAGGTTGTGAACTTTGGCATTGGTTATGTTTGCTCTCTTCAATTAGATGGAGAGTACTCATGTGGAGATATATAAAGGTGAAACAACCACGGTTTGAGGACCAAGAGACACTTGAGCCCAAGGCAGATCTTTGTCAGAGGATGTCTTCAGCATCTTTGGATGTCCTGCAGCTGCTGTTCATCAGCCTCCAGCTGCCGCCAATGTGCCTCCTGCTGCAGCAGTTGTTCATCACTGCTGCTGCCGCTGCTGCTGATCATGCTTTATTGATTGACTGGCCAGAGAGGGTTGTTGTGCCTGATGTCGCCTGATTTTGCCATTGAGGGTGCAGTAATGGAGCAGATTCGGGCCCAGTTTGATCCTCTCAGTGGCCCTAGAGGTCAGCATGGAATACCACTAATTCGTGGTGTTGTGTCCTTCCTGGACTCTTTGTGATATAGGTCCTGCTTGTCCCTTCTTTTCCATCTTTTTTTTCCCCGTTGTTGCTCTTGCACTGCTTGTAAAGACATGTGTGTGTTTAATAATAATAATAATAATAATAATAATAATAACCTTTACTTGTATAGCACAGTTCATACATACAAGATGCAGCTCAAAGTGCTTTACAGTTTGGCAAGGTCACAAACAAAACAGCATTTCTTGCAGTCCAATGGCATCGGAGTAATTGAATGCAATAATGGAGTGGCGTGGTGTTTCAACAATGCAATGTCACAGCAGCGCAATGCCCTGCTGATGCTGGCTCTTGCGTGAACACAGGTAGAACATTAGTTGAATCTTGGTGGTGCAGGGGGGTTGTTCAGGCACTGTTGACAGTTCCTGCTTGTGTCCGTAGGGGCAACAGGGGTGAGGAAAAACTCCCTGAATTGTGTGTGGTTGAATTGAACCGGAAATTAAAAAAAAGGAAGAAACCTCAGGCAGAACCGCGTCCCCTAGGGAATCCCTTCTGCCGGGGCTGTGGCTGACTGGGGCTTGGTTGTAGTCAGGTTGATTGGTTGGATTGTGGATTTTGGAGGGGGGTGGGGTCTGGGTGTCTGGGGATGGGGATGTAATGACAATAAAAGTCTTGAAGATAAAGAATATGAGCGCCATAATGTCATAGAAACAATTAAAACAAGTGCACATGTTAAAAAGCACAAATGCAATGCATAAAACCTAAGTGAGGCACAGGAGTTTAAGCTGGTAAACAAAAAAACAAATGGCTTAGTATTAATTTAAAAATGGAGATGGTTGGTCCATTGTCAAATTTGACCCGGGGGCGGTTTCATAGGCGGACCACATTGCAGGCAAAAGCTACCTCTCCTTGCTTGGTGATCTGGTGGGACAGTATTTTCTAAACATGCCTGCAAGATATAGGTCTTTGGCCATTTAGCGTTTTAAACACAAGCAGTGTTCTAATGTAAAACATCTAATAGATCAACATGTAAAAGAGTCAATATCCATTACTCGTCTCATTGCGCTACCTACTGGGCAAAACATGCAGTAGCATAAAATGACTCCGCTGCAGTCTGAGTATTAGGCCTATTTCATGTTCTCATTTCACAATTGTATACGGACAATTCAATAATCAGTTGTTTAATGACCGAAACTTTACTGAAAATATAAATGCGTTGAGGTGGATGACAGCTATTTTAAATGTAAATACCTTGAAGGTTAAGGCAAGTGATATACAAAAAGACTGTAAAGGAAGAAATAGTGTTGCATTGACAGCTTGACCCATGTCAGGTGCGAGGGCTATAACCACTATAACGTTAATATGTTTAATATTTGAGAAAGATCACATGTAAACGAGATCGCTATTTAGGGAAGGACAGAGGGAAACAAACAGAGCTTAAACAAACAAACAAAAAAACACGGAAAAGACTGTTAGCCTGCTTGGCTAACGGGTGCACACACTTTGCACTTTGCAGTAGAGTTAATTTTTTGCAACAAATGCCCTGTGATGGACCATGATTGCCCAGTCAAGGACGAGGAAACACATTCATTTAAAATAACGTTGCAGTATATAGCCGAGTGACATGCAAAAACATGAGCACAACATTAACATAAAGACAAAGAATTGCTGGAGAAAAGTCTGTGGAATGGCGGGGGATTCGAACTCTCAACGAAAACAACCGCTACCACAACAGGCAGACGACTTAACCACAAGGCTAGCTACCTACGTACAGAAGATATGCAAACACAGTTTAATCTAAGTAAAAGCTTGGCAGGCAGAAAAGATGAGCACGGTAAATGTTCCATTCGGTTTCGTTTTAAAATAACAACAAAGCGAGCGTCTGGACTGAACGAAGCTGTATTCTTAGTTACGTTGACAGATAGCTATGATGAGCAGTAGGCCTACGGTGAGTTTGAGAAAACTTTGATTGCTTTAGGGAAGATCGGTGCACAGGGAGGTCTGTATCAGACTGTTCTGGTCTGTTTGTTTCGGTTAGTGATTGGCTGAAGGCACTTTAAATTCATTGACTGGGAAAACCAGAGGGAGGAGATCATTATCATTAGAACGCGTTCTGAAAGAATTTGACGCGTTCTGAACGAATTTGACGCGTCAAATAATAATCTTTGACGCGTCAAATAAGAACCTTTGACGCGTCAAATAAGCTTACAGCACGCGTCAAATAAACCTATAATACGCGTCAAATAAGCAAAGAAAACGGCGTATTTAACGCCGTAATATAAATAGTCAAATACGCCGTATTTAACGCCGTTTTCTAGAAAAACGGCGTAAAATACGGCGTAAAATGCTCGAAAAAACGGCGTTTTTTACGGGCATTCCTTATTTAACGCGTTAAAAACAGGCGTAAATGTGAACACTTTGGCTTGCCATACTCAGCCAGCAACCACAGACAATAACACCTCTCACCTCCAAACTTAAACGTTGTTTTTCTGGTGCAAAAATAGACATGTTCTGGCATTGTTTGGTGTCAGTTGTTTTGTAGGAAACCGAGTTACCCCAGTTGAATTGAAATACCGTTCTGTTATGAATAACTTGGGTTGCTGTCAAGCAGGTAGGCTTTGAATCACTGTAGGAAACTGCTAGTCAGGCTTTGTGATTATTCGTGGACAGAGAGGGAAATTTGTGTTGGTCAGTGTAAAAGCAGTGTGAAAGACATCGGCAACAGGTTAAAATGAGTCAGACAGTGCACGTCCCTTGGCAGTTGTTACTATTGTCTGTTTTGCAATTCATTAAAAAGCACGTCTACGTGCGAATTGCTTTTCACTGTGATGCTTGTCTGGGATGAACCATAAACAAGGAAGCCATGTAGACATGAGAGACTGGCTGGCTAGTTGAACCATATATACAGAAACTGTCCCTAAATGTTAAGTACTCTCTAATGACTGTGCAGCCAAGATCTCTGTTGTAGGATTATTAAAAGCGATGATGGAGTCCCTGGATGAATTCCTTATTTTAGACACAATTTTAATGACATGGTATTGTGACACAGGCCACTCTGTCTGCCACTAAAAACATATACCAAACTTTTACCAACATGGTTTGTTAGTAAATTGTTGTTTGTGGAATGTTGTTCTTTCAAAAAAAAGGATCTCAGATCTTGTCTAACTTGTGGAGTAGGAAAGATTGTGGATCACCCTCTCAGTTGCAACATCCAAGTGACTCGTTTGTTGCCCCAGGCCAGAACTGTTGGTTCACGGTGCCTCATTGACTGGCTGGCTCCAAGTGCTGTGTTAATAGTCTTGCTTGAATAGGGAGTGGGCAGGTGACAGACATGAGCCTGTGATTGTGCATCAGCTGTCAACTGAGCCACTAGAACCACCAGGTCTGACAAGACCCAGGTGGACATCAGACCGAGAAAGCCCTAGTTTGGATCTTCTGAAAAATAGTCGTTGCACTGGCCTTGACTGCTGTGTACAAATTTGAACAGTGTGATGATTCCATTTACAAAGCATTGTCAATGTCCATTATTTGTCCTCTTTAGTTAGCATAGTTATGTAAACATCTGGCCTGGGGAAAAGACTAGGAGCTGTAACAAACTGCAATGATATTGCCTGTGAAATCTATTTATTTCCTTCTCTCTCTAATGAGCATAACAAATGGGGAACCTGTTGGGGGGGTGGGCAACTCAGCTATCCAGGCAGTGTGTGTGTGTGTGTGTGTGTGTGTGTGTTTGGCAGAGGTCGTGTTCTGCTTTCTGCATCAAGCACTGTTTCACATTTATGAAAGAGGAATTTAGCGTGGAGCCTGTAGGTGAGAGGGGGTGGAGAGGCTGTACCCTGGCCCCTTACCCTCTCCACACCACCGGAGCCATGACCAACACTGTGGACAGTGTAGTGTGGTTCTCTGAGCTTATGAAAACAAAGATTTTCTTCTTTAACTCACTGTGTAGGCACTGAGAGATACCTAAGCCTTTTGTAATACCTGTTCACTTGATAGGTTCGCATTACAAAATGGGCACTAATGTATTAAACACATTCATCAGTTGAAACCATATAATCTTCTCCAAAGTCTGTCAGACCAACAGGCTATGATGCCATGGACTTGTTGCCCCAGAATAGGAGACCACATCATTACTCTCACAGGGCCAAACAGGTTTTACAAACTTGAGGAAGCCTGTTGAATTTTTGGATGTAATTCTGTCCATGTGATCCGTCACTTAATGAAGTTTATACTAAATTGTCCTCCAATATAACATATTTATGGCTTTACAGAACATCATACTGCTTCTCTGAACTGCCTGTTTCATCTACTTTTTAGCTGTTTTCAAGGAAGTAGATAGAA
The DNA here is from genome assembly GCA_030347295.1 of Setipinna tenuifilis. Taxonomy (NCBI): domain Eukaryota; kingdom Metazoa; phylum Chordata; class Actinopteri; order Clupeiformes; family Engraulidae; genus Setipinna; species Setipinna tenuifilis. The sequence continues at coordinate 29,238,954 of CM059277.1, forward strand.
AAGTGTTTACTTTTAATGCAGTAAGAACTTCCCGTCTGCTCTGCTGTATGGGATGAATGTGATCTTCTGTATATGTGACGTTTGGTTGTATTTGACCTGTGTCATGTATGTGTGCACTGTCATGTGTGACCTGCAGCACAAGCAGTACAGGATGTCCTTATTTAGTCCAGAGATGGGACTCAGGCCCAAGCACCCAGACAGTTTGTACAGTTTTTCAGTTTTTTTTTCTAGTTTTCCTGTTTTTTATGTATCTCTCATTCTTATAAGTTTGTTTTATTTTTAAATGTGTTATTATTCTCTGTACATCTTGTCCCACTTGAGGAGATTAATTGTACTGCAAACAAAACCTATATTGACCATTTGCTCACTGCTGTGTTATGCAAGTCTGTTGACAGTGTGTGAAGGCTGTAGACAGAGCGCCTGTGGGTGGACTGGGGCTGACGTATCTCTCTCCCCTGTCCTGCATAAAACCCCATATATGGACACCTTTGCTTTTCCTCAGGAAGTGGGACCGTCCGGGCCAGATGGTTTTTGTATATAGCGCAGATGTGCACGTTTCCTCTCGGCCGGGTCTCATTGTTGACCATATCTCAGCAGAGATAAGACACAACAAGCCCAAATGGCTTCCTTGCACACCTCTGCTCTGCTCACAAGAATGGCTGCTGTGTGTTTTGTTTTACAGCATGCAACTGCTAGTCTTTCATGGGGGATTCCATGGTCTGTCAGCAGTACAGTTTCCTGTACAGGGTCAGGTACAGAAGACTGTCACTGTGCGTAGTTCAGACTTGTTGTGTAACTCAAAAACTGTTAAACAGCCACTATGTTAATGTTCAATGTCCACTGTGTGTGTGTGTGTGTGTGTGTGTGTATATGTATCTGTGTGTGTGTGTGTGTGTGGGGGTATCTGTGTGTGTGTGTATGTGTGTGTGTGTGTGTGTGTGTGTGTGTGTTGGTGTGCTGTCATCACACCTAATGCCCTTTGTATTCAGTGCCCTGTCTCTTTAAATGTACAAATATACAGTTTTACATAAGCCAACTATTTTCAGGGAAAACTATTTATTTGTTCAATAGCATTTGGTGTTCTCACAAAAATGTGCCATTTTTGACACCCATATTTAAAAAAGAAACACACAAATGGAGTGAATGGGTTCAAACACACTTACTAAACAGTTCACTGGTGTTTTGAACTTGTCTGTCTTTACATTCTTTCTGCCAAATTACTCTGCTCTATTCAGACCCCAGATTAGCCCATATCCCACTAATGTATTTTCCAGAGGTGAGAGGGAGAAACTGTGTTCGAGCCACTTCGCAGTATCTGTTCAAGTACCTTCAAAACAATTGCATGCCGGAGAGTTTTAAAGTTCCCTGTGACTTTTGATGTATTGCCAGTGACAGATGTATGAAGAAATTATAGCAATGCTTCGGAGAAGGTTTATTGCATAGGATAAATAAAAAACAGGATTTTTAGGATTTCATTCATGTTACTGAAGAAATGGACATTGTCTTCAAACCCTCTGTCCACAGTTGCAAGTGTCCTAGGAACTGCCGTAGCTAAAATACACAGTCTCATGCAAGCACATAACATGGCTCAGTCCTCTGGGCTTCTTATTCCTGTTAAAAAGCAGTGGTTTGTAATTCCAAATTTTACAGAAATGTCATGCTTTGGTGCCATGTGTAAGATGCACAGAGAACTTACAATGTGTAAAAAAGAGTGAGGGACTGGTTTTGCAAAGTTTACCAAAGTTTTTGTTCACACTGTTTATCTGGTGAAATTAACAACCTACAATGCTGATCTCCCTTCTTTTTTAACTTGCAAGGTAAATGAAAGGGAGATGTTGTACCTTTTTTGTAGTCACACTGCTCAAATGATGTGTCTAGTTAAAGACGTTCTGGGCATCACCAAAAGTTTGGCAATACAGTCTTTTGTGCCGTCCCATTCTAGACTGAGACCTTTCACTTTGCAATGGAGAGGAAAGTGTGGTGCTCGTGACACTTTTAGCCAGCAGTGTGATTAGGTGTCCACATCCTGGTGAGGTACGTGTTGGATCATGTCTACAAGCAACATGCATTGCTGAGTTCAAGTTTGATCTGATATGGATATCTTATCATATACTACTAAGCTGTTATGTCTACCTAGGCTGTGTCACTTTGAGCTCATCACTATGTATGTCTCTGGAGACGTTCTGCTGCTGCAAGACATTTGCCCTTTATCAGACCAAGAGCTTTACTGGAATTTGAGACTCATTGTAGAGCCAAGATCTTTTCTTCCAGAGCCAAATATTTGTGGGGCTTGAGGTTTTGCAAATGTTTGCAAGGTTCAACAGGTCAGAGAGTTTCTGTCACAGTGCATAACTGCTCTTTTAGTCTGCGCAAGTTATGATTTCAGTAACATTGTGTGACAAAGGACATAAATCTGAAAGCTCATCAAGCGTCAGCAAAATATGTCACTCAAATGGCAATGTGAGAGTCTCTGAAACTCTATAGCAGTCAGATGCCATGAAAGGCCTTTGTTTAACGGTCTAGGGAGCTAGGTAGCATACCATGCATGCTTGTGCTACGGCACATAGGTTATGGGGGATTCAGCTGTAAATCTGGTGGCTGCGAATGCCTCCTGAGGGACACTGATTGGCACAACGCCAGCACAACAGTAGAAGGGATAGGCATCAGAGCGCTGCATCAGGATAAGCAGGCACTGATAGTGCAGACATGCTGACTTAGAAATGTTTTTTAAACTCAGACGCACGTGCATGCACTCGCACACATGTACCCACGCGCAAATACACATACACATGCACACACACACACACACACACACACACACACACACAAATATATACACACAAACATATGTACACACACATCCATACGTACACATACACATTACACACACACAGTGTACATCATTGTTGGTATTCAGTTTGTGGGTTTTTGTTGTGCGTGTTTGCTTCATCCTTTAAGTAAGTAATATTGGGGTCAGAGCTAACATGCTATGACGACAGACACTCTTTCACACACTCCTTCATTCAAAATAAAAATATTTATCTGTTCTGGGCTCCTTGCAGCAGGCTGGCTGTTCCTTAGCCCTGGGGTGAGGAATGACTGCAGTATGAGCAGTGGGAGCCAATTCAGTCCCCTCAGACCGGCCCGCGCTGCACCTGTATTTGTGGAAGCATATTAAGAATACCAGACATGCCAGGGGCCTGAATAGACTGCATTTATTGGCATCTCCTGCTCACCAGTGCATTCAAGACAGCGGTTATAACTGTGTGTGTGCATGTGTGCGTGAGAGAGAGAGTATATATGTGTGTGTGTTTGTGCACATATGTTTGAGTGTTCATGGATGTATTGTGTGTGTGTGTGTGTGTGTGTGTGTGTGTCTGTGCATGCGTGCGTGCGCATTTGCTCTTGTGTGTTCATGGATGTGCATATTTCTCCTGCAGGATGGCGTTATGCCATCCGTAATTTTCGATCTATCTTTCCAAACATCTGCTCGCTCATGACTGGGTGTTAAAAATTGTGTCTGAAGAACAGATGAAATTGCCCATGTGGTAGAAGGTGCCTGCTGTTTCCATAGAGCCCTTTGCCTCGTACACAGAATAGCGGAGGTGGAGATCCCAGCTTTAGAGAGGTAAAAACCCTGCCACATATATTTGATCCAACCATTTTCTGAACCAACTGCTCCTAATAGGAAATCACATGTGTTAACTGCACAGGCAGAAGAAATGCATGGCCGATATTTTACTTTATTTTCTGATCTCCAGATTGGCAAACTAAATAGTTTTTATGATATGTTCAGACTCTAAGAAGTTAGCAAACAACAAAAACACTAACAGCATAAACAAACTGTAGATCATGGACTGATTACAACACATTAGTTATAAATAACAAATTTTGCAAACATGCTTTCAATATCCAAGTAAGTAATTAAGAGTTTATGTCTGCAGAGTCATGGTAATTATTTGATTACAAAGCACGCAACATTAAATAATGTTTAACCCTTACTGACTCAAAATAAATCTGTTTCGAATTGGTATATGCTGTCTCGTTGGGCTCTCAGTGGGATATTTCCCCTGCCTATTTCCTCCATTCCATGCCAAGTCAGAACACAATTTCAAGAACTAAAAGTTCTGATTGACAACTTGGCTTCAGACTCTACTATCCACTACCACATATTTGTACCAGCCCCTCATTAAAGCAGCTGATTCTATTTAGAACAACTCCTCAACTAGGTAGAAAAGTAATTAGTGTAATCCCCTGTATTACCCACACATAAAGCTAGCTGATTTGGAATATGTGATACTGGATTGTAAAGGTCAAGGTCAAAGTAAACTTTATAAGTACGCCAGTGGAAATGTAGGTGGCCCAACATGCCCTGCCTGGATAATAAAGTTTATCTCGAACTTGACCTTAACCTTTACAATCCAGTATCACACATTCCAAATCACCTAGTTTCACCTAGTAAATCCAAGTTGCCTGTAACCTAAAGTTAACTTAACGTTTCCATTACTGAGTTGTGTGAACCGCAGTGGGCCCTGTGGTGCTAACCTGAGCCCTAATGTTATGCAGCAGACCAGACTTCTGGGTTTAGGGGAATCCCTGACCAATAAGCATTGTTAGTCTGAGCTCAGCCGTCCTTTATGCGACGCTGGATGGATCTGGCAGTGGTGGTGGCCGTGGTAGAGAGAGCCATCTGTGAGCAGGGTTGCGCACAGGAAATCAACTGGTCTGTTTTGTTTAAAGATTGCATTAGATGCCGTCAGCTCTGCAGACTGCATGGCATGGGGTGTGCTAAAAGGCAGCGCATGGTGGAATAACTGTGATACTTCAGCCTTACGAGCCTGAGGGTTTGGATTAAATGCACCTCACCTGGCTGAGTGTTTTATATTCATGGTTTAGGATGCCATAACCTAAGCCACTCTAGCAGATTTGGGTTAATCCCAACAGGTAAACTGGAAGCCATATTTGATTCCTATAGCCTGTGCATTAACACCTTGACCAAATTATCAGTTAGGCTGCATGATTAAAGACAGTTTTAAACATGTGATACCGCTGCTGAATGTTGCAATAATGATATGTCATCTGATTAATAAACAAATGCAAAAATAAATTTAATGTCTTTCAGTGTTGTTCTCACTGCTAGGCCTAGTCTATACTAGCCTGGTAAACCAGCCCCTTGTCCTTCACTTTGTTTTGTACAGAGGGTCTGGCATTGCTGTACTGAGAAACATTTTTGTTCCTGGAGGTGTGGGCTCTGCTGTAATTTAAAATGATTGGATCTGCCTTTACCCCTATCGTTAACGTCTAATCATGACGTTAGTTGTTAGTCCAGAAACTAACAGACTAAGAACTAACGGACCAAGCTGGAAGATTAAACTTTTACCGAACCCTGTGGAGAGTAGGGCCATGACGTCTCTTCTACAAAGGAAACTCCTCAAACATTCTTCTTGCTCCAACATTAATTCTTTAATATTCTGAAGCGCTGCCGAAACAGACTGAATGGCCTTGGTTACGTTGTTCTCCGCTGCCATTGCTGAGCTACATCCACAGATATACTACAAATGAAATGTAGTGCACACAACGACGTCATTGCTCACAAACACTGCCTCTGTCCACTGTTTGGCTAGTATGGAATCTGTACTACAACCGGCACTCAGAATGATACCAGCGCCAGACCCTCTGTACAAAACGAAGTGAAGTACAAGGGGCTGGTTTACCAGGCTAAGTCTATACAATATCAGCCAGCCTATGATATTGGGCAAGGACAGTAGGGCAGCATCTGATTCGGCAAATATTGAAATACACGGCGCACACAAGCATAGCTTACAGAAATGTTTCATTTATTGCAGCTAAGTTTTGCAATATTTATATCACAGTAGTGTATGTTGCAATATTGTGATTTTGTTAAATGGTGTATGTTGCAATATTGTGATATTTGGAATATATTGTGCAGCCTTAAACTCCAGTGTCAGAGTGTTTCTGAAGAAGTACTGGACCACAGCTGTCTGTCACCTGTGTCATAAAGCCTAACGATGACACTCCAGACCAGACCGACTAGATGAACTGGCTGCGTCGTCCTCAGCGGTGATTGATATCCTCTTGAGGGTGCTTACGAGAGTCAATGAGCCAGCAGATAACACACTTCAAAAATAAATACTTGGCTATGGTTTGTGCTCATGCAGAAACAATCTTATTATAGTTGCTGCCAGACTCTCTACAGATGTACCTGATTGGTTTCATTGCTTCACTTGTGCGTAAGCTTTACCAGCAGCACCAAAGCTTAACTAACCAAAAAGCATTTAGAAAGAAATGTATAATGCAGTAGGTAATGTGTATGGATCATTTGTTAATTTGGTGATGCAGTATTCTACTGTTATGACACCTTACAGTGAAGCATTGAAACCTTGAAGCATGACCAAATAGGTACAAAATAGATACTTTTCAGGGAAACTGTTGTGTAACTGCACTACAGGTTCTACTATGTTTCTACAGTATTGCAGACCACAATGTGAGTAGTGGAGATTCTGTAAACATTACTCCTTATGCATTCACTGTACATGTCATGTCTCAGACATGTTTAGTTACAGATACCATCTACATAGAAGCCATTACAGTCTCATGACAGTGTCTGCAATTATGGAGTACACCATAGACTATGGTATATTTCCTCTACAGCTGTTGAAAATGTAATCACTTGCAAGTCATATCCAGGAAAGTAATTGTTTAAATGTTGACATGCTTGTAGGTTTTGTCAGGTGAGCATGTTGTCAGAGCTACAGTGGTGGGGCATGGTGCGTGTGGGGGGACGGGGGATGAGGCTGGGCAGGTCTGTGTGAGGGGGTGTGGTGCTTCAGCGTCCAGTGAGAGGGTGGACTCGGAGCCGCACACAATGGCAGGTCTGTGCCTCTGTGGCTCCGCTCCATCCCAGGAATGCACTCTGAGGATCACCTCCTCTCTCACACACACTCACCCACACATCACTAACTAACACACCTACAAATACACACACATCACCACGTATAACATGCCTTTGGAGAGAAATGGAGACCTGTGTACACACCACTGTCAAAGAGGAGAAATATTACTGGCATGCATGTTTAGCAAAGCTTAGTCAGTTTTTTTAGGGCAGAAAAATATTTCAGCTTGCTTGCTCAGGATATTGTGTATGAGATCTGTGGCTGCATATATGTATGTATAATAGTTTGTCCCTCTCTTTCTGATTTTGCTTTGCCTGAGATTTCAATAAGGTTTGATTGCATCCTTTCAAAATCAGGATCAGATCATAGAACATTGTCTGATGCAGTTTCTGATGACCAGGGAAAATGACTTACATTTATGCATAGATTGTTCAAAAACAAATCAAGATATTGTGAACATTCCCAAGCCTTAAGCCCAGCTTTACATGACATCTCAATATAGTATATCTAAATACCTTATATGTGTCGCACCACAAAATAACTTAACATTATCCGAACAGTGTGTTGATGTGTGGTGTGTAAGCAGGCCAAGAAGACTATGTTGTTAATTTGCTTAGTCTGTCTGCCTATTAGCAGGATTACTACACTGCTTGGCCAAATGTTGTGACACTTTCTGGAGGCGAGCAGCACGGGCCAAAGGAGAGCCCATTAAAATTTGGAGCGGATCCGAATCACAGGGTGGACCCACAAATTAGTTTTCACTTCCACTAGCACATTGCAAGATAGTGAGAATCTGACCTCGGCGGAGGTCAGCACTCTTGGAGTGTTGTGTCTCCTTCATGTTATTTGTCCTTCCTGTGTTGCCATAGCCAGCATTCATGCGGTGTGTGCTGCAGTGGGGTGGCACAGGATTCTCAGGAGAAATACTGCCAGTGCATCAGGCCAGTGAAACCTAGACCTGTTGCAATCCACCACCACCACTGTGTGTGTCTTTGTGTTGATAACCCAGCAGGGCAGACCTGTGGATAGCAGCTCAGTGTGCCCAGAGATGCATCATCTTCCCCATGTAGTTCTGCCATCCATCACGTCTGGAGAAACTCTGCAATATATCACTCCCACAGACCTTCATACTTGTTACTTGTTGTCATAGCATGGAGTAGGCATATAGAGATGGCAATGGGAGGCCTTTGGAAGATGCGTAAATGTGTTTCTTTGGCACTAAAAGATAAATAAAAATGCATTATTTTGCATAATGTAGATTTGAATAAGCCTAATGTTTATGCGTTATAGATATATGTGTATGTGTTTGTCATTATATTTGCATGATGAATGACATGCTCCATGGCTTTGTCTGAGGAAGATTCCCTAGACACAGTTAGCTGTCAAGAACACACACATACACGAACAAATGCACACATACACACAAACACACACACAGGGAGAGAGAGATGGCTTAAATGGCTCTATTTAAAAGTCTCTCTCCTTTCAGCCTGGTTCCTGCATTGTTCTTGTTTAATCATCTTTCTCCTCCAGTGCATTTGAAAGGCAGGGTGCCTAGCCTTATGCTATTGTGTGGTCCATGCCATCTTTGAAGCCAGACTCTTTCGCTTTTTTTTTCTTAGAGCCTGTTTATCTGTCATTCTCTTTGCACTATCCAAGCAAATTCTGGAAAATTGCACCCAAAGTCTTTAGTGTCAGTGTTTATTTAGACTGAAGACGGCAAACAAAGCAGACTGTCTGTGTCCCCCCCCCCCCCCCCCCCCCACACATTGCTGCTAACGCACTAACCATTTTACATCCAGAACTGTAAATACAACTTGCACAGTCAGTGCCTACTGCTTACAAAGACATACCTGTTTATACTTTACTGTGTATTTTTTCTAATAACCCCCATGTCTGTCTGTCTGTCACTCACTCACTCATTCATTCACACACACACACACACACACACGCACACACACACACACACACACACACACACACGCACAGTGTCATGCACACAGAAGTACACACACAGGTCAGCAATCGGAGCAGGAAGATGGTCATAGTGTGAGAAAAACAAAGTTGGAAGTATGTGTCGCCTTCCATTTAATTAGTCAAAAAGTTGTGTAGTTAGGGACAATCATTTATCCTCATTCATAGGCCTGCATTGCATGTAAAGTAGGCAAATTTTCTTAAAATGAAACATCTTTGATTTTAAAATATGTAAGTGTAAGCGTAAATGTTTAAATAGTGGGCTCCTTGTTTAGGAGGGGTTTTTTTTTAGGAGAAAGTCAAACATTCCTCTCTCTCCTAGCTGTTCCTAGGGAAACGATGGCCCGGAACACGGCATCTTGTTTTTGTTTGTGTGCAGAGGAAGAGTGGGTTGCTACCTTCCTGAAGAAAGCCAAATATCTAATTATCTAATTTCTTATGAACTTGTGTATGTAACAAAGCCCAGATTATAATTAATTACAATCAATAAAAATAAGTATCAATATCAAAAGCCTATGTGAACACTGAAGCAGTCAGGTTACAAGAGGTAGATGTGATATGATTGTTTCATATTAACATAGGCTGCGAAATCAGTGACAGAGCTTCTGTCACATGATCACTCAGGCCCATCAAGGTGTGAAGACATTAGAAACACCTGTGGTCATATGACAAACTCTCCTCACACCATGAACAAGTGCTATAGTGATGGCACAAAAGTTTTGGTTTTAAAGTTTGGCAGCAGTGTGTATTGGTTTAATACCTTTTTCCTAAAACCAGTGACAAGACTGAAGCGTGTGGGATTGCCTGTCTACTTTTTTTTTAAAGTAAAGTGCCATTTGTACCATAGGAAATGTAATGAAATCTACTGCTCAATTCAGCCATATAAATGACCTCCATTTTGTGCCTCCAGGTCAGAGCACAGTCTCCCTCCACTGATGACCTGTACTTGGAGGACCAGGCATCTGGTGACTTCCCTGTTGATGACGATGACTTTAACTCTGGATCAGGATCCGGTAAGCGTTACATTCACACTTAAAAAAAAAACCCTGACAGAATCTTTCAGTTGGAAAATCGTGGATGACTGCTTGTGTGTGTAATGGTCCTATCATATTATATCCTGCCATTGCTTCGAACTGAGAACCAGATTGCTCTGCACGTGGCCAAGTGGATGACATCATGGGAAGCAATTCCAAGATGTATAAAGTGGGTCAGGCGCAGCCCCCACGTCTGCCACGTGTGAATTCTTGCCACACATGTTTCTGAATACAGCATGTTTGCTCTTACAGACATACTGTAGTGCTATGGGTCGTGAGTGAATAAAGCCATTCTGCAATGCAGTGGCGCTTGAACACACGCCTTGTGGTATTTCTCTATATGTACAGCAGTATAGGCCTCCGATGTTCTTTTCACACATACACCTGGCGCTCGGTTTCCCATTTTCAATAAGACTTTCGCATCCAGCACAGCAGCTCACAAAACAGCCATGTTGTTTTTAAGCAGAAACAAGCTTGTCCATTGTGTCAGTCAGATTTCGTGAGCACTAAACCTGGAAGTTTGGGCTTATGTGGCGTTGTTATGATGGTAGGGGTTATAGGATGTGAGAGAAGATGAAAGATTGTTTACAGAGTCACATCATTGTCTGTGACAGAGATGTGAAAGTGTTAAAGTCTTATGCTCTCACCATACAGCAGTGAAGTTATGTTGTCTACTGTAAGAGGACTTTTCTCTGTGTGACTGATTGGATGGATGACAAGAGCCAAGAAAAATGAGGCGCCCACAAGACTTAAGTATCACCAAAAGTGTATTGTAGCCGAAAATCAACACAAGAAGTTTGTGGATCTAAAACTGGAGTAATAGACGTTTCGGATCTAGTCCATCCTCAGTGTCTCCAGTCTCCACTTCTTGTCTTGTGTGCGCCTCATTTTTCTTGGCTCTTGTGTTCTGACTTTTTGTGAGCAGACGCACCAAGCAAGACATAGCTCAAAGTAGGCGCAGACGCCGACCTTCTGTTATAATGATTGGATGGATGGAAAGAAAGAAAGAAAACGAATGAATGAACAAATGGACAAACTACTGAGTACTCAAGCTGTCTGTGGTCTCCCTAAGTTTACTCCCATCTCTGTCCCGGTATCAGATATGATCATCACATATGATTTGAGATGGCTGGTCCCACTGTGGCCTGAGCAAGTTGACCGTCTTCTAATGCCATTGGGTGTTTGCTCCCCAAACTGAAAACCTATTGGTTGTGCAGTGACTGTCCTGGCAGCACCTGTGACACTATTGGCTGTGCCCTTGTGCTTGCTTTGACTACACTTATGTTATGCTGTCGTCCAAAAATTAGTTATCAACAAAGTAGAGACAAAGCCAAGCCGAGTAGTGGTAAATGACAAAACCTCCGAGGTTTATTGTGACGGATCCGGGAGCTTAATACAGCGTGCACCTAAGGCTGTGACCATACAAACTCCAAGATATGGGGCGCATCGCCCTCCTTATATACAGGTGTGATGCCTTTGTTTAGTGTGGCGGGAGATTCGGGAGATCTGGTTGGGGGTGGGGATACACTGGATACAATGGAAGGGGGTGGGGATACACTGGATACAATGGAAGCACGCCCCAACATACATGCATCTTTGATTTTTCTACTACATTACCCCCCTTTGAAAGTTTTCAAACTTTCACAAAACAAAAAAAAAATGTTACATGTTACGTTACAATGGAGGGAAATAAAACCCAGGTTAAAACAAATTAAAAGCAGCCTTAACATGTGCAAAAACATTCTGAACTTCAGCTTAAAAGGTAATGTACAGTAGAGAGTCTGTACAGATAAAAAGATGGTTCCGTGAGCAAAATGAAATACCGTAAACAACATGATATTATGACTATAGATCTAACTGACTGGACTATTACAATTACCATTAATGCATCCAAGAAGAACTAAACAAATACATTTACAGTTTCCATGAATGAGACCTGCCAGTCTCTTTTTTCTTTATCAGTCACACTCGCAGGGAAAGGCGAAAACCATGTTACCCAAAGTAAAACCACTATCATTGCCAATTATGTGGAAACCGATGAGAGGTTTGGGAAAATTCCTTTCCGGTGTCATGTGAGAATGACCACCCAGGTTTGGACAGCCGAGAGCGGACAAAAATGTGCATTAAAGAAGGTCTATACAATTGTGTCATCTTGTCATCTTTCTACATGTTGAAACTCTAATACTCTGATATTGTGGCTGTGACAGAATACTGTAGAATGTTGGAAAGAAGTAACAACAACAATAGACCATGCTAACAGACTTATGGAAAGCAAAACAAAAACAAACTAACCATGCTAAACAGACATATGAAAAACAACAACAGACCATGCTAAACAAACATATGAAAAGTATGGTGAACACCATCATCTTGGTAGCTGTAGAGTTCCTGTAATAGAAAGAAGTATGGGGATGACGCATATGATGTTTGACTCCTCTTCATGTGGTGTGTGGTGTGCAGTGTGTCTGTGTGTGGACACACGCAAACAAGAGTAATCCTCTTCATCTTCTTAAACCTTGAAACGCCTATGCTGAAAGCCAGGGTAGACTGCCTGTGCCTTCTGGATCCGTACTGCTCATGGGGTTTATTCTGCCCACAGTAGGTCCACTATGCTAAAAGTGTGTGTGTGTGTGTGTGTAGTTTCTGTGTTGGTTCGTTGCTCCAATTTCACCAACGACTTTCTCCGGTCTTCCTCCAGTAAAATGTGACTTGGCACAGGGGTCTTTGTAATGTCCCCCTTTTGACACCTTGTGAATGTAGCAGAATCAGTAGAATCCTTGTTCTTCAATGGTGAAAGGCAAGGCGTCGGTTTCCTGCAAATCTCAAACAAATCTTAAGTGTAGTTATGAAAATGGTTAAACTATCTCCTATAGAGATTTCAGTTTGCTTTCCAGTGTCCATCTGAGGACTTGATAACTTGTAGTTAACCTATAACTTGTAGTAATGATAGTGCAGGCATGAGTACAGTCAGAATCACAACCCCTCCTCACCCCCATCCTCCATTGAAACGGATTTGATTCATAAGGCTGATTAGACTATACATGTCTGGCTGGGCTATTGGAGTCAGTTGTTTTCTTAGAATCTGACCTAAAACAGAGACACAAAGTCACAAGGACACAAAGACACTCTAATCCAACAGTACTTGTGTATTCAATATTGACACCCAAAGAGATTGTAGCTCAGAGTAGCTCAGACTGACCAGCTTTTGTTAGGCGACGATGGGTGTTGACTTAACGTGTCTGCAAAAAGGTGGTGATCCTAAAAACCATCAGGAAGTGATTCAAGACTAATCAGAAGGTGATCCTAGACTCATCAGCCATCAAGCTACCCCCCATTTTCCATTGAAAGTTAATAGCCTATAGTTTACAAACTGTACTCCTCCCCCTTTCTGATCTGCTAAGCTGTTAACAGCTTAGTAGATCAGGGTCCTTTGCAGCAAACACTACACAAGTTTTACCTTGTTTCAATCTTACAACTATCCTTAATGTCTAACCTTGACGGGGAAAAACCATTTAGTGTCCACAATTAAATTACGCCACAAGTTTAAATAACTCAGACGGGGAAGCACCTTTTGATCTCCACTATTAAGTTACGTCATTAATTAAACTTTTCACTCTAAATCAGCAAAGGAGAGATGACATAATACCAGAAGTGTACCAAAGCTTAACACGTGATGTGATTCTACAACCTTGCCCCTTCTCCTCTGCTCAAAATCTTAGCTTACTAAGTCCCAACATTTATCACTTTTAACCAACCCAAACAATCCCGCCACATTTCTTTAAAGTGGCTTCACACACATATCAGTTTAGAGAACCGGACCTGTTGGGCCTACAGTGAGTTTTTTCCCCACTCACCAATACTTAACAATGGACCAAGAACAGCTTAGGTCTGATGGGCGTCGTGGTGTGTGTAGCAGTCAACACCTCTTAATGGTGTCTTCCTTCAGTGTTTTGCTTTGACCGTGGCACACAATTATTTTCTGAAAAACGTAAAACTGTTTAGATAACACAGGCAGAATTAAAATAATGCACAACTAGAGGATGGTGTGGAGGTTGAGACCAAACTGCACTTTAGCCATTAAAGTTTAAGTGTCCTGGGCTTGCATTGTAGCATAATATGTACTACAGATTGACATGAACTCTTCTTATATCAATGTGACCTTATGGACATAGAAATGACAATGCTAAAGACAGGACAACCAATAAGTCTCATCAGTGAATTAAAACAAGCAAACAATGGAATAACTGCAAACAAAATAAATAAATGAATCTCTGCATTGAGTATATGAGGCAAAATGAACAGTATAACTTAAAAGTATTAAAATGTATGGGTTTCTATGTTCTATGCTGAGACGTCTCAGACATCAAATTCATCACACCTTCTCTAGGTGACCAAATGGCAATCGATTAGCATAAAAAACAGGTATTAGCAGGAGTCTTTCCTGAGTGGTTTTCAAAGTCTGCTGAATCAGGGATTAAAACAAGCTGTTGCATCTGTTGTGAACGAACACAAAGAGGTTATGTAAAGGCAAAACATTTTGCACAAGTATACTCAATGATGATTCATCAGAAGACATATTTAGCAGTGACAAAAACAATTCGAAATCTGTTATCAAAATCAACTTTTTGTTAAAGTCAGGTTCTGCATCAAATCATATTTTCGCCTGATAGGTTTAGCTTCATAAACCTAAACAAAGAAATGGATAAAAGCGTGAAAGTTAAATGTCATGTTACAAATCCATAGTCTTTCAAATCTAAACTGGAAATCCTGTGAACAAATGAAAGTGGTAAATGTGGTCTTTGTAGCAACACTATGATAAGTATGCTACAAGTATGTTGTAAGTACAAACTTATAAAGGGTGCCCCGCGTTGTTCCTTTATATCCCGTCTGTTGTCTAATGCTTCTAACTGAACTGTGATACCCAGCACACATATATAACTTTATCCCAGTAAGGGTAAATCCCTACTTTCCCCAACATATAAAGTAAACCTTCAACAGCATAAATATTTACAACAATACACGTCCAAATTCAATACCCATAACATATTTACAGTCCACAGTTCGCCTTTTAAACAGTTCACCGTTCAGCGCAAACTTGATTCAATGAATGTCTATGAGTTGCAGGCCTGTTCGGAGCTTGGGATCGGTGAGGCCACAAACTTAACAGCCGCTTCACTCTCATGAGCCAAACAAAGAAACAAAACAAAAAACACCTTTACCTCGTTGTTGCGCAATGTCCAGAAGCCCACAACAGCGGTGTAGCCTAGCTCCCCACAGCATCGCGGGACCCGTTGATTTCTGCAGAATCTCCTAGGTTCAACTTGTTCAGTCGAACGACACTCTGCGGCGTGTCTCCGTAGTCCCAACACTGTAAAAAGCTGCACTTCTACCGCCTAGCACTGTCTCAGAGGTTAGTTTTCCGAGAACAGCGTTCTTTCTCCAAAAAAATTTGCGTACAGACTCACTCTTTCAATTACCGACCAATCAGGATAAATCAGAGTTACACATCCAATCAAAATTTACCATCAACTCTGTTTCCAGGCAAAATAGCCATCTGTGGGTTTTCACAGGCATAAAAAAAAAAAAAACATCTTGCAACAGCACATACACACAGCCGTCACATACAACAAAATGCAAATAAAACATGAAATAAACAAAGTAAAATGTTTTAACCCTGTTACAAACCCAAAAAAAAACATTTACCTTGGCTGGCCTGGCCAATTCTCACACACTCATTCACTCGCTCCGGAAACAAAGGGGAATACATGCTCGTGGTTAGTGTTAGATTTCGGTTAATTGTTATGCTCTCAACAGAGCAGAAGACATGCAGTTTGAGGGAATAACACACAGACATAGATACGCACAAACATACACATACGCAACCACACACGCACACACACACAACCTAGGCTCGTACACACGAACTTTTAATGGTTCGCTCGCTTAACGCACCAGTTCGTTCGCTCACTAACATTCAATGCCCGTCGGCAGACTAGTGGGAGTTATCAAGGACACCCATATGATGATAATAATCAGTACTAACGATTATAAACACTGCATGTACCAGATCTGTTCGTTCTATGACAAATACACACACAAAGTTACCAACACATTCTCGTTTCCGGCACGAGCTTCTTGCCCCGCAAGGTACAGACTCCCAGAGCCTTCCCGTTCCCTGAACGAGCTTCTTGTCTTCTGGACAAGGTGCTAGCAGCTATTTCCCTGAATAGACTTAGAGCTCGCTGCTTCCTCGAGCAGACTTTGGTACCGCTACTCCCAGAGTAGGCTTTTTTATCCCCACGCTAGTATAACCAAATAAATAATTTATCAGCGCCCAATATTTTTGTAGTGGGGCGGTGTCCCCGACACCTTAATAATCCTCTGCCCGTCTAAGGGCAGGCAAACAATAGGCCTTTTTTCCTGAATTATAGACACAGCTTTAAATGTGTAAATTCAGTGTACTTACCATACTCGGCTGGTTTCTCCCTTACACAGCTCGAGTCTTTGCTATCTGATCCGCAGAGGCACTCGAACGACATCGAGAAGCAGGGTGCCACGGAGCTGTTTTTTATAGCCCCTACGGCCTTCTCCCAAGCTTCTCCCCAGGTCGCGGCGTGGGAAGCCTCCTCTCCGTCGTCCGGCCCCAACTGCGTCTCAGAGATGAAAGACCCTGCTCACAGCGCCATAATGTCGTCCAAAAATTAGTTATCAACAAAGTAGAGACAAAGCCAAGCCGAGTAGTGGTAAATGACAAAACCTCCGAGGTTTATTGTGACGGATCCGGGAGCTTAATACAGCGTGCACCTAAGGCTGTGACCATACAAACTCCAAGATATGGGGCGCATCGCCCTCCTTATATACAGGTGTGATGCCTTTGTTTAGTGTGGCGGGAGATTCGGGAGATCTGGTTGGGGGTGGGGATACACTGGATACAATGGAAGGGGGTGGGGATACACTGGATACAATGGAAGCACGCCCCAACATACATGCATCTTTGATTTTTCTACTACAATGCCATCAGGATTTTGTCTGTGAAGTAGTTGGCTTCGCTGCTGTTGTCCTGAGACTGCTGGTCGTGTGTGTGTGTGTGTGTGTGTGTGTGTGTGTGTGTGTGTGTGTGTGTGTGTGTGTGTGTGTGTGCGTGTGCGTGTGTGCTGGTCATACTGTGGGGGGGGCTTCTTGCAGCTGCCAGATAACAGTGAGAGAGCCATGTGAGGATGAGACAGATGTTTCTCTCGCGGTTCGTGCACGGTCAGCCAAGACCTGTACAGTCAGCCAGCAGATGTCTGCTGGAGAGCTTGTGTATTATTTATGAAACTTCATTACATTCCTCACCTCACTGCGTTACAGTATGCTGGCTGAGCGTGATATATGTATACACACACACACAGGCTATGCACACACACACGTTCATGAATGTAACCACATGCACATGTATCTATGTATAGATTTAGTAGTCCAACTTAATGAAACATTCTACTAGATGTTGAGTTAAAATGGCTGGTATTTGCAGGGCAAAGGTTTGTAGCTGTTCCTGACTTACAACTTCCTGATGACAAATTTCAAAATATATGTATATTTTTTTACATTGTTGAGTTCTTGTGCATGTACCAGGCATTGTGTTTTTTTAAGGTGCTGAATTGCTTGCCATAGTAACTTTCTGTACAAGACTTGACAGTTATTAATGACCTAATATTGACACTTCTTTTATATGCTGACTTAAATGTGAAAAATACGTCCTGTTTGTTTGTTGTGATGCATATCTCCTATGTGACCAAAACGGCAATGTTACATTTTTCTGTAAAATTACCTTGTCATGGTAGGGCATTAAACATTTCATGCCTTGCGGGCCTCGTTGTTTTTTCCTCATGTAGGCCATAGCCTGTTGTCTGGACAAGTTGGCCGTATATATCTATGTGTGGTGGGATTGGTAATACTGACCAACCCATCTCTCTTCCTCTGGTCTGTTTGCAGGAGACAGTGATGATGAGGACGACGTGATCAATTGGGTTCTGCGTGGCTCTCCAGAGCCTCAGCCAACTCCAGATGCCCCCAGGCCCACGTCACCCAGCACAGATGCAGCCCCCAGCGAGGAGCCCTCTACTACAGAGAGCACTGGGGATGAGACTGCAGACCGTGGCCTTGGAACTGAGGTGTGAACTCACTGTGTATGACATAAGCAGGTTTAGTCAGAATTCAGTCTACAAGTCTCTAACCTGTGCTGAGTATGATGAACGTACAGAGACTGTTATAGTTTTAAAAAAAACAACATCCTGCTTTTCTGGCAATTTTTTTGCATGGGGGGTTTCCTGCCTTCCTGCCTTGCGTCATGTGTCTGACACGTCTACCCCCTTTGTTTGCCACAGTCATCGCTGGATGCGGTAGAGAATGTGCCGGTGGAGGCCAAACCCACCAACGGGCCAAATTCGGGCCGCAGCGGGGGACAGAACGGAGATATGCAGGAAGCAGTCCAATCTGAAAATCTCTTTCAGAGAACCGAGGTGTTGGCAGGTATGTATCTGTGAATCTTGACAAAGGCCATAGGGCTGAAACGTCAGCAATAAAGAAACTAATGTGGAGTGTGCAGCTATAGTCTTTTAAGTCTACAGTCTGTATTAGCCTGCACCTCAATGTGAGAGTGCATCTTTTCCTTTCTTTAGGTATGTATCTGAAAACATCTGTATTCCTCAAGAAAAAATGTTTCTTAAACCCGTCTTGATTTTGTCTTTCAGAGATAAACAAAATCTCTTATTAAGCTGTTTTTTTTATCTTTTTTCCTAAGGGGGTATTTAGAAATAAATGAGAATTAAATAAGATCTAGGCTTAGTCCCATACTTATATAAACTTACAGGAAATGGTGACCAGTGAAGCCCAGCATAAGTCTAATTAGTTTACCTTAGGATCTTAAAATAGTCTTATACTGTTTTTTTCTCCTAAGAGGGTTTGAGGAGAAACGCATCACAAGCCAATACAATCTTATTTATGTTTGAGAGACACAGATAAGACTGTTGTAAGAAGTAATATTTTCCTCTGGATTGTTTTTTAAGCGTATTCCTCTGTTTTTTAATCTCACAATATGTACCACTTTCAACAAGGAACAAATATTGTCATCATTGCTTAAGTGTATATTTTATAAGACGTAGTATACTGTATACCACATGAGTGTTCATTACAGGGTTAAGTTAAACTAACAATACTGTAGGATGTAGCTGTGAACAATATACCGACCTGGCATGATTTGTGTGCTGAATCTGTATGTCTTTGTGTCTCAGCTGTTATCGCAGGTGGAGTTATTGGCTTCCTATTTGCTATATTCCTCATTCTGCTCCTGGTCTACCGCATGAGGAAGAAAGACGAAGGGAGCTATGACCTCGGAGAACGCAAGCCTCCTATATCGGCCTACCAGAAGGCCCCTACCAAGGAATTTTATGCCTAAAGACTCACTCTCAGTCTTGAAAAGATCATCACAACAAGTCATCTTTTTAGACTGAGAAACTATTACATGATGCCTTGGCATAAGGGATTTAATAACACAGATTTTGTTTCAAGCCAAATAGGGCTTAATTTATCACAAAGTTCATTTTTTAAAAACTGTGTTTGTATTTTTTTGCTATTGTCGGAAGAGTAAATTTAAATGTGAGACAATGAAACATTTCTTATACGTCATACAGTATATTTAGTTGTGGACTACTTTTCAAATGTAGTGCTACATATTGTGTTTTTAAGAACAAAATGGAATTTATTGAAAATAATGTGCTGTACTATCATTTTTGATCACATCTACCATTGATATTGAATGTTTTATTAACATTTTTAAAGACAAAATCGTAAGTACTGTTCAAACAGTATATGACTTGTCTATAGTAACAGGAGATGGCAAAAGACAGAACATGCTTTTATCCTTAAAGGGTACAAATTTCATGTTTTTTTTTTAACTTACGATAAGTTTGTTGCTCTATCCACTATTGGCTTGTTTCAATTTTCCTCTGCGTAAATAACCAGTCTTCAGAGCGCACATGCATCGTGTGTGTCCTTTTAAAAAGAGATCAAAATGATGTGTTAAATGCACATGATGCATTGTTGTTTTGTATGACGTACATCTAGCCAGTCGTGTTCTCCGAAGCATGGATGGATGGCATGTACATCAAGCACAGTGTGCTTTGCTGATCACAAAACAAATGAGGCACAGTTACAATTCTAAGCACCTGGATGTGCCAGCCAAAAATGCTTTATGATATGTAAACCAGTTATGGCTATCAGGACAGGCTTGTCTTGTCTTCCAGAAATGGTAGGTGAATTGAAAGCACAGATGGTCCAAACCACCTAGAAAATGGCCACAAACGTCTTCTCCCAACACCTCAATGTCTGCTCCCATACCTTTGACTAGGTGTTTCCAGCCTCTTTCCTCCTCTCTGCTTTTAACTGTGGGCCTCATTTCTTTTCACATTTTATGTGTCATGACTTTGAGGGGTCAACATCTTACAGTCTGTCCTAAGAAAGAAAACAAAAGTAAACATTTTTATTGACAGTAAAAGGTTTTGAGTAGATAGACTGACCAAAGACAAAAAGACAAAAAACTGTGTCTTAATTCTTCATGGGCAACATGAATATTAGGAGTGAATAGTGATATGAATTGTACATGTACAAAAGAACATTGATGTTTTTATTATGATAAGACAAAGCCTCGTGGTGCTGGATAGAAGAGTCAGTTGATTATCCAGGTTAATGACTCATACTTACTTGATCATTTATGGTCGACTTTGTGGTAACTGAATTTTCTAACTGTAAAACCACAAATGAGTTACACAATGAATATCTCCTAATTAGTATTATTACACTGAGGTACTTGCTTGCCCCCAGTTCATGTCTGTGTTTGGCACAGATCTCATAATGTACATTCACAGTGTTCTGTTTGGCTTCGTTCACTTTAAGATGTTTTTTTGCCATCCATAATTTCTTTTATTTTGACCTGACCAGTTTTGCATCAAAGATTTTAGTTTGTATATTTTAATACACAATAATTTATAGATTACATTAATTTATATACAACTTAATCTGTGTTATAAGGATAAAAATGTATGTTCTTAGTCCTTAAAGTGCCTACAGTTCTGAAATAAAAATGGGAGATGTGTAAAACAGTTGCGCTGTGGAGTGATTCTGTATGATAGGCTACAGGTTGTGTTAGGGAATCGCCACGTTAAGGACATGTAGGGGTGTTATATCTGCCCTAGCTCATAGAAAGCGTTAAAACTCTTAAAAGAAAAGCCCCATGGCTTTTCTGTCAGGACGATAAAGTGATGAAGCTTCTTTCACCAGAGGTCGAGGTCCCTCAAAAAGTACAAACTCTGCCATGTATTTCTTTCTGACTGTGCACTTAAAATATGTATAGTTCACTTATCGGCTAATGTACTTTCCAGAGGATTTCTGTGCTCATTAGGATCAGCTAAAGTGGTTGGATCAGATGTGGCACGGTTTTTACTTTATAAAGCCGCAACTGACACCTTTGATTATAGGTTAGGTTAACCTATAGCCTAAACCTAACTACCATAACAATTCAACCTATTCCTCGTACCCAGGTCACTAAACCAAAGATGGTACATATGCCAAGATACAGCATGGTAGTTCATGTATGGGGGGATCAGTTCTGGGCTGCATAAATAGCGTGTCATTGACGTGCTTGGCTATAGTAGCTAGTACTGCTCAATAAATATAAACTCCATGCACACCTGAATAAAAGTTGATTTTGTCCAGAGTAAAGTCATACCATGACAACATTTTTCTTACATGGGCAGGGGGAAGGAAGTGGCTTGTCATAAAGGATCTTGGTATATCTACCCTCTTTACCTGCCACAACCCTTCAAAGTGTAGCACTTATTGGCCAACATTAGTATAAGTTGATACTGGTACATTTATCCTGTTGCATATATAATGAAATATTTTGCCAATGTCTGTAGCAGTTGTGTATCTGCCATATTGGATATGTTCTGCACAATTGCAACGCTGTTATATGTGGGCTGGCACATTCACAGACAGTGCTGCTGTAGGAGGTTAGTTTAACTTAATATTTCCCTTCTACTATAGGGTAAAATCTAAGTTAACAAACAAAAAATATTTGTTTGAGCATCATTAATTAACCAAATTTTGATTTCAAACGTTGTATCAGTTGTATTACTCATCTGTTTAAACATTCATTTTAAAATAGTGACAGTGGAGATCCCAACTTCAGAAAGTAGAAATCCTGCCATGTTCTCCTTTTGCCTCTGTATTTAACACAGGTGATTTTACCAATTAGCTGATATAGTCTCATGATTTGTGTATTCAGTATAATCAGTTGGTTCAGATATTTGGACCAAATTACTTTCTGAAGCTGTAAATTCCTCTTTGTGGAAGTATGGAGAAGTTTCGCCCAGCTGCTCCCACAGATCTGAAGGCCTTCAGAGATAGCAGTGAGGTTCCACTTTTTTCTTTGAAAGGACCATCTTCTAGGCCTACATAGCAAAGCAAAACCATTTCAAGCTATTTACAATAAAATGGATGCATTGCTATTTAGAATAAAATGGACTTGTATGCCTAGTTTAGTGAATAAAAGAAGAACAAGTATAGGCCTATATTCTTTCAGAATGAAACGTTGCTAAATCTGTAGGATCCATCCAAATTTCAAACCATATAGACATTTACTGTTAAGTGTTTTCACCAATGAGTGATTATACGCTAATGCAAATGTTAACTTTATAAAGTAGCTAACTGTAGGATGATGCAGAACATATTTACGACGTTTTGACGCACAGCAGAAATTAACACAACTCGACTGCAAAAAATATATATGTATCGATCAGTTATTCGGTTAATAAATTAAGGCAGAGAAACTCCAATGCCATCACCTGATTTAATCACAAGGTTTTAGTCAACTACCAACCTTTACATTCGCGTTTTAACGGAGATGCGCGAAGAGACTGTTCTAAGTGACTTGCCGTAGCCTACTTACGGAGTTCAGCCAAACATTAGAGCTTCGTGATATTTTTGTGTTTATCTGCTAGTATTTTAAATATATGTAGTTTATCTGTACAACATTTATTCAGTAAGTTGTATGCTTTTATGATCTTGGTGATTTTCGACAATGTAGTCATTTCCTGGTTGCAGCGTTGTTTGATGTGGTAACTAATGTAGAGATGTGGAGTAGATGTAGGCTAGACACTTTCACTTATACAGAAAGAAATTACTTGTAGATACTTTCGACTTAACTGTACTAAACGCATCATTGATTTATTTTTTCAGTGACCCACTTATCTTCAACGTAATAATGTTGTGTATTTTATGTCTCCTTAGACGATGGACACCGATACCAGCTTAAAAAACAGACGCTTAGGGATGTTCATGCTGCTGATGTTCATGCTCATGCCTGTATCGCTGCATTGTAAACCCAGCCACGAAGTTGATTCTCTTGTCGACATTGCAGCACAAATATCTGGATACAGAGACGTGGCCCAAAAAATCATTGACTTGGCCGTGCATGGCAAAGCGCAAAACCGATCTTATGACCGACTGTCTGTCTTCACAGACACTGTGGGAAATAGGGTAAGCGGGTCCCAAAACTTGGACCTCGCGATTAAGTATATGTACAACGCTCTCATTCAGGACGGCTTGGAGAACGTGCATTTAGAACCGGCGAAAATTCCGCACTGGGTGAGGGGTCATGAGAGTGCAGTGATGGTCCTTCCGTGGAATCACACGATGGCCATCCTCGGCCTGGGCAGTAGTGTTGGGACACCCAGCCAAGGTAAGCAAGAACTCGCTTAATTAGGGCCCGAGCACCGGAGGTGCGAAGCCCTATTGTTTCTGCTAAGATTATTATTATTAGGGCCCGAGCACCGGAGGTGCGAAGCCCTATTGTTTCTGCTAAGATTATTATTATTATTATTATTCTTCTTTTCCTCCTGCGCCGTTTGCCCTTTTTTGAGGCGGTTCCCATGCACGAAAACTCCTGAAATTTGGCACACACGTCAGAAATTCCCCCCGCTACTCAGAGAGAAATACCCAAGCCCTGAAGTTGCCCAGGGACACTGTAGCGCCCCCTGTTGTTACAGAGGTTCGTGGGTGCCATACACTTTCAGCTACATGCACGAAAATTGGTAGGTGGGTTCATCTCACTAAGGCGAACAAAAAAGGTCAATACAATGGCATGGCCACACCCAACAGGAAGTGAGATATTTGGACTTTTGTGCGATTTGACATACAATGGAATTTAACGTACTTGTCCTAAACCGTACATCAAATTTGTGTCAGTTTTGGTATACATCATGTCAACATGTTGTAGATGTTAAATTGCGAAAAGATTTTTGATATGTTGTAAGATGACGAAACAACGGTTCGATGAATTTATGTATCACATTATAAGTATCCAGATACACAGGAAATGTGTCACCAATTCATTATGCATTGTTTGACAAGAATAAAACTTGACAGGTTAATGTCTGTCATGACTATGAACATATCTGTGTGAGTGAAATGGCAGTCAGGCATAGCGCCACCATCTGGTAGCAGAATGACTTGTTTTAGGTTGTGGTAAAGCTACACGGTACATTAGATTTATGTGAGATTTGGTATACATGGTGTGGAAGTGGTGTAGATGTTAAATGTTGAAGGGCTGTGAAGCCAATATTTGTCATTTTTTAATGAATTGGCATCAATCAACAGGTGTGTTCCATAGTGCGTTAAAGTCAGGCAAGGGCGCAGGCAGCTATTGGGTCCTCCAGTTAGACAGCAGTTCAGAAGCAACAGGGCGCCATTTTCTTTTATCAATGTGATACTGGCTTAAGGCTTAGGCCTACATTCTGATATTTCAAAGCCCTGCCATGATATATTTACTATATGTTATTGGTAAACTACGAAATATTGCTTCACTTAGTGAAAGAAATAAACGAAGCGACCATAGAAGGGCTGGCGTGTTACAGCTGACTGAAGGTTAGCTTCCTTGCTAGCCCTGACGAAGTGAGCATGAACTGGATGCTACGCTATGCTGGCTTGCTAGGATATTAGCTACAATGTTATAAGTTCTGTTTTATTTGTACTGTTTCGGAGATGGATAATTTCATTCTGCGGGGGCGGTTTCTGTCCGATGTTTGTCCGGTGAGTTGTATGCATGTTAACAGATCCGTCCACTCACAGACGATGCTTCACGCTTACAGACCACTTACAAAGGGGAGCGTTTCTCCGAAGGCCAAGACTTAGATCTCTTTGTTCCAAAAAAATGAAACCCACCGTTCCGACATGTCAACGAAAGGCTATTTTAGATCACCTCCTTCACATCGTCTAAATTCAGAATCAACAATGACAAGCCAAGTTCAAAGACAACGACAGTCCTGAGGCTACAGCCATGCAGACTCGGCTAAACAAACACAGCGAGCTGTTGCAGCACGCGGGGATACAATAGCCTACATAATTCAAATGTATAGCAATCTATAATTCATTCTTAATAAAACGATAGGGAAATGAAGAGAACGTCCCAAAACCGAAGCAGAAATGATCCCCGTAGCTGCGTAGCTGCTTTGATCCCCGTAGCTGCTTTTTTCGTCACATTACCGGTTAGCGCGGTACAGGTTCCATATTATGGCCTACTTCTAATGCAAATATCTTACAGTTGGGCTGTCCAATCTCAGCGAAACTCAATCGGTTTGTAGAAGTGATTATAATACTGCTACTCAAATTGTTAAACTTTGAAGTCATGCATACGGTTTTAACAAGGAAAACGAGAAGACGTGAATGTGCGTTTTAAGCGCAATTTTTGCTCTTCTTTCATGAAACTCACTGCTAGCACTACTGGAAAACGACACAGGGTGGCGCTGTAGGCTAACTCCGGTATTAAATCTGAAAGCATATCATGCAGACAGAGTTCGTGAAATACAAGATCTTACCACTCCTGTATTAGTGTTCCTAAAAGCTGCTCATTATGTATTTTCAGGTGAGCTTCCGACCATGTAAGAAAGCCTAACTAATCTGTTAAAACTTTAACGTGTTCAAGTGGATTTAGTACACTGATAACTGTATTGTTTTGCTTCGGTTCAAAGTAAGATTGGCAAGCTTGGAACGTGCGGGTAACTATCTTAGCCTGATTGTGTGGCACACATAGTAAATATTGTGTGGCACATAGTACATTTTAATATTTATTTTGGGGGTGCCACAGTGTTTTCCTGTATTGACAGACACGCCCATTTAATTTAATTCTAGCTGTCAAGTGTTCTATTTGAGGGTAGAACGCACGAGGCCTTAAATGGTGGGTTTGCGCTGATTTTTCAGTTGGCTTACGATACAGAGTAAAATAGCCTACTCACAAACGGCGTCTATTTATTCTTTTAGGTAGGTGTATGTGACAAACTCTTTATTGTCACACTGGTGCGTGTGTCCCCATTAGATGCCATTTTGCAACTTTGTAATGGAATGTACAAATATGTAAGAACTGTGTAGCGATCGTTTAAATGTTGACAATATAGCTTACTGTCGCTATTGTTGCTGCTGTGAGTATGTGGGAGACTTTGAGAATTAACTTTTGTCTGACTCCCCACCGATGTGTGTTAGTGTTTGAATATTGATTGAATGTGTATTTTACAGTATGTATATCCTCTGTGCGGTCCTTCTCTCTTAACGACGTCAGACTAACTAGCGTTAGTCTGCCAGACTGAACGAACGGCTGATGACTTATAGTTTATCGTTGCCAAGGCAACAGAGTAGTTCATGGCTAGTGACATCACATGTAAACAAGAATGAATGAATGGGGGAGCCTAATGTAACGTAGTTGGAGGTGTTCTTGGTCATCTGATATTGACGGTGTGTTTTTATAAATTCAAGATGATAGAATATAACATATTGGTGTGTCTTTTAGGCTTAATATAGCCGACGGTATTTATTGCTGTTACCATTAGCCTGGTTCAAGATGGTTTTGTAACAATTCTGCCGTGCTGTGATTTTAATACTGAGCTTTTGATGATTGTAACTGCAATGATATGTGTTTTGTTCAGTTGGCTTACGATACAGAGTAAAATATCAGCCTACTTACAAACGGTGTCTATTTATTCTTTCAGAATATCTACTTTTAAAATGTGTCACCCTTGAAGTCTTTTTGCACTTATATGTGTAACAATAGCGTGAGTGTTGGTGGGAATCTTATGTTTAGATCACGCACGTACTTCTGATACATTATCCCTTTAACTACATTTCCACATTCATACAGGTAAAACTTATGCTTCTTCTCATACCACCTATCCCACAAACCCCCACCTCCCCCTCCGGTCATACATTGCTCAACTATATTCAACAAGATGCCTTTGCCTTCCATATGAACTATCCCACTCTGAACAATGTGATCTTTCCTTTATCACTCTCACCAAAGCCATTGCCTTATACAAAATACACACTTTTATTACACAATATTAAGCAAACACATAAACTGAATGAAAACTTTATAACAATATTCTCCTATGATCCACTACTATCAACACCCCCATACACTTCTGGTGTTTCACGCAACCATCCTCATATGCCATTGTACTCTTGTCGCCCTCCTTCCGTTCCTGTTCTTGTACTACCATCTGGAGATGACACACACATACACAAACCTCAGACAGGCACAGACACACACTCTCACACCCACACAAACACAAAAAAAATCCCTTTAACACACACACATGCAAACACAAAGATAATTGCACTACACCTTTTTTCTAAAGAACATTTTCTCTACATACACGTACTCCCAGTAGACAATATAAAGCTCCTATGATTTAGCATTCACATATCAGATCTCTACAATAAATGCATTTGTGACATAGAGGACACATTTGAGAGGGGCGGCATGCCACGTCCCTGCACCGCAGGTGCGAGGGCCCGTCATCGCCGCTTGCGGCTATATTTTATTTTATAATTAATCTGGTAATTGTGGATGAAAATTTGTCTTTGGGTGGAAAAAGGGTCTTGCATGCATACAGAGTAATATGACCTGCAGGCTAAAGATGACTCAATTTTTTACATTTTGGAATTAATTTCATGAAAGTCATCTAAATGTGTTTTGCGTATGATGGCCTTCTTGGCTTCTGTGTGGCCTTTAGTGGTTAAGAGTGTGTCATGAAGGGGATCTTGTGGAAATCTACCACCAAAATAAAGCTGACGTGATGTCTATAAATTGCAGAAGTCGTGTTTTGCACCATCAGCCATAAGTCATGGCCCCAGTACATCATAGCACTGCTTGGTGAAAATATTGAAGTGAATTTTCCGCTTCTTTCTTTAAGAACATGATATTTAGCCTAGTTCCTCAAACACTTCACTGAGAAGCAGTTGTGCCCAAAGTAGTTCTTGTGGGAGGTTCTTCCCTTTTTCACATCTTTTTTTCCCCTCTCCATCATAGACTGCAGATGTTCAGATGGACTCTGTTAAGATACTTTTGCATATGCTGCTGTTTTAAACACAATGTGTGTTGTATTGTCTTTATAACTAATACCACAATGATTAATGCAAGTTTGAAAAAAAAAAAACCTGTTAAAAAATGAATGTCCCTCCCTGGTCATTTCTCTCTAGCAAAAAAAAAATATTCTGCTCCGAGTAAAGCAGCAATAAATGCCTGAAAAAAATGGCATAAGCATTGTTGTCCATACAACCATTAATATTGGTGTCAATGCCACCTTGTGTTAATATGACAGGAATTGAGGCAGAGGTCCTGGTGGTCGAGTCTTTTGAGGAGCTGAGAAGACGTGCTGGTGAGGCCAAAGGGAAGATTGTTGTGTACAATCAGCCATTTGTGAGCTATGGAGAGACTGTGGCCTATCGCGCTAACGGGGCTTCTGAGGCCGCTAAGGTTGGAGCTGTGGCCTCCCTCATTCGCTCAATCACCCCCTTCTCCATCAACAGGTATGCAACCACCTTTCCACTTAATGCCTAACTTGTAGCATAATAGCATTTGCAAAAAACTTTAACAGCATGAGTTTCAAAGTGTGGTTTGCTGGTTGCTTGTTAGATAGATACTTCAGTTCCTTTTAAATTTGTGGATGCTGTCATAATTGCATAAGTATATAAGGTTGATGGTTGAAGTTTAAAAAAAAAAAAACGTTAGACATTGGGTAAAGACAGATCCAATTGTTTCAAACTTCAGCAGAGTCTACACCTCCAGAAAGAAATTGTTTTTTGATTGGTCAGGCAAGATGCTGCCTGAAACAACCATGTCAATAAAACTACAGCCAGACCCTCTGTACGAAGTGAAGTACAAAGGGCTGGTTTACCAGGCTAACAATCCAGTAATAAATATTTGTTCCTGCCATTCACTAAATCGGCTGATTCTAATTGCACCTGTTCAGCCAGAATTTATTAGTGCAATCGCCTGTCCTAACTGCAGGCTGAACCAGCTAGGTGATTTAGAATCAGATGTCCCATTATGCCCACTGTATAAAACTCTGGCAGTCAGAATTGATTGAAACTGGAAACTGTATTGGGAACTCGCCCATGTTGGGATAAAGTTTTCTGAACTGAACTGAGTCATGTGTCGGCTTATTGGTTTGTTCTGTAGCTCACACTATGGTTTTAGATTACAGTTTCTGAGGTCAGAATAACTGTATAAAACTCTGGCAATTACGTGTTGACTGTTTAGCTGAATTTTTTTGTAGTCCACACACTGGTTGGCAGTGGTATCAGCCTGGAGTGCGGCAGATCCCCACAGCCTGCATCACCATCGAGGACGCCGAGATGATGGCCAGAATGGCTCAGCGAGGGCAGACGATTGTGGTGCGGCTCCACATGAATGCACAGACGTTCCCCGACGCAGACTCCTTCAACACGGTGGCGGAGCTGGTGGGCAGCAAACACCCAGAGCAGGTAAGGGGCCGCTGGGTGTAGAACTAATGGATCCAGGGTCCAAAATGTGTCACCACTCCCCCCAAAAAAATGGTGAAAATGTACATGGGTCAATTTTCACAAGGAAGTCAGTTGTAATTGGTGGCTTGTTTAAACAGCCCTGCCTTCAATTTCTTCACTGCAACATTGACTGAATTGGCCAGCTATTTTTTGTCAGGTTAACTAACAGACTAAGAAACTATATTTTTGACCCTGAATTACTCTCAGGCTGGCAGGCTAGCATCAGTATAATAGAGAATAACTTTTGAGCAGGTACTACTTTCTTTTTGGCATTAATAATATTCCCACAAGGTATTCGAAACTGTGTGTGTGTATGTGCGCAGGCGTGCTTATTATCCTCTGGTAAACTTGTTGAATGGAAGCATCTTTTAAGCAGGGTGGTTGTTTGCACCTCTGGCTTGCTTGGCCTGAAACTAATGTAGCTTGTGGCTCCAGAATGTCAAAATGGATCCACAGCATCTGCCCCCACATTGCCCTTCAGCCAAGTCGAGTGTTGGTCAGCGGTGTTGCCTGTTGCTGGCACGTGAGTGGTGCCCTCGTCTCATGATGTCGGCTCCTGACACCCCAGGGAACCAATTATGAGCAGCGTATGCTAGTTGCCTGTCAATCAGTGAAAGGTTGCTGGGGTCTGACTGTCGCATTTGTCCATAGGCGCACACATAGGAGCTGTAGCCATGGAGTGTCTTATTAGCAGGCTGTTTTTCAGAGGCTCTAGGAAAGTGGTGTGCTTTTCATATAAGGCTGTCCGAGTGGGGGGTTGTCATTGATTGGCAGTAGGTTTTCAGAATCTGGATATGGATCAGTAGGTTTATATTTTTAACACGGCTAATCAATGAGTCTTTGTTGAAGTGTTAATTAGGCATAGTGTGTGTGTGTGTGTGTGTGTGTGTGTGTGTGTGTGTGTGCGTGTGTGTGTGTGCGTGTGTGTGTGTGCGTGTGCGTGTGTGTGTGTGCGTGTGTGTGTGTGCGTGTGTGTGTGTGCGTGTGTGTGTGTGCGTGCGCGCGCGCACACATGCATTTCCCTCATCTTCTTTGCCTTGCTGGAGATGTCAGAAAAGTCCCTGTTTCTTTGGAAAACAGAAGTGTTTTTCTTCCTCCTATGTTTGGAAAAGCTGACTGTTAAAAGAATTTGAGAAGCTGCAGGCAAGCACAGATTTACAAACAGGCCTATGCATATTGTTTTAAGCTTCTGCTTTTTCAGTATTTAGATCATTATGTAATGGCAGTGGGTAGATGCATTTGTCTGTTTTTGTTTCATACGTAGAACAATTTTTGTGAGGTTGTTTTGAGGTACTTGGTATAAAGTGCATTGTCACCGATTTATGTTCCGAATGAGTTATTGTATAGCAGGTCACAGGTTCCCAATCTGATCTCGCAGCGATCAGTTCCTGAATGCTGTGACCTAAGTGGGTTTTAATAAAAGTGTTTGCTGAATGTTGAATTGCATGTACATGTAACACATGCCAATCATGGAGTGAAGTTTGTAATGAAGAGAATGATTCCTTGAGCAACATGTCTGTGGAAATCGGACAGGAGGGATAGGCTAAGCCGTCAGTAGCAGTTTCAAGGCAAGCCAAGATTACGCCACATCACATCAGGTCAGGCTATGTCTGTGCCAACAGTACTTGTTCAGTCATGGCCAAAACCAGCAATCAAATATGTGGAGGATTAATCTATGTTTTAACTTGAGACCTAAAACACAATACACTTATCGCACATCCTGATGACCTGATGGCTGGTCTAAAGTCATTCTTAGAATAATTCTTACATTCTCACTCAGTATCTCATCCCACATGGTGTAGAGGGCCTACTGATCAATGGGAGTCTCTCAGACCAGAGGGATTCCAAGTAGGCATTTTAGTGACTACCCCAAATAGGTTAACTTGTGGTGAGTGGTCAACCAGCTAGTAGAGTCTCTTGGCTTCATGGGAAAGTAAAGCCATAGCACTCTGCTATTAGGAGGTTTACCACTTCCCTTAAGTTAACATATCCAGGTTAGTGACTAAGCCTTCTTTTTGGAATACCCCCACTTGTTAAGATTATAAATTATAAATCTGAGCTGTGTATGTTAAGCAGATCTGTGATTTTTGTTCCTTTTAAGCTGTTCCCATGTTTTGCTTACTATGTATTCACGTGTTATGTTGTCAAATGTATGGGTTGCTTGACGTCAGTGTAGTCACTCATTAAGTGTTTCACAAATATTTGCGTCTACTCTTCCGTGACTGTCATCTGAGTCACCCGGCCATGGGATCTGGTAGAACAGAGCAATGTTGTCATGGCTTAGAGTAGGCTCCCTTTTAGTGATTATTAGCAGTGTGGTTTACATTTGACCCTAAAGCATTAGTGTGACTGCAAAATGGGTTGATGAGTTTTATTTTAGTGGAAGCGCAACATGATGGTCTTTGTAAACAAAACATGAAGTTTGTAATGACTATGATTCCTTGAGCAATATGGGGCGGAAATGGGTGCGTGAGGGTGGGGGAAAATCCACTGATTCAGAGAGGAGGGCTAGACTGAGCCATCAGTAGCAGTTCAAGACAAGCCAAGATTACGCCACACGTCATCAGGCTATCTTTGTGCCAACAGTACTTCACAGCACAACGTGATAGTTTTTGTAAAAAAAAAAAAAAAACTGTGTAATCTCTCTAACTGAATAATACTCAGCACTTATTTGTCATGGGCAGCGTCAGAGTATTTATTTTTCCTTGAAACCTGTTCTAGTTATTTTTCCTCAGAACCTGGTTTAGTCAGCACGTCATTCATTCTTCACTAAAGCTCCCAATTAGACCACATCAAATTGTCTGGTCTGACCATGAGGGATGGGCCAGGTGCAATTCAAGGAGCAGCATGAACGGTTTTCTTTTTTTTTTTTCAAACTGCCTCTGCACACAATGGTCTTAGTGGCATCCTAATCAGAGCACTACAGCAGTACCACAGTGCACCATCACAGCCCTGTCATTGTGTTAAGCCCGTCCAGCAATTCTCTACAAGACCGATTTGACTGATCCGTCCAAATTTGGGAGAGAAGCTGCTGAGCTTCAATGGGTCATGGCTAAACTGTGTACCCTGGATAGAAATGTCTAGATTTCTAGGTTAGTTCCCAGTGTCTGCAGGGCCATTGGGTCTGCACAGTACAGGCTGTACCATATTCACTCATCTGTTACCTCCTCACCCTCTTGTAGACTCTTGGAGGATATGAACAATACAGCCAAATAACTGTGTCTGTGTGTGTGAGGACCTGTTGAAATGAGATGGAGATTTTTTAACTAGGCAACACCATTTCCAAGGCAGAATTTAGTTTTAAATTAGTGAGATTGCATTTCTATAAGCTGTGGACATTGTGGCTACACACAAAAGGAATACTACAAGACTAACAAAAAAATATCAATAATAAATTCAGCATCGGGAAAGTTGATCTGTGTTTTGAATTACACATGCTTGCTGTAAAAGTAGTGTTTGCACACTACACAAGCTTAAGAACATTTACCAATACTCAATAACCTGTGACTAGCTTGTGTATGTTTCCATTGTCTACTGAACTAAATCTAAGAGGAGTTTGACTTAAACACAGTGTAAAGAACCTAATTATTACAAATTTAACAAGGTTATCTGATTTTTGTAAATTGTTAAGTGTGTGCTGATTTTTTTTTGTTATTGTTTGTTTGTTTTATTTTCTGTCATTCTAAGATCTTTTTGTGTCTAGAGCTTTGTTAGTCTGCCTGGCATTAGCTTAGCCATTTTTACAGATGCATATTATCTTGCCAAGTCAAGTTCAGGTTCATTTTTCCTGTGCTTTGCACGTGTTTTTATTTTTTTCCCCAAATGAAGTGTTAATACTGCATCAAATCACATCGCAAATCTCCCTTGTGTCCTTTTTCAGAGTTTTAGAATTTTTATGAGTCATCAATTTCATTACACAATTGGAAAACAATCATTTAAATTTATTGCTGTCAGTTATGAAATGCTTTGTGAAGCAAACCTTGAGAGGCCGCCTGGATGTGTTTGTGTGAGTGCCAGTTATGCTTCCCTTTGCTCTGAATTTCTTGTGTTTGTAATGCTTGGGAACTCTATGGTGGTCACTGTCTGCTGGAGTATCAGCAGGATTAAATAATAATAAAAAAAGAAATTACACATGCTCTCAGTTTCCTCTCGGATAGATTTTTTTTCTATTTTTGGGGAATCATGGCGGTGAATTTGGATTATAGTATGACTCAAAGTGGTGAAAGTGTGTGTGTGTGTGTCTGTCTCTCTGTCTCTGTTCCCTCCCGTCTGCACACTCTGTGCTGTCGGCAGACCTGCCTGCCTCTCAGTCTAATTACAGGGAGAAGAGATGGCCATCCACACTACCTACGCCACACTCCCCACTGCAGCTGACTGAGGAGGGGCAGATAAGTCGATTCTCAGACTTGCAGTGGAGTCGGCGGCGCACTGGGTTCAGATATACAATGCACACTGTAAAAAAGTGCTCCATAAAACCTACTTAAAGGAGATGTTCAGTGTGAATCAATCCATAGCCCAATTATTCAAGGTCACAACACGGACTGAATAATGAATTTGTAACTAACACTAATAGAATAGGACAAAGGGAAATTAACTAAATAGGCATAGAAACCTGCCTTTATTTTGGTGTTGGCTACAGAGTCGTAGGCAGCACATTATCCCAGTTTTTTGAAGCTGGTTCCAAGCAGCAATTTTTTACAGCTTCAAGTTAAACTGACAAATGACAGTGCAAATTAACATGAAGAGATTGACCAAGCAGCATTTACATGGGGGGCTATATTCCGCAGAAGCACAGGCGAAGCACCGCTGAAAGGTGCAAAGACAGCGGCTATGCTAAGCTAAGGTCAGTGCTGCCAGATTTGGACAATTGCTGGATCTGCTAGAAAACGCTTCTGCTCACTTAGTCTAGGGACTGCAGGGAGAGACTCAGTTTCACCTGGGGGTGGCGTATTCCTTTAAGGTGCATCCTGAATTGATCTATTTATCTGCTGGGTTTACTAATGTAAACAGCTCCCTCAGGCATTGTTTGGTGTAGTTTTAAAGCAGTGTTAAAAGCCAGCAGCAGAAAAGAACATTTCGTTCAGCAATAGTAATCCTAATTCTGGCATCACAACCAGGCAAATTACTCCGTTAACAGTGCTGCTTAAACAGTGAAGCTGCTGTCTGCCCGGCCAAGCGCTTGAAAGCTCTGTGGCTTTCTCTCAGCAGCATGGTCCAGGGAGGCTTTGCCTCTGTCATAACCATTAATTTCTGTGGTGAGTGGGGGATAGGCTTGGCTTTATAAATAATGCAAGGCCCCGCTGGTAAAGCTGAGAATAGCAGAGGCCACCGGGGACTGCACAGGTACCTTCTAGAGGGAATCTCAAAGTCTCACATCTTTGGAGAGTGTTCACAGCCAGGTCTGATGGCTTGCCTCAGATGCTTTGTGATTTTTAAATCAGATCTCATCAAAACACTGCTTGCTTTTGACTTACTGCAAAGGAGGCAGAATAATAATAGACCTGTAAGCCACTCAGATATTGATGAAATTGTAGATGCATCACTTGTTCAAAAATGAAAGGATTTTTATCAGAGGCATATTGGTTCCCCCCCCCCTCTACTTAAATATTGGTTTTATGAAAGAGTATTATTATACACATTCTTCAGAAAAGTTAATCAGTTCACTGCAACTATACCAAGGCATGTTGAAAACAGTCATTCCATGAGCGTGGAATGTCAAAGTGGCCCTAATATGTGCAGGCATGTTGTATGAATACGGGACTAACTAAGTTTGTGTTTTTAAATGTTTTATATCCAACAGCACAGCAGACTGAGGCTTGGTGTTTGGACTCTCACTGTGTCTTCTAGCTTATTTTTTGCCACATCTTGACTTGGCTTATAAAGAACTGATCTAGCCATTCATCTGCAGCATTGTGTTTATATGGAGCCTTGACTCTGTGTTTTTAATTCTGTACCACTAGAGCCGCAGACTCCTGTGAGTCTCCTATGGATCAGTGCACAGAGGGGTCCTGGTTGCACTGTGCGGTTTATTTGTCTGCATGCTTGTAACCCCCAGCCTGTTCTTTCCAAACAGGATGGCCATGCAGTTAACCCCACCCCCTTCCTCAGGCTCATCAATCCTTCTGATTGCACTAGAAGTGTGGATTCCTACATGGAGGTTTTTTTGTTTGTTTATTTCCCTAGATGGCACAAAGTGGTGGCCAGTATGCGATGGGGGGGGGTTGTGTCTTCAGGCCCATGATGTGTGTGCAATAACTTAGTTGGAGGATCTCAGAGTTAACACTGCTTCTCCACACTCATTATTCATAGCGTGGACACAGACAAATTTCCACAGCAGGGCCTGTGCTGTCTCCTGGCGAGAGAGAAGAGGTGGACGTGTACGGACGTGTCTCAATGCCGCACACATGTTTACGATTTGTTTGGAAGCCAAGGAAGAGTAAGTGTGGGAATACGCATTGTCTCATTTCCTGGTGTTAACAAAGATGAGTGACTAAGAGCTTTATCACTGTTAGATCATCAGTTCATCTGACATGTGTTGCACAACTGGTATGACGAGCAGTAGTGGATGGACAGGGGAGATACAAGCTAAAGGTATTGTGAAACTCACTGTTGCTTTTGTCCCACTTACAGTGCTTGTGTAATGGGAGGGCATCTAGTTTATGACTAGCCCAAACCGCCAGCTTGCGTTTCACAACACGGTCTTGTGCAGTGACACAGGCATCCCTGAAAATACTAGCAGCAGCACAGGGCTTTGATGAATGCTCGTGGAAAAGCCCTTAGCGCAGCCATTTCGGGCCCACTCATCATGTGCTCTGGTGGGTCTTTTTTGACGTCTCTTTGACTGGCCATGATTCACAGCTCCTTTGCCCAGCTGAGGAGCCCTTTTCATTATGGCAGTGTAGCACCAGTGTGTCAAACTTTACTGCTGAGTTCCTCTCCAGATTTATCAGAACCTCCAGTTTCTTTGCTTTGTGCCTGGGGGAGAGGGTGGACCACACGTTTTTTCCACTCTTGAGGAAGGATGAATGAGTAAAGATGGCCAGTACCACTTTAAGATTATGGTGCAGAGATCCGCACTGGGCAAGAAGCATCTAATGGCTTGTATAAGAAAAGCAAGTATGCAGGGCAATGTGGCAAAGATTTACTGATCACATGATGGTGGAATGAATGTGAAAAGGCGTGTAGCCACCATTGTTTTCCTTAAGCGTGTTATGGTGTAACCGGGGGAAGCCATGTGGTACTGCTGCAGGACAGCTAGTGTGGGTTACATGCACGCTCTGTTATTTACTGATTCTGTGTCTCTGTCTGTGTCTCTCTCTCTCTGATATATACTGCTCACTGAAATATAGCTTCATTGCTTTGTAAATGTATTTGAGTTCTTGTTTAGAACAGTTGGCACAAGTGTGCTACCATGTTACCAAGCATTATTGTTTAAAACTTGTGAATTTGAGGGCCCCAAACTTTGGGACTGACTGGTGTAGCTCGCCATCTTGCTTAATTTTGAGCCTTAAATGTTTGACTGGTTCAGCTAGAGGTCTGTTACGGGAGAGGACTACTCGCCTTAGTGAACTCTCTCCCACGCTTGGCCCTGTTCAGCAGATGTCTTGGGCTGTTTTGTGTACACTAATGGCTAGATTGGGGATTGGGGATACAAGGATGGAGGCCAAATATGTTTGGAGGCATGCCAGGACTGTACAGCAAACTATAATATATGCTGGAGAAGAGCTGAGGACCCATTCAACGCAACTACAGTTAATTTTGGACAGGTTGTACAACACCCTTTACCATCATCCTCATGGCTTCTAGCAGGCATATGGGTCTCTAGAGAACCTACCTACCAGCCTACCTTCAGCTCTCCATGCAAAACCAACCCCCAAACTGCTGTTATGTGATTGTCCCATTGCATAATACAAACTCAGAGGGGGCCTGCACCTTGGTGGTGTATTTGCAGGTGCAGATTTTTTAAAAAGATTTTTTAAGAAATAAAGAAAAAGCACAACACTGCTGCTTCACGGAGTGACCACTTTATTGGCTGGCATATACTGATGTTTTGACGATAAGTTTTATTTGGAGTCATCTGGTGTTGGGCTTTTTCATTATTTCTTTCAATTTTTAATCCCATTGCATAATACAACATGATGGATGCAGTGCAGAAACATACACACCCTTGATATTTCAAGGCAAGGGCATTGGTGTGATGCAGTGTTGCTTATGGGAAGTGGGGGCTGCTGTTCCTGTAACTTGTGTGGCTTTTCTGTGGGAGAGGGGAGAAAAGACAGGTTCTCTGTCTACAGGCATATTTATGATTTGCTCACCCCATAATTACACCGGCCTCAAAAATGTGGGGCTGGTATATTAGGAAATGGACGGTCTATGGTGTGTTTATTCACGGTCACCCAAATATTTTTTTGGACTTTGGTGTGTATGTTTTCTACTCCAGCAGAGAGAACGAGTGTGTGTGTGTGTGTGTGTGTGTGTGTGTGTGTGTGTGTGTGTGTGTGTGTGTGTGTGTACGTACATGTACATGCATACAGGGAGTGTAAAAATCAAGGCTGTTATCTCTTCTGTGTTTTTGCATTCTGTCCCCTAGAAGGAGCATTATGTACATACATTCCATGAGTCAAAAATAATCTATCCATAACTTTTTTTTACCTTTTCTTGGTGCCACTTTCAGTACTATGTGTTCCAGATGACATGTGAGGTGCGCATATCATAATTGTTACCATAAGCGGAATGTGGACAGTATTGTCTTTGGACATACCACAGGTCCTGCCTGTAAAGTATCAAGTTCAGTTGTAAAAGAAGAAAAACCCCTCAAGTTTGCTTAGCACTATGAAAATCTGATGCCATTTCCCTGCAGAAAGCACCATGTTGTCCAAAACGCAAAATGACTTACAAATGTAAGTAGGATACCATTCCATGCTTTTAAAACTTTTGAAGTATTTGCACACTTGAAACTAAAATCTACCATGTCTACTACATTTAAATGAAAAGTGATTGAACTAATGCTCTTAACTATGCACCCCACTCTTCTCCCACCAAGGCCTAAGAGGCATGAAGACCATAGTGTCTCAATTATTCAGTTGGTCATTGATGAACAATACTCAGTTTTCCTTGATCAGTTGTGTAAATGTCACTGAAAACAGCAGGTGGATCTCTTGATGTCACATTTCAGTGATCACCTCCCTGTGAACAAAGGTACGCTTTGAGTTTAAAACACCATGAAGACGGTTCATGCTGCCCAAGCTGTGGTCTTGCTGTTCATTTTATTGTCGTGTTCATTTGAATTCAGTGATGTTAAGGACAGACTGATGAATGGCACTGGCTGTCCTGTACAAAGCAGTAAGGACTTTCCTCCATGTTCATGCCCTTGGGATGGTCTGACCACCCGTAACACCACTTTCCCAATTATACTCTAAAGCCTTTTAATTAACCACTGAATCCGTGCAGACAGTTATCTTTGACATTCTGAGGCTTAATAAGGACAAGGAGCTGCTACAATCGGCTTAAGCTCAGCCTTACTGACACTCACGCTTCAGTCTGCACACACTGATATTTTTTAAGTATAGGAGAGAGAGAAATACAGGTCATTATTGTAAGGCATTACTATGTTCCCTTTTATCCAAAAGTTCAACTTTTGGCTGCTAAGGGTGTTCTTGCTTCAGTTCGGCCACAGCCACGGCAGCAATTAGAATGTGATTCATGTCTGCTTTTGTACACCAAAGGATGTTTACTGTCAAGGTCTTGTTCCACATGAAAGGGTCCCCAGCACCTCCAAGGCAGTGAGCTCGCCAAGCCAGTGGCTATTTTGTGGGTCCTCAGAAACTTTGTGTAGACAAGGGGTGTGTGTGTGTGTTCTGAGCCACAGAGAATGTCTAAATTTATATATGTTCACGCATGCTTTGTAAAAGGTTCTAATGAGACCATGTAGAATTCTCTCATTGCTTTATGGCAAAAGAGCTCCAAGTGAATTATTTGGTCTTTGCTCTGTCATGTACATCCCTGCTCTATGCAAATGCTGCACAATGACCACAGTCAGTCTTTGCTCTTCCTGGTCTCCCTTTTTCACTCACACACATATGCACTATCTCTCTCCCCTACACACATGGGGGGGGGGGGGGGGCTACGCCAGACTACATTTAAACAGACAAATTTACAAAATCTCTGCAGTGCAGCACTTTTGCTGAGGTGCAGAGCTCTGCGCATCCGTTTTTTTTATGTTCATGAGATTTCTGGCTACAGGAGCTGTGCACAGGCCCCCAGTCCTCTCAGGACTGCTGATCAAGATCCCTTTGTTCTCTGTTGCCCCAGCAACTACACCTTGGACTTTATGTATGAATAATAGAGAGACTGTGGGGATGGGGCGGGGGGGGTAGGGGGCACACAGGAAGTCTGTGGAAGAAGCGAGAGGCACAACACGCTCTGATAATAGGAAGATGTAAAAATAAGTAGGCATTACAGATTTTTTTTTGGCTGCCCTGAACAGGTCACACAGACAGTAGTAAGTTTCATGTGGAGACCAAAGACTGTATATGGGCTAATGGGAGCTGCTGACTGACCTGACCTGACCTGACCAAAGTCTGTCTGTAATTGCTTTAGATTCAGTCACTGGACAAGAACTTTAAAGATAAGAAATGGGGACCTGAGGCCAGGCCTTGTCAAAAATGTGTGGGTCGACACTGCAGTACAGTAAGGCACAGACAGCCGAGGCACCACACCATATGAGCTCTTAAAGTGACCTTTGTGTCTGTCATCCCAGGAAACTTGTTTGCAACTGTCTTTAAATACAGAAATAATAATGCAAGTGTGCATCTATCTCACTTTCTCCATCCTAGTTGCCTGTTCAGTCCACATTGATGGTGTAAATTATTGACAAACGTATTGCATTATTATTGCAAATTACATTATTTGAAATAATGCCTAGGATAAAAGGTTCAGGACAGGGTGTGCTTTAGGACTAAATTGGCTTCAGTCCAGGAGAGGAAGAGGTGTCCCTGTATTCAGACACGTGTGTTGGAGAGTGTGTGTTGCCATGAGGCTGAGGCTGGTGGACTTTGCTGCTGCTGCCTCCTGGACTCTGTGTTTTGGCTCTGCACTCTACTGCACTGGTGGCTCCCCTCTGATAAATGGCTCTTGCAGGATGTTGGGACCCGGGGCTCCAAGAACTATGCAGAGAGTGCCAAGCCTGTGCTCACTGCGTATGCATGACAAAATATCTGGCAGCCCCAGCACTATCTGGCAGCACCCACAGAACCCAAGAGACCGAATAAGAGATGCACCCTTGCACTTTGGTTCTGTGGTTTTAGCTGCAATGGGCACTACTGGAACCATTTTCCTCTCAGAATGGCTTTGCTAACTAGACAAGACATTGACAGAAACTGGTAGCTTGATTTGTGTCTTCTATTGTAAGTCGCTTTGGACAAAAGTGTCTGCCAAGTGTAATGTAATGGTGTGCATAGGCAGATTGTGAAATACGTATATGTACACCTTGCAGGATTTTTTTAACCATGAGCTCATATGCATGGCTTGACTGGCAGATAAAGCATTAGTATAATCAACATCCAGTGAGATTTCTAGACATGTTTAATCCTGTGTACCGCTGGTGGCCGGGACGCATTCTTAGGCTGTCCATCTGCATCAGTTAAACACGATATTAAGATGCATGTTGCAATAAGTATTCAACTGGACTCAAAATGAATTGAATTGTTGTCAGAGAAGGTCACTGTAGTCTGGGTCTTATTCTCATTAGGGTGATATTTCAATGATTTTTAGATTTTGTTCACTTGGACTGTAGTGGACTGTTCTAGGGAAATTCAGAGTGTTACTGTTTTTTATTTTTAACCTCATGGTAAAGCTCATGTGTACTGAACATGAAAAGACTAACAGGACTAAATTATTAATTGATTGAATTTTATAGGTCAGATATCAAGGCTTAAGGTTATAAGGAATTACGTGAGTTAAGTGCTTCTTTGTATTATTGTATTTGGCTTAAGTGCTTTTTAAATTTGATTTGGCTTAACAAAAATTACTGATTTAAGGCCAGAGTCACGTGACAAACACAGTGGACACAGACAATGGTACAGAGCATCTTCATCAGCCTTGTTTGCAAATGAGAGGACCTCATGGTTGTGCTTGATGGCGTTCCAGTTATTGTTTTCATTGTCATTATATTTGAGCTTTATTTTTAATACAGACTTTTGGTTCTACATTTTATTTACTCAAACTTATTATTTCAAGGTAATTTGTGATATTTTGGTCTGTCTCTCAACCTGCCTGTGTGTTTCACAAACCAGCATCTGGCAAGGAACATGCTATGTAATACAGAAAGAGATGTTTATGTGTGGTTTGGCAGCTGGGGTTTTGTGTGCAAACAACCTGTCTTGGTGTTGTCCTATCTTGATGCGTGTGATGTGTGACTGTGGCTTTGGTAAGGGGGAGGTGTGTGATCTGTGAATGTGGGTTTGGTAAAAGGGTGTGTGTGAATGTGGGTTTGGTAAAAGTGTGTGTTGACTGAAATTCTCTCCAAAGACCAGGCCAGACGGCCTCCCGCAGGTGCTGCTGCTGACCCTGTCAGGGAGACTGTGAGCGGCTCACTCTGTGGAGACCCCCCACTGCACCCAGTGTTTGCACTCAGTCTTTTATTAGCTTCACTCTCACTGGCCACCTTGCATCATTATATCTCACAGATGAAAACATGCGATCTGGCTGATTCTTTCTTCACAGTTTATTACCAAACAAATTAGATCACATCTATGAGCAGAGTACAGAGGCTAATCTTTCTTATCTGTGGTGTTGCTCTAGGATAGTTCATGTAGGGGTTTGTGTACATTAATGCATGTATGTCGGGTTTCTGTGGTTGCACCCTAAAGAAATTTCTTTTTCAGCATGTTATGCCTGTGAAACCTTGGACGTTGCTAGTGGGAAGGACAGGTTATTTGTCTGTAGGTTCTGCCCATTATGTTGTAAGGCAGCTGGACTTTTTGGGATTGAAATCCCTTATAACAGGTGATTTATTTATTTATTTACTTACTTACTTACTCATTTATTAGAAAAGTGCTGTGTCTCAGATGCTGTTTCCTTCCCTCGTAGGTGGTGCTCCTGAGTGGGCACCTGGACAGCTGGGATGTGGGTCAGGGAGCCATGGATGACGGAGGTGGAGTGGCCATCTCCTGGGAAGCCCTCAGTCTGCTCC
This sequence comes from Setipinna tenuifilis, assembly GCA_030347295.1. Taxonomy (NCBI): domain Eukaryota; kingdom Metazoa; phylum Chordata; class Actinopteri; order Clupeiformes; family Engraulidae; genus Setipinna; species Setipinna tenuifilis. The sequence continues at coordinate 29,281,958 of CM059277.1, forward strand.
GGGACCTTGGTGAGCTGATTTTAGTTTTAACACTGCTAGCATTTATTACATTAAAAGAGAAGTAGAAGGTGTTCATTACTAGTCAGAAAACTTCGGTCATCTTAAGCATTAAGGTCCTGGCGACACTTTCCGCTTTGCAGACATGTTACCATCTTACCTTGTGCTCCATTGAGGTCAATCTGAAAGCTTTTTTGGGTGGTAATAGCTGGCTAATGTGATTTGATCAGATAGTGCTTAGAAGAAGATTGAGGTGAAGTGGGCATTTTATGAAAGGGCCCTGAGGCAGACCTTGGTGAGCCTCATGCTGAGAGCATTTACTATCCCTGTAGACTACTTGTTGGCTTTACAACTAAGTAACCATTTTAAGTCATGTGCTCCAAAACCACTAAAGGCGACCTGGGAGCCTATTTGGGTAGTAATGGTTGGCTGACATGATTTAATCAGACCAGGCTCATACGAGACACTAAAACAGCATTCTTTAGTTCCATAAAAAAGGACACTAAGACACCTCTTATTTTATGCATTTGACCCAACAATACATGGCTTTGCTTTGCCTACAGGCCAACTCCCCACTGCTAAATTGTAGAAATAATTGTCTCTTATTCTATGCTACTGCTTACACGTCAAATGTGTTCAGTGTAGCCAGTTAATGGAAAATGTCAATTTGATTTAGTTCCTCCTGTAATAAGTGTGCATTACTGGTTAAAAAAAACTATTGAGGTTGTGCTACTGATATATAGAAAAGTTTCCAATGTAATACTGTGGAAAACCGACCCTTACTATTACTTTGAAGCAATTGTTGATATGAAATCTCAAGGCCTCTAGTGTCTGGCATGACTGAGAAATGGCAGGAATGACTGCCAGCAATCTTATGGCGTGTGTGTGTGTGTGTGTGTTTGTTTGAGAGCCCTCCACTCGTCTATGGGTCCCATTAGTGGAGCCCAGCTCATATGGCCATCTGGCTCTGGGCTTTGCATGTGAAGTCTGCAAGGTGATGTGGGGACAGATTGGCTTGACTCGTATAGACTTCCACTCCTCACTCCTCAATAAACTCAACACAGCACTGATTAACATTTATTCATGTCCTCCCACAGACTCTCGAAAAGAATAAAATGAGTTAGAAGGGGGTTTATCTGCAGACTGGTTTCATTTTTGTGGAAAACCGTCGAACTGTAGCTCAGTGAGCTACTGTTGACTCCCAATGAAAGACTACTGAAGCCAACACTATAAATTCACTTTGGTTTATTGGCCTTCATGCGGACCTCTGGATTGCTACTGTACACGATCAGTTGTGAGGTCCTGCATTGTGGCTGTGGCTGGGAAGGCCAAGCTTTTCACTCTCAACAGTCTGATTTTTGTCCACAGGCTTGCGTCCAAAGAGAACAATCAGAATGGTGCTGTGGACTGCAGAAGAACCGGTGGAGTTGGAGCCAGGCAGTACTTTGAGCAACACAAAGTAAGTCAGTTTACCTTATTTCTGCTTTATTATCTGTCCATGCAGGTTATGAACATTGTGGCTGAGTGCTGCCCTTGGACACATCAGTTTGTTTGAAATACTTACACCATTCTGTGACTGTGAGAAAGCTCTGTGTCCCACTCAAAAAGTTCCCTTTTTGGCTGTGTCTGGCTCTTAACTCTAGTCTTCCATGTGTCTAAATGACATTATGGACCAGTAGCTCCCTTAATAAGAAATACAACAGTAAAGTACATATGTCAGGTCCGAAGACCTTGCTGAAATGTGCTGTGGCATGAAACGATTAACAAAGACCCATTGCATAGCCAACCACAGTGTAACTCTATACCCTGCTGAAGCTCTGTGGCTTTGGTGCATTTTATTCTGATCCTGGGGGATAATCAGCCCAGGCCCAGTGGTTAGAGGGCCAAGGAGGGTTTCTGGAGAGGGCCAAGAAGGGCTTGAGTTCTGTATTTGGCCACTGACCCAATTGCTCTGCTGCTGCTCTCCCATGAGGGGGTGGATTATATTTCTTCTGATCCTCCTACCTCACTGTGGAGCCTGCAGTCTGAAACAACCAGACTTTACATAGACTTTCAGGAATGAGGTGACCGACGCCATGGTTTGCCCAAGGTCCTTAAGAGAGCCACGCGATTCGGATCATATTTTTGTAGTGGCTGTCAGTGGGTAGTAACTCAATTGACCTGTACTAAAAATGTTGTCAACACCTTTCAAGGGTAAAGCTGTTGTTTAGCAGCAGTAATCAAACAGTTAAGGCACTGGCCAAGATCAGTTAAGACACTGGCAGGTTCTTTGAGCCATTAAACGGATATTAATCTAACACCAGTTATTGTAAGTTTCATTGCAGAAGTAGGCAAAAAATTGACTTGTGCTGAAAGTAGTTTATAATGGTTACCCTGTAGTAGTGTTGACTCGTGTTTAAGCTAGTAGTGACATAATTAACCCCAGCATCTTCCTCTCTTTAAGGGCAACATTTCAAACTTTGACCTGGTAATGGAGTCTGACTTGGGCACCTTCACCCCTGTGGGCCTAAAGTTCACTGGCAGTAAGCAAGCCAGGGCCATCATGCAGGAAGTGGTGAAGCTGCTGGCCCCCATTAACAGCACAAGGCTGGAGGAGCATGGCGAGGGCACGGATATAGACATGTGGATGCAGGCTGGTGTGCCAGGTGAGTCTGACGACCGACGTGTGTTTGTTTATTTGACTTCTTGAGGCCAGATCAGAAAAGGGGGGAAAACTTTGGGTTGCTTGTGCTAATGGAACATTCTGTTGACTGTTTGCCCTTGTGGGTGCCTTGTGGCTCTTTCAGTAAGCTCTTTTTTTAAACATGCAAGGACAACCCACAGTCTCTCAGTAGTGACAGTACTGGCAGAAGTAGCTCTTTTAGGGGAGCTGGAAGGCACAAAAATGCCTCTGCTATGAGTTATCTGAAGTCTGAGTTTAACACCTCAGAATCTGTCTTCCCTGACATATAGGGTGATGGTGCATTGCCTCCTACATGAAAAACTGACTTGTGAAGAGAGACGATTGGAACTGTGTGGGTTCAAAGCCAACATGCTAAACAAGTGAATCACAGAACCAGCTGTATAAACATCTCCCTTTGCAAATATGTCTGCCTTTGAATAAAGTTTCCCCCATTTTAGAATTTCCATGGCCTATGCTTGTCACTAAGAGCTGGGCGCTCATGTCTGTGGGCCTTGAGCTGAACTAGTGCTCTGCTCCCAGGCTTCATGCGAATACCTCAGTCCTGTGGCACTCGGATCCTATCCCAGCTCGCTGCTGATTAGCTAGGAAAAAGGGGAGTGCCACAACAAGCTGTCTCTTATTATGGCAGGAGGGGGGGGGGTCAAACAAGCATTTCTTTCTTTTTCTGAAATGAGAAGAAACATGGAGGGTTAGTTATTGATGCTTTTGGATTAAGAGGTTTCCATATGGAAACAGTAGAGAGATCTTTGCCAAATGAAAGTTTTAACTGCAACCACATGCAGAAGCTCTTGTTCGAATGTGTCTCTTCCTGTATACTTTCACTGGCCCCTTCGAAAAAGCACCAAGACTATAAACCAACTTTAGTTTACCAGTTTGTCTTTCCAGGGGGTAGACAAGTTGTCTCCACGAGCGATCTACAGAAAACTACTGTTTTGATGACTGTTTTGCATTCAGATTGCTGTGTCCCTGCATACCAATTGAGTTGAGCATTTCAAACAGAATACTATGTTGAAAAATAATTTCTTAGCGGTATGGGGATATTGAAATGTGGTTGTATAGACTGTTCTAACGGTAAAGACAAACCATGCACAAGCGTTTATGGCCCAAACTTTATTTCTGGTAGACTGGTAGGCACAAACGAATAATAACAACATAGCAGAAAAGCACATCTTGCTTCACAATAGTAGTCTTATTTGGTAAAGGAAAAAAAAATGTCTAGCCAATATTACTTAAATTTACCAACAGAGGAAAGACAGTGATGCTTACAGAATTATTTATTTATTAAATTGTCTAGATTAAAGATATATTTTATTACGTCTCATTATTGGAGCATAAGAGAGTAAAATTCTTTGTGTTTTTTCTCCTCAGATAAATGAAAGTGTGTGAGAGAGAGAGAGTAAAATAAAAATTAAATAAATAAAAAGGGCGGGGGTGGGGGTGTTGGGAAGGGGTGGAGTGCCTTGGTCATCTTCATCATGAGTTCAGGAATCTAATCGCCTGGTGGAAGAAGCTCTTCTGGAGTCTGGTGGTGCGAGCTTTCAAGCTTCTATACCGCTTGCCAGACGGTAATAGCTCAAACAGTCCATGGTTGGGGTGGCTGACATCTTTGATAATTTTCCTGGCCTTCCTACAACACCTTGCCTGGTATAACTCCAACATAGCGGGTAGACTGCAACCACAAATCCTCTATAACGCCTTACCACTCCCTGACTGTCCTTTGCTGTGATTTGTTTCCCAGGTGCAAGCCTGCATGTAGCTGACTGGAAGTACTTTTGGTTCCACCACACAGAGGGGGACACGATGACCGTGCAGAGCCCAGAGGAGATGAACCTTTGCTCGGCGCTCTGGGCCGTCGTGGCGTACGTGGTGGCTGACCTGGACGACATGCTCCCGAGGTAACACCACCGGTAGGGAAACGCGCTCTTCCCCATTCTCTCACCATTGATCACAACTTTCAGCATTCCTCCACTGCCTTAATCATAGTCCACTTCTGTAATGAGACTGTTACTCACTTGTCTGGTTGCACAGTGGTGAACTCTTGTATTTTGTTAAGGCCACAAAGAGCAAGAAAAAACACATGGGGTCTATGTCCACTGTGGAGTGTAAAAATACAGCATTATAAAGATGTTCAGACACTGAAAATAAGACATGGGATCTGGTTTTCTGTAAATATGTATTTTCATTAATAAAGTCAATATCATCAAAGGCTGATTGTAATTTTTTTCTCTCAGTAACGGAGGTGTGATGTCAAGCTTCACATCTGAACAACATGTCAAATGTGTATTTGGTGTCATTCAACAGAAATCTGTTGGCCCTGGTGAAGAAACCCATGGACTGGTTTGGGAGGTTGATTTTGTTTTTGCTGAATGGCATTGGCATTCATTTATTACATTTTTACCAAAACATTTGGGCTGGCACATGCTGGTTTGAAGACAGATGGCTCCTTGGGTGCCACTGGCAACATGCAAGTCTTTTCCTGTCATTCCACTCTCCTCTCTCCACAGCTTAGCTCTTAGCTCTGAATAAAGTAGGAAGTCAGACAGTGTGACCGTGGTTAACATAGTGAAAATGTTAGCCTAACAAGGTCAAAACGCTTCCCTGGGTCAAAAATGTGTAAGAATGTAGAATGTTCATCAAAGAATGGCCTCATTGGAGCACTCCTGTTAAATATATAAAGCCTTTATTAAATACTGGCTGCATGCCTGGTATGTGTAAAGAGTCTGCAGTATGGACCTGTTTTGATCTGATATACAGATTGAATGTGTTACAGTCAAGGCCAAACTAATTGTGTGTGGACAACTGCAATTCAGAATGTCTCCACAACTATCTTCAGTGACCAGTTATGAGATCTCAGTTGCCCTTAATCTAGGTGAAAGGACTCGGCACGCATTTAAAATAATGTACATCTTTACTAGGATATAGAGCATCACGTCACAAGGTGTTATGTTGCCTCTAGCCGCAGCTTAAGAAGTACATACAGTATGCACGTGTCTTTACTGCAGATAAGGTGTTTGCGTACACACTAATAAAAGGATATGAACTTAAGTTCCCCAGACCACAGCCAGAAATGGTTTTGAGTTTATATGTCCTAAATGTACTGATTTGCCAGACATCCCATTTTTATACAATGTCAGAATAGGGCTTATTAGTCCCATGGTTGACATCTGTGGTTGAGTCATGCTATGCGTAAGACATTCGATACTGCTCTGACTCTATGTTATGGGGAAGTGGACATGGGCTTACATAATGGGCAAAAAGAATCAAGGTATCCAAAATGCAGCTCAGCAGGATCTGAAAGAGGAACCTGATGCAACACTCATGTTGAAGCCGCAGACATTTTGCTTATGTCTGTCCTCAGTCCTCAAAGGGCAAATCCAGCATAAGCATTTCTGAGACACAGGAAGAATGAGACTGTCTTTCAAAAGTGAATGTACTTAAAATGCGGTTCTGTGCAGGATCTGAAAGAGGATCCTGATGGGACACTCATGTGGCTGAGGCACAGGAGAAATTGCTTTCGTGTACCCGTTTACTTACAAATGAAAAGGGTGCAAGAATAGCACTTAAATAATTTTAATAATGAAATAGTTCCAAGGTTGGTTTAAAAAATAATAAATTCAGTTTTTAGTTCACCTTGTTAATTGGGAAGTAGTTCATGAGATAATTTAACTATTTAAAAAACGAACTATTCCTGTGCTTTACTTTTTCACATAAACCCTACTCTTAATCAGCTGGCTATCGTTACCATCTAAACCTGTTTCACTAATCAAAACTAATGCAGTAGAAACATTTCACATTCTTCAGTTGTAATGTTACGTTTTGTGTACAGTTTCTAGAACAACGAACTTGTTTAATTATTTTGAATTGGTTTATGCACAGCAGTGTAACTTAAATAGGTACGTTAATGATTGTTATGGCTGCAATGGTTAGAAAATAATCAAGTTGTTTCAGGAACTTTTATTGGTAGGGTATAGCTGATCTGATGGTTGCTTGCTGAATACATTTAACCAAATTCACCACACATTTTAGCTCGTATTTTAAATGCTCATTTCTATTTAGTTGTTTAAATTATGCACCTTTTTGACCATCCCAATCAGATATGGAATGATCCAGTGTGTTTTTCAGTAATGACAACTATTAGGTGGACTTAAAAACCTGTCAAATGTAATCCTATATTTTGACAGACATGGGCATTGTCAAGTGATGTAAAACCCAAATACTGATTATCCATAATGTTATTGTATTATATTAATGAATTGTGTCCTTTAAAGGGTTCCTTGTGAATACTGGGCCTTGAAATAGTCTTCACTCCCACCCTCCTCATTCTTCACCCATCAGTTGAAATTACTTAAGCCTTGGTGCAGTGCTTTAGGGTTTCATTGGTTATGAGAGACAACATATTTTGATTTAGTCAGCAAAGCTTTGAGTCAAGTGAAAGATAATTTCTCTACCTGAATCATATTGGTCTCCAGTCAGGAGCAGAACAGAGTGGGTGCTGATACACTGATGAGATGAATGATGCAGAGCAGCCTTGGCACCAAAGCTGAATTGCTGCAGCTGGAACCTTTTACTTTTGTTTATCCCCTGGTCTCTAACATAGGTAAACAATGTCAAACCCTCCAAATGTACCGAAGAATAATTAAAGAAAAAAAGAAACCCCGAAAAACCCACCAGTTTTTCAAGGTCTCTGAGTCACCCATGCTTCGGGTGAGATTTGGTTGACATTTGCAACATCTGTAAAGTGTAGAAGTGTGGGGTCTTGTAGAAGTTCTAGGAGTTTCCTGTGGGCCAAAGTGGTGTTCAGTGGTAGCGCCAGTGCTCTGCCAATTAATTATTTTTATACACATTGAGGTTACAGCGACTTGAGGTTCATAGATAAATGGGTTGTGGTCATCGTAAGGAGATTATAATGGGTTGTAATCACAAAACCGTGGCCTGGGACGATACACACACCACTTCCACTCTCCCCCACATGGAGATGTTTGGGAGAGGGCCACGTCTCCAATTTTGCTGCTGCCCATGACTGGCTTGTTACTGTTAAACATAAAGCAATATCACCCACATTCCATCTTTACTGTGGGTGCAGGATCACAAGCAACATGAAAGTTCAGAAAGTAAAGGAGCTCCCATTCGTCTTATTTGTAACATTTTGAGCCCTTGCGGCTCTTCCTTGAAAAACCAACTACAGTATGCAGATCTTTACTTTTCTGCCCCCTTACAATCCACTGTTAGATCTACTAGGCATGTCTGCACAACACACTTTGATGTTTTCGGTCAGCATTGATGTTTACATCTTTTATAAGAGAAGCTATACCGGTGATTGGTTTCCAAAATGAAATGACTACATAGCTGCTGTGAAAACTGCATGTATGGACCAGGGGCATCACTACAAAATGATACAAAAATGTAAAAGGTTCAATAAACAAACACTAAACATCCATCTTGGTTTGAAGTTGGAGGTCTTTTTGAGCAGCCTTCATCTATTTACATATTTACATCTATTTACATTTGTGTTACATTTCGCAGTAAAAAAGAAATTAATAAAGCACTTATTCAAGCTATATAGGTATAAATGTATTGCGTTATTAAAATATATGCCAGAAAGAACAAACACTGTATTGTGAACTTGAAATTGCCTTAAAAGGAAATCCTCTGGCTGGCTGGTGGAGAGAAAAAAACATAATCTGCCCCCAGGTAAGAGATTTTCTGTAGGATTATGTTACGTTGGGTCTATTGTTATGTCCCGTGTTCTTATCATCACATTCCCAGTGCAGGAATGCCTGACCTATAAGGAGTAATCTGGAGCTCTGGCGTTTGGGCATGGAAGAGTGGCTGTGCGAGAGGGGAAACAAAGGAAGCGGTGGTCAAGCAGGCAGGATGAAGTGTGTCAGCAGCCGAAGATCAAACGGCACATATAATTCCCTCATGCGCCGCCACCAAAGATTGCAGGAGTCTGGTCCATTCAGCTCTGAAATGACCAACATGAAAGGACCTCTCCAAATGATCTAAATGCACTTAGTGGCAAAAAAAGAATATGCCACCCTATGTTATGAAAAGTGAATGTGGATGGCTTAGACTTGACTATGACCTTAAGGGCATTTTTCCCCTGTTTGAAAGGTTTTACGGGATCAGCTGCTTTAAAAGTCACAGGTATGAGCTGTGGCAATTTTTAGGTCAGCAGCCTAAAGGAAGCTGATTGGAAGATTGTGTCTGCTTTTACTGTTACCTTCAAATTTGAAGTGTCCTTGCTGTATGTCCTTAATCATCTGCCATTTTTTACTTAATTTAGCTTGTGCTAAAAAAGCTTGTTTAGCTTGGTAACTGATATAACACAGTTAGTTTGAAATAATTTTCAGGCCAAAATCTCAGCAATATAAATTACAGTATTAACTTCAGTATTTGAAAGCCTTTCGGCATTGTATTGGTCCCATAATAATGCTTAGTAAGACTGTCTATAAAGAAAGACATTAAATGTAAATGTAAAAACAGGTTCAACTAAATTGTGTGCTAATAATCTTGGTTCCTTTGTTTTGATTTGTGACCTTCCATTTTCTCTCATGGAGTTGGTATATGGGTAATTCAATTAAGCCATGCATAACATTCAATATTTGCCTTTTTATGAATAGGAGTAAAGTTGTCAATTGTTAATGAGCAGTGAATAAGTGGTGATTCTACTTGGCTTGCCAAACTAAATGAGGTAATTCAGAAGAGCAAAACACACTGAAAAACAGCTCCACTGCAAGATCATTATAGCTGACAGGAGAATAAACAATTGGGCTTCATACATCCAAAGCCCTCACCCACATGTATTTCCAGGCCTTTCAGGTCATTTTCTTCATTATATTTTTTTGCGATTGTCCACCAATGTGTTTCTCCCTTCATGGGGGTTATGGAGTGTGACATTTCCGCTTGTTGACATTTCCCATTTTCTCATTAGTACTGCAGAGGAGCTTTGGTGAACTTGTCTGGGCTGTGTCGTACAGCCTTTATTGACGGGGTAATTATACAGGAGTCCCTTTGCTGTAGCTGGTAAGCCTCAGCTGCATTTTTGACCCGAGTAGGTATCCGTACCTGATCCCTTCTTTAATCTGTTAGAGTTGTAACCCATCTACCCTACTCCACCCCTAGTTGTATGTACATTTTTTTTGTCTGTGTTGTCTTTTTGGGGGTGTGTTTTTAAAAATGTATTTATTTAAAACTTGTTAGTACACTTTTAGGTCTTCTTGGTTTTGGTTTAACTTAACAATACCATGTGTGTTATGAATATGCATGCTGCTGTTAAGTTTAACCACCGTAAAGAAAAATAATGCAGCTGCTTGCCTTAATTGTTTTAAAAGTTGGTTCGAAGCAGCCATTTTTCTCTGCTGAGGCAGGTGGCTGTTGTCCTGGCTGAGCTCTTCTGTTGTGCTGGACTATGATAATGTCAAGGTCGCTCTGCAGCTCTTGGCCTAGAGAGAGCGGTGATTTCGCTGAAATGAACACAACGGTCTTATTTTCTTAGGGCTTTGCTTCCAGTCAGAGGCCTGAGAATCCCCACACCAACCACAACGACTATGAGGCTGTTTACAGCTAACTGCAATGCAGCCTACACTACTATGTCTATCACTAGGCATATTTAAAACTTTCTGCCATACTAGTCACAGCATTGTTACTTTTTTGTTGTTACTAAGGTAATACATTATGACTGAATACATAGCTTGCAGTTCTTAAAACATTCCACACCACTGATCTTAAAAGTAACTCCTACATGTATCTCATCACATGCTCTAATGTAAAAAATTGTTTTAGCAAACATGTCAGAGTACATAAGTACCCTTCTGTATGGTCTATAAAAGGCTGTTCTGTATCAAAAAGTAATATATTGCACAGCAGATCAAGTCCTGTATATTGTATATGTGTAATGAGTATAACTGAGGTTGAACAGAGAGGGGAGATCTGTATTTTTTGGGTGTAATGGCAACCAGCAACCGGGTGTCATTAGCAGGCATTGGGCTCATGCTTTTGGGCCCAGACAAAGACAACATCATTTGTCTTATTGGCTTCCTGCGCTCTCCGTCAGTGGCAGTACTGGGCCAAAGGTGATTGGGCCTTTCACATGTAGATGGGTCCCTGGAAAGCTGGTTACCTAAACCTTATCAAACTCAAACATGTACTGCTGGTCAGGAGTCATAGTTTTGTTTGACCTGTGAAATAAATATCAGCTAATACACCTCACACACACACACAAACAAACACACACACACACACACACACATGCTAAAGACAGGACTGCATTTTTTAATTTCCAATTCCTATTTTTCATTGTCGGTTTGCTTAGCCTTTTAAATATAATTCAACAACCATGCTGTCACAATATTTTGGGTGTTGTAGTGCCATCTAGTGGGAAGAAATAATATTACATCCCTGCACTTGTAAACACAGGATAATTGGTACCTGAAATCCATCTGCTGACCGCAGGGTTTCATCCTCCAAAACAGGGTGGATGGGGATGTGGCTGTTACTGTATTTAACTGGATGAGTGGCCTTAGAAGCTCAAGTCAGTCATTATGGCAAAGATGTTCATTATAGTGGCACAGGAAGCACAAAGCAGATGGACAAAACATGTGAAATGCACAGAAATACTGCTTTGAATTGTCCATATGCCCCATCCCCTGTTATAGTTGGTCTAGAATTAATTATAACAATGAGAAATTTTACAAGTTGAATAGATTGAAATGAACAAAAGTAATTTTTTGTAGTGGTATGAAAGGAACAACCATTTTGTGAGGAACTATGGTGTATGTGCATGTAAATGATAATTAAAAACCTGGCCATGGGTTTTTGTGGCTGTGTCTGTCTTCAGCTGTCAGAAGAATGGTATTCCATTTCTTAATGAGGGCAGAGTAGTAGCCTGAATCATTTGCAAGTAGACAACATGCACTCTGGAAGTAAACATAATAAAGAAGGGCCAAGTTATTACCTTGGAATAGCAATCCTCTAATTAGCTTTCTGCCGTATTATGTGCTAAACATCTTTCCCCACCAAGTAAAAGAGCTGAAAACCACCACTGTAGTCCCACAGAGGAGCCCTGTGCTCTGCTCACCCATGGCAAGAGCCTGTGGGACTGGGGGAGATTGCCTCAGAAGTGTGCTCAAGTGTAAAGAACCAGGCTGTGTGTTCAGTGCTTTGCAGTCAGGGGGTTGAAATGGGAGCCCTGTGTGATGGTGCAGGGAGAATGGGAGGAGCAGACAGGCCAATCTGAAACTGTGGAATCAAACAAAAAATGCACATATGTTGAATCAAGCAATAAATTAAGTTCATAGGCTTTTCCAGGAGAAAGACACAACTAAGATAAAGGGTGATTTCCAAAAGAAAAGCTCATGACAGTTCTGATAAATGTGACAGGGATTATTGTCTTATAAAAGCCTAATATATAATTTTTAGAAAATGTATGTTTTTGTATGAACAGGTAAGTGTGGTAATATTTTTGTATATACACTGAATTAACTCACAAAGGGGAGCAATTGGTATTCAGTTTTGTGCAGTGCTAGGACAAAACCTTCCAGAGATATGGCTGTAGACATATAAAAGTAATACCAGTCCTCTGTACAGAACAGTTGTGAATTGTTTGTAAAGCATGAAAAAGTTGACATTCCCAAAAAGGATTGTGCTGCCTCTAAGACCCTGTAGTTGTTTGAGTGATACTGTTTGGGAGACTGTTGTTTCCCATCCGTCACCCATCTTGCTCAAGAGCCCACTGACACACAACAACTTCAATTACACTATTGTGGGTGTCTGAAAGAGCTTTTTGCTTTGGGGTTTTTAAAGGGGCCATTGTGGCTTAAGGCTATCAGTCCTCTGTGGTATGGCTTGCATCACGTTCCCTGACGGATCCTTGACCTTCTCGCGGAATGTCGATGAAGGCATGCTTGAGAAGGGGGAAAGAAAAAGGGAATTGGTTGTTTTTGGGACCTGAAAGTGGTGGCTAGGAGCCAAATGTGTGAAAGAGCACATTGCTAAATACCGCACTGACTAAACAAACAACCCATCGCCTTTAAGACCCAAAGAGTTCTGTAGGGACAGCAGCAGGCAGACACATCCCTTTCATCTCTCTCAACCCTCCAGTTGGAGCTGTGGTGACAAGGTAGTAAGTTTGGGAATTATCAGAGCGAACTCTCCTCAAATAAAGAGGGAGATGTTTCAAGCATGAACGTCTGACAATTCACCATAAAGAGAAGCTCGCTCACTGTGAGGTTGACTTTGGTGTGTGGGATACCTTGCTTTGTAACCTAAATGTGTGTAGTATTTGGTATCAGAATCAGATTTATTAGCCAATTATACTTCCATACACAAGGAATTTGACTGTAGTAGATGTTGACTCTCTAGTAGACTTTTAACAAATAGCATACTGTATCTCCACGAAGGTGCGCCCCTTGCATTTCAGCACAAAATACATTAGATGTTTTGAAAAAGAAAAACTACAAAAATGAAACTTGGATATGTTTTAGAGTAGTCAGTAGCAGTATATATGTCCTCTCAAAATAATTTCACACAGAGGGCATTTTTTATAAATAGCAGTTCAGCCAGAAAGACTCGGAGAAAGGAGTACGTTTTAAGCGATTTAATAAAACAGAATTTAACAATATTTTAGTGGAAGTAGATGATCTTTGGCGTAGGTCCTGTCATCGGCCCGGGTCTTGGGTAGAAGGATCCGTCAGATCCTGCTGCAGCCATGTAGTAGGAACCAGAAATACCCCCGGGCGGATGGGAAGACAAGGACCAAACTGGTGGAGGTGGGGATGGAGGAGGGGACTTCGCTTACGTCTATACCTGAAGCAGCGAAAAAGGTGAGTTAGACAGGTCATTATAAGCCAGGTGGTGGCCACTGATTGGCCGAAGGGCATAGCGCTTCTGTGACATAAGAGTCTTCCTGGCTGAACTTGCGCAGGCTTACATGTCACACAAATCCAAATTGTGTTAAATATCGTCAATATTTTGTGTGTGCACAATCATTATCTAGTATTGCCTTAATCATTTTAGCCATAAAATTCACCAGAGCTGCAGATGTTGTTGCTGGGATCCTTTTCCATTAATCCATAATGGCATCATGGACTTGGCAATATGTTAGTGTTACTCCACCTCCTGCTTAAGGATGCCCCACAGGTACTTAATATGGTTCAGGTCTGAAGACATACTTGGCCACTCCATTACCTTTACTTTCAACCTCTTTAGGAAGACAGTAGTCATCTTGGATGTATGTTAGGGGGTGATATCATCTGGTTTCAGTAATCCATGCTTTTGGACTCTACATCTTCAGCACAGTTTGCAGTTTGCAGGCTTTCTTGTGAGTAGTTGTAAGCAACTGGACTTCTTTTAGTAGCTTGAAGATGTTTCACCTTTCTTTCAAAAGGCTTCTTCAGAAGATAGATGAATGAAAATCTTTACAGCCATACAAACTGAGATTTTGCAGTGTGGAGCATATGATTTGAGCTTTGTCAGGCTGACCTCCCGCTTCTGCAACATCTGTAGCAATGCTGGCAGCACTCATGCATGTGTTTTTTAAAGCCAGCTTCTGGATGTGATACTGAGTATGAGGACCCAACTTCCTTGACTAACCCTGTCAAGGTCTGTTCCGAGTGGAATCCATCTTGGCTAACCCCTTTAAGACTCTGGCCACCATGTTATAACTGTTTCATGGTGTTACTGATCTTTTATAGCGTTGTGAAGAGCAACGCTTCCATTTCTTAAAATACATAACATGGGGACAGCTGTGGAGTCTACAAATTCTTGGTTATGTTTGCTTAAGTCTAAAGTCCAAATTGGGCTGAAGTAATTTTATGTAAGGGAGCCCCAGAACCTGCTGCATGTCTTATGCAGTAACTCAGCTGCCCACCCATCACTCTCACCCCGTCACAGCCAACTGACAACAGGCAGGGGTTGGCCATTAGGCAGGTCAAGGGGGAATCTTCAGGCTTGCAGAAAAACTTTCCCTCCAGCTGCAGACAGTAATGAGAGGAGTCAACAGGAAGAAGTGTTCACCTCTCCGATGAGTGAGTGTCTGCGTGAGAGCTGGCTGTAGCTCTTCAGCCATGACAGATGAGTGTTAAGGTTACCAGGCAACATGGAAATCCCACCTGCTGCTCCTCATGATCACAGCCCACAATTTTTGCATGTATGGCACATAAACCTGTTTTGTTGTTCCCCCGGCACATTACGGACAGTGCCAAAACAAATCTTTTGGCCGACAATATATGATCCCGTGAGTTCTGTTGGAGGCATTGATGCTGCTGTACTCTTGCCACTTTCATTCAAAATATTTGTTTTATGCACAATGTGTTATTTGATATTCAGCTAGGTTTCACAAGTATGTGTGTGTGTGTGTGTGTGTGTGTGTGTGTGTGTGTGTGTGTGTGTGTGTGTGTGTGTGTGTGTGTGTGTGTGTGTGATTTTAGGGATTTTCCTCAGTTTTCACAGAAAAAGTGGTGCTGTTATTTTGTTCTCTTGTCTGTAGTTGTGGTTTGGCCTTCTACTTCATAAAAACACAGCCAGAGAACACAGCACGCAAACCCCCTGGAAATGAGATATTCTGCCGATGCTTGCTCAGTGATCTGAGGATCGCTTTGACTATCAATCAAACTCTAAGTCTATGGATGGTGGTAGGATTTTCCTCTGAATCATGCAGTGTTTCACCATCTGTGGCTGTTGAGACACCCCATTCTTCCTTTCACTGTTTCTGGCTAATTGTGCCATAGAACTCAACTCAGTACACTAGAAAACATGTATTGTCCTTTCTTTTTCTTCTCTTCCACCACTCTCTTTATAGCAACATAATGCTAAACAACATTCGGAATCATGCTCCTCTTTCCCTTCTCTCCCTCCCTATACCACACACACACGCACCCATGCACACGCACAAAAACACACACGTGTGGACACACATGCCCACACATGTATGCACACACACATACTGTACACACACACACACATTCCTGTTCAGTCACCCTTTCTGTGAGACTCAGAGGCACTACTGTATGTGTTACCATGGTAAATGGTAACACTAACCAGACAGGGAGAGAGTTAACATCCCTAAAGTGGAAGCTAATGGACAAATCAGTCTTTAGGTCCTGACAGCTGAAAAGCAGACCACCGCCTGTTAACACGTACAGGACACACACATGCACAGAGTTCACCAAGGGGACTCGGTTGCCAGCGCTCCCTAATCCAGCTGTGGGCTGACTGAGAATGGTTTCATGACTCAGCTTTCTATCCCCCCCTCTCTCTCCCTCTCTCTCTCTCTCTCTCTCTCTCTCTCTTTCTCTCTTTGACTCTCTCTGACACTGTCTCTCTCTCTGTCTTTCTCTCTTTCTCTTTCTCTCTGTAGACTTTCAGCAGTGACCCATTCCTGCATTTTTGCACGACTGCTGCGAAACTGGGCTGTCTGTCAGACTCAGGCAGTCTGTTGTGTGGTTCCCAGAGCTGAAAGGAGCGTCCTGCACACTGCCATGAGCTGGAATCAACTTCTCGGTCTCTGTGTCTGGTTGTGGCTTGCCACTCTGCTGGTCTGGCCGAGTTGCAGGGCCAGTGGGGAGGAACTGCCCCAGGTAAGCCTGGTCACGGAGACAGGTGACTGGAGCAATCCAGGATCTGCTCCGCTAAGACAGTGTGCACACACCTTCATCCTGCCAGAGATGACTGGAGCCCTGCTGCCCAGCTTCCCAACCCAGGGGGAGCCAGAGCTGGACAGCAACAGGCTTCTGGGAGAGGCACCATGGGGAACACAGAGCACTGTGGGGCAACGGATTCAGCACCTGGAGCTGACCATGGAGAACTACACACACTGGATCCAGCTGGTGAGTCAGTTCAGTGTTAGGCATTTGGTGCCTTTTAGCCTGAACCTATCATCTGTTTGTGGACTGTATGTATTGAATACTTTATGGTAACACTTTATTTGACAGCTTATTTTAGAGTGTATCTAAATGAAACAACATTTAATATTATGCACTTACACTAGCACTAACCCTAATCCTAACCCATACCCTTACATTAATTGATGCAGTGTAAGTACATAATGTTACATATTGTTCACAAACTTAATTATATATATATACTGTAACATGGACAATAAAATAGGGTGTAATAATAATAGCAATAAATAAAATTAAAGTAAATTATAGTAATAGTAATAATATTTCTGACTTGTTGATGTCTGTATATGTATGGCTGCTATGACAATGTAAATTCCTGTTAAGGGTTAATTTAAAATCTATCTATTTAAATCTATCTATCTATCTATCTATCTATCTATCTATCTATCTATCTATCTATCTATCTATCTATACAAACAAAGATTTTTATGTTGTTTTATTGTGCGGTTAGCTTCTTGTACAGAATATAGAATGTGAAGACAGTGATTGTTGTAGGTGTCCTTCTGAAATAGTATATTCATTGTCTAATTTTATGCAAGACATGTGAAGTGTGATACAAGATCAAAGAGTGAAGTGCATGTGCATGTCACTACATTTGATGAAATGAATAATCAGTCATACCTCACAATGTTTAGTGCTACCACAACACATTTTATAGTTTTTCTCAGATAATTTAGTACATTTCTCAAATCATCATTAACATTTGCAAATCAGTTACTGTATTTTTCAAAACAACTAGTGCAACCTGCACCACATAGTAAATTCTAAGTGTGTCTCTTTGTCAAAATGCTTAGTTACTGCCTCAACAGTATTTATGCCATTGAAACTGTCTATGCAATCAGAATAACTATGCCATTGTGTTTGAACAAGGTAGTAAAACGACATGTTTTTTAATTACTTTGTAGGTATGTTGTAATGCAAAGCAAGACTAGGATTCTGCTAACATAGAATTAAAACTTTGTGGACTTAGAATTGGTTCTGATAAGACATACACAAGACCGTTTTTCCCTATTACCTAGTGGATGGGACTCATAGACTGTAATGTACTTCCACTTGTAAAATACATTTTGTCTGAAATGTTTGTGCTTTTCAGTACATTTTTGCTGTGTGCAGAATATTTGATGAATCCTTTAAATATTACATCTTCTTTGTTTTGTTGGTAGCACTTTAAAATAACTACTTCCTAATATGCATTTATTTTGCCTTTGTTAACTCTTACTTAACACTTTGTTCATCATTTGGTAACCATTCCATTTACACTATTTCTCATCAGTAAATCATTTATAAACATACTGACACATAGACCGCGGAAGCGGGGGGGCCAGGCGGGCCGTGGCCCGGGTAACTTTTTGAGAACAATTATAAAAAAAAAAGGCCTGCAAGTTTTTTTTTCACCTTAAAAAAGTCAACAAAATCAAACTAAGTACGAACATAATGCTGTCACTGTGACACGGGCTTTTATCCAAAGGCAACGATCAGACAAGGAATTTGACAGCTTCTTCAAGTCAGTTAGTGAAGAATCTACCGATCTAACTGAGTGCCCCCAGCTACCCAGGCAAACAGGGGCGTCGTTAGACCTGGGCATTCGGGGCTATAGCCCCGGATCTTTTGGGAAGTGGCGGCTGTACGCACAAGGCATCTTGGGGAGAGAGGGTTTTTTAAATTATTATTGTTACGGCTATGGATGCTTTGGCAATGCAGCATATGACGTCGTGAGAATAAAGCACATTTTAATTGAAATTGAATTTGAGAGAGACAGAGAGACGTCTGTGTAAGAGAACTGAACGCGATTTAATGCACAGAGTTTAAACACTTGGCTACCCCTCCCCCACTCTCACGAAAAAATGATGCATCAATCAAGAATTACATCGCAGGCTACCAGCTACTTACTACTACTAGACATGCACAACTGGGTGAATCCCGAGTTCTGGTTGGTCAAATAGTGAGGGTTGCTTGCTCGCATACAGAATATACCAACATGCTTGGCCTACAATAAAAGAACTGTTGATGTTTAAAAAGTGCACTTGCAATCGTGAAATTAAACTAAGTAAGATGTCAGCATGGGTTAGCAAGAACACAAGTGGATCATAGCTGCACCAACTTAAGGTAGGACAGAGGGTTTCCTTTATCACATGCCTGCTGTGGCACTAGTTACCAATACAGTCACAAGTAATATTATTTCCATTGCATCTAAAGTCATTTGACGTAGGATTTATCGCCTACTTATTGTGACTTCTACTAGCGTCAAATACATAGCATGACAGGCTAGTCACTGTCTGACAGCTAGCGCCACCTTAACAAACTTTTGACCGCACGCGTAAACCTATTTAGCTAGTAATAATCTGTTGAATATGGCAGGGGGTGTCGTGGAAATTTGTTTGTCCAATTTGTAGCAAAAACTTAGGCAAAGTCGAGGAACTCGGTTGTTGATAAAAAACTTTTATTCACCTCAGCTCACACAAGTGCATACAGGCAAAGACCCAAAACACTAAGTGTATAGCGAAGTGAACCCACTGCAGCTGACTGTCTAGTCCCAGGGACGGTAGAGCCGATCAACTCCACCGTCCCTGGGACGGTAGAGCTGATCAACCCGGAGAGTCAATGAGGAAGTGTCAAGTCCCCATCAAGTCTCACTGTTTGACTGGAGACACCGCCTCTTATACGATTCTTGAGCACTCTGAAATATGCAAATCCTCCACCCACCGGGTTGTTTTGGGGAAATTTCATATTAGTGGAATTTGTCCCCGTCTGAGCTATTAAAAATAGTCATACTCATCTATATGCTCTGTCTTTTGTTGTTCAGGCCTCTAAATGTCACAGACCTCGCATTTTCTATTTTCCATTTTCTTTGGGTTTGTCAGCAGTGAGTTCACCTCGTCATACTACCACATTTATCATAAACCATTCAGTTGTTTTTACATGATACTTCAAGCACGCATTTCAGAATCATTTAACCACAGCACAGCTGTGCGCAGTTCTCGAATACTAAATGAAACAGATAATATTGTGTGACACAAAACACTGGGGATATGCACCTGACATAGTTGGCCAGTGTCTTGGCTCTAGTTGTCAGGTCCCAACAACTGAACTTTCTCATTTAAAACTTTTACACAGCCTAGGTCAGTACAAATGGCGAACAAAGAGAGATAGCATATGAACATATCAGGCTTCTTTTTCATCCCGCTCTGGTGATTTGGTGTTTGTGTTTGTGCACGTAGACCCATAAGTGTGTGTGTGTGTGTGTCATGCTGCTGTGTCTCACAACAACCCTTTTTTATGCTTAGGCTACAAACTGTTATTTTAGACAAATGTAACACATTAAGTTTAACACATTAAGTTTGAATATTTACCACACTATTTTATGTGTGTGTAAAAGAGTAATCATATAAAACAGCATTGGCTGTTTCGCAGTCAACTGAAAACAGGAAACCTGCCCAGGTCACAGACAGGTGACATTTGCAACATGTTCTCTGTGCAAGGAGCAAAGCTAACCGCAATGAGCAAGGCTAGACATCAGGATATGTACCCGCCTGATATGCAACTTCTGCAAAATGCAAACGTGACCTCTCCTTTGGCTGCCAAAGAAGTGAAGCAAGAACACTTGTGCTGCTTGTGTGCTGCTTGTGTGTTTCTTTGTACACTTAGAGTGTTTGATCAGGAGATTTTCCTGACACAAACACAACTACTGTTTGCTTCTGTATGCTGA
This sequence comes from Setipinna tenuifilis, assembly GCA_030347295.1. NCBI lineage: Eukaryota > Metazoa > Chordata > Actinopteri > Clupeiformes > Engraulidae > Setipinna > Setipinna tenuifilis. The sequence continues at coordinate 29,302,245 of CM059277.1, forward strand.
GCTGACTTCAGTACTGTACGGAAGAGTCAGGAAACAGACAAATTATACAAACTACACAAAAGTATCAAAGTTGGAGTATTGAGTGGTCAAGGCTGCATAAAGAGCGGCTCTCTCTCTTGTGTGTGTGTGTATCACCCTATGCGCGTGTTTGTGTGTATCCGTGTCTCTGTGCGTGTATGCGCAGGCCTACCCAGGCCTGCTGATGTTTGCCTTTTGTGTGTGTAAAGGAGCGAGTGTGGCCCACTATTGTGTCTAGTCTCACTGATCATTTTATACTACTTTATAACAGTTTAAACAGTTAATGCATCTAATAAGAGCTAAATAATTACCACAGGGGGTTGTAGTCTTTTTGATTACTGTTAATTTACAACTTAATTCTGTAGGCGTCCATGAATTTACTTTGTTGTTCGCCATGTATGTAGCTGACATTTTAAGTATTGTGTATCCTGTGTGTGGGGGCGTGTGGCAGTGTTGTTCACTAGATTTGTTCACTAATGTTTATTGTTGTGCATGGCCCTTGAGTCATGGAGTTGGCCTTTCCTTTTATTCCTAAACTATGTTAAAATTGCATGTTCATCAGCCCAATTTTCAAAAATTCTCAGGGGAGAAACCCCCGAACCCCCCAAAACAATGACTCTTCTGGGCTATAGCCCCGAATGTTCTACATACCTAGCGACGCCCCTGTCGAGCACCACAGAACGTGCACTTGTTTGTGTTCAGTGTTTCTCATAATGCTTTAGTACTGGTACAAGCAAGCAAACATGTTCAGTTGCGTTTCCATCATGATTGACATGACTGATAGCATTATGTGTGTGTCCGTGTATAGAGTAAAGCCTCTGCTACGCATCATGTCTGTCATCATGTCGCTGACCCCCCCCCCCCCCGATTATGGCCCCCCCTTGTTCAAACACGTTCCGCGGTCTATGTACTGACACACATCTGCCTGGATGTCGGTTGGCTATCTGTCTGGATGTCTGACTGTTTGTCTTTATGCTATCTGCTACCTATCTCTCAGTCCTTTCTGACTGTCTGTCTAACATCTTGTCCGCCTGCTTTAATATTTGTAGACATGTTTATAAATGATTTACTGATCAGAAATAGTGTAAAAGCAATGATTATCAAATGATAAACAAAGTGTTAAGTAAGAGATAACAAATGCAAAATAAATACTTATTAGGAAGTAGTTATTATAAAGTGCTACAGTTTTGTTTTTCGGGATTGTGAAAACAATCAGTAAGTCGTGTTACATTAAGGTTCACCTGAGACCAATTAATCAACTTAAGAGACATTTCTAAAAAAAATTCCAGTTTAACACATGAAGCCTATTCGATTTGTATGGTCAGACTATTCCATATGGTTACAGAATACTATATTTTGACTAACATGACATGAGCTATTGAAAATGTAAAAAATAATAGGCAGTTCTACATAATCAATTGCATGAAGTACTAATGCATTTGTTGTTTTTTCAAGATAGTTAAAAGTTGCTGTTATTATGTGCATAAATGAAAAACTGTATTCGGAAACAAACAGTCTTCTCTTGAAGCCAGGATTGAGTTAGAATAAATGCAGAGAAAGCTGTGTATATGTGGACATACAGTCCCTGGTCACGGCTGAGCTGTGGGGTCTACTGTTGGGGATAGAGCTTGTTTTATTTGGTACTCTGTCAAAAAGAAAGTGAGCCTCATCAACTATAAATGTTTCCTCAGTTCCTTTTCACTCCCTGCAATCTTACTTCATGGAATGTTCCTTAATGTGACTATTGTGACATATCGGACCTTCTGACTGCTCGTAAATAAGTCTTCTGAATTTGTGTGAAAAGTAAATGCTTAGACCTGACCTCATCCACAGTGAACATGCATCGTGTTGACACTGTAGTGCCCCAGACAATTTTTGGATATAGCACCAGTAGATGTCCCCCTATTTGCTGTGTTTTTGTAAACATCGGAACCTTTCCAAACCTCCATTTTGGCGTGATCCATCAGTGGATGGATGTCAGCATGTTCTGTCTGGCTTGTGTTCTACTCCAACCTGACATCTTAAAACACATGTGTGTCCTCCATATTAATGGTGTCAAGGCCCTGCAGCTGAAGTGAGGCATTTTTTTTTTCCTTAGATGGATAAGATTGATGGGAACCCTTTTCACTCTTCAGTTATTCCTCTAAGCAATTTTCAGACAGCACCCATTCTGAGGGAAGTAGGCCAGACCAAAGAACCAGCGGCAGAGAGATAAACGCTTATCTGACAGTACACACTCAGTGTGTGTTATGCAATCCAGGCTGTTCTGCGAGGCTGAATGAATCATACTTCACTGAAACCCCTGTATATACTCTCAGCTTCTGATTCTGCTTTGGGCAATGGGGGAACATGTTGGTCATGAAAAGGTTTGCCATATAAAGACCCACACAATCATTCAGCACTAGTAATCCCAGAGAAAATAAGCTAACCTGGTGTTTCCATCTATGTGTACTTTAAATTATAAGGGGGCCTAAAATACCTCAAAACTAAAGATTTATCCTCATCACCCTTAATGAATTATCTGCTTCACTCTTTCTGCTGATTCTGCCCTCAAGCCTATTTGAAATGTCCAAAAGGGTCCAGTGAGATCTAGAAATGTCCATTTAAAATATACTAGCAATTAAAAAGGATATAAAACATAACCATGATCCAGAATAAATAACTTTGAGCTGTGAGAACTGTAAGCACATATGTCAACAGTAAGTATCATGTGGCAACAGTTTTTCTATGCTGAGCAGTACGAGTAATGAGATTCGAGTTCCACTGGAAAGGTTAAAGGTTCATAGTTTTTGTTAATAGCCGGACTGGGGATTGATTAATTGACTATGTCTGTTATTTCAGATTGAGGGCTTGGTGAGAAATAACTCTGTTGTGATGGCTAGCAGACTGCAGCAACGACCAGTGAATGGCGATATGACTGCCATGTTGGACCTGAGCACCAGCCTCCTCTTTCAGGCTGCCAAACATGCACGAAAGCTGATGGATGTGAAGATACGGGTGAGATACCTTTACACTCCATTTCTATGGATTTTAATCACATGTACATGACCATCTATAAAAATCTCATAAAAGCTTTTACACTTTGACACACTGCCAACCACACTGACAAAGGACATTAGTTAGCTAACAAGCAATTATCAATACCTGTGCTATTAGGGTTTGTGTTTTAGGTAGTTAGGTGTGTTTAGGTAGCTAGTTTTAGATGTACATGTTTTGTTGATGTACATGTTTTATGTACTTGTATGAGTGCTTCACAATGTTTTGGTATTGTATGCTATCAATGTGGTTTGTGTAGGCTCTGGATCAGATGTCTAGGCTGGAGCTTCAGCTGTTGGAGGACTCTCTTGCAAAAAACAAACTGGAGTCCCAGCTGCTTCAACAAAGCTATGCCATTACGGAGCTTAACAACAAAAATGGGTAAATACACATATTATATTATATTATTCTAGTAGGCTTATATCATCAAAGATCAGTAGAAAGAGTGGAGAAGAGAAGGATTAATCATAGAGATGGAGATCCCAGCTTCAAAGAGTGAGCACATTAGGTAGACAGGTAGGTCAGCTAATTACTAAAATGACCTGTGTTGACTGCACTGGCAGAAAGGAATAATGGCAGGGGATTTTTTCTCTCTAAAGCCGGAATTTCCACCTCAGGTTAACAGTATCTGTTGACACTTCAGTGCTTTGGAGCGGCGCATGCGTGACATGGAGCTGCTACACCAGGAGCAGCTGGAGGTCTTGAGAGAGGAGCGCTCCGGCCTGCAGAGGGCGACACTGCAGCAGAATTGGCTGATTGAGCAGCTGGAGAGCCACGTGGGCCTGGCCACCAGCAACAACAGCCTTCTACAGAGCCAACAGCAGCAGCTAAAGCAAACCATTCAACAGCTGCTGGGCATCTGCTCAAAAGAAGAAGGTATCAGTAAGAACAACAACAACAACAACAACACATTGTATTTAATAATAAAAGTGTTTTCTCAAACAATAGTATGTTAGAATAAGGTTTGCATGTAACTTATGTTGTGTTTTCTATAAACTATATAGCGACACCCAAAGTGTAATAAATCAGCAGTTAGACTAGTTTAACCAGCCAACTACAGCATTTTTAACTTCAAGCATCCATGTAATGTTTGGATGGATGAAATCTTTTTAGGCAGTTCTAGGAGAATCTAGTCATATCCTTATACTGTATATAAACATGGAGATCTCATTACAGATGAGATCATTGGTTGTCAACTAATCATTTCTCATTATGCCAAACTAGATGACAACTAATGATTCTGAAAGGTGTTAAATGCTTTTTTCAGTGTACAGCACATGTGTTTAGGCTTTGGTTTCTTTATTCACATCAGCCTATACTTTTGGAAAACAAATGGCCTACTATGAACTCATTCACCATCTTTGTGAATGTGTGCAAGTAGTGGACATTTAAGTGGATTGCGTTAGGCTTCTGTTCTTTACTTTCTAAAAAGCCAGCTCTGCAGTTGACATTGTTTATGTAAACTACATGGTGACAGGTTGATATGAGATCAGTTCGTATTTTTGTACTTTTAAGAAATCTTAGTAAGATATTGTTTCAGATCTGAAATATTTATATATATATATTTCTTTCTTTTCCTCAGTAGAGACCTTAAACAGTTTACATCAAGCTGATGAACTGGGGGAGTTTCGTGACTGTGCAGACATTTTTCATGCTGGCTTCAACAAGAGTGGAGTCTACAATATTCATCTAAAAATGCAGTACACTGCAAAGGTACACACTATGATTTCTGCAATTATTCTTTTCTTTTTGGAACAATAATACACCAGTACTGTTAAATGTGAGAAACGTGAGACAGGTGTAAGACCATTATTATCATGGCAGACTTTCGTTTTTATTCCCAGGTGCTTCCTTGACATTGACCCAAAGCTTTACATGTCATACATCACATTCTTGCCTTCATCTGGCATCTGGCATAGAGGCATATATCACTTTGATGTGTTGGTAATGTGGTTAGTATTAGCAGGTAGCTGACCCAGGAAATACTCCGTCCCTCCAGTGTGGCAGAGGCTTACAGTTTTTTTATTCACTAACAAGGGCTTACTTCAGGTACTTCTTTAAAATCTGACTCAAAATTAAATTATCCTGTCAAAAACACATTTTCAGTTCACAAGACACATGCAGTCGATCAAAGTGCACCAGGTTTCAAAATACTGGCAACTGTTGGCACAACAGAAACTGCATAAACCTTTTTACATTTGTTTACGGTTTTACAGGTAGTTGCATGCAAAACATGCTATTCACTGCTTTACACTACATTTCTTGGTTGGAAACTGTATGTCCACAGGTAATGTTCACATTCGAAAGCATTCCAGTAAAAAGCAAATCATTTTTTTCCTTTACTGGATACAACAGGAGGTACATAAGAAATACTCTTAGAACAGAAAAAAAGTTTTATTGCTTACAGTGAACAGAAGCTCTGTATCAAAGATACTGGTTTTATACTGTAGCAAAGGTTTGGAATAATGTTTCTTTTATTGTGGTATGTTCTGTGTTAACATTCAAAAGGCAAAAACGATCCAAAATTTTAGTGGTGGGTACAGTCTGTCTGTTAAGAAAATGTAAGCATTGTAGAAATGTTTTCACTAGTTATGGCCGAATATTATGGCCATAACAGACCGATGCTGTGCTGATTGTATTTACAATTTTGAAAATGTGATAATTGATTGGACAAATACTGGTAGGCAAGAGCACTGGTAGGCAAGAGCACACTAAGAGCACTGTTTGACCATAGCAAGCCACCAGATGCTGAAATACATAATCTGCTAAGTGATTACCATGGCAGACATCTATATCAGGCCCATAACACTCACTGAAATACAAAAAAACTTTTTACAGCTTTACACCCACAAAAGCATGCAAAACTTGTCATAGGCTTTAGGATGTGTCTAATGGAAGTGGTATGGTGCATGTCAGGCTGGTGTTGTCTTGAGTGCAAGTGCTCATTGCTATTAGCCCCGTAGGTATACTGTGACATGGAGACGGCAGGTGGAGGATGGACCGTGATTCAAAGGAGACAGGATGGCACCGTAGACTTTCACAGGACCTGGAAGGAATATAAATTGGTATTTTTTCTGTTTTTTTTATGACACATATTTTCATAACTGGACAGATTCATTGAAATACATGTAATTTATAATATTTATTATATCATTATTGTTGTGACTTAAGTTTACAGTTTTCAAGTTAAGACGGTGTGTGTCTATATGCCTATGTTCTGTGTGTGCGTATGTGTGTGTGTGTGCATCTGCATGCATGCGTGTGCGTGCGTGTTTGTGCTCACACTTGTGTATGTGTTTTTGTATACTTGTGTGTCTGGGTCTGTCTGTCTGGTAGGGTTTTGGGAGTGTGTCTGGAGAGCACTGGCTGGGGAATGAGCTTGTATTCCTGTTAGCCAGCCAAAGGCAGCACTCGATGAGAGTAGAGCTGACGGACTGGCACTACCAGCATGCCTTCTCTCACTATCAACATTTCCACATCGCCAGCGAGAAACAAAAGTACAGGTATGCTTTGTACATACTGATGCAATGTTTGATTAAATAAAACAGTTTGCTCCTCCCTGTCCAGTAACACAGTGTATACAGGTAACTATTCAAATAATTCAACCTATTTCTGTTTCAGTTTTGGGTTGCAGTCATGTTGTCACTGCTCTGTGGCGATATTATTTGGTCCATTTTATCAATTTTCAGGTCATTTTTCCTAAAGGCCTATATATACATTTTTGGGCTGTTCTTTATAAAGGTTTGCATATCTTAAAAGAAATAATGTGTGGATCTTGGTGGTGCAGCAACAGATTGAATTACCAGTTTCCTTTTATTTTTTAATGTTAGCTCTACTTCGCACACAATTTACTGCACAACACTCTTTTTTGTTGAACTGTAAACAAAACTCAGCACTTTACACTCAACTCACGAATGATCAGCACACTCCTAGCAAAATTGTACACATTGATGGCTATTATTCACACTATTCTGCCAATTGTCTGACAACAGTGTCACATGAGAAAACCATTGTAGATAATTAGTTTACTTTGCAGTCAGCCTGAGCACTATAAGTAATCCACAGGTAAGCTTTCTGGGTGGAGTGCAATGAAGGGAGAAGGAAGACTGAGAAGAGTAAGAATTAGAGGAGGGTGAGGAAGAGGATGTGGAGGTGAAGAAACAGGAGGAAGAGGATGAGGACATATAGGTAAAGAAGCAAGAGGGAGAGGACAACATTGTTTTGTTTTGTTTTAGAGTGATGAAGCCAGATGCAGATTACATAGGGCATGAGTTGATTTTTGTGGATGAGGTAGGTTTCAACCTCACTTTCATGAGGAGACTTGGCAGGAGCATTATTGGACACCGTGCCATAATCAGAGGACAACATGGCGGTAACATAACTACAGTATGTGTGGAGCTATAAGTCAAAATGTCACTCCATCACAGACATTGACCAGGAATAATGTCAGGCCTTGATATTGCACTCCAGGAGATATTTTTTGTCAGTGCCTTTGACTAGAAGATATTGCATTCGATGTTGGGGAAATTTTGTGGCCAGACCAAAAAAACAAGATGTAGACTGTTTTTTTTTCTTGTGTTTTCACTTTGAAAAACCACTTTGTGTTTGTATTGATGTGTGTAATTGAACATCCATACTTGAACTTGGAATCACTGTGTGTTGGGCTGGATTACTGTGTATGACCTTAAACTGAAACCTTGAGCACAGAGAAACCAAAAGACAGATGTGTTTTTCATTGATACCATCAGTGTGTAGTTGCCGCACTGTGTGCTAATTAATATGATGCTTTATGTTAACTGTTAACTGTACAAACTGTAGCTGTACAAAAACCCAATTTTTACAAAGGTTTGCAGAGTTAAGCAAGATGTGTTAGCTTTTGCAAGGTATCTACAATGTTTTGCTAATTTGGTAAAGGTTTTTTTATTTGTGTGTAGAGTTTTGCAAAAATAGCCAATAGGTACAAAAATGTGCTTAAGCGATCAGAAAAAATCACCATAGACCATAGACTTCCATTAGGTAGATACAATTTGCAAAACTCATTTACCTTTTTTGCTAAATTCGTAACACAGTCTCATCCAATTTAAGCACATTTTGCCTTGTGATGCATCTTAACTATCAAACAAGACAGAAGGTGAACACAATTAAAGCACAGATGTCACCCATTAAACACAACGACTCAAAATTGATAACACTTGTGTTTAATGATGCGACAACTAATATAAGCCACTTCAGAGTTGAAACAGGCTTTTTGTAGTTCCACAACAAAAATGGGCAGAAACCAGCAGGTACGTTTCAGAGGTGGGGTGCAAGGAAGAGGACGGGAGCAGGCAGGAGGAAGAGGAGGAAGGGGAAGACCAAGAGTGGTCATATTGATGAAATTCGGACAACGGTCATTGACCATGTCCTGGTTCATGGAATGGCGATGAGAGAAGCAGGACTTTGAGTGCAACCAAACATCAGCCATTTCTCTGTGACTTAAATAGTTAGGAGATTCAGACAAGAGAACCGGTATAGTGTAAATGTTCCTTATCATGCAGTACATTAATCACTGAAAGTGTACAGTTAGGCGCTTGGGGGAAAAAAAGGGTTAGGGTTAGGGTTGGGGGGGGGGGGCAGGGCATAAAACACTATAAAACCGCCACTGCTCAGCAGCAAGAGGGCATAATGGTTGATATGGTTGATATATGTCAGGGACTTATCTAGAGGGACTGTTAGAGACCCCCAGAATTCTGCACTGTGTTTTTCTCTTAAGCACATTTTTTAGTGCCTCAGACTGTCCTTGAGTGTGCACACAATAACTATATTACTGAACACAAACCAGTCACTGCCTGGTATAGGCCTATAAATAGGCCAAATATCAAATTATTGGTCTTGAAGCCCAAGGAGTATAGTGTCTGATGAGATTAGGGCTACGCTAATTGACCATGTTGTCAATCACAAGTTAACACTGAAAGAGCCTGGACTCAGAATCCATTCCAACTTCAGTTGTGGCGGCCATGATACCATCCTTTTGAAATGAGAACAGGTATGCAACAATCAACAGTAATGTACATGTAATAGCCATTTCTGCATAGCTGTAAAATTCATGTATACTATTGTATCTTCAAGCATCCATTTTACTGCACTACACTGTACAATGGTCACAGAGCAGTACAGCCTTGATTTACAGCACATATTCCTACTATTAACGAATTTTCTAGAGAGGAAAGACAACAGCAGCATGGAGGATGAGTTTCTACATTCTCAGAAGAGCAGGAGACTGCAATTGTGAATGTGGTGTTGGCAAATAACTCCATTACAATCCATGAGATTCTAAGTAATATTTTGGAAGATGCTAGCATATTAAATAATATTGATGCTGCCAGTCTATCAACCGTACATCGTGTCCTTCAGAGGAATCGGTTCTGAATGAAACAGCTGTACACGGTACTATTTGAAAGGAACTGTGACAAAGGCAAGAACCTGCCGTGTGAGTATGTGGAGGTATGTACATAGCACTGCCAGTACATTAGACTTCCACCTGCTGAGACTATTATATTTTGCATATCCTGATCTATTCTATTGTGTACTTTAGAGAATGTTGGAGATGGATGTCCACCCCATTCTGCATGAATACATTTATGTGTCTGAGGTGGGATTCAACCTCACCCAATCAAGACGGAGAGGGAGAAATATCATTAGACAAAGGGCGATCATCAATGTCCCAGGCCAACATGGAGAAAATGTTGGTCCATGGAGAGAATGGTGTCCTGCACCACCATGCAACACTTGGTTCCTATAACAATGATCATATCCTAACATTTCTGGACACTATTCACAGTATTCTTGCTCCAAATGAAGAGAATCCAGACCAGGCAAGATTTGTGGTTATATGGGATAGTGTAAGTTTTCATTGCTCCCAGCTGGTCCAAAATTGGTTTGTCAACCATTCCCATTTTTCTGTTCTTAACCTACCTCCATATTCACCCTTTCTTAACCCAATCAAGGAATTCTTCCAACATGGCGGTGGAAAGAGTTTTGAGAAAAACACATAGAGCAAGGTGGAAGGTGAACACAATTAAAGCACATTTGTCACCTAGGCCTATATAACACTACGACTCAAAATTCATAACACTTGTGTCTAATGACGTGAGAACGAATTAAGTCAGTTCAGAGTTGAAAGGCTGATTGGAGTTTCATGTCAACAATGGACAAAAACAGAGGCACAGGGAACACGTGTTTGTTAGAGGTGGGGTGGAAGGAAGAGGATGGGGGCAGGTAGGAGGAAGACAAAGAGTACCAAGAGTTGTAATAGAGTAAATGATAACATTTGGGAAACAATAATTGACCATGTTTTGGTTCATAGGAGAAGCAGGACTTCAAGTCCAACCCAACATCAGAAAGGCATGATGAAGCCCAGTGAGCAATCCCCCCTCTGTTTTTGTTTTCAGATTCGCTATTTTTTATTTTTATTGTATATATCCTTATTTATTTATTTATTTATTTATTTATTGTACATGGGGATGCTGAATCTTGACTCTGTTGGTCATGCAAAATGCATTTACAATACTGTATTGCAATGAATACTGTGAGCATTTGTCCAGGAGCTATATGCTCTGCCCTGAACACCTTGTATTCCTCCATTAGGTATATAGTCTTACCTGAATAATGTGTCTTCCACAGCACGATTTTCATTTTGCCTGAATTATCTTAGACCATGAGTTAGTTTTGTGCACAGTTAAAAGTGTTTTGAGGTGATTGTTTGAATTTGTAACAAAATGCAAGGGTTTTGAGAATGTAGCTTGAAAAATAGGTTTTGTATTTAAAAAATATGTTTTAGCAATCAGGAAAAAACTGTAATTAAATGTGGTAACAACACACTGGTGGTATCAATAAAAAACACATCTGGCTTTTGGTTTCTCTGTGCGCAAAGTATGTCAGTTTGAGGTCATACACAGCGATTTAACTCAACACACAGGGATTCAAAGTTCAAGTATGGATGTTCATTTACACACATTAAAACAAAGACAAAGCGTTTTTTTTTTAAAATTAAAAACACAAGAAAAAATACAGTAATTTCACTGAGAGAAAAAACACTGTCTTCATCTTGTCGTCTCTCTGGGTCCAGCCACAAAATTTCGTCAACATCAGATGCAATGTCTTCTAGTCAAAGGCCCTGACAAAAAATATCTCTTGGAGTGCAGTATCAAGGCCATGCCAGGTCAATGTCTGCCAGGAATGTCCTCTGATTAGGGCACGGTGTTCAATAATGTTCCTGCCATGACACCTCATTATAGTGAGGTTGAAACCTGCCTCATTCACAAAAAAGTATTAATAGTTTTAGAAATTGTGCTAGAAGCATCACTGTTAGTGTTTAAACATTCAGAAAAACTGTAATAAGACCGGGCCCCACATAAATGAATGGCAAGATGACTGAGGGACATAAAACTAAATTGTAATGATTGTAATGGCTGGAAATGTTTGCTAGTTTGTGTCACAATAAAGCTTTAAAAGCCCTTTTCCCACATGCAGTGCTCCACTACAAGGCAAGTGTGGTACAGTGGAGCACGGAAAAGCGAACATTGCGCGAGGCGCATGGTTCAAAAGGGTTGGTCTTAAATTACTTCATTAGTCGTGTGTTTTGGGTGTAACATACAATTAATCAATCAGAATTTATAGTCTCGTTCCCTTTAAAAGCCAGTGGCGCATTTTCCATGGTCTTTTGCTATTACGATGACGGATTTACCCTGACGGCAGGAGGGTTTTTCGGTGACGGAGACCCATCTGATCGTGTGTGAAGTAAAAGCGCGTGAGCAGTTAATCTTCGGGGATGGAAAGAATCCCCCCAAACCTCCGCGGGTCAAGGTTCTACAGTGTTTTACTCCCCGGGCGAGACCACCTCTCAGCATGTTTGAAGACAGGGGAAACAAAAGTTTTCACATTAAAAACAAACACGATTAATGGTTAGTCCATTAATTTTCTTTTTGTTCGATTTGTCCATTTCATTTCTTACAACTTCCCACGCTGTTTATTTAAAACGACAAAACAAATCGTAAATAAACTGCAAAACATTGCCATACATTTGTGCCTGTTTGCTTACTAAAACATTAAAATACATGGGTTTGCTTACTAGGCTATACATGTTGCAGCTCTTCTGCCAGTTGAGCTTGTCTCTCTCGCGCAGCAGCAGGTGCATTTGCGTTCAAAGCATTGTGCACCCCTAAAATAGCTTTTCAGCAATGCGTAATTTTCATCGACGGATTCGGATTTTGCATCCTTATAATAGCATCTGGAGCACTTTGCGCCAGACCACACCTCTTCTTTTCGCTGACACACCCGTGAGGGCACAGTGTCATCTGCTATCTAGACAACGTGATTTTTTGCCTGAAAAAATGAACGATGCACTGGCACAGAATAGTAATGACAGCATGCGCATGTCGCGAATGCACAGTGCGTGCCGGCATGATAGGGCGCTTTATCTCTAATCTTTGAATATAATGGCACAGTCACCAAGCGGCTGTATATTATCTTAACTTCACTGTAAGGGTGTGTCTGCTGTGTGAACCCGAACTACAGACTGTAGTAAATGACCTGAACAGTACCAGTCAAGTTGTGGAGAATACAGCACCATGCCAAAGAACAGTTGGACATGGCATCAAGAAACCCGAGTTTAAACTAAGTATCTTATCTCACTGGTGTGACGTCTTTGCAGGAAAAAAGAATATTGTCATACAAGTTCAGGTTTATTATCATATGTACAATTAGACAAAGCTACATGTAATGAGCTGGGTCAAAAGCCTCACCCATACTTCCTGGGGTCCAACAGCAATGCTCTGTTAAAAGTTAATAATAATAATAATAATAATAATAATAATAATAATAAAAGAAAGAATGAAGGAATAAACTCTGTAATATGTTCCTTTTACCCTCAGGTTGTCTGTGCAGGGCTACAGTGGGACTGCTGGGAGACTGAGCAGCCTGGTGTTTCATGGTGTGGCCTTCAGCACTAGAGATGTGGACAATGATAACTGTGTCTGCCAATGTGCAGCATTGCTCACAGGAGGCAAGTGTATAATGTTGTGGTGAGACCCCTAACTAACATATACAATGACACAGTGACAACCGTTTAGTATCAGCACACTTTCTTTTTTTGGCCTTTTTGCCCTATAATAATGCTAAATACATTTCATTGTACAATCACACTTTGTACAACAGTACAACGAAAATAAAACTGTGTTATTTATTTATTCATCATTATATACATCAGTCATTCACTATTTGTAGCCTATAGTGCACCCTTGTGTGCTGACATTTCCACTAGCAGGTGCCATTGGGCTACCCAAACTCAGGTATCCAGTCGTACAGCGACATGAAAAATTAAAACAAATCAACAAATGAAATGTTTCAGATAGGCCATAACAGTAGTCTTATTTTCAAATTGAAGAAGTACACTGACTTCCATGTAATTGACAACAATATAACTATATTAAAGCCTAAGTTTATTTTTCTGGCAAAACAAGGAACCCTTGTTTAAAGTATTCTAATCCACTGAGGTGAGTCCTTTCCTGGGCAGAGGTCAAATATGACACAAATGGTTAAAGAAGACAGCAGTAGCCCCTTATGCAGATGTACACTAGTCCAGTCTATGGTTGCCCAGTCTATAGTAATTACATAATCAACCTTTTAAGGATAAATGTTGATTTGAATAGGTGTTAATTTGTATTTTGCCATATACATTAAAGTTTGACATGATTATTAAAGATTTTTCTCCTATTTTTTCCCCATGAAGGCTGGTGGTTTGATGCTTGTGGTGCCTCCAATCTCAATGGAGTCTACTATAGCAAAGGCCATAACATGGGAAAACTCAATGGCGTAAAGTGGCACTATTTTAAGGGCCCGGGTTATTCCCTCCACAAAACGACAATGATGATCCGACCTGTGGACTTTGAAGACAGTCTCGGAGGACGGAAAATAGGTCATGAGGCAGACTTTTCTTCTCAGTGAGGAGCTTAGTGGTGAGAAATAGATGTCCTGTGGCAAGAACTTAGTCCACTGAAGCGAAACTTGTGTTATCGCTCATTATGACAAATATTTAAACAACCTGTATGGTTAGTTTTTCATTGTCTGTGTTTGTTTTGTTTGTATGGTTTATCAGTGGTAAACATTCATCTTGTCTATATTTATTCAAATGCCTGTCTTCTTGGAAATTACCACTGTTGTTATGAGCAGTATTGTAACCCCAGAGCTTGAATTTTTTTTACAGGATTGTATTAGCAAAACTGTAACCACAGTAGCTTTTGCTAAATAATAAACTGTAAATACTCCAATTATGCAGTGGCTTAAATATTAAAACAGTACCATTACAATACTGTTAGTGATCGATGAACAACATTAATAGTGAGCTTCCTGTCCAATCCCTGCGTTCAACCAAGATCCTGTGTTTGTTGGCCTGAAGGACAAGCCTTGTTGTTTTGCTGTGTTTCAACTATGAGCGATCTTCACTGACCATGTTATGCTCATTTAAGGTTCATAATGACTTTCTTGCTTTGACCTGTTAACTGTTACTGTATTATCAATTACCATATCAAGGTTACAGTAAGATTTTGAAATAAGATCATAATAATTGATACATGATGTCATGTCATGCACTGAGGATGTACTCTTCACATACAGTATGTCACAGAAGTGAGTACACCCCTGACATTTTTATTATATCTTTCCATGGGAGAAGTCTAAAGATATAATATTTTTCTACAATGTAAAGTAGGCAGTGTACAGCTTATATAACAGTGCAAATTTGCTGTTCCCTCAAAATAACTCAACACACAACCATTAATGTCTAAACCACTGGCAACAAAAGTGAGTACACCCCTAAGTGAAAATGTCCAAATTGTGCCCAAAGTGTCAATATTTTGTGTGGCCACCATTATTTTCCAGCACTGCCTTAACTCTCTTGGGCATGGAGTTCACTAGAGCTTCACAGGTTGTGACTGGAATTCTCTTCCACTCCTACATGACGACATCACGGAGCTGACCTTGAGCTTGAGATCTTGAGCTCCTCCACCTTCCGTTTGAGGATGCCCCACAGATGCTGAATTGGGTTCAGGTCTGGGGACATGCTAGGCCAGTCCATCACCTTCATCCTCACCCAAGGCGTGGTCATCTTGGAGGTGTGCTTGGGGTCGTTAACATGTTGAAATACCGCCCTGCGGCCCAGTTTCAAAGGGGGGGCATCATGCTCTGCTTCAGTATGTCACAGTACATATTGGCATTCATGGTTCCCTTAATGAAGTGTAGGTCCCCAGTGCCGGCAGCACTCATACAGCCCCAAACCATGACACTTCCTCCACCATGCTTGACTGTTAGCAGGACACAGTTGTCTTTGTAATCCTCACCTGGTTGCCGCCACACACACCTGACACCATCTGAACCAAATAAGTTTATTTTGGTCTCATCAAACCATAAGACATGGTTCCAGTAATCCATGCCCTTAGTCTGTTTGTCTTCAGCAAACTGTTTGCAGGCTGTCTTGTGCATCATCTTCAGAAGAGGCTTCCTTCAGGGACGACAGCCATGCAGACCAGTTTACAGATTACAAAGACAACTGTGGCCTGTTAACAGCCAAGAGCAGTTGACCCAAAGTTCTTTCTATACAATGCAGAAAAGGGGGAAAGGTTGTACTTGAGGGTGGTAGGGCCCGAATGTTACAGGAGTCTAGGCAGCCAGGCTAGACTAGTGAAGATAAATAATAATGTACATAGTTAGTAGATAAAACATTAGTAGAACAAAAATACAGCAAATAGAATTTACTTCAAATAATTCCAGTACAGTATTCCCCTTTGTTGGATAGAACAACATTGTGGCAGGGCTTTCAAAAGAGTTGGTTGTGCTTAAAAGCATCCAGCTAAACAGAGTCCTGTGATGTTGGCAACAATGCATAGATTCAAGATTTACAAACATATGCACACACTCCCCCTCTCACACTATTCTAACTTTTTACATATTACTTGTTCACTCACACTTAAGTTGGTCAGAGTCATTTTAAGGCATTTATGTCTTTAATGAGATAGGACAGTGAAGAGTAAGAGACAAAGTGAGTGAACGGGGGAAATGTGGTGGGATTGGGACAAAGAACTTGAGCAGAACTTGAATCCAGGTCTTTGGGGCATTTGGACTCACAGCAGGGAAAGTAAGTGTTGAACGCATCAACATTATATTTCAGTTAAGCTATTTCTACTTGGACCATTGACACAACACAACATCAGAAAAAAAATCCACCCACGTAAAGGAATCAGTACTGGGTACTAATTCCATAAGCACAGGACCCTCCATGTTTGTCAGTTTTTGGAACAAGTTTGGTATGACTCACTGGAGATGAACATGTATCCTCTAAAGCTGATGCAAGGCAACTCTCTGGGCAATGATGCTGGGAAATGTTCTTGAGAATTCTTGTTTTGGCACATTCTCATTGATGTAGGGTTTTCTTTTTTTGCTTAAGAACGTTAGTCATAAAATGAATATGATCATCAAATTAAAACACATGGAAGCGTTTATGTGGTTACCAGGCATTCAGTTGCCTGGCATTGTCACCCCAGATTATGTCCCTCCCAGTTGGTTCAGTTGGTTATATAGAACAATTCTCAAATTCAGTTGTGACTTTCAGCTTTGAAGTACATTTCAGATGTTTAGGTTATGAGATAAATGTGTGGTTAAACTGTTACTCCTAAAAGCAATCTGTTTAATCAACCTAGTCTGTGTGGGAAAAAGTATGGTAGTCAAAATACTGTTTTAATTTATTTTGTGGTTCATTTTGAGATACCTAGTGTGCCAGTGTACAAGAAAGCAATATTCTACATTTATCTTCAAGGCCAGATTTTATCATTGATTCTTTGACAAAATATAAATTTTCCCAGTAACTGCAAACAAAGCACAACAAACAGAGAAATGCATGCATTTGAAATGCATTTCAGCCAGAAAGACTCAGAGAAAGGCATATGGTTTAAAGGATTTAATATGAGATTTAACAATAATTGACAAGTAATGAATAGTCTTTGGTGGAGGTCCAGTCATCAGCCCGGGTCTAATGTTGAGGGGTCCGACGGATCCTGCCGCGGAGTGTAACTGGAACCGAGAGACACCCCTGGGCGCACGGGTAGACTGGACCAAACTGGTGGTGGTGGGGATGGAGGAGGGGACTTCAAAACGCCGGTACCTGAAGCAGCGGAAAGGTGAGTTAGGTATGTCATTTTAAAGCAGGTGCGGCCGCTGATTGGCCGAATGCAAAGTATGCTTCCGTGATGTTGGAGTCTTCCTGGCAGAACTTACGCAGGCTTTCATTTCCTGAACTCTTCACTGCCATTTCCCAGCAGGACATTTTTTGCATCAGTGTTTTGCTGAGTAATGACCCATGACCATTCCTATGGTATGTTTGCACACGTCATAACCAGAGGCAACAACAGATATGCATCAAAATGCACTGTATAAAAGATTTCACAGGTCTGCGTGTGCCGCACCCACAGTCCTCAAAAATCATCATAACGTCCATTGTTGTTGACTTCTCCAAGACCTTTCAGCACAGGACACACCACTCTTCTAGAGTCTGCTGTATGCACAGCTGTTGTGGTGGCATCTTACGTGAACCAAAAATGGTCTGTATTTAGTTTTCTACGTTAATTGTTAGTTAATGTATGCATAATTGGTAACTTTAGTATTTTAGTATTACAATTGTTGTTTTTAATTATAATTGTGCTTTATTACAGTATACACAGACATTGAAATCTTCATTGTATCTGACCAAACATAATTGCTACTGATTATTGCATTTCCATGTATTCAATTTCAAATCATCTTACTTCTATTAAAGTTAGATAAAATCATCTACTAAGTGTAAAGTCATGTAATGTAGCGTATTTTTTATTCATTTAATTTATATATGTATACTTATATCAATAATTTTGTTTATATGATTTATTTCTTTTCAGAGTACCATAAGGATAGCAAACATGTTGGCCCTGGTGGCCTTCTGTCTGCTGGGGGTCACATCCCTGACTCAAGGTGAGGGCAGGAGTTAAGGTCATTCTAAGAGCGCATAGACAAGAGGCACTTTCAGGGTTTATGACTGCATGTGCAAGCCATCATCTCAGTTTTTCGTTTCTTTTTTTGAACGATTAATAGTGTTTTATGTGAGGTGATGTGTTGCTGTCTTTTTTAACTCTAGCTCAGTACTCCTACTCTCCAACTGTGGGGTGGGGGTCGGGGTTGGTGTTCGCTACAGAGGGAGAAGGACGCATCACCGCCGTTCGAGTCTGGGACATTTACAACAGTTATATAGCTGGGTAACAACCAACACTGTCTGTAATATAATACTGCGCACTAAATGCTAATAAGTGAGATGTGCGTAGGGATACACTGAGTGTATGTGACGTTACTTTTGTTCAAGCTGGGCTCGAACTTTTAAATAATTATTGTATTACTGTATTATAGTAGCCTATATATTAGAATTATAATAAATATTGCTATAATTATTACGTTGGGCTAAACAATGTTATAGCTACAATATCCATAAAACAAGCGTAGTATGGTGAAACGTGCTCTCATAGCCATCCACATGTGTATTGTGTTTTTGTGTGCATCTTTCCAAGAGCATAGGTCTGCACACCTGAAATCCTTGTTGGTCTTTAATTGTTTGGTGCAGAAAGAGCAAAACGAATTTCAAGTGTGCCGTTTTTTTCTCCTGCACTTGTACCTGGAATTTGCACAAAGATTTTTTTGTAACTGTGTGTGTGTCTTTGTCACAGTTTCCAGCTTAAGTACAACTATGCATGGGGTCCTGTGTACGGCCGTAAGTATGGCACGGGGAATGAGATGGAGCTGTTTGAAGGCGAGGCCATTGTACAGCTGTCGGGGAAGTACCACACCAACAGCTACCTTCGTCAACTAATATTTGTCACCAGCAGAGGGCGCACTCTGATCACTGGCCAGCCGTACGGAGGCTCCTTTAACTTCTACCCCAGTCACAGCAGCAGCGAGCTCCTGATCCTGAGCGGCAGGTACACCACGTCCGGTATCACCTCCATCGCGGCACACTGGGGAATGGTCAATGCAACACAGGCAGCTGGAAGACCGGCATTACACTAGTGATCCTCATATCCCTACCGTTGTTCATTTTGTACTCAACAGAGTTGACTTTTTAAGGGTTTATGTAGCTCCACACTAAATTAAAACTTCAAAATGTGGAAAAAATCTGTAGGGCCTACAGCAAATGTTAAAATTACACCGTAGAAGTTAAAATCAGCTCCCACATTTTACCCTGAAATTTGAACACTCCAATTTTTTGCTGTAGCCTTGCAAGAACGAACATGCAAATATCAGTAATATCACTGTTTCTTGTAGGCCTATATATGAACACTACCTAGTAATGCTCACAATGCCACTCTTTTTACTGTTTCTATGACTTCAGCTTTGTGAATGAGGGACTGTATATTATCTGATATCAATAAAGGCTTATTGGAAATAATAAGTGTACTTATTTGTTACTGTTATGCTTATACATATGTTATTATAGGGTAAATTAATAATGGTAATGATATAATAATCTGAAAGTATCCCAAGCTTACATGGTATATTAAGGTTATTTCCTGTGGCTTTCAGAAAAGTCCTTTTTCACTGTGCTGAAAATTATCTTTCTGGTCGGGCTTTAGAAGTTACAATCCCATACCCACAATTTGTTCCAGCCTTTCACTGCATCAGTTAATTAGTGAAATCACCTGTACTTACTTGTGGCACCTGTGCACTTAAAACAGGTGATTTCACTAATTAACTGATGCAGTGAATGGCTGGAACAAATAGTGGGTATGGGATTGTAACTTCTGAAGCTGGGTTACCCAACACTGGCCATTAGCTCTGGGTCAAAACATGTAGCAATGCTAGCATGAGAGAGGGGGCTCATCCAGATCCCCATGCCCCGGACATTTCAGAACATACCCCTTACACGCATGCTAACTATTGAAACGCATGAGTTCTGTCCTGTGGCCATACAGGATAACAGCAGAAAGACAACAAGACAGTGTAGTAAAACTGAAAAGCAACTGCTGGACATGGTGGCCTTACAGAAAGTGTCTGCTCCCTTTTATTTACCTGCTCCCTACTACTGTAAATACTGAAGTTGTATATGATGCAGTAATAGAGTGGGTTCAGTCTGAAGAGGGTGAGTAAAGTTTAACTTATGAGTAAATGATTCAATGACTACAGTACATGTACAGTAAACATAAATATTACATGCTCATATTTAAAAACACCAAAAGAAGAAAAACTTACTCCAACAACATTATTATAAATGCACTCCAACTGCATTCCAACTATATTTTAAAACAGGATTGCTTACCATTACCATAATATAGTATTTTGAATATGTAGTTTAGGCTATTTGGACTGCACCTTACTCTATATTTTGCTCCTCTATGTCTAAGTTAAGGGAGTATTTTCCCACATCAGGTACCCACATCTTCTTTTGAGTATTTTCAGGTCAGGAAACAGATATGGAAGGTGAGGGTTTACAGTAAAACTACAGAGCCTGTAAATGATCAGATTGTGTGATCTCTGGCAGGCAAAGGGTGTGGTGCTGATGCACTGTCAGATGGGGCACTAATTTGGCTGGTTCAGGTAACCTATGGAATGTTATTATCTTGGAATTGAGGATGTGCTGATTGCCCAGCAATCATAGATATGTATCTTCACAAAGGTCAGACTGTTATGGCTGCTTATACATGCATGCCTGTGTAATGTTATATGTAAGGGATGTTCTGCGAAGCGGTCATTCTTGTGGAATAAGCCCCACCAGAGTCATGCAGGATCTTGAATCACTCTGAGGGGCTTA
This sequence comes from Setipinna tenuifilis, assembly GCA_030347295.1. Classification (NCBI taxonomy): domain Eukaryota; kingdom Metazoa; phylum Chordata; class Actinopteri; order Clupeiformes; family Engraulidae; genus Setipinna; species Setipinna tenuifilis. The sequence goes on from CM059277.1 coordinate 29,323,153, forward strand.
TTCCATGAGAATACTCAACTTGCTGAACCATATCCCGCTTATTATGTGGCTTATTAGACTTGCCAAAAAAATATTTGACCACCGAACGGAGTGGCCCATTCAAAGCCATTGGGATGTTCGCCAGCATTCTAAAGAGCTGTATAATAGGTAAGGGGTAATGTTCTGCAAGGTCATTTTGGTGGAATAAGCCCTAAACAAAGTGATGATTGAAACACTCTGAAGGGGCATAGTCCACAAGAATGACCAACTCACTGAACATTATCCTGCTTATTATTACTTGTTAAAAATAATGATAGAGATTTGGACACTTCTAACAATGTCATTTTTTACATTTTTATAATTTTACATATTTGTATAATGCATTAGTATACAGCATACTGTGTAAGTTGGGCTTGAAATTCTAGGAAATGAGGCCTTCCTCTGTTTTGTTTGTTTGAGAATATTTCAATGTTACAATGTTTTAGCAAGTGTATGTGGTCCCCACAGTGAAGTTGTAGTTCAGTTTTAGCCGTCTGTGATCACAGAGATAATTTTATTGCACATGACCAAAAATGCTTCCAAAATCAGTATTAATTGTTTGCCTCTCGTTTCAGTAACATGTCATCCAGCCCTGTGAGTGAGAAATATAAGAAATATTCCTGCTACAGCAGGCTACATGCTTCAGAGAATGAGGAAGGGGTGTGGGGCTAATGAGGTAGTATGGCAGAGTCACCAGTAGATGGCAAAGCAGAGTGTCATGTAAACAGTCATGTTCTCACAACAACAGTCGAACCATGTGTTATGGAATAATTACTTAAATAAAATCAACAACATCCCAAGGACAAGCTTCATACAATACAGCACCTCATGGTCTGAAGTATACTGTACTTTATTACGTTTTTACCTCTTACAGTTTCAAATAGGACACACACACACACACACACACACACACACACACACACACACCAGTTTATTCAACAACACTAATGTTTGTTGTAGAGTCACTAAAACCCCCTTTTGGCTTTACATTCTGTCTTGCTAAAATGTTGTTGTTTTAGTAGGCAACGTTTATGCCAAGACAAAGAAAAAGACATAAAGACAAAATTAGCAAAAACATTGCTTCGTTGTTTTGGTATATATAATATGGGAACAACACACAATATGATTATCAATTTAAATGTATTCATACAAACATTTTATATTACAAATCTGGTAAGGCCATACAAAATCATAACAAAGCTCAGTTCACAAGAGGCTGCGTCATCAGTCATACAGATGCATACTTTCAACAGCTCAGATAAAACACCACTTCATAAATTATACAGTTCATTGGGATGACTAATTTCCAGTATTACATTTTCTTTACTTAAAACAGTCATCAGAACAACCATTCAGGTTAATGTAATATGATTCAAGTTACAAACGTTTGGCAGAAAATATTTGTAATATTTAGATCAAGTAATATTAGCCTTGCAATGATAGAAATTATTTTTAGAATATGTCCAAATGTCATTCATGTATGACCTAAATGTATAGCAGTGATAAAAGACAACTAGGCAAAGAATTAACACCTTCAGACATTATTTTTACTGCTAGAGGTTTTCTAAGATGTCTGCTGCTTGTGGGCTTCATGCTGCACAACTGCCTTGCGCTTTGCTTGCCACTGATTTTGTCTTTTCTTTTACTTGCATGCATTTTTCTGTGAAGTAGATTGTCCACAATAGCTGGTAAATTTGGCTTCTGTCCTCCTTGAGTTGTTGCCATCTTTGAGCCAGTCGTAATAAAAGGGTATTTGGAATGTTTCTGTATGTCTATAGATCTGAACAAGCTCAGACTGATTTAATGGAAAATACAAAAGTGCATTGAAAAGAAGCTTAAAAAACAGACAAGGCTTTTCAGATGAAGCTGTTCCTATGTGCTACTATATGTAACATCCACTCCATTAGTTTTACCTGCCATCTTCCATGACCTGAAGCTTAGGCACGCACTGAGTGCATAACATACAGCCACAAGGAAGGCACAAATCTGAAACAGTCAGAGATGACCATTCAAAATGTCTACTTTCCACTTAGAACACTTTGATATACTGCATTTCCCAACATTTAAAGAAATACATTCTTATCAGTAATTTAGCAGTTATTTAAAAATCTGTTATAAAAAGAAGGTTCTCACTTTTAGTGAGTTGTGCAGTTGTGCTGATTTTTTTAAACATAAAAAAATGAATCTATGATTCAAAAAATTAGAAAAAAAAACAATGTATGAATATGAAACATTAGAAAAAAAATACATTTTGTCTTGAAACATCTGTACTAAGCTTATAAATAAAATGTATTTCAGTGTTTACCGTAGAGGCCATCCAACTGTTGTAACTGTGGCGCCCCCTTCTGGTTTGGGTGACAGATGCAGTATCCACCAAAGCGGCCACTGTGTAGAGTACTGCTGCTATGCTATTAAAACACAGAACCTGTGTAGAGAGATGAAAGCATTTTAAACTAGGTATGAACTAATCAAACCTACCCAACTTTACAGAGTGTTTTAAAGCTGCAGTATGTGGGATTTACTGGCATTTTGTGATGGGGCTGTAGCTTTCAAACAGCCGCATGACTCTCCCTTTGCAGGAGTGTAGGAGTAGCTGGTAATGGTCAGTGGTCATTAATACATGAAATCCACTCTCTCGTGTGTGTCTTGGGTTGTGTCTATGGGCCAAAATGGAAACATGGTGGCAAAACATGGTGGACTCTATAGGCTACAAGAGGACCCACTCACTGTGTACGTATTAGGGCTCATTCAAAGCTAATAAAAATATATTACAAATGCTACAGATGGTTATAAACCAAGGAAGACATAATTTTAAATATTTACTAACAGACCCTAACTCACCATACTGCACCTTTTAATCAATTATTTTTCCACTATTTTATATTACAGTATGCACAGGTGTGATGGAGTCACATGTCATTTACATTTTTTAATCTATTGCATTATGGTGCTTGTGGTCCAGAGCCGACAAGAACATGATGAAGCGCATTTTTTTACTTTTCATCACCAGCCTTTTTTCAAAGCATGTGCAGTTGAGTCACATGAGGTATTCAGATGGTCTTCTGTAAATTATGCATATGGCCTTCCAAAATCTAATGACTGCAATACAGCTATTGCTGAAGATGAATTTATAAAGCTATGCCACAAAATGAAACGAAATGTTCGTGAATTTCATGACTGTGTCTTACATTGACTCTCTGTGCTAAAATGTGACACTAAGAGTGAATTGGTAATTATAGGACCTGAAAGTGTATTTTCACACCTTAAGGTGCTTTATAAAGGTTTGTGCACAAAACTGGGAATGCAATCAAACTGAAAATACTGCTAAGCATTGCTTTCTCGCTAGAGGTAAGAGGTAAAACACAAAGTCAAAACACATACAGAATTTGTGGACTATGAATTAAGGAAAATGTGTTAATATTCTGGCTGGACTATTGTTATCATTGAAATCTGTATTTTAATTAAATATAATGGCGACATTATCTGGAACCATTTTAAAACTACTTGCCATACATTTCTTACAACACCTTATTTCTTATAACACCTTTAAACATTCCACCATGTGCAGTGGTCCAGTTGGTTGATAGCTTGGTGAACCAGACTCTTTCACTGCCTACAGTCTGCCTACTATCCATAGACATACACTTGCTTCCTGGTGGGCAGATACATTCTGTACATTTTAAAACTTAAACCAATTGCAAATGCCTGAATGCAGCATACATGCTCAAACTAACATTTAAGTTCACTGTCATCGCTTTCAGCTTCCATTGCCCTTCCTCACTGTTCACTAACTGGTAACCAAAATATTGGGCTGCACAAAGAGGTAGCTTTCATGTAGTTGTCTGACCGAGTAGTGTACCAAAACACAAAATAAAGCAGAGGTACTATGGTGGCACTAGCCTAGCTAGTTTGTTAAGGCATCCGTACCATAGATCTGGGGACCCGGGTCCATGTCCGTCCTGAGGTCATTTCCAATTCTACCCTGTCTGTCTCTCCACTGTCCTATCTGATTAAAGGATAAAAAGGCCAAATAATTACTTATATATTTATTAAAAACATACCAGTGTGTTCCAGGGTATCTGAGGGAAGCGAGTGTGCACACTGATCAGGCAGATGAGAAGCAGACCAACAGTCATTAGCCAGCACACAACCGCTACAAACATGACCCAGGCCAGCCCAGGCACCTGGATATACTCTGTTCCACCGACCAACATCCACACCATAAGACCAAAGACCTGAAAGGGACATAGAACATTCATAAGAGGTTCACTCACACAAATGTCGGAACATAAACATAAAGACACTCATACCCCAGAAATACTTAAATGACCAAAGAACTAAGGAGGATTTCTTTGGAAATACGCAATAGATTTACTTAGATACCCGTAGGGATTTCTGTTTTTTATTTTTATTATGTTGTAGGTAACCCATGTTGCTGACTAGAGAAGAGGAAGTTCCAGTTATTTTGCTTTTAGCACATTATGTAATACTCTTTAGATACATCATGTAATATATTTTAGCACTGTTTTGTGTTTTTTTGTTTTCCCTATGCGTTCAGACTTGGATCAGACAAGCATATTATAAAAAGTCAAAGCACATAAAATATGGATACAATATGGATACAATGGCCGGGACAACATTATAAAATGAAGGCGCTAAAAGTGGATTTTGAAAGACATTGCAAGGTCAGCTTGTGAGGGGGGACATTTCAAAGGGCAGGATGCATCCCACAAAGCAAGGAAGACATCCAAGTTTTACTGTCTTTGCTTGCAGGGTGACGTTTGTTGTGAACCTAGAATAATTACTGACATTTTTTTTGCTCTGGTAAACTCTGGGTGAGTCTTCCTGTGAGAACAAACAAAGAATGTTGCTCTAGATGTTACAGTTATGACAGGAAATTGAGCTTTGGAGGTTCCTGATAGGACAGGCCAGAGGTTATTTGGAGGAAATGCTTCGATATGAGTCAGAATAAAAGCTGGAAGGAAAGGAGACAATGACTGAATGCAGGAAGAGATCTCCACTCCATTTTGTTTATGTGAGTGGTTTCCTCATTCAGTCCAAAATTGCAATACCAGGAGGCTGGTTTACCATATTCTTTTTTTTACTATTTAGTTGAATTCTTTTTCTACAGGCTTAACAAATAAGTAACCATGATACAAAGGATATTTCATATGTGCATTGCAGGAATAAATTCAACTAGGCCTAATAGGCCTACCTTTCTTTTTTCATTCAACATTAAATTATCTAAGCATTAGTTAAAATATTAATTTCATCATTTCATTTCATTAAAAAAAACAATAGGTTAATCATGTGCATCTGTTTCAACGAGAAAAAAAAACAATACCCTGTTTAATAAAACAAAGCAAAACAAACAACAAAAAGTCAGAAACTCAGATTTAAAGTTAGTCGTAGGGTAAGGCGCTTCACTATTTTTATAAATAGCAGACGCTGTCCTGTCACTAAAATTATTTCTTTTTCATCACACGGCTCCTATTACAGCGCCGCCACGTGAAGGCCTACAACAAACGGACTAGACAAAGACAAAATACAATTTAAGTCTGCCTAACGTGACCTCATGTACCACTGAATAGCCTATACAGCAGCCATTGTAAACGCAATTCTTCAGAGCTCTTGAACCGTTTCCTTTTCCTATAGACTGCCGAAACCGATGCCCCTAAAGGTCAGGTCATAACTCATATGTAATCTACAGCTCATACGTCTGGCCGCACATAGAAGCGCTTTAGTAACCGGAGGACTAAAGGCTGAGAGAGAAACCTTGGGCTAATATTGTTTCAGGCCTGCTGAAAGAACAAAATGTAGGCTACATTAAATTATAGAATTCTATCAAACCGTTTACATTTCCAAATGCTTTTCAGAAACTGATGAGTCGCATACTGTACTTCCCCATCCAATAATTTCGACTTTGCAGCCAGTCTGCTGATAGCCCACAACGTTCAGAAGGTTAGCAGTAAGACTTACTAATTCTATTAGAGTGAGCAGCCCAGGTGCAGAGCAGACGAAATGTTTGTCATAAGCCAGGGTCGATGAACTGCTGCCCGTGTCTGAACCGCTTTCAGCCGTGGCCGCCGTGCGTGTATCGCTATCAGACGGGGCCGTCGTGCGTGACTCCAAATCCTCCTCCATGTTCTGGGACTTGCTGTAAAAAACCTCCAATAAAGTTTCCCTTTCATTAGGAAGTGGCTCTACTGACGCAACATCAGATGCATTTAAATATATGTTACAGTCACTAAACTAAAACATGACTTCTTGAGACTGTTTTGTGTAGGGTATTGCAAGTGTAAAATGATTTTATTTGAAGATGCTGAGGCCGCTCAACGTAATTCAATCCTCGAAATTTTAGGGGGAAGAGTGGTGGGGGAAGCCGGGGGTGGGGGATCTCCTTTATGCCCAATAAAAACTCGAGGTAACACATGACGTGCATAGCGTTCAGAAAGACTATGAATGACATACGCTGACATTTACAACAGCAAAGTAGTTGAAACTAAATCTATTATTGTTGTTTTTAAATAGTACAAACTAATTTTGCCATTGTAAAATCTCATGGTGAGTACACTGTTTGGATGGTATACATCGTATATTGTAAATGAAATTGTATGTATGGTCATGAATATTACTAATTTGGTTTAAAATAAACGCGTGCCACAAGATGGCAGAAAATACCAAGTTCAACATTTATTGTTTCTTTCGTTCTCGTCACTCATGAGGGAGCTCGAGTACGCGCGCGGCTGCCAGATTAACATCAGGAATCCAGTTTTTGTTGTTGTTGTTGTTTTTTTTTATAGACTAGGCTATATTTTGTGCTCTATTGGAGCGTCTTTGGAAGCAGTCCATCTGAAAGCTCCTGCCATGACAAAGAGATGTGTATTTGCCATACTCATTAATGTGTGCCATACGCAGCAGGTGTTTATTTCTGTCATGGTGAACATCGAGCTGTTGTCAAATATTATGGCATTGTGAATAAAGCCGTTTTTCCATACAGATTGCTTCTTTGAGACATTTCAGTAATTATTTGAAGGAAGATTGCTGTAAAGTGCTGGAAAGCCACTGAAGAGGCAATGTACAAAAAGGTAAGCACCTATTCTGGCACTGTGGGGGTACCATGCATGTGTGGTTGGTTTATTGTAGCATTGCAATTGACAATCCATTCATCCTACCAATTTATTATGTCATGAACATGATCATACCACACCTGAAATGGGATGTAAAAATAAATAAACAAATAACCTTACAAAGAATACAAAAAAAAAAAAAATGTTTATGTGCCTATTTTAATTGTAGTAACAGGTCATGTAATGTATTTGTAACTTGTATTAGTCTAATTTCATTCAGAATAGACCTAGGCTATATACCAGTACTTACTGCCTATATCCCACTTTGGGTACTTACACTAGTGAGCCTAAGTGGTTATTTAAAGGCATCAGGAAGGCAAGTCAGTGGTGAAAATGTTCATAGTGTGGGTATTAGCAGGGGTCCCTGTGACAATGTCATATTTCAGAGCAATCTCTCAGTGGTGTTCCTTGTACATGCCGAAAGTAACAGTAGGGGGCACACTGTTGCTTTTGTGCATTTCAGTCTGACGAGATTTGGGTTTACCAAGAGGTCTGTTTTCACCTTAACCCTTACAGATTTGAATTGTATTTGAATTGAATTATTTTGATTTTATTTAGCTTTTGGTGTCGAACATGTTTCATAAAAAATAGAAGAATGCATTGCATGGTTTATGATTCTAAATTAATGTTTTTTTCCCACTGTGTATTCATTAAGTGCACACCACATTACTCTCTCTCTCTCTCTCTCTCTCTCTCTCTCTTTCTGTGTGTGTGCATGTATGTGTGTGTACCTCAGTTGAGCTGAAGTTTAGATAACGTAATAAGAACATCTATACAACAGAGGCAGACTCACAGCCACAGCGCAGGCTGCTGTCTCTAATCTGACCCAGCTGAAGGGTAATGATGCCTGCCATTCCCCTGCCTTGTAGAAGCCTCCTCACCACCATCAGCTCAGCTACACACAGCTTATTAACCACCACAGCTGACATGCTGCCATTTGCAGAAGTTGTTGCGCTTGTGATGAACGGATGATATTGCCGAGCCTAATTAAGTCACAGTGGATGGAACCATGCTGTGAGCAGTGATGAGATATTATTATGGGGTGGTGGCTACTCCGCCACAAAAAGAGAGTTGCTGCTGCCCAGTAAATGGCATCAGTGTTTGAGCCCAGCAATGGCAGAACTCACACAGCACACAGCCACAAGGTCACCATCAATGGCAGAGAAGCTATTAAATGTTGGTGAGTTTGACTGAGAAAGCAAATAGGGTTTCTCTTTGCTTTCTCAGTGGTTATGTGCAACTGCGTGAAATGTATCACTTCTGTGCTAGATATTTTTGTTGCTTAAAGATGAAAACAAAATGGTAATAAGAAAGGAAATTTAAAGATGGAATGAATGAGTGCCATCTGTTGATGATGCAAGGAGATCAGCCACTGATATGTTGGACAAACTGCATCTCATCTGTTTTTTTATGTGATTCTTACAGGGCTTTCCTTCTGAATTCTTCCCACTCAAAATGGAGATATCAGAGCCGATATTAGCAGATGCTCCTCGGAGGCAGCGGCGGGGGAGATTATGTTAAGGAGAACACTGAAACCAGTCAATTAATCTCAAATGCGGGCCGATTAAACGTGCCTGCACCTGCAAGACCCAGCAGGCTTTATTTCAATGCTATTTATTTACTGTAGTCAATCTTTAACCCTGCCATAAACCCATCCAATGCCTTCTCCATAATTACCAGCAGGCTCCCGTAACCTGCATAGCATTAAAAGCCTTCCCCTCAGATGAACGCCACTAAGCCGCATCCAGACACAGAGGCGCTTAAAGGATCTCATCATGCATTCACACTTCATAGCATCCTTATTCTTCCCCGCCAGTACAAAAATCTAGAAGAAGAATCTCGTTTTCAAAGTTTTATGTCATCATTATTCTGATGATATTCTTCTTATTTTCATTCCCCTATCAGGAAGCCTCAGAGAGTTTAGAACTGACATTTGTTTTTTGTTTTGTTTTGTTTTCCTTTTTGCCTTTTGGATCTATGCAGTTCAACTTTATGGCCATGGAAAAACCTGCCAGTGAATAAGATCTTATAGTGACAGAATGTCTTTGTGTAATATTTAAATATTATCTACATAATAATGTTAATTGTTATTTTTTAAAATCATACCCTAGTGTCTGTTCTAGACAGCTAATTATTCTTAGATCCTATCCAAATTGTCGAAATGCAATTAATAATCATAATACAATAGTACAGAAATAGTTATTTAAATGTCTAAGATGAGAGTCAATATCTCATAGCACACTGGCAAAGCAATATTGTGTAGTTACCATTTATAAATATATATATATGTTTAGGTCTGCACTTGATAATCACTGTTACCCTTGGTATTGGTAAACATATATTTTAATAATTATGAACTTATCAGAGATCAAGCAATATTTCTTCATTTTCTTTTATTGGTAAAGAAATATTTGGCAGGTATTGAGCTCACCTAGCAAACTATTCAACTAGTGCTGCGACACTGGCCTGTTCAAGAAAAGAAAAAAAAAAACAATTCTGTTAATGGAGGGTCCATGTATGCCAGAGGACAGCAGTATGAGATGGCTGTTCCGGGTGTGTCATGTCCACAGAGGACACTACATGCTCCTGGGTAAGGCAGGCAGGCAAGTGGCCCTCACCTCATAATAGAATACAACCCTATCCACTGTCCACTGCTCATGGTTAGGATGAGGATTGCTAAGGGAAGAAGAAACTGCACACTCTTTTGCTCTATGCTGGTTATGTTTTGTTCTTAATTACAACTGTCTCCAGTAAGAATACTGTATAATATTGCTGGCATAGACCAAAAATGTGTGTGGTTTCTTTTTCCTTCATGAATGTGCACTCCTGCTACCAGCATCTTAAACACATTGTTGTGTGTCACCTTCCTCCTGCTACAAGGATGAGAATTGCATCACAGGCTTAGACAAAACTGTGTTGTTTAGTCCTGAAAAAAACTACCAAAGACATTGATATTTTCTCCTTGTCTACCTACTACTTCTCCACTTTGACAGGTGAACTCAAATAGAGAAACAGGTCTTCAGAATTCAGTTAACAGTTTCAATATACAGTTTCAGGAGAACAGAAGGGATTGGCCTGGTGAATGAACACCTATTGAGCCCTGCTCTGAAAGCCAGACAGTAATGAATAAAAGTGAATCACAGCATAGCAGTATCCCACACCCAGTCTGTAAAAAATGAAAAGGTGTGTGTGTGTGTGTGTGTGTGTGGGGTGGGGGGGGGGGGGGGGGGGGGGTGTTGTTAGGGCTTATAAGAGAGTAGGTGCGGCCATGGATAGATGGCGACTGCGAGACAGGACCAGACAGAGATCAAAAGCCCAACATTTCTTCCTTTCTTTGGTGGAGCAGTGAGTTGTTGGCTGAGGTGGGGGGGGTTAGGGTTCACAAGGCTAGAAACATCAGGTGTGGGCATTAATGGTGTCTATCTATCCCACTCTAAGCCTCTGTTTTGTGAGGCCTAGCCCTTTCTAGACCTCCACTTCAAACTGCTAAATATGCAAAAGTTTTTACGCATAGGAGGTGGAAATCCCAGCTTCAGAAAGCAAAACAAACACCCTGCCACATATTAACACAAGCATTTTCTGAACTAGATGATCCTAATAAGCACCCACATGATCAGGCAAGTAGATTAGTGAGTGTTTTATTGTAAGTGTACAGGTATATATGGCAATTTTTACCTTCTGAAGTCGGAACTTCAATGTCTGCTTTTAGAGGGGATAAGTTTAAGAAAGGATAGAGAGGGTTGGATTTTAATAATCCATCTGATTGTCATAATCCACCTGAACTAGGAAGATGAATAGGCCCCAGTTGTCTAAAATCTCAATTTTAGTTCAAGTAATCTGCTTACCAAAGGGTCACACAGTTATACAGAGAGTATTACAAAAGTATATCTATCTAGAGTACATTTAGGCAGAAGGAATACACAGCAGGGTTTTTACTCTCTGAAGCTGGGATCCCCACCTCTTCATGTAGCCTAATACATATCTTCATTCATGCTCCTGTGTAGGATACTAGGGATTCTTCACAGTTTCTTCAAACATAGTGCAGTTGGACTTTCCCATTTGGTACACTACACTTGTTGACAGAGTAGTTTCAAAGAGCAGCTAAATGGGTAGTATTAGAGTTACACTAGATGACTCATGGATAGTTGGAGTTTCAGTCACCTGTCCAGCACTGATGAATGCATACAATGGAATTTTCTTTGAAAACGCACTGCCTACCAGAGTTGGCGGTCACATGGGTATGTCCACCTACACACAACACTCACCACTCCCCTCCCCCTTTCTCTCTCTCCCTTTCTGTCTATATTTCTCTCTCTCTCTCTCTCTCTCTCTCTCTCTCTCTCTCTTTCTCTTTTCCCACGTCCCTTCCATTAAAATTTGCTTTCTTGGCAGGATAAATCACATATGTTTCTTATATACTATCTTCCATCTAAGCATGTGTGAATTTTATGGAATCCTTACTGTGGCAAATAGTTGGTATAACCTTTAATATATCTGCTTCTCCTATAGCAAAGACATGATAACAAGTATGCCAATTGAACTACATCCAGTCCAAACACAATAGAAAGACACAAAGAACTACAAAAATGGGTAACACTCTATGTCAAGGTGTCAGTTGTACAGTGTATCTATATACAGTGTATCTATGTAATGTACTAGTGTTGTACTTCCATAATGTACGTTCTAAACAGTAAAACTCTAGTACATGATATGTGTTACCAGAAAATGTTTAAACAAAAGGAATGCTCAAAAGAAACGAAACGGCTGACATTGAACATGTACATAACGCCTATTATCAAATTTTGGTGCTGGCAAGTGATGTGTTGTACCGTTTCACATGCCATGTGATAAGCCTATAATCACAATCCAGATTTTTGGAAAAATTATGTGGTGTCTATTTGATTTCAATTCAATATTTCAATTAGTCATATAGCCTATGCTACATTTCTACATACATGGACATCTAAACATATTCCTGGCAGTATATATCTTACATGGTCTTTGCATTAGGAAATCAATTCTTGACGCACCATTTCTTCTTGCTGCTGCCTAGAATCCTCTTCATATCTGTTAGCACTGAGTAAATATTGTGCTATAATCACAGGGGAATGTGTCAATAGAATATAGAACAGAGAAAAAGAATATAGAATGGAGCAATGCGTGATACAGTATGTCTCTTTCCCTCCATTGTTCCTCCCTCATTCAATTCTGTGTGCTATACAGTTTGTGTGCAAATATGCATATTCAAATATACATTGTGTTGCACATGCATATGTGTTTGTTCGTGTGCGAGTGTGTTTGTATGTTAGGAGTCATAGAGAATGTCTAAATTTATGTATGTTCACACATATCACCAACAGGATGCATGTGTATCATGTATATGCATGAGTGTGTGTGTGTGTGTGTGTGTGTGTGTGTGTGTGTGTGTGTGTGTGTGTGTGTATTACCTACAGAATGCATGTGGTGTACATTCATGAGTGTTAGTGTGTGTGTGCATGTGTGTGTGTGTGTGTGTGTACACACACGTGCTGTGCATGTTTAGTGTGGAGTCATGCATATGTGTCAGCCCAGGCTGCTGCTTCGCTGGGCCCCTGCTGTGTGTGTGTGTGTGTGTGTGTGTGTGTGTGTGTGTGTGTGTGTGTGTGTGTGTTTAAAGCTCAGATGTACAGTGGCCCTGAAGTGCAAAACATTCACAAAAAAACGCAATAGCAAAGCAAAAAAACTGAAAGGCTAATCATAAAACAAAATGACATAAACAGTGCTCTTGAAGTGCAAAGCACAACAACACATAAAAAACACAACAGCAAATTAAAAAACACAATGGCTAATAAAAAAAAAAACACAACACCGAATTAGAAATCACAACGGCAAATCAGAAAGTACAACTCGAAAACACAACTGGTGGTGTGTTATTTGAAAACGAATTGGTTCTTTTAAATTTATCTTTGAAATGAGCAACGTGAACTGATTGTCTATGTCCGACTGTCGTAGTTTTTTTGGCAGTTGTTTACATGAGTCAGAGCTGTCACTCAGCACTCCAGTTCAGTGGCCATGGCCGAGAGAGCCAGCCAATAATATGCCATGTCTTAAATGGATCTCAAACAGTGATTTAAAAAGTATCAGGTAAGTTATTCTTTAGATATCTGTGGTCTCAAATGGTTAATAAATTCTATTTAATGAAGCATAGCAACCATTACCAAGTGTATACAAATCAATCGTGATTTACAAAGTTTCTGACCATTATTAACATTGCTAGATAATGATGATGGTGGATGACATCGCTGTTGAAAATAAATGTTTTGTGTACATATCACTCAGCCAAAATGATCTCTGATTGTATACTTACATCAGATTTCATTCCAAAAGTGCATTTTGCATTATTGTAAAATTTCAACGTCTACTACAAGGCCAACAAGTCTCTCAGCTGACCTCACCACCCTCTGCAGCTCCTTCCTGTCTTCTGCAGTGCAGCTGGCAAACCACACTGAGATATTACATATCAGTGGGCTCTCAGAGCAGGTTTTATAGAAGGTCTCCAGCATCTTACTGTCTAGGTTTTCTCCTGAGCACCCTCAGAAAGTGCAAATGCTGCTGAAGTGGTGCTGTTTTTTCTTCAAGGGAAAACCAGAGTGGCCAAAATGTGTTGTACTGTATTGCTGCCTATTTTGTTTTTGCTTTTATGTTAAACTAGAATAATAAACTATGTTAAATCAACATTTCATTGGCAACGTTAAATCATTGATGATGTCTGACTATGTAATCCTACAACCGGTTTGCACTCAAATTTTATGTTTAGACAACGTTGAAAAGTACAACCTAAGATCAACAAAAAACAATGTGATTTCAATGCTATTTCAATTTACAGTATATTAAAATGCAGAATTACTAAAAAAGCTATATTTAATAGCTTACATTTAATATTATGTACAGCCAAGATAGGCCTTTACGCCCATGGGCTTCACTAAATAGATCAAACAACAAATAAGTTGGTGACAATACATTTATAAATAGATTTGAAAACAGATTGTCTACAACAGTTACACAGATTAGGCAGGGTTGCAAACTCCATAGGGCTTAAAGAGTTTGTCCAATTTGCAGATGAGGCTTTTATGTTGAAGTGGAATGAACCCGATCTCTACGGACCATGATGCGCTGCTGTACTGGGATGTCCTGGACTCTGGATCTGGCTGCATCAATGTACCTGTGGTGTCCGTATGCTGCAGGAGGTTGTTATTAGTAGTTCCTGGTTGAAAACTAGAGGGCATTCACCATTTGAACCTATGAAGATCTGCTGCATATGGTAACCACTCTTTTAGATACTTTGCAATCTTACCAGTTTAATGCCCAACATGAAAGACAGCTGATTTCATTGCATTTACTACATCCCTTGCTCCTTTCCAGTGCAGTAGGGGCAGCTAATGGGTCAGCATTTTCAGGGCTAAAAGAAAAAAACAATATATTAGTCAACTACATTAGCACTTTCTGTCTCCTCTTTAGAACGCAGCTCCATCATTTGTCCAACCTGGCAATATAAACAAGCTTAAGGTGCCTTGACCAAGCTTAAATAGTTGTTAGGATAAATGTGGTAGGGTAAACTTGAGAGTCTGAAATACAACATAAAAGCATGATCACACATTATGACTGAATCTAGCATCATCCTACCAGCACTGTCAGGTTCAGCTTGCTCATCATTTCTTTTCAGAGCAGCCAGCTCTGAACTCCAAATCCATGACTTTTCAACATTAGCGTCATCCGATCAGCCAAATATTAAGGCTAAGGCAATCATATTGAAGCATGAAACTATTAATCAATGTTGTTCCAATGTTTTGGCCATCAACATAAAAAGACGCAGGTTTTGTTTATTTCATTCATCTGGGAGAGTATCATAACAGCAATCACAGAACTGGAACATGGCAGTCTAGACAGGCGGAGCTTCTGTCTAATCAGAGAACATCTCCTTTTGAGAAGAGAAAAACCTTTTCCTTTAGTTAATGTAGTTGTCTTTTCTGTAATGTTGTTTTGCTTTCTGATTTGTCATTGTGATTTCTAATTCAAAGGTGTGTTTTTTGCTATTGTGTTTTTAAATTTGTTGTTGTGTTTTGCACTTTAGCAGCACTGTTTAGTTGTGATTGTGTTTCAGATTTGCATTTGTGTGTTTTTTTTTTGCTGTTGGTGTTGTGTTTTGTACTTCAGGGCCACCGTACAGATGTGTTGCCTAAACTGCTCCTGCTGCTGTGGTGTGGTGTCTCCCGCACCCTTCGCTTTGCTCCCCGTCTGCACGTCGCCGTATCCCCGGCAACCCCACAGCTCCCCCAGATGTCGGCCCATAATTGGCCGGCATTGGGCTCACACAATAGGGAGGCATTATTACTGGCACATGGGCTCTCCTCAGCTCACCTCGCCTCCCCCATCGCACCACTGCCCTGTCCTACCTCAATCCCACTCTGCAAGCCACACACACACTCTTGCACATACACATCATACACACACACACGCACACTGCATGCACAACTCCTGCTCCAAGATAATGGATTTCTATATATTTGGAAGCGAAGTTCAAATCTTTTGTTAAAACCAAACATTGTTGCCTGCTTCTGCCCTTGCCTATGGCTGGGTAGCAGCTGGGGTGTCATTGTCACTTTTGCCTTTTTATAGCATGTGTGTGTGCATGAGAGTGTGTGCGTGTGTGTGTATGTGTGCGCTTGTGTGTGTGTGTGTGCATGTGAGTGTGTGTGTGTGTGTGCATGGGAGTGTATGTGTGTGTATGTGTGTATGTTCATGTGTGCGTGAATGTGCATGTGTGTGTGTGCATGTGTATGTGTGTATGTTCATGTGTGCATGTATGTTTGTGTGTGTGTGTGTGCGTATGTCTGTATGTTGATGTGCGTGTGTATGTGCATGTGTGTGTGTGTGTGCATATGTATGTGTGTGTGTGTGTGTGTGCATTCAGCAATGCTGGGTACAGCCCTGACACAGGCGATATGTCAGAGCATATCTAATCAGCATTCCTGCGATGGAGAGCCGGAGCTGTGAGAAAATAGATCCCTCAGTCCTGCAGCGGCGGCCCCCTGCCGTGCTACCTGTCAAAGCCGATATTTCCCCTCCAGCTCCCCAAAACAAGCCTCCACCTCGCAGCACTCATTCATTACTTATCACCGGACCCCCTCCACCTCCTCCTCCTCCACACCCAGCAAACAACTTACCCACATGCATTTAAAACCAGCAGAAATTATGTTTGTTTATGGGAAAGACTATTTTGTTGGTGTTCCAGTAGTTTTGTTTGGTAGAGTAAAGTAACAAAGTAATTGTGTGAAGAGGATTTTTCTTGTTTTGTTTTTCTGGTTGTGGTGTAAAAACTGAAATGTCTGGTTAATGTGAGAAATGAAAATGGTGGTGGCAGTTTTCCATCAAAATGGTGGACTTCGGGAGGAAGAAAAAAAAATCAGTGAAACCCAAGAACCGGAGAATGGTGGCTCCATTTTTCTGTTGCAGGGCGTATGATTTTTATCACTTGCAAAGGGGGATATATTCTCTCCGTGGTATGCAGTGAAAATCATTTGCATTTTTTTTTCAACAGTGTGAAGTATCAAAGGCGGTTCCCTGCTGAGCAGCCAATGCACTGAGCTGGCAGAGGCATGAATTTTTCAGCAGCTCTCGCCCTCCCTTTCTCTCCCTTTCTCTCCCTTTCTGTCTTTTCCTGTCGGTTCAGTCGATACGCTGCCAAGACGAAGAGCTCTCTGGCTGCATGTGAACGAGCTGTGCTGCTTCTCCCCCTCAATGCCAGCAGCAGCAGCAGTTTCACAGGGCTGCACCCAGAATTTAAAGAGGAAATAAACAGATGAATAAATAACCCAACTGAAATATCGTGTTTATCTATTTGCACCCAAACAAGGATTTTTTTCCTCTTGAGCAGGCCTATGGGAGCTGCCTCTGCTGAATTTGTCGTTCATTAAGGCTTTGTTGAACACGATTGGAATCTAAATAGTCATAAGCCCACAATGCATTGTGGTGTGGTGTGGTGGTGTGTGCTAGCTGCTGTCAAATCGATGTGCATGGCTTCCTGGCAAGGACTGTTAAAAAATTGATCAGTAACCCAGAATCATCCAAAACATAATTTCAGCCAGTACCTACAAATGTTTTTTCCCCTGTTTTGTCATGTATTTCATGACAGCCATGGTTTATAAACATGGAAATACAAGCTATTATGTGTCTGATTTAAAGATGTGGAGATGATTGCTTGTATAATTTATAATATAAACAAGAGAACTTTTAAAATAAGTGAAAGCTGATTTAAAAAAAAAAAAAATAGATTCATATAATATCAGTCAAATATGATAATGTTTTTATCAAGAGTTCAACTGTGGTGTAAAGTTTTAAAAACAGATAGATAGATAGATAGATAGATAGATAGATAGATAGATAGATAGATAGATAGATAGAACATTATAGTAAACCTAATAATAATTATAGTAACAACAATAATAATAATAATAATAGTACACAATGTAATTATTTATTGGGTGGGTTCTATGCAAATGCTTAGATAATTAAATAATGCAGTATTATGTTACCTGAATTCTTTAACTTTGCTATGATGCTACCCTATGATGCTTAGATTTGATATGAGTATGACTATTACTATTGCCTGAGGTTAACAAGTTGTTAGTCTCATATATATGAGTACTATAAACCTAAATACAACAAAATAAAATTACTCACTTCATTATTATTATCCATGCATTTTTAATACCAGTGAGCATTACTGACAAGACATATTTCACAATCAAATGCAAATTGCTAACTGTAATACCAGTATTCTTTTATTGCTAGTATACTTAAATAGACTACATGCATATGTTATGGTATTCATTCCACTTATATATAATGTGGTAAGGAGAGTAATATCAATATATTTTGTGCATTTTAACGTGTATTCTTTTCTGTACTTTTACCACCAGCAAAAATCACATGATAAACTAGATCCTTTTTTCATTTAAGCCCAATAAAGCCATATGTAAAATAATTCCACATATTGGAAATGTGTCAAACAGAGTGTGTGTGTGTATGTGTGTGTGTATGTGTGAAGAGAGAGAGAGAGAGAGAGAGAGAGAGAGAGAGAGAGAGAGAGAGAGAGACTGTCTATTGTTTGACAATGTTGAACGCATATATATCTGTTTGTCATACCACTGTTTCTCATTGTACTTTACATTTTAACTGTAAACTTGTTCTGCTTTGGCAATGCAAAAATGTTTGTCATGCCAATAAAGCTCACTTGAATTTTATTGAAATTGGGAGAGACAGACAGAGAGACACAGGGAGAAAGTCAGAGAAAAAGAGCGAGAAAGACAGAGAGAGAGAGAGAGAGAGAGAGAGAGAGAGAGAGAGAGAGAGAGAGAGAACATGTGTTTGTATGAAGGAAAACAAACCACATGAGGAGAATAAGAATCAGCAGCACATCCATGATGGAGCGAGTGAAGGTGCAGGAGCCAGTCTAGATATGAATACTCCAAACACTACCCCCTGCCTCCCTCTCTCTTTCTCTGTCTCTATCACCGTCTAACTGAATACTCCAAACACTACCCCCCTGCCTCACCGCTTAACTGCAGCTCATGGATGCTTAACACTTCCTCCCCAAGGCAACTTCTCCTGTGCGTATGGAGGAGCGCATTAGTGAGGAGGTAATGACATTCAGATACATTATAGAGGGCTATGGGGTCTACAGGCAGAGTTCTCTCTCTCTCTCTCTCTCTCTCTCTGCCCCCTCCTTTTCCCCCACGCTGTGTGTGCATGTGCATGTATGTGTGTGTGTCTATATGTGTATGTGTGTGTGTGTGTTACCATATTTGCGATGTAGCTGGAATCCGAGTGCTGATAATAGTCCGTCTCAGTGTTTTATGGGGCTAATGGGCTGTCCCTCCTCATCTCACGGCACAGTAGGGGGCTGGATCTGCTGGACGCTGATAACGCACATCAGATGGGCCGGCTCTGGTCCTCACAACGTTGCTCAGAAACACACACTCTGGTCCTTGCAACGTCCCTTGGAAACACACACACACTGACACATAGATTTGCCCAGTCTATAACTTGACTTCGACTGACACCAGTAGACATGTGTTTTAGCCCCAAACTAACAGAGAGACTTTGGGGTGCACAGCATATTCACTATTAGTTAATGTGTAAGTTTTTTACTTAAAACATCTGCAGTGTCTGATATTTAAAGAATTATTACTACACATCTTGTTAGACAGTGAACATTGTTCCAAAACCTGTTCAAAACAATGGAGTGTTCCAACACCGTAACACTTCAAACATTTGTAGACCTGCTGGAAAAATGTTACCGTGGATTGACCAATACGTACTTAGTAGGTTACAATGATATACTACAAGAGGTTTTATTCAACAGAGAAATTATTTTTAAGTGATAATGTATGTTAGCTATGTGCAACAAAGTAATTTCTCTGAAAGATTGGTTTAGCATCTTACCTCACCACCAACACTTTGTCCAGTGTCTTTCTATAGATAGAACAAAGACAGATAGACATGGTGTCATTTTTAAATAATAGTTAGAGATGGTAATCACACAACACAATCAACACAAAAAGGAAAAGAATGATAATCATCGTCCTTGGTCAGTGCTGGTCAATGAGAGATGATGGTTGAAATCATGATCTGACAAGTATTAGTGGTACTGTGGAGAAGCTAGAGATAGTCAATAGGTACTGAATGATTTATTGAGCGTCTATAGGCGTATTACAGTAAGAACATACTTTCTGATATCAGCCTATTTGCTATTTGATATATAATATAACATATTTTTGTCATTTGATGTCAGAGAATTGACCATGGCTAATAGGCCCACAGACAAATTAGCCTCCTAAAAACATAAACATAGGGCTGGCATGGATTTAAGGAGAGGGATATTCAGGGTCTGTTCCACAGTGCATTTAATGACTATTTTTTCTAGGTGGAAATATTGCTAAGGCAGGGGTGGGTAAGCTGCATTAAAAAAAAGCGGAAGATCAGAAAACTGTGGTTATCAAATGACACATCCAGTGAGGAGGTTATATAAGGAAGGTTTTCAGGGGATGGGGGGGCGCTTGTGGAAGATATATAAGACAGAAAATTCCATGTTGCCATATTGACCTTATTGGACATAGTCTATATTTACATACTATCCTTGGGGGGTCTGTCCAGGTCTGCAGTGCATTGATCTCCCATGAAGCCCTGGTTAGCCCACCACAGCAACACTCCTTGGGCTTTTCACCTGGATCCAACCTGCTTTGAATGTAGCTTATTTAAATACACATTTTCTGTTTCAACAGAAATATACTTCACTACTACACAGGCTGCACATGGAGATATTATACAACACAATTTCCACTGCCCCCCCAAAATGATGTTTCACCAGGAACAATTGGTCAATTGGAAAAAATAACAGGAACAAACTGTGAAAAGACAGATACAGTACTCAAACACATACACACGCACGCACGCACGCACACACACGCGCACACTAAGATACACTAAAACTTCTTTTTCATATGCTTTCTCTTTTCTACAGTCCGAATGACAGAGCCTAGGATCTTGCAAGTAAGTAGATGTTTGATAGTATGGCAACATGTAGGTGACATAATACGTGTACCTAAATATCTATGAAATTCAGATATTTAGTCATGGACAATCAGTCAACTCAAGCTAACATGAGTCATTCTATCCATGAATGCAATTTTATTCTTTAATATAGTTTTCCTTTTTTGAAACTTATTTGAAACAGTTCTCATAAATTCATGACCATATCTTCTTTTGACAGGTATCTTTCTATCCAAATCCAAATCTCTATCCAAACTCTTTCTGAGCTTAATTGATTGATTATGAAAGGTGATTAGAAGAATCTGGACTAAGTCCTTAGTGTTTCAATGGAATGAAATTAGACCTGTGGTTATATTTTTTGTTCCTAGGTTTATAAATATGTACACAGACTGTATACATACAGTGCTAGGTAGATCATATGGTAGATGTGTTGGATATATAAGCGTATGCTTGTACGTGTCTTTGGCTCAATAAAGTGTCAACAAAGGCCCAATTTAGATCAAACACACAGAATAGGCTGCATTCATATGCTCTTTGCTGCCGCATGAGACGTGAACGTACTCTAACTGCCGAGCACTCACAGGCCCCTTTGGTCAGTCAGTGCTGCCTGCACCTGTTTGCCATTCTGGAGTATTTCCCCCGTCAGAGACGACAAAGGCAGGAGACGAGACAGTCATCAGGCCCAACAATAGCAGCTTTTGTAACCCATTTAATGTGAGAGCCATAGCCTCTCTCATAGGGCCCCAAACACTTTAGCTTTACGTAGAGGCCGAGGGCCCAAAGGCCCAGATCAAAAAGGAGATGGTTGGGTGGTGCTCTGACAAAATAAAAAATCTTTTGAGAGTTCTTTTATTGGCAACAGAATGATATCACCTCAGACAAAATTGCAGTTTTTATATAAGCAGAGAAGAGTATTTTTGGAAGGTTTTTTTCCTCACTGCAGGCTGTGTGTAGGCTATATGGGTTCTATCCATTCCACATGGAGTCCACTAAATCTAAATATGTTCACAGCTACTGTGCAAATTTCTGTGTGCCATTTACACATATGCAGGACACATGATTGCTGGCTGATGGCTAATTGTGACCTTTTTGTTTTTTTATTCTTAACACTATTTTTTTTTGCAACATGAAAAAGATATGTACAATTTCTGGAGTGCATAATTTAAAAAAGTAAGATGACAATAATATATATATATATATATATATATATATATATATATATATATATATATATATATATATATATTAATATAAAGAAGGAATATGTAGCTAGTATATATGAAATGACCACAGCGATTTTCTGCATGTTTCCATGTTTGACTTTAGCACCCACTGATATGCATGTGTGTCCAGTATGCCTGTGAACCTGTTTTTCTCTTACTCTTTTGTGTATCATTCCAAACCAAAAAAAGGTTTTCTAATGGAAATCTATGAGGATATTTAAGGACCTTCCAAATACATTATCAATGTCTGGTTCAGCCACACTGTCCGCTGGAGAGAATGACACAGTGGGAGAATCCTAACAAGCTCTGCCCTGATCAGAGGCACTTCGTGCTGGGCCGCAGCAGGGCAGAACATGCCCCCCCCCCCTCTCTCTGAGGCAGGGTGAAACAAGAACCAGAGTGACAGTGAGTCAGAATCACCTTCATCAGACATTTCCCTTTACCCTTTTTTTAAGCTGGGAGAGCAGCGATTCCCGCCGAAAAGTTGATGAAAGCCTAGTTAACATTGATTTCCAATGCCGAGCCACAACCAAATTTAATTGTTCTCAGTCCGGGCTGCAGTTCAGGTAATTCTTAATGGATGGAGATCGATCGGAGATGTACCACATACACTGCTGTGTAGGAACTAATGCTGGGTGGCCACGAGAGGTGCAAAAGAAGTAAATAAAGAGGCATATTAGTAACAAATTCTGAAAACACACTCCATCGATATATTGGAAAGGTCATTGGAAACATTTCCACCGGGAATACTGTACTGTGGTTTAAGTAGACACTAAGATTTTATGGCATGGAAAGACATTTAAATAACATACACTAGACCAGTGAGTGTCAACTTGCTTTCAAAAACCTATGATCCACAACCAGGTATCTGTTCCAGACATTCGGTGAATCAGCTGATTCTAATTAGCACAACCCAGGTAAAGGATTTTTTGAAATTACCTGAATAAAGAGCACAGGAGTAACCAGGTGATTTGGAATTTGTGGTATTAGACTGTAGCTCCTAGAATCCATCTTGTAGGAATCCAGGACAGTGGGTCCCTTGTAAACTGTGCTGATCTATCACAGAACAAATAACATAGCATCATGGTGATCCATATTTGAAACAAACATTTGTGAATACAATTGTATAACTAAGGCCTGCCTGTAGTGAGTAACAGGGGAAATGTACCATCGACAGTGACAGAGACGAGATAGGAGACAGCACAGTGACACGGCTACACCACGGGAGCCGGCATGACTGCTTCACTACCGCTTGTTATGCTCTGCAGGGACGCTGGCCTTTTGTTGCTCATCCGTTTTCCTGCCAAGCTGCAGGCACAGGAGAGATGCTGCCATGCGCCCGGCATCGTCATGGGAACACGTCCGCCACAGCTGAAGCTTTATTGGGGCAGGAATTGGGGGGGGGGGGGCAGTGAGGGTGGAGTGGGGGGTTCGGAAGCGTTCCAGACAGGTGAGACACCTTTCCCTTGCCAAGCCTGATGATGCTGGAGTCCAACTCCCACGAGCTGTCCGTGTGCCAGACAGGACAATACTCAACCCAATCTGAGCTTAAATCACACAGACATGTCCCATGGACTATGCATAAACACCCTCTGTGTGTGTGTGCGTGTGTGTGCGCATGTGTGTGTGTACATGCATGCACACGTGTGTGAATATGTGTGTGGGCGTGTGTGTGTGTGTGCGCACGCATGCTTCTGTGTGTGTGTGTGTGTGTGTGTGTGTGTGTGTGTGTGTGTGTGTGTGTGTGTCTGTGTCTGTGTCTGTGCGGGCACCTGTGTGTTTATGCATGAACGTGTGTGTCTGTGTGTCTGCCTGTTTGTATCTGTGTGTGTGTATTGCACCCTAACTACATATAAAAACAGGAATGCAGCTGACCTCGTTCTAGACACTATTACACAGATCAAGTCTGTTTGCTACTGAGTTTGTTTTCCCCTCTTTCTTTTTTCCATTGTTATTAATATAAACATCTTGAACTGTCCCCTATGAAAATGCCAGCACGTTGTGGCAAAATGCTGGTAATTAACCTACAAGCCAAGGCCCTCTGTGTGAGGTGGTACACAGGCTGAGCCTCCTATTGAGCTTCACCTATCTCTCAGTGTGCTACCCCACACACACAGACACAGACACACACACACACACACACACACACACACACACACACACACACACACACACACACACACTACACACAAGAGCTTCCCGTTGAGCCTTAGCTATCTCTCATTGTGCTCCACCAACCCAGGCAGGAGGTTTCCTCAGCACAGCGCAGGTGACAGAGTGGGAAATGGAGATAACACGGCGCCTGTCTCTGGTAATGAGAGAACAAGCGGAGGCCTTCCCTGCTGGGCCCCAGTAGGTGTGTACTACATGTTTAGAGGAGAAGTGTGTGTGTGTGTGTGTGTGTGTGTGTGTGTGTGTGTGTGTGTGTGTGTGTGTGTGTGTGTGTGTGTGTGTGTGTGTGTGTGTGTGTGTGTTTCAGTGTGAGTGTGTGCCAGTATTGAACACACTGATACTGTGTCTGTTCCCTGCTGTATAGATACCAGCGGCGGGCACTGATGAGATGGCTATTGCCTGGACTTTGCTGCAGGATGACTGGGAAACACTAATCAATACAAGTAAACACCATCCATCTCTCTGGGCTTAGCCCGTCTTGTAATTGTCCCATTATTTTCTATCTGTGCAAAAACTCTGTAAACATATCAAGTTTATGCTCCAGGATGTAGCACATAAAATGTTTGTTTGTTTCATGTTTTTGTCTCATTTTGTTTATAATGGAAATTGTTCTTCGAATTAATACAGCTGTAGGACTACATTTTGATGTATTTTTTTTAGAATTGTTTTTGGGTCTCCATTAATAATTAAAAATAATATCATCAGTGTCCTCAAAGGGCCCCCTGTCAATACTGGGTCCTAAGGCTACCCGACATTAGTCTTTTTACGCTGTTTTAGAACCAAAATTATTTCTGTCCACACACAGTTTTTGCTACTGTATGATATCACTTTCAAATGGCTCCATCACTGCCTCCAATTCTAGTCTAAAGAGCCCAAACATTATTTTGGACCATATGCAGAAGTTTTTATTAATAGAATAAAAATAAAACTGTATTTATCCCTTCAGGCTAACTGATGTGGATGCAGCCTTAAAACCCTCCTTACCCCCTGCAGCAGTGCCCCTGTTTCCTGCCACGCAGAGGAAGAGAGACGTGGAATACCCCAACCTTTCCAGTGTGTGACTCAGCAGAAACTCTCTCACTCCATGTTGATTAGCTCCAGTAAACCCTGACGCAGCAGTTGAGTGACCCACTGCTCGTTACAGGGAGCTCTCTGAGACTTCGTTTAAACTTTGCTGATGCACCACTCCCTATCCTCAAGACGTGACAAAAAAGAAGAACCTGTTCAATTTGGCACTCCATTGTCCTCATGGGCAAAGTGTGGAAGCAGAAGGCTCTCCAGGCATCATCAGTAATCTTATCTGCTTCCTGATAGGCATCTCGCTGGAGGAGCATTGGAGAGTAGTGGTGGGACCTGATGGCAGATTACATTTAGCAAAATCTCCTGACTACCCCGTTCCTATTCACAGGCCTCCCCCACTCCATACACTCACACTAATGAGTGGAGTTCAAGCTCATTGGCAGACGAGGAAAAGGCTCCCTATGCAAAAACAAAAGGCCTCAGCATTGTCTTTCACTAGAACCAGACAAAGGCCCAGAGGAAAGGTGGTGTCTGTTGGAGGACACTGTTTTAGCAGCACTTCTGTTTCAAATTCACCTTGCACAGCAAGCCTACTTGGCTCTTACAGACTGTGCTGTTCATGTGCCCTGATACACTCACAGCATGCCTCACAGCTAACCTATTTTTTCTCTAAAAGGCTATGCTGTATGTTCATGTCCCATAACTTGAGTGTGTGGAGTCTGAGACACTAGACACGCAGAGACGCTAATGTAGGTCTGAGAGCATGATTTTGCTCTTTCTGTCAGTGCTGCGTGCCAAAGCAGCACGTCATGCACTGTCTGCTTAAAACTCAGAAGAAGAACATGATTAGCAGGTTTTGTTTGTCGCCTGTATAAAACTGAAATCCAAGTCACCATTCGAATGCTTTATTTATTCATGCTCAGTTACAGAAACAGAGGTGTCACTTAAGGCAAGCAGACATGACTGCAGCTAATCCTATTATCATCTTCCTGTAAGCTTTGTGGAACTGTGACATTAAACTTTCCAACACCAAATTAGCATAGGCCCTCCATTGCAGAGTAAACTTTTCATGGATCATCGTTGTCCAAATGTATTGTCTCGGCTGAATGTTCCATCAGTAAAATAAATGCCTGTTTAGGTACGCTTGCTTGGCGTGAGCTGAAAAGAGATTATCTCCAGGCTAAAAACAATAATCAGATGTCTCACCAGGTTTTACCGCAGTCTAATTCAGAGCCATCCTAAGCTGTTTAAATGAGGCTGTGATCATATTAAAACACCCTCTGCTTCCTGAATAATCACACCGAAACAAGCTGTTTCACAGGAAGGGAGACGGAGCCAAGCAGACGACGACACATCCAAGCTAGAATCCCACTCTTTAAAAATTCAGGACAAATACTATCCATGTCAGTTTTTCAGGGGGATGGGGGGGATTGGGGGGGGGGGGGTTGTAGAGAGGTTATTTACAGAAAAAAGACCTGCCCTGTGGTCTACCCTGCATGCGAACTGTCTCACATAGTCTGCACTCTGCACTGGAGCGGCCCGTGAGTTATGCAAAGCGACTGCGAGACGGAGTTGGCGTCTGCTCTCGCATGGGGCCCAAGTTCATCTCTAAGCCATTTTAAAATGCTGCCAATGAAAACAGTTTTGCCCCCAAACAGCTTTTGTATACAAACACATGCAGCAGAGCCTCCACCACACACCCCTCCCCCTGCTCTTCCCCTGCGGCCAGCGCACTGTCAAGCACAGTGGTGGAGCGATGTGATGCGGTGTTGTGCGGTGCTGTGCAGAGCAGAACAGCACTGCTCAGTACTGACAAACACTGGAGAGAGCGTCTCCCCGCGAGCGAGCGAGCAAGCGGCGAGGGAAAGCCGAAGGTCAGCTCCCGCCCTCAGGCACCGCTGATTTGCATGCGTTTGGGGCAGAACCCGACGCTCGCTCTGGTGCCGGCTCTCACAGCAGGCCGTCATTTCCATAATTGATGAAATATGATAATGATGCAAGCTGGTGCGGGCGGCTGCTGCTGCCTGATGTTTGCCAGGTTATGAAGCCCAAGCATCTCTGGAGAATGGGACTCCACAGGAGCCTCAGAGCCAAACGGTGCCTGGGGGGGGCTGAAGAGAGAATGGAACTGACTGGGTTTCTTTTTGTGTTATGGGATGACATTCCTGTACATGCCAAATGTTTTTTTTTTACTTTTGGAAGAGCTGCATTTTTTTTAACTAAATGATGTCACTGGATGTGTTGATGTTCAACCATGAGATGGTTTTTAATTATTAATTCAACAAGTAGAAATAGCTGTTGGGTGAGTGAGTTCGGAGCAACATAGATAAGGGTTAGTTTGCATAAACAACTTACTAAATAATAGCTTAGCTCAAAAAACACTCCTCAAATCTACAGCCAGCTTTTTTATCTTCATTTATCATTTAACTTCACTTAAGTCATTCTTGTATGATATTACTGTGTAAAATCTCCCCACATTAAGAATGTAGATATACAGTATTTAGTGATTTTCTGCTCTACATAAAAATAAGCATGATTAATATTTAAATAAATATCTAAATGTTTTCTGACTGAAAAAAAAATCTTGAAAGAGCATAGGGCATATTACTCTCCCACGCAATACCCAACAAACCACGCTCTCTCTCTCGCTCTCTCTCGCTCTCCCTCTCTTCCTCATGCTTTTCTCTTTTTCTCATACACTCCTCTGTCACTGTCCCCCTCCCCTCTCTCCCTCCATGTCTCTCTCTATCTTTCCCTCCCTCCATCCCTCTCTCAATGTCTCTCTCCCATCTTTCTCTCTCTTTCTCTCTCCGTTACTCTCTCTCCGTCACTCTCTCTCTCCCTATCTCTCTCCCTCACTTTCTCTCTCTCTTTCTGTCTCTTCCCTTCCCCAGTGTTTGCCCTGCTCCCTTTCCACTCCCGGGCATATGCTGTGCGAGTGCCTGGACGAGTGCCACATGCTACAGCGATGCCCTGCTCCGTGCGGAGGCCCTGTGCCACCTGTGCTCTCTGTCTCTCTGTCTCTCTGTCTCTCTCTCTCTCTCTCTCTCTCTCTCTCTCTCTCTCTCTCTGTCTCTCTCTCTCTCTTTCGCTCTCTCTCTCTCTCTCTCTACACTCCGCTCAGGAAGCCCAGGGATGCACAGGCCCCGCAGGCCCTGCCACACACCTGTGACACACTGGGGCCTCTTCAGCCACCACACCACCACTCTGCTCCCCCAGCCAGCCAGACTCGCCCTGCGCCTGTCACCCATCCAAGTCCCAGAATAAACAACCTATTTACATCTCATTTCACCCCCTTTCTCAAGTACTGGGAGGAAAGGGGGGGAGGGTGATGCGGAGGACAACCTGAGGCAATGTTGTTGACGTTTTGTTTAATTGCGAAGAGCTGTGCCTGAGAATGGAGGGAGTTGTTGCTGGAGTGAATGCAATACATCACAGTCCATCACACGTTCAGTCTTTGCACATTTCAGCTTTTTTTCTTCATAGGTGTCACCCTGCAGAGGATGTGTGTAACCCCACACACTTATAGGTTCCATGTTTTACTCCTGATCGGACTGGAAATAGCAAACTCTCATAACAAGGCACCAAGCAGGGCTCCAAAAAACACTGTGCTTATGCTTTGCTGCTTTCTCATGAGGTAATGATGCATCCTGTTCCTATTACACGGTCAGGAAAATAACATCATTTGTCACAGCAATTCCTATCGTACGCTAACAGTGATTGCTTTATAAAAGTAAATTGAATGGCTGTTGGTGTTATGAGAAGGGCCCTAGCAAATGTGGAATCACAATTTGGTTAGTGGCATACAGACTTCATCTGCGGATTAATAGGTGATAATTCACCCGACTCATATCTCCATCTAAAATCAAATGCAGGCAGATTGGATGGTAGTTCCAGTGTCTCATGAGCAGCACTCACCAGTGCCTGTGCAGAAGTGACCCGACACTG
Source organism: Setipinna tenuifilis (assembly GCA_030347295.1). Taxonomy (NCBI): domain Eukaryota; kingdom Metazoa; phylum Chordata; class Actinopteri; order Clupeiformes; family Engraulidae; genus Setipinna; species Setipinna tenuifilis. The sequence goes on from CM059277.1 coordinate 29,352,254, forward strand.
TTGTACTCACAGCTTTTGAATTCAATAGTGCCCTTATCAGTCCGCAGATACAGTGTTTAGTGCTGTCAGTCAGAAGCCACAGATACGCAAATGTAATCAGCGTGAAGGGGATTATCATTCACCTTATTGAACGCTAGCGCACAGAATCAAAGTTAAATTAAAATGCCTAACAGCAATAATGTGCTTCATCCACGCATGCTGCTGACCTTGTCTGCTGATATCATCCAGCAGCATTAGTACCCTTAAATGTGTTGTATCACATATATTGACAAACAGACTCCGTCTCATACCTGTACTGCTGAGTTGGAAATTATTTAGGGCAGCCGGTATTAGTTAGAGGGCAGTAGTTAACATCAATCATAAAACCTGCTTTTTGTCTCTTCTAATAAACTGGTGTACTATGCTCTACACGGAGTATACATAAACTGTCAACAATTTCCTAAAGACATCTGTAACCAAGACCTGGTTTGAACAGTCAGCAGTTCTAGAAGATAATGCTGGGGCCTGAAAGGAAAACGCAAGCCTACACAAGAGTGTCAATCTATTCATCACTCGCTCTCTTTGTCTCTTTCTCTCTCTCTCTCTCTCTCTCTCTCTCTCTCTCTTTTACACACACACACAAACACACACACACACACACACACACACACACACACACGAACACTACTCTCAGCTGATGAGATAGCGCGCGCACACACACACACACACACACACACACACACTGAGCTCAGCTGATCAGATAGCGTAGCGCAGCCCTATCAGAGGCCTCCATCTAGAGCGGGCCAGGCAGGCGTGGGCTGCAGGCTTGCGTGCAAGCACAGCGGCCCAGCACTAAGGAGGGCAAGGACAGATCTGATTGTTATCACGCTAGCTATTCAACCAGTGATGCAAGGCCTCAGTCATCTTCTGGGAAAATATTGATATTTCTCATCTGGGTGGGGATATTGTCATCATTTCCTAGCATATTGGGTTTGGCACAATGACAGAAATTATCTCGAATCATAGCAATTGCCCTGTTTTCATAAAAGGCCTAACATTTGATTTGTGTAGTAATCAGGTGAAAAGAAAAAAATGTGACCTTCAGTATCTAGTACAACTGTTACGTAACAGCTGTATTATTATATTGTCATCAAATTTTGACTGTAATAACAGCAACAGAAGTGGTCACAAATCAGAGTTCCTTTGTGACTTGTCTAAAGGCAAAGTTCAAATGAGCACAACTGCTCTGAATGTGGTGTGGGGACACCTGAACACAGAGCTGGGCTTTACATCACACACACACACACACACACACACACACACACACACACACACACACACACACACACACATACACACAAACACACACATACACACACAAACACACACACACACACTGCTCTGATTGTGTTGGGCTACACCTGTACACAGAGATGGACTCTCCATCCACACTAATCCTGTCTGTCCAAAGACAAACATAATCACATTTGCACACACTGTAAACTAATTCTTAAACTAGGCCATAGAGGGTTAAACTAGGCCATGGCAAGTGGCTTTCTGCCTGCCTCAGATGGGCTTTGTGTCTGGAGGTTAGCACTGGGCACTGTGGCTCACACACACTGGGCTTTACATCCCACACACACACACACACACACACACACACACACACACACACACACACACACACACACACACACACACACACACACACACCTTGTGTCTGGAGGTAAGCACTGGGCACTGGGATTCTGCTTCGTTGGGTAGGTGGGCTCTGGGGGGTTTGGGGGTGGAGGGGGGCAGAGGCCACGTGTCAGCTGAGAGAGGGACCTGTGACCCATCTGCCTACACAACAGGACCCGTCCCTGGACACGCTGGAGGCCAGGAGACCCACACTTGGTGCCCACCTGGTCCTCACAGGCACAGAAGAGCCAGCACATCAACACCTTGGTCCTTCAGTAGAGCTGATGAAGGATGAACAGATGGGCTGGTTGGAAAAACACACTTAACAGGAAATCTTAGAATAGTTTTTTTAATGAATGCTGTAATAGTTAAGGTGCAATATCGCTTTCCGAATGTTGTGCGGCATCAGCGTCCTTTGTGATGTTCTCCCTGCCACGACGGCTGTAGAGAAACCGAGGTAAACGCATCTAAATAATTAAAACGGTGTGTAGCTTGCACTTCTGCTATTCACAGGTTTGTTATTGATTTTCAGCAGTAACTGTGCTAGGCTTTTCACCATAGTAAACATGGCCCTAATTTTCCTCCCAGAGGATTTCCTCACTGGCACACACACAAGCGCAAGCTGATTGCATTTGGGATCCAAGAAATGACTCAATGTCTCTGGCACAGAATCTAGTTCTTGGGCAGTAAATAAATAAAACGCCATTCTGCTTAATTAAATGACAAGCACAGCACAGTCTTTCTCATATATACAGATATATTAACCTATGCAAGTTATGTTCATATTCCTTCCTAAAATGTTTTTGTTATAATTTAAATATATACACTGTATATAAGATATATATTTCCATACAGCACAAGTATTCAGCAGATGGGGTGTGGAAAAGAAGAGATGGCTCTGAGATTTTGTGCTGCATTATGAGTTCTGACATATAGTGTAACCGCTCACCGCCTTGACACCTTCCCCTCTCCAGTTTATCTGGTAGCATAATAGCACACCAAATAATACACCACAGCGAGGCAGTAGGCGATGCCATATTTGGGAGACTCCCAGTGGTTTGTGGAGTGTTTTTTCAACAGCCCCGCCTACTCCGCCCGGCTAGGCTACCTCTCCTTCATGAGTCCATGAGTCACACTGTAAAACATGCTTCTTAGAACCAACTAAAATACTTACAAAAATATTAAGGCAACATGCTGCATAGATATTGGTTTAACAAGTTTTTTGCATTAAGTAACATATGTTCATGATGCTTAAAAAAAGCAAAACAAAACAAAACGGTGCAAGTTATACCAATGTAAAAAGTTCCATGCAGCATGTTGTCCAGTGCAGGCTCTCCACTGGGCTCACAGACCACTGTTAGGGTCGATTCCTTCAGCAGGGTCAGAGGGCAATTCTCTCATCATGCTGGTTGCCAACAGGAGCTCATGTGTGTGATGTTCTTGCCTAGCAAGGGGCACCAATATAAATGTTAGGCACTATAAAAGATTGGTTTTGATTTCTGCCCCCTTAATATTATTAATATTAATATACATTAAGGCCCCACTGTAAATGCTGGACCCATAGAACTGTCCTGACTATTTCCCCCTGGCTGTGCCCCTGTCCTTGCCCGTGGCAGCACCATGCGGCCTGGCCTACCAACTTTGACATCTGTGTCTTCGGTGCGGTGCTGGGCTGTGGTGCTGGGCTGCGCTGCGGCTGCGCTGGGCCTCGCGTGTGGACTTCCAGTAAATGACGGTGCTGTGGCATTGACGGATGGTCTGTGGCTCACCAGTCCCCCATAATTACAGGTCTTCTGTAGGGCTCCCAGGCCCCGCTTTGACTTCTGGGAAACGACAACACAGATGGGAGCTAGGAGGCACACACACCAGAACACTCGAGCAAGTGCAGGCTTGTCATGGTAGCAGGGGCACTGAGTGCAACACACACACACACACATATAGAGGTGTACACACACGCATACGCACACGCACACGCATGCACACAGACACACACACACCAACAAACGAGCACACACACACAGATACACAGACAAATGCACGCACGCGCGTGCCCACACACACACACACACACACACACGCACAAACACATAGTCCAAAAGCAGGACATTTTTAGAGTCTTCAGCTTTGCTAAATCATGACAAATCTTACTCTCACCAAGGCAATAAAACAAGCATTTCAGCAAGAGCCTCTGATCATTTTGGACTTCCTGGAATAGAACTTAAAAAAAAACTCATAATGCTTGCAAAAGAAAAGAATATGCTATATCATACAGTATATGTTGGAAATCGTATATTGTATAGCCTCATGCCTTTACTTCCAAAAACAAATATTAAAATTACATTAACACTCTTCACCCACATCTTCACTGATTAGTACATTTCATTAAAAGGGCACCAGAATATTAAATAGTAGTTGACTTTTTTGTATTTTGATGTCTTTATACTGCAAGGGCAAGGTCAAGGTCAATGTATGCTTACTGATCCCATTAGGGGAAATTGACAGGTCATTGAACATCTAACAACATATAGTATTTACCACAAGTAGAGATACAATACAGACACAAACCATAAAAGTGCATATAGAATAAGACAATAAGTATAACTCAAAAACATTAAGAATAGAGGAAAATACATGGGGTTCCACCACAATACAACAATAATAGAACTAAGTAGTACGTGCAAATATCACAAACAGCAACATTATGTGAAACTGCAGTTTGCTTTAATGGTGTCTTGTAGGACACTTTCCACTGCAATCCTTCTGGTGTTTGCCCAGCACAGCTGCCTAATGGCCCTCTGGATGCTCTGCGATGCACGCCTCACAGCAGATTAGAGAGAGAGACGCTGGCCATGGCTTGGCAAATAGCAGTGACGGGGAGGGCACGGCCCGAAACGTAGTGTACACTTTAACGAGCGCAATATGTGATTACTTCTTCAATTATGGCCCCTGCAACTTTACGGAGGTATTAGCCTGAAGTCCAGACCTTTCCAACAAAGCAATGCAAGGCCAGGCCCCTTTAAAAGACATCAAAAAACAAGCACTCCTATTTTCTGCAGTGCAAGATCATAATCTCCCTAATGTAATTCATTAAAGTCAGTGTGATGCACAAGATACATGGCTGGCTATACGGCTTAAAGTGACAGTCACCAAAATGGAGGCTGACATTTAAAGAGCATGAAGCTTAGCTTCTGTCATGATAGTAAGGTACATGCCCTAAGCAAGTTGTGCAGATTTACCTTCCTTGCTTCCTGGTTCACCCATCTTCAGCCAGTATCAATATTTGTGTTATAGAACTTGCCAGAGTGATTGGAAAGCCGTTACAGCTCTCAGCGCAGCTATTCAATTAAAGTGGCCTCATCCCCCGTGGCCTTGATACCCCCATTTATTTGAGAACAGAAAGTAGAAAATATCATAAATTTACTGGGTGCAGCCACCTTCTGCTTCAGATGGCTATAACACTACACAGCAACCTTTTGCTCCCGCCAGAGTGTTTTTATCAAGCAATTTTGTTTGGCTTTTTTATGCCTTTATGTGATAGGACAGCGAAGGAGGTAGACAGAATGTGAGTGGGAGAGAGAGATGGGGTAGGGTTGGGAAATGACCACAGGCCTTATTCAAACCTGGGTCCCCATGGGCACCTTCCTATTTATGGTACTGGTGCCGATAGACCCAGCTACTTGTTTACACATACAGTATTGCTGATGTAAATGTCATTGGTACTTTAAAGGTAGAACTCCCTGAGAATAGATCCTGGAGAGCCTTTTAAATTAGATACTGGTTTGTGTAATGGCAACTCACATTTGCAACCTTAACTGCTTTTTAAGTTAAATTGCTATGCTGTGAACGATTTCAGTCCTCCACTTTCAATGACACCACCACGATAATTCACAAAATTATCATGAAATATTTAAACACATTCATTTGAGTATGCAAATGGAATCACAGTGTTGCCTTTTTCCCCCCATTCTTGCAATCGCTAAATCTGTGTATATGTAGTAGTTTGACTTGTCCCCCTGTCATTCTGATGGGCAGAGGATCATCCGTCTGTCGGTTGTCTCGTCCATCCTGATGAGCTGATGAGTTATCTCCAGACAGACGTGGCCTCAGAACTCCGGGTGAAGAGTGTCGTCAGTTTGAGGAGGTGACATCTGGAAGTGGGCTGGAGGACACCAAGTGATGTGGGGTCACCAGGGTCATTTCATTTGCACATTATAATTTACATGGGGAAGGACCTGATTAGGCTACTCCACCCACCCCCAACTCCACACTCTCTCAATGCAGGTCCGGTCCTTTTCATTTCCTTCTTCTCTGCTGGCACTTCCACAGATTACATGCACAGCATAATTACAGCCTTGGGTGGTTTGTAAACACAAGACACACTGTGCCGCGCACGCGCTCCCTCCTCTTGCCTCTCCTCTCCAGGCTTGTCGATCATCTCTGCTTCATCTAACCTCGGTAATTGTGGGTTGGTGTTTCGCCTCCTGCTGAAAAAAAATGACGCGTGCTTGCATGCTTGCTCACAATGTGTGCGCGGTGGGCGGCAACAAGACAGTGATTTTCACAGAGCAATCTATTATCCCAGATCATCACACACCCGGGGCTCTGATGTGGAGCTGCTCCCTGTCATTTCTGGGTGGCTGGCTTGAGTTTGCAGTAATGAGATGAGCTCTGTGGAGTCGTCATCCAGTGCACACGTTAAATAAATCATGACCTTGATTTTCAAGGAAGGAGAACTGTTACCTGGAGAGGACCTTGCTTCCTCTGCTGAGGAATCTGCAGCACTAAAACATTACTATACCTACTATCCTTACAGCCAAACTGGGGTGGCCACTAGAAATTATGGGACTGATCAAGAAAACAATTTTGGGTCCTCTTATTATTACCCTAATAATAATATTTAGAGTGTCCTTAAAGGACCCATATATCAATGCCTTAGAATGGCCCCTAGAATAGTCCTAACTCCTTCTGACTGTACCCCAGCAACCAATAAGAAGTGCTAGCTTGTAGAATATGCTGACACTTTCTGCTGTGGAGGTCTAGGTGCACAGACCTGCCCTCATATCTGGTCTTTGTCCACCCATCACCTCAAATGGTGTTAGTCAGAGTGGGGTTGTCAGGTTCCTCTTACAGCTAGGACTGCAGAAAAAAATATTTAGGTGATTTTGTTTTAGCACAAAATTGTATAATAAGACTTCATGACAGTATAGAAAATGTAATAGTTTGAAAATGTATATATCTGGAGCAAAAAAATCATGCTATTAATAACACACACTAAATATGAATGGGGTGTTGTTAGCTTAACTTAGGAGTTTAACCTTTTAGCATTTTGGCAAAGCTCAAAGCAATTTCAGATATGTTTATGTAAATATAAATGTCTATGCAATCTCTTTAGCTACCAAAGAAAAACTATAATCAACTGTAGTAGCTACACATACATATGTAACCTATATACCTTGACATAAGTGTCTTGCTGACATATTGCCCAAAAATATGGTATCATATAATATAAATATTTGAGGAAAATATTTACTATAAAATAAAATAGAAATGGCAAAACACTTAATTGTGTCCTTGTTACAGTGACTGTAACAGTCAGTGACCTACAAACCCAACAGATGGCACTGGTTGTGGTTCACAGAAAAAGGTACTGTGTATAAAGAATGCATCAGGCTTCCACCTACTCCCTATTTCGAATTGGCCTCCTTATTTTCCTTTGTCTTTGTCTATTTTTCTTTATTTTTCTATTGTTTGCACTGTCAATTTTATGAATTTGGTGTTCAGAAAAATTCATTATCACATTCTTTTTTTCAGTCCTTCAATGAATCACAGTTAAATTTAGATGAATATATTTGCAGTCGGCGCCATCTATCATTTCTGTCATATTAAAAAGCCATTGAGACGCAATAGATGTGATGACAAGTTTATCCAAGCACTGCTTGTGCTCCAAAAAATGTATAATCAGAAGGTGCCGTATAATATGCAGCTATAAAAAATATATTTAAGTTGAGGGAATAGGCCTCTATGTTTTTTACAACTCCAGCTGCAGTAAAACATTATTTCAGCCCAATTTAATAACAATAATAAGTTGTTAATATTATAATATGGTTCGCTGTTGTTTGGAATCCCATGTGAAACTGTGTCAGTTTAGAGAGTCATTTGAGCACTGACCTGGTGTATCATTCTGTGTGAATGTTACATACAGAAAATATGACTGGATGGGCTGGTCCTCTACCGACCTAGCTTCCCGCAAACAATAGCAACAACACATCGCTGTCGTTTTGGGAGATTGCCTCTGATCTCGTCCTGGCCTGCCACGCCGAGTATGCGAGCCCCATCTCCCCACAGTCAGTGCAGAGCCGCATCCCTGTCTGTCACATCCAGCCAGGCAGCCTTCTCATCAGCCCCATCAGGGCTCTCTCTGGGGCCACTCCCTAGAGACTTGCGCTCCTCTCTGCAGGCACTCGCTCCCACCAGCCACCTGTCTGAAACAACTGGGTTAAGCTTGCCATATTTTTTTTCTTTTTGTCTGAAGCATACTTCATATTGGTGTACATGACAGATAGTCCAATGTTTTGTTATTGTTATGTATAGTGCTAGTACCTTCCAGCAACAGTGCTGACATCATTGGAGTGTCCATGCTGTTTGTGTTTTCACACTCAAGATTTTTTCACCGTCACCCCTTTTGTGGCTAAATGTCCATGTGCTTGCTTAAGCTCGTGACATGTTTGTGCACTTTGAGGTTCACTTGCATTCAGTCCTCCTGCTGCTTGTCAACGCATAGTCTCGGTGAGAGGAAGATCATGTCCTCCCTCTGAAGCACTGGTGCTGACCTTTGCTGGGCAGCCCTCCCAGATGTTCCCCTTTTAGCCAGGGCTGGTGAAGCTGCTGGCATATAGGAGTGAAATGGGACCAACAGATGTTTTGCTTCACTACCACAAAAATAAATAAAATAATTTGAATAAAATAAAGAATTTGACAATGCCATCTGGTCAGATAGCTGTTTATTCTTTTGCCCACTCCTCACTCACACACTAAAAACTCCACCAGACAACAGCTGCTTATCAACGCAGAATATATAATGAGTTGTGTGAGAATGTGGGGCTTTTCTATTCTTGAACTAAGTGAGTTAAATGATTGAAGAAAGTCTGGCATGCTGTATTGTTGTCTAGTCTGGTCTATATGTTGTCTGCTCTGGTGTGTGCATTCACTCTGATTTCCCCCCTCTGTAAATAATGAAACAAGCCCTGTCTTTTGCCTTCTTCTAGCTTTCACTCCAGACTATAGATTTTTAAAGTAGCCTTCATTGAGGGGGCTGAAAGGGCTTACATTAGGATGTCACAGCACAAAGATGTTGGTTCCAGCCATCTCCCAAACATCTTAAATTCTACAGCGCTGCAGACAAATCCATACATGCCATCAGCACCAAATCAATCACAATTGGTCACGTTAATAACGGTGAGTTTCTCCCTGCTGTGGGACAGTCTGAGCACCACCACTGGCAGCTATTCATGAGTCTGGGCACAAGGGTCACCAGGTGTCATTTCCAGGGGCACCACTAGAAATGTTGGGCCTTTATGAAAGAATACAATTTTGAGCCCTCTTAATATAAGTAGTAACACTAATAGTGTCCATGCCGAAAAAGTCTATGAAAAATAGACTTTTTGAATAACTGCTGCCTTCAAACTCTGTAGGTAACAGAGAAGTCTGAGACCACCACTTCTGTCATTTTTTTCTTGTTTGTGATCTTTGTCATCTGCTAAGAGGTGAACTTTGATTTTTGCTAACCTTAAGCTAACCCAGGCTACTAGCGTCTGTCCTGGCTTTGCACGTCACAGTCTGACGGTCGAGGTTGCATGGCAACGGTGAAGACGCAATGAAAACGGGAGGCGGAGGATGGTCTTTGATTATGCTTCATTTGTACCTTTATTTTTAGCTTTACTTTTACAAATACCTCAGACCGCCTTGACAGCCTATCAAAAGGGAAACTTGAAGTATAATGAAAGACCATCCTCCTCAGATTGTTGGTGCAGGCTTAAACTTTACTGGTGCCATGCAACCTTGACCAAGAGATGGTGACGTGCAAAGGCAGCACAGAGGCTAGTGGCATATGTTAGCTTCAGGTTAGCAAAAATCAAAGTTCACCTCTTAGCAGGTGACGAGGATCAGGAAACAACTAGACTGCATTCCCGCAGAAAATGCAAAAAGTGTGCTTGCAAATATGCGTGCCAATTATTTAAAGTTTTTACCAATTGGCACTATAGGCTGCAATACACTCCCATGGCAAAACATTATGCAGGCCATGGCATGGGGATTATGACATCACTCGAGAGTTCTATTCCTGAACATTCCACATTTAAAAATGGCAGTTGGTCCAGGTGCAACTGCCACAGTATTGTCTGCCTCTCTTTCACCATTTTTAAACTGTCCTGTTTCAAACAGTTTAAGTAGTTGCCACATGAAAATTTCACAGGTCACAGTCAGATCCCAGACTTCTCTTACAAAGTTTAAATCAAGTTTATAGGTTAAGCGGTTGAGTTTTGATCATTTAAAACTTCACACATGCACCCTGACCTGTTTACAGTAAGATGATGAAATGTATGGCAAAAACCCATAGACTGTCTGACACCATTTTTAAACTGTCCTGTCTCAAAATGTTGAAATAGTTGCCACATGAAATTTACACAGGTCACAGTCAGATCCCAGACCTCTCTTACAAAGTTTAAATGAAGTTTATAGGTTAAGCGGTTGAGTTTTAATCATTAAAAAACCAAGTGGAGGTTAGAGTGAGGGCAGTGTACTGTGACATCATCAGCCTGAACATTCCGCCATTCATTTTCAATGTCGATAAAAAGTTGCAGAAAAACGACAATAACGGACGAACGACAAGAGGTACGGTTAATAGAACGGTGGGCGGTCATGTCCAAACCGGGCCGGCCGTTTTAGAGTTGGAACGGTGTCTCTATCTCGAACGCCTGAGGAGTAGCAATGTCTGAAAGATCTGGGTGAAAAATGTTGTGTTGAAAAATCGTGGTGAATAATAATTTCATAACTAGACTGCATTCCCGCAGAAAATGCAAAAAGTGTGCTTGCATTTTATCACAGTTAGCATTGCTAGCAATGTGAGCATAACTGCTAAATAGCTTCAGCTAATATAGCTACACAACACTGTAAGCACAATTAATTACTTTACATTTTAGCATAGCTAGCATTGCTACCATTGTTAGCATAATGGCTAAATAGCCTCAGCTAATATAGGTACACAACACTGTTAGCACCGTTAATTACTTCATATTTTAGCATAGTTAGCATTGTTAGCATTACTGCTAACGAATACTAGCTGAGTCAACCAAGTAACACTTTTAACCCAGTTAATTATTTTGCATTTTAGCATCGTTAGCATAGCTAGCATTGTTAGCATAACGGCCAACAAACGTTTGCTAGGTTAACAGAGTAACACTGACTACATAGATAACTACTAGAGATAACTACTATAGACTGCAATACACTCCCATGGCAGAACATTATGCAGGCCATGGCATAGGGATTATGACATCACGAGAGTTCTATTCCTGAACATTCCACATTTAAAAAATGGCAGTTGGTCCAGGTGCAACTGCCACAGTATTGTCTGCCTCTCTTTCACCATTTTTAAACTGTCCTGTTTCAAACAGTTTAAGTAGTTGCTGCATGAAAATTTCACAGTTCACAGTCAGATCCCAGACCTCTCTTACAAAGTTTAAATCAAGTTTCTAGGTTAAACGGTTGAGTTTTGATCATTTAAAACTTCAGACATGCACCCTGACCTGTTTACAGTAAGATGATGAAATGTATGGCAAAATCCCATAGACTGTCTGACACCATTTTTAAACTGTCCTGCCTCAAACAGTTTAAGTAGTTGCCACATGACCTCTCTTACAAAGTTTAAATGAAGTTTATAGGTTAAGCGGTTAAGTTTTAATCATTAAAAAAACGAGTGGAGGTTAGAGTGAGGGCAGAGCTCACTCTAGCTGCTACAGTGAAGCAGTGTACTGTGACATCATCAGCCTGAACATTCTGCCATTCATTTTCAATGGCGACAAAAGTTGCAGAAAAACGACAATAGCGGACGAACGACAAGAGGTATGGTATACCAAAATGTAGGCGGTCTTGTCCAAACCGGGCCGGTCGTTTTAGAGTTGGAACGGTGTCTCTATCTCGAAAGCCTGAGGAGTAGTAACGTTTGAAAGATCTGGGTGAAAAGTTTTGTGTTGAAGAATCCGGAGAATAATAATAAACGAGTGCTGCAAGCACACTTAATAATAATAATAATAATAAACGGTGGGATAACAATAAGTGTGCTCTGCAAGCACACTTAATGACAAAAGTTTGATGGCTTTACATCAGTTTCAGTGACTTTTTGTCAACGTCAGTGCGGAGGTCCATTCCGCAAGCAAGCTTTTATTCACATTTTATTTGTCAGGTTATTTCACAACACACACACACACACACACACACACACACACACACACACACACACACACGCCCCACCCCAAGCCACTTTCCCCAGTGGAATGCTGGAGGTCTGGGTGCAGGGGTTACTATCAGCTGGGCCCCTGATACAGTGAAGGGTTTGCAACCGGGGGCTCTCATGGAAGGAATGTTGTCCTCTGACGAAGAGCAGCCCTCAGATGTCTGTGTTAGGTGGCCACAGAGTGATGGAACAAGGTGTACCATAGGGGCACAGGGTGACCATTGGGTGGGGTTGGACAATTTAAAGGGTCCAGCATTGACAGGGGGCCCTTGAGAACACAAAAAATAATAATAATAATAATAATAATAATAATAATAATAATAAAGGGACCCACATTTATAATCTTTTATTTCTAATGTCGGCTCTGACCATAGGACAGTGATGATACTTATCACTATTGCAGAGTTAAATACTGTACAATAGTAAACAACTTGTAAATAACACAAAATTAATGAAAAGACTACATTTCCAATTCAGATCTTCACTTGTGTAACAAAATGTCAATGATCCGACTTCTTCTTTCCTTCTTTCTTCGTCTGTCTTTGACATGGTCCAGTTGTCAGGGAAATTCCCTAGGAGCAGCGCTGCATTTTAGCAACAGCATCAGGGTCTGAAAGAACAATCAATAGTGCTCTTAGCTGCCTGGTTTCCTGCAAACACACAAATCAATGCCCTTCATTGTGCATGCAAGTATTTAAAGTGCTACTTAATTTAGGAATACTGGTTCATTTATTTGTTAAAAGAGAAATTATCATATTATATTATATTGTATTATATTATATATTATATTATATGTGGTTATTGACATTTTATTTGAAAAATGAAATATAATCTGTTATGCACTTCATATACAGTCTGTTTACTGTATTTAGCATGGAAACAACCCTTGTGAGGTGCGTACAGAAGCCCTGTTAATCACCCTAGCTGTTGTGTGGGGGAGTGTGCATTCAGAATTTGGCCAGTCTATGCTATGACCCCCTCGTGTTCCTCCCAGCTGGTGCGTCCTTGCTAAGCCCTGGGACGCCCAGTGCAGAGCACCAGGGGCTGGCTTATCCTGCCTCTCTTTCACCTTTTCCCAGGGCCAGCGGCCGAGCCCTCGCTCCCAGAGAGGAGCAGCAGCAGCAGGGCCACAGAGGCTGTTCCGAGGCCAAAGTGCTGACCGCTGTACCCAGGAAGGCCGGGGGATCTCATCTCGCTGATCAAATTATCGAATTGCCGAGCGAGAGTGTGTGCTGACAGGGTGGGATATCCAGCAGCTGAAAGAGCTGTAGCTATGGAGCAGTGCAGAGCAGAGCAGAGTTGAGCTCAGTTTGGAGGAAGCAGAATAATAAAACAGAGGCGCTGGCATCCACAGCACGGCTCCCTGACCTTCACTGGGCTTCACTAGTCCTCACATCTCCCACAGAGTCCAGGGGTTACGCAGGGGGAGCGCAGCACTCTCACACCACCGATCTGTGAATAAAACATAAAGAAACACATGAATACATTACGCCGTTTTAACAGTGAAGCACTGGGGTTTTATATTGTGTGCTTTTTTTGTGGTGCAAATGGGCCAAGAAGACCCACCTGTGGGCATTACCTTGGAATGGGTAAATAAATAGTAAGAGGAAGACGGATGGGCAATCGGGTTTGTTTGGAGCAATGTAGAAGACTGTTGTATTGCATGTTAAAAATAAAAGTATGTTTCTGTGCCATTTAAAACAACTGTAATTTCTGAGTTAAAGAAATGAAGTACAGCACCATTTCAGTACTCCATTTCAGAACCACTTCAACTCAATCAGTTTAATATAGTATGCCATAGTAGTAATAGTATAGTATAGTATAGTATAGTATAGTATAGTATAGTATAGTATATATTCGGATTTAACAAACTTCACAGTCATTGTAGACATTTTGATGCAGCGTGTTTGCCAGAAGAAGTATTTCTTAAGTGTACAGAGAGCTCCTAAGCCTTTAGCTTTGTACTTACTTTTGTCCCTTTAATGATGTTTTTGGTTAATGATGGTGTTTTTTTCTTTGCTGCACTCTACATTCTTAATTTACACAAAGTGCATGTTGAGAAAACAACAACAATAGAATTTATTCATTCTACGTAACACATACATACACATTACATACTATCTCTTGTGAACATCTAATCTACTATATATTTTGATCTATTATACCTAAATCTATTGCTACATTTCTTTTTAAACTACACATAAATTGTACATTTTCTAAAAAGAAAAAATTATGAAAGTGGAAAAGTGTGAAAGATTTTTTAAATACTTGACAGTCCATCCACTTTTTTGGAAAGACTTTAAATCATTTTGTACAGTTGAGAAGTTGAACTGGATATTGATTAATTAAAAGATTTTTTTTAAAGTTTTGTTGAGTTCTTTATATGTGTCTGTGAGTTCAATAAAAAAAATCTTACTTCAAAAACACCAGTTAGTGCCAAGTAAAGAAGTAAAGTTTAAACAGAAAAAATATAAAAGGCAAACAGCTAACGCTCAACAAGCTCCTATTCTCTATCAGAACTGAGTCCATGAGCTTGAAACAAAAAATCAATGAGTGTGTGGGGAAATGTGTACATACATGCAGGAAAAATCGATGGGCAAAATGATAAACACAGCAGCCAGGGAGCAGAGAGAGAGATGCCCCACTCTCCACAAAAGCTGGCAGAAGACGAAACGCAGACAGAGGGGCTGGTGGGTAATGGCTGGTAAACATAGATGAACAAAAAAGTAGTCAGGATGCCTGTATGGCCTGAAAAGCAGACCCCTGAAGCTGAAAGGGGAAAAAGATCAGGGATCCCAAATACTTTAGGTAGTGAAGCGTTTCCGCCCAAGAAAACTGGATCACAAGATTAAAACCCGGTGCGGAGAAACGAGTGTCCGAGGAGACGAGGGGAACGTCAGCATGCACCTAATCCTCTGGTAATGGGGGTTATCAAAGCCACAGGCAGAAAAAACTACCCAACCCCTCTCTCAGCCCCAAGGACATTTGCATAACACAAACGCCTCCCCAACAATGTGGATTATGGTCTTATTGGTTTAGGTTCTCCTCGGGTCTCGTGTGAGTGTGCTCACATTCACTCCCCAAAGCACCTAAACGTCAGCGTGCTTGTTAGTTTTTTGTCTTTTTGTGGGACGACAGTGTTCCCTTAGCATCTGTGTGGCGAGAGGAGAGTGTCTATGACTTTTTTTTTTTTTACTGTGGCCCCGATTTGGTGCCACTGATATGTTTACTCTGAGTGTGTTGTGAGTGTTCCTCTTGAGAGAAACTTAAACAAAAAGCTGTTCAGTGACCCCATTTTTTATTGTGCAGTGGTACCCCTGCCCCCACCCCACCAAAAGAATGGAAAGAAAAACTATACCTGACCAATGATAAATTTCAAGTAATGTTATTATTTGGGACTGCAGTAAATGGCAGGTTCAAAAGTTCTATTTATTCAGGCTCGCCAAAAAAAAAAAACTAATGCAAAGTCACAGAAATTCTGTAATATTTAAGTCTTATTAAGAGATACAATAGCCTTTATGCCATTGATGTCAAAGCTCTTTATGAAATGTACATAAAAACAGCATGCAGCTATATATCTTTAAATTACTTTAATATAATTTGCTTTAGATCTATTATTCTGATATAGAAATTTTTGCCACATTGAGCAATGAGCCAATTTAAATCTCCCTTAAAAAGATGTCTTTTTATTTTTATTTTGGGTTGTGACTTTTAGTTAGTTAAACTAAAAACTAAAACATAACAATCAGGTAGCGGGTAGGTAAATTAATGCTTATACAATGAGTGATGTGCCAAGAGTAAAATCAAAATATCGCCTTCCTAAAAAAAAGAAATGCCCGACTGAGCAATATGCCAAAATGATGAAAGCTTGACAATAGAGGGTGAGTCAGACAGGAGTTTCCTGTGGCTTTTTTATCCATTTTTTTAAATCTGCAATTTTCTTCCTCAGTTCAAAGACCACACTGTGCACAGTTGGGGGGCTTCAAAGCTCCAAGTCCACAGAAAACTGGGGAAGAAAAGCGGGCTCCTTCAAGGCTTTGGGCTCACAGACTTCACAAATATCAGTCGGCAAGCATCTAGAAACCAAACTTTTCTCTGTGCCGAAGCCTTCGTGGGGCTGTGTCTTACCTGTCAGGGCAGAAGTATACAGCCGCAAAGCCGGAGAGCGTGCTTCCTCCTCCTGTTTCACGGCGGACATTTTGGATATGGAATTTGTCTTGGTGTGGCCTTACTCTTTGCCACTGTTGGTCTGTAGCAGGATTAATTCATCTCAAGGTATGTGATCAATATGTTTTCTTGGGATAATTATGTTACTATTAGCGACACACTTGGCTAAAAAAATGCATGAATTATTTGTCCAGCTGTGGATTTGTTTGTAAGTATAACTGGTTATCAGAGAACTCTGTGCTTGTCATGGTGCATGGTAAGGTTTTCTGCCACTAATCCCCTGATTTAGTTTTAAAATCTTGAAGAAAAAGCTGCTGATTTAGTCAAAGCAGGCTGTAATTACTAACTCTTTAGCAGTGATGGGTGCAGTGCTCTTCTTAGTTCTAGATTGAGACTTTCCGACCTTCCCTTCTCTCCAAGACACTGGCAGTGTCTGAGTGACTGGTGCCCAACCCTGAACTCTAGCAATATAGAATGCCAATATAGAATGAAGTATGTAGAACATAGTATGTGCTTGTGTGTTAGCATGTATGTGTGTGTGTATATACATATGTGTGAGTGTGTGTGTGTGTGTGTGTGTGTGTGTGTGTGTGTGTGTGTGTGTGTGTCCGTGACACATATGTGGGAGGGGAGTGGCACTGTGACTGATGCCAAATAATGATTGGTGTACAGCTGTGGTGCTGTGGTGTTGTGGCTGGTGTGGCTGGTGTGTGTGTGCTGGGGCTGAATCAGTGGGCACTAATGGGGTGTGAAAGGGGATCGCTAGGCTACCTGGCTCCAGCGCCTCTTCCTCTGCTAAATAATGCAGGATGTGCTCGCAGTGTGTGATGGCTCGCACATACCGAGATGCACCAGCATCCAATTATGAGAACGTCACCACAATTTTACCTGCCAAGATGACATGCTGGCTTATTCTAACAGCTCCTCATTACTCTCTGCTTTCATATAGGGATAAATATATAAATATATATA